>CM068372.1:405948448-407148448 GCA_034769895.1 Magicicada septendecula | reverse complement strand
AGATGTATACGGGTGTACCGTTGTTGACATAGTATTTGGTACTAGGATAATACTAATTAATGCAACGATTAATAATTAATCTAAATAGACTTACTGTAGTACACTTTTCGTCATCGTATCCTACATTTCCACACAGAAGGTTTTGTTTGCAATCGTTAGAAAACATGTGAAATGACTTCTTGTTTCCTCTGCCATTAATTTGTGACAGTCAGCTGATGTCTATTAATTTCCAATAATTTGTTGTTTATTCTAGTCACTTATATTTACACTTGTAAATATAATGACAAGATAGTCATAATGACGAGGTGTCATAATGACAGTATCTATGTTGAATTATTTTTTAATTATTTTTGTAGTACATATTGAAACTTTAGTAAATGCAAAGTTGTAACTCGAAATCTACAACAACGATAATGTAAAAATTGCAAAGCAAAACGGGCTAGTAATATTATAATTTCCACGGGACAAGACTGCGCAGTGGCTTGTTGTGCTGTCTGACAACATGTGCCACAAATAACAAAGACACTGTGTAATACTTAACCCAGTTATTCAAAACAACACTTTGTGTTCAGCTTAACATTACCAGTGCTCGCTTTGTTATTTAGCACAAACTTTGAAATGATAGATCGAATGGCATTACAGCTGCTTCATTACAAATTACGTACAACATTCTTACACACTAGAATAAATGGAACTTATTCACTGCTATTATATCATCTATTACGTTTGCTCTCTTGTGCTTTTCATTCCAACACTCCCGATGACTCTAAAAATAGTTAGACTTTTGTATAAATACTTTTTACATCAGTTATTACATCAGTTTTTAAATTGAACTCCTATACATTTAATTCGCTTTGACAGCTACAAAGATCGTACACATCTGTTTTATCTCGATTTTACATGGTGTCCCTGAAAAAAGAAGAATTATAGATATTGTACCCTTTTACCTCTATTCTTTTATGATCTCTTGTCGGCTCTGTCGTTAACCTCCTTATTTTCTCTAGTCGTTACCCATTGTCGTTACAACTAGATTCTGAACAAACATCCCAACTATCACTATTCATTTAATTATACTAGTTTCTTCAAAAGTCCTAACGGAGGCGTTCAATAGATAAGGAATCTTTTTCTGGACAAATGCGCCATTTAATTAATCGTTGTTGACAGCTGAATTAGTGATCCAATTGAAAGTATCTCCATTACTTGAATAACGAGATATATGAATAAAATACGAACAAAATGAAAAACAAGTTATAAAAATATTTGATATTAAGACAACTACGAAAATGTTCTATAAATAATTATTTCAAATATTGTAGCATCACGAGATAATACGAGAATGGAAACTCAATTCAATCATCAAAATTTATAGTAAAACTAATCAAATAGATAAATACTATGTATTTTACAGATGCATGAATAAATTAAAAACAGGAATTAGCTTTGTAAACAAACATAGTAAATAACTTTACAAACAGACATAATAAAGGATTAGACTGTACTGTGATTTTGACATACTAATTACCCAGTGTAATAGGGATTATTTGTATATTTTATTATAATATTGTAAATAATAATGTTGTAGTATGTAAGTAAACAATTTATTTAGAGGTAAGCAAAATCATTTGTATAACACACGCCTAAAAGTCAAGCTAGGTCTTTATCCTAAGACTGTATTTGTAATTAGCTCATATATAGTGTTATGGTAAAGACAAGGTAATTATTTTCGTAATTGTGTTTATTCAAAAAACATACAAGGTGAGATAAGTGAATAGAAAAGTGATAAATAATAATAATGGAACAGTGCAAATGACACAGTGTAAACAATGATAAAATATAAAGTTTTATGAACCTAGTATGGCCAAAAGGTGAGAATGGCATGTATTTTATACAAAGTGACCATATAACAATAAAATCAACTTCATTAGTGTGAGTGACAATATAAAATTAAGTGAAATGAAAATATAAACGGGATTATGTAAAAATAATCAGGAAAAGTAAGGTTATATTAAAAACGTATATTTACTGGAGGCGGATAAAACAGCCCTGATACCGAAAAATACACCAAACAAACCAAAACCTCTTATAAATGAATCTAAAGCTGGTTTTACAAGGAAGAAAGTTTTTTTTCTAGTGTGGGCGTTCAATGCAAAAAGAACAAACTAAATCAGTTGCCAATCCAAATAATATTAGAGAAGAAAATTATAGTAAAAAACAAGTAACCTTATAGGAGATATCAGTAAACTAACGAACAATATATATTCGACCAACCTGAAGAAGGAAAGCTGAAAATAATATCATAAAATGGAGTACTATATCTTTGAATTTTTTGAGACAGTTTTAATACTAAAGCCACCTTGACAACTATCAACGTTTTACACAACACTTCAATACAAACTAAATAACAAACACATTTAGTGAGAGAGTACGTTTATAAACATAATCTATGATATACAAAGTGGGTGACACAAACTTATTTTTAACAAACAAAAGTGTAGAACTCATATAATTTTTATTAAGCATTCAGTAGTGTGTATACAACTCAAGGAAAATGGCGTGCCTTGCTTTATTTAGCTGTTACTGAAAGGGGACAGCAGCGCGCCATATTGAGAATTCATGAACTATGAGCTACATAATAGACAATTATTTTTTAATTTTTTTTCTCTTGTCAATTGTATTACTAATGTCTAATTACTAATTATTTTGATTGTTTTATTAGTTTAATATTTGTAATGTACAATATTAAGTTTGTAAAATTATTTGAATTGATTTATTTTTGTATAATCACAAGAACTCACATCCAAACAATCACACACAAACAACAATTAATTACTACACATTAAATTTGTTTTCTTCATGTATGTTATTAACGTAAAACTTGTTGTCTAAATTTATAATTTTACTGAAGACGATTGTTAATTTGGTTAAAACCCTGAGATAAAAAATTTGTTCATGCATCCGAGAGCTAGATGGAGCAGGAACCTTAAAAAAGGAAAATTTGTTATTAATTAATAGAAGAAAAGAAAATTATTATAATAACAGAATTAAGGAATAAAAATTGAATGATTCAGAGCAGCAAAAGAAGTGTGTTCTCATTTATAAATAAATATTATTAAACATACAACTCAGAATATTGCTGAGACTAATTGAGCATTTATACTCATTTAAAATAAGTACAAATCTAACAATATGTAATACCGCAAGTAGTTTTACATCGATTTTCTTCTACTCCAAGGAATTAAACGAAGAAAACGTTTATTTAATTTGCTGCAGCTATCCAAGTAAAATGAACGTTAGAATGCACTGAACAACCACGCTGCAACCATTTATTTTCCCTTATTGATTTAAATTCCTTTTTACTTCCATATTCCTTAAGGAATGGAAGTATGGTGATGGCAAAAAAAATCGTGTTCGAGATTATTGCAGATTCTGATTGTACTACACTCAAAACATGAAAAAAAGGCGTTTTCCGAAAAGTGTCTGTGTGTGTGTGTGTGTGTCTGTCTGTCTGTGTGTCTGTCTGTCTGTGTCTGTAGATTTTTTTCTATGGCAAACGATAACTGCCGCAAATTCAAACAGAATTAAATAATTTTTGGCACACAGCCCTGATTTATATAGTACTCGCGACCTATTGTTTTTGGTGAAGATGGATTGAGGGAAAGGGGTAGTTTACCTGCAACGGTTTTTTTTATCAAGGGTAATTTTTTTTGTTTGGCAAACGATAACAGCCGCAAATTCAAACAGAATCAAATAATATTTCGCATACAGCCCTGAATTGTAGAGCTCTCACGATTTGTTCATTTTGGTAAAGATCGGTTAAGGGAAAGGGGTAGTTTACCTGCAACGTTTTATGTTTTAACAAGGGTATTTTCTATGGCAAACGATAACAGCCGCAAATTCAAACTAAATCAAATAATTCTTTGCATACAGGCCTAAATTGTAGAGTACCTAAGACATGTCGTTTTTGGTGAAGATCGGTTAAGGGGAAGGGGTAGTTTACCTGAACCGGTTTTTTATCAAGGGTAATTTTTTTTTAGTAAACGATAACAACCGCAAATTCAAACGAAATCAAATAAGTTTTTGCATACAGCCCTGATTTCTTAAGTACTAAAGACCTATTGTTTTTGGTGAAGATCGTTTAAGGGAAAGGGGTAGTTTACCAGCCATGTTTTTTGTTTTATGAAGGGTATTTTATATGGCAAACGATAACAGCCGCAAATTCAAACAGAATCAAATAATGTTTTGCATACAGCCCTGATTTGTAGAGTACTCAAGACCTGTTGTTTTTGGTGAAGATCGGTTAAGGGGAAGGGATAGTTTACCGGCAACGTTTTTTTATCAAGCGTATTTTCTATGGCAAACGATAACTGCCGCAAATTCAAACAGAATCAAATAACTTTTTTCATACGTCCCTGAATTGTAGAGGTCTCAAGGACTTTCGATTTTGGTGAAGATCGGTTAAGGGAAAGGGGTAGTTTACCTGCAACCTTTTACGTTTTAACAAGAGTAAAGTACTTGAAAATTTATTTAAACTTTTTGAAACAATGGTAATTGTTAAAAATAAAATAATTTTGTTGCCAAGCAATAAAATTAAAATTTTTTCATTTTAATGTACATCATGTATAAGAGAAAATATATCGCGCTTGGCAGGCGATATTAAGATTTAAATATAAATCTTAGAATATGGAAGTCATGTATGGTTCTCCATACCGATATTTTAGCTGTCACAATCGGTACGGTTATTAATTACTTTAATAAAACGAGTACTTAACTAAATTGTTTAACATTGACTGTAAGAAATAGCTTTAATAATTGTAATTCTCCTTTGTAAGAGGATTGCCAATGGTTTGTATGTCTGAAACAAAGTAGTTCAGTTACAAGCTCAGATGGGAATGTTTGTGACTGGATGTTAGCTTTGCACACAGGTTTACGGTTTTATGTTAAAACCGCAAGTTACATCAACTTTCAGTCGCAATGAGTAGTAGATTGTTATACATTTTACAGAAAAATATCTAAAGAAATGTTAATAAAGTTTTATTTATTCAATAGTAACATACAGATACACTCTGGGAGACTTTATTTCACGTATGTGGGTGGTTGGCAACAAGGTTAGTGAAATATTCAGGTAGTCAAAACAAAATGATAAAAACTTGACAAGAGCCGGCAGAAAAAGAAAGTCAGCAAAATACATTATACGGTCAACAGCTTATACTGCCAGCACAGGGATGGGATTTAATAAGGTGGAGAGTTTCTACGTGTGCATACGAATGGCACGGCAGCCATTTTACAACAGCGATGACCGTTAACGTAGAGTAGCCGGTGTTGTGAGAACGTGCGCCCGCGCGTCTGTCATTGTCCTCGCTGCATCTGATTTAATTTATTTTGTACACAATTAGGCAGCTGTTGCTATCGATATGCTTAATACCGCAAAAAATTTATTTAGAGGTCGATTTTTTCAGCCCCGTCTTTTATTTCATTTGTTGAGGCCTTATTTAGCCAAGGTTTTGTTCTCCGTTTTTACTGGATTGTATTCAAAGTATTTTGGAAATTACGTTTTTGTCTGCCACGTTCCGCTGAAGTTCTTGACAGGAAAACATCAAAATTTATATTGCTGTACTGAGCGGGATTAAGATTTAAAAGTTCGTAATAAATCAATGTTCAAATATTTTGTATATATGTTAACAGTCGTATTATACGAACCAGCACACGCAACACGCAATTTAATGGCATATTCTTTATTACCTTATGACGACGTTACCACAGTGCAACTTACCGAAGAGCACTTGTAACTCACGAATCATTACGTAAGGACACGCTGTTATGAGTGTATCTGGAATATTTCGTTTTGTATCATTATGCATAATGAATATTCTAGAATGTTAAAAAAATTGGATAAACGAGTCTAAGATCTCTTCGGCAATTCCAGTACTGTTAATATTGTAAAACAGGCCAGGTGCATGGATAACAGACAGTTCTACGTATTGTCTTACAGCGTGTTATTCTTCAGACATATGTAAATGTTGCTACTGTAATAAATGCCTGATACAATAAAACTATTGGCGGTGTTGTTGAGCATCAGTATAATGCGAAACATAAGTTCAGTTTACTAAAATACGAAATCAGCGTCTACGAAACGCAGGGAACACAAGTAAATTAGACGTTTTCTAAGCCATTGTACACGTTACTGGAGGATTTTGCTCTGTTCAGTAACGTAATGAATACAAAGCTGTTAAAATATTTATACCTCTAAAATTATCTGCATTTGTAAATTTAAAAAATCCATTATATGTTGTTCCCAGATATATATATATATATATATATATATATATATATTGCAACGTTACAACGAGTATTATACACAATTAGATTACCATTTACTCAACGCAACTATAAAGTGTATTACACCGGCCAGGTCGCAGAATTTTTGTTCCCGTTGCGTCAAGTATACGTAGTTGTACAATAATTAAATAATTTTCAAAGAGGAGTGAGATGTTGTTGAAATGAAATAATTATTTAAAACCGTTTCAAAATAATCATTCTATGATTTAATAACATTAATAGAAAAATATTCAAATTTTAAAATTTCAAATATTAAATTTTATAAGCTTCACAAATATAATGTTACCTGCTATGCTGTTCATAACATATCAAAAAATAAACAACCATATAATCTTACTAGCTAAACAAACATGTTAAAAATATATTTAAATCCTTTTTATTTTTGTGTGTCTGAAATTAACTCAAATTTTAAATAATAATAGCAACTCATTTACAAACAAAACACTATTAAGACTCAAGAATAATATTTATTGTTGCTATAAACAAAATAAAATAATATAACATTTACTTCCAATCTATTATTTATTTCTACTGACACACCAAAATTTTTAACTTACAACAAAATATTAGTATTTCTTTTCTAAATTTTCTTGATAAATTAAATTCTCTTACTTAACTATTATTTAACTTTAAACTTTAATTATTTACTGTTCATAGGTAAGTTTTTTTCGAGAGTTCTTTTCACACAAAAAAAATATAATTGTTCTTTTTTATCACCTGCATATATCTGCCGTTACCGTTGCGTGTGTGTGTGTGCGTCCAGAATCCTGAGAATTTGATGATGATGATGATGATTATGATGATGCTGTGTTCGTTGTCTCTTCGGGTTGTTGTTGGTGATGCTCCAGAGTTCCTCCATACGTATTGGCGTGTGTGTGGTCCTGATCGGTCGGTAAACCGGCAGTGTGATGTTGTGTGAAGATTTCTTCAGTCTGAGACCAGCCCAAAATTGCTGGTGGTATTTATACTGGACGGCGATCTGACAGGTCTAGGCCTGCGTTCGACCTGTTAGATATTGTCAGTTCGGGCAAAGCGTCCTTTTAATTACAAATCACTTTTTGGTTCATTTTCGCGATTACGTAAACATCCTCGTAGCATGAGCGATATCGTTGTTTGCGTAATTTTTTTCTGGTCACTTATATATACCACACTTATTAATTGTTATTTAATTACCCTAGTAATTAACATTACATTAGTTAGCGTCTTTATTATTGCACATTTTGCAATAATTTTATATCACCATACTCGTTAAAAATTCCTTAATGTAATGGTGTCTTTATAATTGCGGTAAGTCTTTTTTTCACAAGTATAAAACGTATTAATTAGTTAATTTTAATCTTGTTAAAACCTGATTAATTGACAACCAACAATTCGTACGTGTCTCCCCTTCTCGTTGTTCAATGCAGGTCGAACTGGCATACACACACATACGCAAAAACGCTGTATTTTACGCTACCGAAGCAGGTGCCACTTTCGACAGGCCCTGCATGTATTCTCCCGCACAAAATTGTTTAAAACGGTTCGTCGTATTCTTTTTACACTAATTATTTACAAAACATACCGCCCTGGGCAAATATGCAAATCTATGTATTGTTGCAATATATTGGAAACGAGTAATTCTGTCAAAGGCTTTTTCAAAGTCTACAATAGAATGAAGAGTGTTGACTGATGTTTGTTTGAGTGCTCGGCTACTATCCATATAGTCGTATTGTGGAATGGTGGTATTAACCTTGGCTATTACCTTATCTGATATCCACACAACCGTCCTTCCCAACATCCCGTCTGCTACTACTGTCGCTTTTCTTTAATGTTATTTAGAATTATTTGCAAACAGATCTTACTCCGATTGATCCCTCCAATTGTAGCTAACTGTTAGATTGTCTCACTTAGGAAGCTTAATGAGCAGTAATTTGTTCCATTAATTCGGCGTCTTCTCATTTATGCAACCGGTTGTCATGAGATGATGGCGAATTTCCGCTACTCTAAAAGAATCTGATTTTAATAGCTCTGGCACAATGTTATCGTAATATTCTTTAATTGCTTTACCGTTTGAACATTTTTTTCCTTTGTAGGCGATTCTATATTGGTCGCTCCATCTTGCGGAAATGCTTCCTTTTGAATGTCTGGCTCTACTGTGACAGCACCATAGATCACAGTAAGCACCATTCTCAAAACGTTACTTCCATGTCTGCACTTAATCTTTCCGTGTTGTGAGAAGACTTCCGTCGTTACCCTTAACTTGTTTATTTTCCGTAAAGATATTTTTTTCAAAAACGTTTTGTCACATTATGTAAACTATTGCTTTCCCCTCTGCTGGATGCTAACACGACATCTGTTGGCAGGTTGTTGACAAAGGCTCTCTAGTCTTTCCGGTAACTCCTCTATACTACTTTATTTAGAGATTTAATTTTTTAGCCCAATCTTTCATTTCCTTTGTTGAAGCCTATGTCCTTACTGGGATGGACAGTTTTTGCTCTCCGTCCTTACTGGATTGCATTCAAAGTATTTTGGGAGATCCGTTTTTGTCTGCCACGTTCCGTTGTTCTTGACCAGAAACCTACATAATTTATATGAGCTATTTTATTTAAAATAAAATTTTTACATTTAAATTTAGATTTTGTAGAGAATTCGCAATCAGTTGTTCAACCACAGCTTTATAATTTTAGCTTAAGTTTAAGAAAAGAGTCGTGTGAAGATAGTTCTTACCGGTTACTCAATCGTGATGCACTCTGAAAACAATACGTGTGGAGGAAACAGCAAGTATGCTAACTCACCTCGTCGAACGGTACCAATTTAGAACAGATAATTTCTCAGTTACATTAACATTATATTCAAGTGTTAGGCCGATCACAGTTTTAACCAGAGTTCATTCCGCTGGAAGTGTTAGAAGATTTTCCCCCATGTCTGCATTCGTTTAAGTGTTACATGTTTGTGCATCTGTGTGTATCGTCACGTGCACTTTTCAATTGTTTCCTAGTGAATCAGATTTCTGCGTGGCTAGACAGTCTTTGGAGTGATGCCTGTTCATTTATTAGACTCCCAACATGTTTCTAAATTTCTTTAATCTTGCCAACAGTTTTAATAAGAGGTCAATACTATTCTGTGACATAATTCATAGTTTAACCAAAACCAAACCCGATTTGTGTGTTTTTTTTTTAGCATTGCCAAATTATCCTGTATGTAGGACCTTCCAATCGCGTATCTTATGTTTTACCAAACTATTTAATAAAATTACCTTGAAAGATTGTGTAAAAGATTTTTTATAATTGCCTATTTAAAGATCGTTTTTTCATTTACATCAACTTTAACACAACCAAAAACAGGTTTTGCTAAACTCGATTGAACTAAGTCAAAAATTTCATAGACAAAAATATTTTACTTTCATTAATTACATTAGGCAACATAAATTGGCAAAACTTTATTTTGTGTGTGTACGTATTAACAGTATGGGCAGTAAAATATTTTGTTAGTTGGAACGAAATGACAAAACTTAACGAGAGTCTGCGGAAAACTGCTCATTCGGCAAAAAACGCTAAGCGATCAGCAAACTTTTACTGCGAACACAGGGATGGGATGTAATAAGCTGGAGATTTTCTGCATATATACATGCAAATGGAACTGGACCTGGTATGACGTCAGCGGTTTTACTGTAGTGATGACCGTTAACGTAGAGCAGGCGGTGTTGAGCGGGCATGCGCGTGAGCGTGTGTGTCACTGTCCTCGTTACAACTGATTGCATTCATTTCGTGTACACAAATTAAGCAGCTTTTGCTACCGGTGTTCTTAATACCGCTACCGTTAACCATGCACATTGCTACAATTTGCTGGGATTAAATGTTCCTAATACAATAATATTGAAGTATTTTGTTGCCTGTTTAAAAGTTGCATTATATATAAACCTACAAATATTACAGATATAAAGATCTTAGCTTCATGTATATTCCAATAACTCATAGAACGGAGTTGGAGTACTTTCTACTAGCCAACTAAACTAACAAATTTGAACACAGCCATGCTACGTACAAGTGGTTTCATGCTTTGTTTCGTGTGTGGTATCACACCTTGAATCATGTGTGGTCGCTAAGGTAACTGAATGTGAATAACTAAACGAAAGTAAAGGAACAGTAAACCAGTGCCCGATATCATGTGCAGACCTGTAAATCACGCCTCCGTATTTCAATAGTGTTGGAGGGGTTGCAGAAACCACTATGTAGGACTTCCTTCCTACACGTTGTCGGATTGTACATGAGCAGTAGAGGAATCTGATAAGTCGTAACCTAAGCGCGTGTTTCGTCGGAAAACGAAAACTTCAAATACATGAAGTGCTTGTAGAAAAATCGATTGTAGAATGTAATAAAAATATAATTAGATATAAATATAGTGTAGAAGCTTTGATGGAAATGAATGAGAGTTTTAAGTTCCGTTTGATAAACGTAAATCCCATTAGATGCAGATTTAAGTGAAGGTAAAATAAATTGTTCGTGGCTTTTGATATCTGTTTGCACTTGCATTTATCACATATAATGATCAGTGACACTAAGCTTCAGTTTGGAAATCAATCAAATCTTCTGTTATGAATTATATAAAACTTTTAAATTTCCCGTTCACTGACTGTTAATTTGAATCGGTCGAAGTGTACGGTTACATGATCGTTTTTTTTTTTGCACAACTGTAGAGTCTGGAAAACACACAGTAGTCACACGTGGGGTTTTTCCTCGTACGTGCACGGACGGAAGTGTAGTCACACGTGCGGTTTTTCCTCGTACGTGCACGGACGGAAGTGTAGTCACACGTGCGGTTTTTCCTCGTACGTGCACGGACGGAAGTGTAGTCACACGTGCGGTTTTTCCTCGTACGTGCACGGACGGAAGTGTAGTCACACGTGCGGTTTTCCTCGTACGTGCACGGACGGAAGTGTAGTCACACGTGCGGTTTTACCTCGTACGTGCACGGACGGAAGTGTAGTCACACGTGCGGTTTTTCCTCGTACGTGCACGGACGGAAGTGTAGTCACACGTGCGGTTTTCCTCGTACGTGCACGGACGGAAGTGTAGTCACACGTGCGGTTTTTCCTCGTACGTGCACGGACGGAAGTGTAGTCACACGTGCGGTTTTCCTCGTACGTGCACGGACGGAAGTGTAGTCACACGTGCGGTTTTTCCTCGTACGTGCACGGACGGAAGTGTAGTCACACGTGCGGTTTTTCCTCGTACGTGGACGGACGGAAGTGTAGTCACACGTGCGGTTTTCCTCGTACGTGCACGGACGGAAGTGTAGTCACACGTGCGGTTTTACCTCGTAAGTGCACGGACGGAAGTGTAGTCACACGTCCGGTTTTTCCTCGTACGTGCACGGACGGAAGTGTAGTCACACAGGAGGTTTATAAACGGACGGCAGCGTTGTTGTTTATTCACAGTCGATGTGTGACGCTTAGTAGGTCATGGATTTTGTAGATACAGTTTGCTGAGCCGTGCTTCTGGTTAGACGTCGTCGAAGGCGTAAGAGGGTTAAGAGATTTTGGATGCACCCTCGACTAAGTGAAATAGCACACAAAGGAAAATTTCTACTTTTTTACCCCGGAACAAGGACAGTACAAACTTCGTCTTATGCTTTCTACTTTAAAGTTCTGTCATGGTATTCACCATTGCTAATCTCATAGAGACAAATTCTTTTTTCAACTTCAGTGATCAGTAACTTACTGTCTATGTACACATTTTCCATGGCGCTAAACGGTATAACGCAACTGCACAGACACGTCCGTGTGGCAAACCTCTTGCGTGTTAAAAACGTAACTAAAACCCAGCAGGATGCGCTTCGATGCGAGAGACCTTGCAGACGGAGCAGCGTTGACGACCCGTGAGTCTTTCCCACGTCCGGGTGACCAGTTTCATTTTGCCGCCTGTATGTTAAATACAATCCGTCTCCCAACCGCAGGCAAACGGCCGGGGAAAAAAACCCCGTGTAACCGTACACTAATGCTTTGTTATTTCAGATCAGTGGCCAACGAATTATTACAGATTACAGGTAACCTACACTGTGATTCAACCGAACATATTACACTCTTTGTTTATCGTGTTCAAAATATTTAACCTTTATTTCTCTGCTTGTTATTATTATCACATTATTGGTACGTAACTTTGGTGGAGGTTTCAGTTGTAAACGAAAATACAATTTATGTATAAAGTGCTAATTATTGTTGACGAAAGTTGTTGATCAGAAATTATAATAGCCAGTCTTACTACCAGTTATGATAACTAACTCGTTTTCATTCCCAATCGTCATGTTAAACAAAAATTTACGAGTTTAGATAAAACTCGCTTGTTTGGTCTGCCAAAAACAAGTTAGTTCAAGGCAGAAAATGTCTTAAATAATTACCTGAATCTTGGTACTAGCTTTTCACGTTCATTCTGGTGCTCGATATATTTTTTAATACACTTTCTTGTGTTTTATTAGAGCAGTACTGTTTATTTACAAGAGAGTGAGTGAAGTAAATAAACATAAATACTTACATGAAAAAGTGGCCACGACCTACAAAAAATATTAAATAGACAGTAACATTCTTAACTAACAGTAATCTTTAAAAGTCTTTAAGAAAACTAACTTAATAGTACTGTACACACAAAATCCGTGTACACACAAAGGTGAATGTAAACAATGTTAATGTCTCAAAATAGGAGAGAGGAGAGAGGAAAAGGAAAAAAGAGAGAGGGGCCGAGAAAAAGACAGAGGAACCGAAAGGGAAGAGACAGTAAGAAAAGGAGGGATGGAAAGAGTTAAGCATTTAGTTAGAGAGGTAGGCTACAGTAAATTAATTATATACATGATTATGCAAAAAAAATTGTTTAGGAACTGAAAAATTCAAAAATCTAAATGTAAATGTTCTTCTGCTATAAAAGGTTTAAGCTAAAATTACGATTTGTTATATACAACACCTTTCAAACTTTTTTACGTCATTGTAGGCATGAACCTTTAACAAAAGACATACTGAAAAGCTGAAAGACGTGAGCAGATGCGGATCTGTGGACGAACCATGAAGATCTCATAATCTCGTCGGTTGAATAAAATATCCAGTAAAGGATAAAACAAAAATAATACTCATCATGGCGATACAAAACACGAATTTAACGGTGGACGTCAATAGTTTATTACAAGAAGTAGAATTTGGGCAGATAAGGCAAAAAAGTACCAAATTAGATGGAATATTTTGATGGAGTGTTTAAACTACAGCTGTAAGTAGCTACTATAACCGCACCTTTAGAGCATGGTACTACTTCAAGCATTCTCAAAATTCTAGATTTGATAATGCCCAAATTCTCATAAACTAAATTGCTGATGTACTACATTACATTTAGTGCTTATTATTATAAATTTTTTTGTTATATGTAACACTTATATTTGCGCAAAATTCGATTTCAATTTCGTTTCGTCTAATGAGTATTAAATAATATTATATAGACATACAATTAGTATTATAATATAGTATATAGTTATATTACTACATACTATTATTAAATATTAGTATAGTGTTTGTCCCTCTCCTAAATATACGTACGATTATGTTAATTACTAATATTATTTCAACAGCAAAAACAGTAGCATGGAATCAAACGGTGGGTATTTAGGTAAGGATTTCTTGCCTGTTACTTTTTTCTAAGTAAACTTTCCATATACAGAGTGTTTTATGTTGTAGTCCATAATAAGAAGTAGACCTTCTTCAAGAAACATAAGTATTATCAAACACTACTACGCACTCAGGTGAGAACTCTCCGGGTATCAGAACACAAAGTGCAACACCACCTCTACACCAGCAGCATCCATTAAATCAATGTGCGAACAACGTTCCCGCATGCACTAATTTTATTTTCTGCTTTAAGGCCGATGTAAAGATTACTTGATTTACCAATACTTTTACGCAAAGATTGAAATAACTTTCAATCCATGAAAGTTTATAATGCTTTATTCCTTGCATTATTTCGTATAAGAGATAATGAAATTTTTTTCTTAAAAGGTGATTATTGAATGCGAAAGCATAATACAAAAACTAGGAAATGAAAATGATAAAAAAAGAATAAGGTGGGAAGTAGGGAATGTAGTAGATAAAATATTTAAGAAAAGTTTGTATAATTCAAAGAATGAACAAAAAATCAAAGCAACTGTAACTAAACTAAAGAATAAAATAAAGAGGAATGATATTATAGTTACGAAGGCGGATAAAGGAAATACAATGGTACTAATGAGAAAGGAAGAATACATAAAGAAAACGGAAGAATTTATAAGGGAAGGACCATACGAGGAAATAAAGTATGATTATACAAGTAAGTACCAGTCAAGGATAAAACAAATGATGAAACAGATAACATTTATAGAAGAAAATAAGAAAAAATATTATTGGAAAGTAATCTAACAGCACCAACTTTTAAAAGTCAGGTTAAGATACATAAAGAAGGAAAACCAATTAGACCGATTGTTTCTTTTATTAATGCACCTATTTATAAATTATCAAAGGAAGTTAGCAGAGTACTGAAAGAGAAATATGAATTTGGGACAAAATACAACATAGAGAATAATGTAAAATTGATAGAAAAATTAGAAAATATTAGCATTAATGTAAATACAAAATTGATATCACTGGATGTTAAGGACAGGTTTACTACTATCACAGTAAATAAAGTTATTAAGTTAATAAACGATAATAATATGGGAGAATACAGGTATAAAAAGCAGTTGATGAAAGTAATTAAAGAATGTGTAGATCAGAACTATTTTAGGTTTAATAACAAGTTTTATATACAGAAAAAAGGTTTACCTATGGGGTCTTCATTATCCCCTATTCTTGCTTAAATATACATGAATGATTTTAAAAAGCAAATAATAACGTCCACTAAGTATAAAGACAATATAAAATTATGGTCTAGTTACGTTGATGATGTATTAGTAATTTGGGAAGGAAGCATAGAAGAAGTGCATGAGTTTATAAAGGAGGTAAATAATAAGGATAAAAACTTACAATTTAAGGAAGAGATAGGAGGTAAGCAAATAAATTACTTAGATTTAAACATAGAAACTAAAGATAATGAGAAACTACAGTTTGGGATATTTAGGAAAGAGTCGTATTCTGATATAATTATACCAAGAGAGTCTTACCACCCATACAGATATAAAATGGCGGCAATCAATTCCTTTTGTTACAGAGCTCAGAAGTGTTTAAAAGAGACCGAATCAAAAGATAGGGAGTTAAAAACGATAAAGGGAATTGTAAGGAATAATAATTATAGCACCAACATAGTGGATAAAGTTATGAAAAGTGTCAACATACAAAAAGCTAAAATAGAACCAGAACAAAAGAATTATGCAGGGTCATTGACATACATAGGTTCAAATACTAGAAAAATTATAAAATGTTTTAATAAATATGGAGTAGATATAGCTATTAAAAAATGTGAAACGGTATTTGATAAGATAAGGAATAAGAATATAGAAAAAATTCCAGTATTACAGAAAAGCGGAATTTATAAATTAAAATGTAAAGACTGCAACAAAGTGTACCTAGGGGAGACAGGACGAAAATTCGTATGCAGGTTGTCTGACCACAAACGTGGAGAAGGTAATAGAACAACCAATTCGTTATATGCAAGACATTTCATAGAAGACAACCATAAGTTTGTTAATCCTTTGGAAGAATACGAAATTGTAAAAGTAGTAAATAACACAGTTGAAAGGAAGCTTAGAGAGGAGTTAGAAATATTGAAAGAAAGAGAAAAAGGGTTAGACAATTTAATTAATATTAAAATTAAATTTGATAATGAAGAAATATTTTATAACATGATTAAGAAGTAAATGAGAGAGGACAGATAGATAAGATTAAGAATTATATTGCATAGTACTAATTGGTTGTTTTAAAATAAGGGTGTGTGACTGACCCACGTGTGTGGAGAGGAAGAGGGTAGTTTAAAAGGATGCACACACACACACACACACACACACACACACACACACACACTGAAACACAAGGAATTTACTAGAAAAATATGTAACTGTACAGATGGGGAGACAGAGTTTAGGGGGTGGGGAAGGGTCATTAATTTTTAGTTTGTTGTGGGTGAGCAGGGTGGGGGAGAGGGGTGAAGGGTTGGGTTTCACATATTTCCTGTCTATTCCCGATCTGACGATGAGCTGTGAAGCTTGAAAGCGCTAATCGGAATAATTTTTATATAGTGGTGTGCAACAGTGATCATTCTGATAGTATTTTCTAGTAGACGCCTATTGTGGAATATTCTGGAACCTCAGCGGAGTTAAATTCAAGTACTCAGTGACGCTTAGTTCAGTTTGAGTTATTGTCGGGCAATTTACACAGTGCGGCTCGAAGTATTCTGGCGAAGCGTTACGTGTTTTATAATTGTGCGGGACAATTGAAATACAATTGTGTTTATACTCGTTGACATTATTACTGCGTGTGAACAATTTGTATTTGACTTGTTGTAAGAGACAATCTTATTGATTACAAACTGTTTAATTATGATAATTAAAGCTGGTGATTAGTGACTTAATTGGTGTCTTGTATTTTGTTTTCCACTGTACCATACGACAATCAAGTATACGTTATAAGTCGCAACAATACTCTTAGATGCTTGTGCAAGAAGAACCATTCATTGTAAAACAACGTGATTTGTTTTAAACTTTTAATTTTATAAACGTAATATCTACAATTGTAAACCATTTTCTGAGACATACTACTGTGTTGTATTCAATACGTATGTGATAAAAGGCATTAAACATAATTACTCGGTCAGAATAAAATATAGTGTATTGTCAGAATAGAAAATGCAATACAATATTTTACTTACTGGAAATAATAGACAATTGACATTTAACATTAAAAATGAAATTTTCTTTGTAAAACATGGTCGTACTTGTGTATGATAAAGTAAGGAACGATGAAGTTTTAAGAGAAATGGGAGAAGAGAGAAGAATCCTGAAGAGAATAGAAAATAGGAAAAGGAATTGGTTAGGTCATCATTGTTTACGAAGAGACCGCTTGCTTACAACTGCCATGGTGGGTGTCATAGGAAGAGAAAAAAGAAGAGGACGTAGAAGAATGAAGTTAATAGATAGAATTAAAATCAGAGGGTGTTAGGAAGAACAGAAAAGACTGGCACGCGATACGACAGCTTGGAGAGCTTTTACCATTTAAAGACTTGCCTTAGGGCAGAACACCAAAATAATAATAAGATGTGTACGTATCTGTGTGGTTGTTCCATGTTATAGAAAGAATTAAAGAGCGATATGGATTGTAAACGCCCGGCAGTTTTTAAGTAGAGAAGGAGTGGAATAGTCAGACTATACTCACTGGAGATGATATGCGTAATGAGAGAGATATAAACTGAAGAGACGGGAGACACGTAAAGAAGATATATACAATAATTATTCAGCCACAGGTGTTAAGGTTTTCGTGAAACTACTAAAAAAACACTATCTAACACTTCGTTTTAAGATAGATACGTATATTACAGCGGGTCGTATAAAAAAGGTTATTTTCTTCTTCTCCGCTTACTCTGCCGTAACAGTAAAAGTTTTCAAGGATTCAATAAATCTACTAACGTTCGCCTTGCAAAAGTTTATACAGCAGTTTCTGTCTGATAAGAAAACTAAAGGCTAGAAATATAACGATACAATTGACAAGACACTGACCGTAATAACATTTGCTTTTATAACTTTGATTACACAGATGTTAATTGCTGTTTAATCATTTGTTTAATTATTTTATTAAAATGTTGTGAGAATCGTTCAGTAAATTCTACAGCAGTCATTTATTTCATGTTATCGAATAAAAAATTAAATCACAATGTAAAATTGTATTCCTACTTGACACGTTTCGATTATCCGATGTGTAGAGCTTTCATACACTAATATATCGACAATATTAAATATTACATAATATATTCAAAAATTAAAACATTTAATATACTAGCTTTTTTGTATTTAAATTCAACTTATAATTTTCTATGGATGTTACTCAAATGTTTCTGGCAGTAATTATATAAGAGTATGTATATTATTCAATATAGTTATACTACAAGTAGTGTAGGACCTCTATGTTTTTGTCGTTTCAATTACCTGAAGTACGTTTCTCTGAAACGCATCAGCATAATCAAAGGTTTATAAATATTTAATTAAATTTGTATATTTTTTACTTTTTAATAAAATTTAATTACAGTTATTATTAAATATTTGTAAATATAAAATTGTTTGAAAACCTCGGATGATACTGATGTGTTTCAGTGAAACGTAGTTCAGGTAAATCAAACGATAGCTACACTATTGGCAGGAGAAACTTTACTGAATAATATACATAATACAATATTAAATTTAATTATATTGTCGAAGAGTTATAAATTATATATTCATGAATTTATATTATTATATTTAAATGTAATAATACGTTTTTCACTTATATAATAATAATGTAATATATTGCAAAGATACAAATTATAAATGCATAGATAGGTTAATTGAAATTATTACAACAGAGTCTATATCTGGAGGTAGGAAAAATTATTATTTAACTCATTAAAAACTACTATTGTCTTATTGCTTTATAACATAAATTTTTTTATTATTTAATTGCCTTTAAATAAAAGAGTTTATTGGTTTTTTTTACATATAAGGTTATTTGTGTGTAGAATTCCAGTGGTTACGTAGACACCAGGGGCGCCGCTCTTGCTGCTACTACGCGCGTTGCTCGGTGCTTACTACGCCGACAATTCACGTCTTGCACACACGCACTGCGATATCAAACTATTGTTGTTTATAACTTTACTCTCAGGAATTTGACTGGGTACAAATAGATCATGTGTATTTGGTTTACACAATTCCTGCTTCTTCAAGTATTCTCTCGTTACATTCAGAATACCACGATATATATTCTACCCGTAGACCAGAAATCTTCCACTATTCAGGGTAAAGCACTAAAACAAAATCTATTTAAATTTATATGAGTTCTATGACATGGCTACGACTACGATGAACTCGTACCGTCTACCAAAACTACTAAGTCTTATAGAAATAGACTTGTCCTGACACGAAAAACTCGCGACAGTCAGTACGTCCTTCAATGGTAAGACTTCGGAGCTAACTGAGCGAAGTGTTCTCTGCAACTGACCGTCTCAAATAATTTGTAGAACTTCTGATTGGTGGAAAATCTAGCAACGTCATGGATGTCCACAGTGATAGACAGACTTTAAGTTAAAACTGTGTGCTATTCTGCAAAGGCCTGTCTAGATTTAATCTACAAATTGTATTACCCTCTAGTTGACAACGAAATAAAAGAATTTATTTCATAAAAAAAAACATAAAAATTATAGTTTTGGAGAATTGAGTAATGGAAAATGTAGGTTACAACAATGAGAACACCCTGTGCAAGTTTCAAAAAGAAATGTCAATTATCAAAGAATTTATTAAAGAAAATTTGAATCACACGCGCACTCGCGCACTTACACACAAATATTTCACTTGACATAAAAGAGTACAAAATTATGCATATTTTGACATAACATACGTTTTTAAACATACCTTGATTCAAAACTTATGACTACTTTACAAAGAAAAGAACAAAATCAAATTATAACATGTCTATGCCCGTCATAGAATGTGTTACAGCATTAGTATCCCTATTATATGAAACTTAAATAGTAGTGTGTTGGGGAGAATACAAGGCCACCGAAGGCCGGGGGGGGGCCGGAACATATGTTTCGAAACGCGTAAACCAATCGAACGCAACACGAAGTTACACACGACGGATAAAATACGGTTATATTAAGTATTAAATATAATATAATATAACCGTATACAGATTTAATATTTTTGCCCTCCCGTTCAGCGTATAGGCTTCTGTGTGTCCAGTCCTTCACAAACGACAGTTTCTATTTTTCTCTGTTGGTATATAAGCCACACCCTGTTAAACAATTCTTTATCCTACCATTCGTTAAGACTTAATATTAGTATTACTCCTGGTTTTGTTTCCCAGCATCGTGTGTACTGTGGCTTATGACGTAGCATATGGTGCTCATTCAGCGTCTTGGTAATGTCTTTGTCATGTTCAAAACCAATATCATATCCCAATAACTTACATTGCAATACCTGTTCTATCCGTTATTTTTTTTTTATTTTTAGAAAGTACAGGATACATGGTTTTCCTGTTTCAAAAAAAAAATCCATTATATTAATTGTATTTTCTGACATTTTAAAGTGTATTTCTAATAAAATGAATGCAAAGAAGGTATGGAAGTTAAGATTATTTCAAAACTAGCTGTTACTCGCGGCTTTGCAGACAAATATTTGACTTTTAATAAGTATTGCAACAGTACAAATTTATAGGGTACTGTGCATTGCACGAGTAATTAAGATAATTAATTTAATTAAATAAATAATTCATATTGTTAGTAATAATAATTCATCTTTCAATCTGAACTGTAAATGGAACGACTAAATTTCATGCTGGGACAGGTTAATCACGCCACGCAGCTGTGTCTGTGTGTACACATGTATTTTACGTGTGTGTGTGAGACCAGTTGGTTCCTGTAAAGCGTCACCCCTAAATGAACGCTATTAATTATATGAATTACTTAAATTGTAAAGAGTGTGTGCATAATATCACAAAACCAAATACGCCACAGTGTGTATAAAATAAAGATGCACATGTGTACAAAAAATAGTGCGAAAATAATAAAAAGTGCGAATATTGTGACAAAAAAAAATAAATAAAACGTATATTAATTAAGATAGGGAAAAACGGTTTATACACAGTGAAAACTGCCGACAAGATGAATATCGGGTAATGTGCAAAAGACTTCGCATGTTACGAAGATAAGCGAAATAAGTGTGAAAATAATCGTGTTTATAAAGGGACGCCAACGACAGACTGAGCCCAGCAGAATATTGTCGAAACATGATTTTTGCGTCCAAGGGTATAAATACTCGAGACGCGCTAACTTATTTTTCTTTCTCGAACAACTACCGTGGCAGGCGGAGGCTCTGCCCAACGACAACAACTCTTTTGCTATCAACCACAGTAGCAGCCGGAGGTTCTTCACGACTACTCATCGCTTTCGTGAGAGCACCTGCAACCTGAGGCTATGACGGAATACGAGGGAGCAGCCATGTACATGGAATAGGGTCCAGCGTACGGAACGAGGCAACGGACTCCGGAGAGGATCTGAAGGACGAGGATCAAGGACTCCAGGACTACACGACTACAGACGAGCATCCAGGATCGAGGATCTAGGACCGAAGAGAATACGCTGAGTATTACCACAACAAATAAGGTGAAACAAAACCACATATTTGTAAAAACAAAAAGACTCACTGTGCCGGTATAATACCGGCCGTCGAAAGTTTTAGAAAATTTAATTGTAAAACTAAAGCAATTAGAGAGCAAGGGTCGGTTGAAGCGAACCTTGGCCGGCTCCGTTAAAGCTGCGCGCGCACCTCGTAGGGAGGTTCGGCTTGGTTAAATTGTGGCCGTGTATACCAGTCATCGCCCGGCAAGCAAGAAGCACCGACTACCTAATCCGAGCAGAATATTACTACGCAGTTTTCTTCCACTCTGATGGCTAGCTAAATTTACGAGACTTCCCGGTAAGGATCATAGCTTTTATTGTGTGTATCAGTAACAATATATGCGATTAAATTTAATTAACAAAAAGTATGCAGCCGTATGAGAAAGACGAATGCATGTGGGTGCGATCCGACAGTTTCTATATTAAAAAGATTACTTAATGTTCAGTATATAGCCCATGTTCTTTTTATTATTATTATAATATTGTAAGAGTCACTATAATTGTCATGGTCATTGTAATTTATAGAACGTTAGATAAATTCTAAGCGAAAGTCAGTGCGTAGTTATGGAATCGTATTGTGCACATACATGCAGCAGATTGCCTGTGTGTTCTCTTTAATTAACTTTGCAGTAAAAATTACTTGTGAGAACATCCTTAGAGGAAACATTATTAATATTGAAACATTATTAATACTGTGAGTGCCTTGAAGTTAATCATTTTTTGACAAATTGCAATTATTGTGTCGCCACGTTGTAATCTAACCTGTTGCATTCTGTCGATGCGTGTTGAGAGTGTGCTAATGACTTTACTCTACGCCTTTTAATAAAATCTTCTCTTTTTGAATTAATCATTCCATGGCAGATTTTTTTACTCTTTAAGCAGTTTGCAAAAAAAATTAATACCGAAACTTGGTGCATTTATCTTGAGTTGGTTGAAGGCCCGTTCTGAGGTTAATTACCTGTGAACTTGGGTGTACGTTTTTTATGAACATCGTTTCTAATTTTTATGAATTAACAGGGTTCTCGCTTAATGACGGAGATACTGGCCTTGCTGATTGAACTCCATCCTCATCAGCCATGAACCATCAGAAACGCACCTGTTCGGAAAAGGAGTCGTGTGACTAACCCAACATGTAACGCTTGCTCAGCATAATTAAGGTGATATGCACTCTTTTATTTTTTATGGTGACCGGGCCTGCTGTGCTCCTGATTCACAGTTTAAATCTTTTTGAAACCATGTGCCCACGTGGCCAGACAGTCTGCTATAGGAGGTGTCTGCTGAACATTCATTCTGAACATTATGTGTTAATGTTAATGAACACTTTAATAACTTAACTTCATAACACTAAGTACAATGTTTGTAATCGTGTGCTGCACTGGGGGAGCGTGCTAGAGAATTTTTTTACACTTAAACATTTTCACATATTGCCTATAGTCACCACCATACTTACTACAAAAATTTATATCACACGTAGGGATTCTGTTCCGGCTGGTTCAGAATGGGGTTGATATTAGTTTCATTTTGGGTTTAACATGTAAGGGCTGGGGAGTTTTTCGTTTTCTTTTTTGGCTGTTTTCGGGGGAATAAAAGGGGACATAGTTTTTGCCAGGCACATGTTGATACAGTTTAAGGCAGGTTGGATTCCTGTCACATAAGGTTAAGCACAAGCTGGCGCGCTCCCACATCTGCTAGGGCACAACAATCCTTATTGTAAATTCATTTATATGTATATATATATATAGCCAGTCGGGCTTTAATAGAAAAGAACTTTCACATTTTTCTGGGCATATACTAATTAATTTTCTTTGTACTTTATAAAGGTCTATGCTGATTAATTTTTTTTTACTTGTAAAGCATCTACTGATTAACTTTTTTCCTACTTGTAAAGCATATACTGATTAATTTTTTTACTTGTAAAGCATACACTGATTAATTTTTTACCCTGTAAAGCATATACTGATACATGAATCCATCTGAATTTGTAAAACAAATTAACATTTTAGAACCGCATAACAATTGCTTAAAATCAGGTGATGCAGTTTTTTATTTTTATTTTATGCTGTTGAAGAAACTTAAAGATTTCATATGCTCATGATGGGGCAATTATCAGTGGCTATCTATACATATGGGCGGTCCGGTCTCTCTTATGGGTTATGAGTGATTATCATTCTTTCTGGGGTTTTTCGTATTTATGCAACTTAAGGGAAATTGAAAATGACGGTGCCTGATGGGCGAACATTTTGGCCTGCGGGTTTTAGGGCATGGTAGTAACACTGCCTGCAGAGCAGGTGTATTCCAGGGGTATTCGTGTTTATAATATTTGTGTATAATTATGAGTATATGTGCCTTTATGTTTCTGTCCGTGTTGTTATGTTTCTGTCTATGTTAAGCTAGTCACAGAAAGGGGGAGAATCATATATTTACTGAATGTTATTCGATATATATATATATATATATATATAATCATCACTGGTATACAGACCTTGTCTTTTCACACTATTATAACATGGGGCTTATTTATTTATGATATATTTGTGTGTTATTCCTAATATTAGGTGACAAACTTATGTGATAATTATGTGATAAATTTTTCATGTACATGTAACGGATTGGGGTACAATAAAAGCTGTTATTGTTATATTACAGCCGAGTTTCATTGCAAGTCCCGTCATACTGGATCCAGCACAATTTTGGCTTCTCTAGGCTCCGGCCTAGTTCTAAATAACTTGTGGCTTCTCTTTCAAAAAAATTTAAATAAAAAGAAATATAAAAAGAAATAAAAGGAAGTTTGTTTTATACATATAAAAAGACATAAAAGGAAAGAGGGGTTACATCACGTAAAGACAATTAACTATGTAAAAAGAAAGACAATATAATTCAAAGATGAGTTAATAATTTTTGGAAATGTAAATGTTTATTTGTATAGTAGTTTTAGAGAAATGCTTAAACACATGAAAGTATAATGTGAATAAATAATTTAGTCAATGCATTTAAATTAATCTGAAAGTAAATAGTAAATTTTTAAATATCACTATAATATTGACGACTCGGAACACTAAGTTTTTAATAAGTAAAAACGTAAAGTTTTACCTTACAGCCTAAACCGGCATTCACCTATAGAAGGCTTCATCAGAGGCTGTCGTTAGTAGCGCTGTTCGTCTTGTTGTTGGTGACGAGATAGTTTTTCGAAAGATCGAAGCTGTGTGTGTGTGGTGAGATGTGTTCGAATAATGCGTGCCATTTGAATTGTGTCTGTTCGTTTAGGATGTCGTTTTTATTTGTTTTTGTGTGTTTGTATATTTCTAATTGTTCTAGAGTGTCTAGTTTTCGGCCTTTTGTGTGTACGTGTAGTATGTTCATGTTATTGTCGATGTTTTTATATGTGTGGTTTGCTTCAATGAGGTGGTTTGCGAAGGTAGATTCTGTAGTGGTGTGGAGTGCTTTTGTGTGTTCAATGTATCTCTGTTTGAAGCTACGTCGTGTCTGGCCTATGTAGAATTTATTGTAATTTGAACAATTTAGCTTATATACAATAAATTCAACATAGGCCAGACAGGACGTAGCTTCAAACAGAGATACATTGAACACACAAAAGCACTCCGCACCACTACAGAATCTACCTTCGCAAACCACCTCATTGAAGCAAACCACACATATAAAAACATCGACAATAACATGAACATACTACACGTACACACAAAAGGCAGAAAACTAGACACTCTAGAACAATTAGAAATATACAAACACACAAAAACAAATAAAAACGACATCCTAAACGAACAGACACAATTCAAATGGCACGCATTATTCGAACACATCTCACCACACACACACAGCTTCGATCTTTCGAAAAACTATCTCGTCACCAACAACAAGACGAACAGCGCTACTAACGACAGCCTCTGATGAAGCCTTCTATAGGTGAAAGCCGGTTTAGGTTGTAAGGTGAAACTTTACGTTTTTACTTATAAAAAACTTAGTGTTCCGAGTCGTCAATATTATAGTGATATTTAGTTAAGTAACGGACACGTCATGGACAACGAAATCCAAGAAAGTAAATTTTTATTAGAAAACAAATCAATGCATATGCGATATAATAAAAAGAAAATAGATTATTAAAAAGAGGTTAGATAATCTAATAGCTATCACAGTAATGAGCAAGTCGAGAGCAATATTATATAATAACAATTGTTTATTGTAGTATAAGAGTGTATATTATGTTCAATGTGTAATATGAGATTATTACTTATATGTTAATAACTAGATGTGTGCTACGGCTACACACATGCGAATAATAATGATTTTTTTAAATCCCAACAGAATAGAAAATTTTTAATTAATAAATTTTTAAATGATTCTAAACAATTTCACGTTGTGTTATTATTATTATTACGATTACACCTGTCATAATTTTATACCGTATGTAACGTTGCAAAATAAATGGTCCACGAGAAGTTGCGGGCTTCACAAATTCTGAACGTTGTAGTATTTTAATATAATTTTTATTGTCTATTTCTATATGGCGTTCTGTCGCTCGTATAACAATTTTGTACTCATTAGTCAAATTCTCTCTAAAGCTGTTTCCAAACCTTGCACTATTTTAACTTGTACTAAATTAATATGTTGGTGCAACAGCCTTTGGAGATTTAAAAATAGCCGTTTATAAAGCCTTTGGAGATATTTATAAAGTACCTGTTAAATCAAAAACGCTAAATTCTTTATTTTAAGTGTTACTGTGTTAGAAGCTTTGTATAACACATTAAACGTTATGTTTTCCTCAACCATGGCTTTTATTTATTTCAGCAGCAAACCAAAAACCGTTGTCACCTAAACTCACAAATGAAAACAACACGTATTTCGCTTTGCATTAAGTAATACGACAATTTACAATCAGTACACTTCTCCTTTTCCACATCGTAATGTATCGATACAATCCCTTATTACATAAAACATCGAAAATGTACTGCAGGAATGGATAAATGTACTGTTCCGATGCTGCTAAATAGCTTTTGTTTATTTACTTGTTACGATGATAATTAATTCTGGTCTCCATGTGTCGTTGACATCTTTATACGCGTCAAAGAAAAGGCATAATTAAAAGGACCCAAATCGTGCGAAATGGGTAAAATATAAATTCCAAGGTAGACAGTATTTTTCGCCTTTTGTCAAAGGTTACCTGTGGAAAATTTGGTGGCAGTTGGTGTAACGGTGTGGATATGTATTCAGTACCCATAAATCCTCAGACTTTGAGTTTTATATATTATATTGCAACAATACATATACAGTATTTATCCGGGGCTGTATGCTTGTAAATATTAGCATAGAAAAATATATGATGAACAGTTTTTAACAATATTATGCAGGCTAAGAATTGTCAGAAAGCGTACACCTGCCCCGCGAGTGAATACAGCGCTTGTGTGTTTGTGTGTGTGAACGCAAGCTACGACAGGCAAAGTCTACGATGGGGTGATGCGTGCGAATTGTTGGTTTGTCTGTAATCAGGTTTTAACCGGATAGAAATAAACTGATTAATACATTTTAAACCTGTGAACAAAAACTTACCCTAATTATAAAAACACCATTATATTAAGGAATTTTCAACGAATATAGTAATGTATAATTATTGCAGAAATGTGCAATAATAAAGACGCTAGGTAATTTAATCTTAATTACTAGTGTAATTAAGCAGTAATTAATAAGTGTGTTATATGTGAGTGACCAGAAAAAATTACGCAAACGATGATATCGCTTGTGCTACGAGTATGCTTACGAAATCGCGAAAGTGAACCAAAAAGTGATTTGTAATTAAAAGGACGCTTTGCACGAAGTGACAATATCTAACAGGTTGAAAACAGTCCTGGAGTTGTCAGATAGCCGTCCAGTATAAATACCACCGGAAATTTTGGGGCGATCTCAGAGAGACTCAAGATATCTTCACACAACATCACGCTGCTGGTCTGCTGACCGATCTTTACCACTCACACCAAGACTTATGGAGGAACTCTGGACCATCACAAACAACAACCAGTAGAGACAGAGAACATAGCATCAACATAATCATCCTCATTAAATTCTCAGGATTCAGGACACACACACACACACACGCAACCGTAACTTCGACAGTACGCAGGTGATGAATAAACAATTATATTTTTTGTTTGCGAAAAGAACTCTTAAAAAGAAACTTATATATATATATATATTGCAACACATCTTTTTATGATTTCTTTCATTATGGATTATGAGTTTTACATGGACCTGGTTAGGGTATACCATGCCAACACTTACCTGCAGTATATGGTACTTTTCTGCTTTGCCGGCTATTAGGTGTGGGATTTGGGCTTATTAGGTATCAGGTAACGAGTTGGGACGATGTGTTTCCAAAAGAATTATTTTAGGAAGCTGAGTTGTATAAATTGTGAATAAATGAAAACTACCTTTTTAGTCTATCATTCCAATGATTATAATTGTCACCCTCAAGGTGCTTATCTTTAAACAAATCATAATAATAAAAAGAATTTCAAATATTTAACACAATTTACGGCGGGTTCCACCATTTATATTCTTTCTTGAATATTACTTTACCATATTTTCTCTAGTGATATATTGTTATAATGCTTACGTCTAACAATCACATATTAAAATCATATATCTTAGTACATAATTTATAAGTTCCTGAAAATAAGACATACAATACACAGTATATACACAAAACAAATAACATGGAAATATACCCACATATATGGGCAGTTTCACACTGTCTGCCTGTAATTATAATTCATTTATAAAAATCATTTTTGTTATATTGAATTTAATTATTTAATAAAATGGAAATACTGAATTGATTTCATTCTATGAAATCCGTAACCCTGTTCTTTATACATGAGAAAATAAAATACGAACTTTTTAAATGAATATAACAAGGGTTATATTTATCGTTATCTCTATGTTAATTATTCTTTATACAGTGCACAATCTCATGAAAACATTTGCTTAGAGTCTTTCTGCACTCTTATTAACATATTATTATAATAATCACACATTATCTAAATGTTCTGTCTTTTTGAATAAATGTCTCTATATGATATACAGTACAACATTTAAAAGTGTCTTTAGGCTTTAGTCATACCGCCTATATAAAAAATGTTTATCAATTATTTAAAACTGTTCAATTTCGCTTATAGCGGCTTTTCATTTACTTTTTGTGTTTTACAACATTATTATGAACCCTGAACCATATCAGGTCACCTGTTTTGATGATTTCATGTTACACAGATGTACACGGGTCTCAGGCGTCGGCGTTGAGTACAGCTATTCCTCTCGAAACCCCCGTCAGCGTCGCTTAGCGGTGTATGAACAGCTAGGCTAGGCGTCGTTCCTTTATCGTCATGGACACAGCGTCTCTGGCCTCGGGTATAGTCTGATGTCCGTAGTACGTAGTTGTAGTCACTCAGGTGTCTGCCGTCTCATTGAAGCGTCTTCTGCAGCGTATCGTTCCGTGTGTACGACTCAACGAATACTTTATGAATGAGAGACAGATGCTCGTTTTTGCTCACTGTTTATAGGGCAAAGCCACGTGTGCAAATGAGTTTCTATCGGCGAATACCTCACCAATCCTTTATTTATTTAGGTAACAAAGTTGTTTGTTAGACGTGTCTTGAACACAGTTATTAGCTATGTATACACGCGATCTTTAATTAGCACCGCGAAAGGTGTGAAATAGTAAAACGCTTATAGTTCACGACACTCTCACTATCTCGTTATGTGTTTGGTGTCTAAATAAAGCTACATTTCCGCACTATTCACTGGTCAACCTAGTTCTTCTTAATCTTTTGTCATTTTTTTATTATTTAAGTTTTAAAACACTTCTGACATGTGCCGACAAAATTATACATATTTATGCAGGTGGACTGTTATCTGTTTTGTTTGCTATATAAAATCTTATCTGTACCCTTCTAAATGTACAATTGTAGCAGATAACGCTTATTATGCGTAATCCAGTTAGAACGATAAACATTGATAACAATGTTTCGTTATAACACTCCCCCACTTGCTTTAAAAAAAATTGTTTGTGCTTTACAGAACATTTTTTTTTTTTTTATCTATGTTTAGTACATACACAGTCAGTTATATTACATGTTTATTAGAAAGAATATAAAATCTTATCTTAAAGTAACAATCACATATGGGTATTATTGGATATAATGACGCAGAGATGACGCATGGTACTTTCCGACGTCCTTTTCTTCACTGGGTCATATACCATGTAGGTGTGTGGTCCTAGACGACTCCTTAGTTCATATGGGCCACAGAATAATCTGAAGAATTTCTTGGAAGTGTTTAATATACTACTTCCCACAGGATTTGTCTTTATCAATACCTTATCACCAATCTGGAATCTTGTCAATCGGTGAGTTCTATTATACCGGTCTCTCCTTTTACCTGCTTGATGATATAACTGTCGTTCAGCTCTGTTTATTTTTATTTGAATTGGCAAATCTACATTATAATTTTCCGGTTTATTAATCATGTTGTGCCAGAATCTTTTAGGTATTTTATTCTCACTTAATTCTAACGGTGTGTATCCTGTAGCTTCACTATAATTGTGATTCATTGCATCTTCGAAAAATTGTAGATAGTCAGGCCATTTACTCTGTTGATTTTAGCAATATAACCTCATGTACTTGCCTAACTCTCTATTTATTCTTTCAGCAAGATTAGTTTGTGGATGCCTTATGGATGTAAGTATAGGTTTTATACCTTGTCTTGTCAATGCGTCCTTCCATAATTTATTACCAAACTGCTTACCTTGATCTGTCAACACTTTATCCATTTTTCCATACTTTGGTATATACTTCTGGGTAATGACGTTCAGAACAGATTTCATGGTGGGTCTTCGTACAGCATATAACTTTACTAGCTTGGTAAACACATCTACCGTCACAATTATATGGCGGTACCCACGACTTGATCGCGGGAGTGGTCCAAGGAAATCAAGTGCAACTATATCCCCCTTCTTCTTAGTTCTGATACTCCCCATTTCAACGCAAGTGTTTAAATTCGGATGTTTGGCTGTTTGACAATCATGGCATTTCCTAACAATTATTTTAATTTTTCTGAACATATTATTACAGGTGAAGGCTTCTTTCATAGTTAAATAGCACTTCAATGGAGATGCATGAGCTAGACTACGATGACATGGCATAATTAATTGCTGTAACATGTCATGAGATAGCACAACTTTCCAATCATAATTAATAAGCTTAAATAAAATTCCATCTTTCACACAATAATTTATAGGTAACGGATTATTTTTTATATTCTGTAATCGCTGATCTTTATCTTGCTCTCTAGCGAGATTACGTAGTAATTCTTGTACTTCTCTCTCGGGTTTGTATGTTATGTTGCTAAGTACCCTGACATCTTGTGGTTTAGCTTCATGTGTTTCTTCTTTTTCTTCTATATAACGGCTTAAGGTATCAGCTACTTCATTGTCTTTGCCTTTGCAGTATTTAATGGTGAAAGAATATTCCCCAATGGCAAGTATCCATCGCATCAACCTCGCACTCTTTACCTTACATGTTAATAGGAAAGATAAAGCCTGATGATCTGTATGAATTTCAAAATGAGTTCCGCATAGATAGAATCGGAACTGGGATAATGCATATACAATAGCTAGTACTTCCTTTTCTGTAGTGCAGTACTCTATCTCCGCTCCTCGGAATACACGACTGGCATAGGCGATGACCCTTAAGTCTCCTTTTGAGTCTTTTTGATACAATACACTTCCCATTGCATATTGACTTGCGTCTGCATATAGCACATAATCGCCGTCTTTCTTCGGATGGTGTAGCATTAAATTTTGTTTAAACAATGTTTTGACTCGATCCACTGCTTCAGTGTGATGCTGCTCCCATCTCCATTTTCTCTTCTTTTGTGTTAACTCCAGCAGAGGTTTTACTGTTGCTGCATAGTCAGATGAGAAGCGTCGATAATAACCAGTCAATCCTAGGAAAGCTCTTACTCCTTTTACATTTTTAGGAATAGGGAAATTTAGGATACTTTGGATCTTGATAGGATCAGGTTTGATACCTCGTTCGGATATAATATGACCAAGGAACTTGATATTGGTTTTTAGGAATTCACATTTTTTATAATTGAGGGAAATTTTGGCTACTCTAAATTTCTCAAAAATAACTCGTAATTGATTTACATGTTCCTGAATAGTTTTCGACACGACGAGTATGTCATCTACAAATACCATTGAGTAAGGTGACACCTCCTCTCCAAGTGCATTTTCTAGACATCGTACAATAGCAGACAAGCTAGTGCTTAATCCAAACGGTACTACGTTGTATTCATAGGTCTTGTTTTTGTAGAGGAACGCCGTATACTTGCGGTCACTCTCTTGTATTGGTATCTGCCAGAAACTAGAAGTAAGGTCTAATTTTGTTAAATATCTAGCTCCTTCACATTTAGCAAATAACTCTTCAGCATTTGGAGCGCAGTCGTACATCTTTTCAACAACGTTGTTAAGGTTACGCATATCCATACACAGTCTAATCGCATCATCTTTTTTCTTGATTACTACAAGTGGATTCAGGTAATTGCTATGTGATCTGCGGATGACATTGTTATCTAACATACGCTGAATTTCTTGATCTACCTGCTCCTCGTATTTCATTGGAATCGTATATGTGCGTCTGACGAACTTGGACGGGTCAGTTACCTTAATTCGATGCTGGTAGACGTGAGTTTGAGTTGGTACTTCGCTAAAGATGTCCTCATATTCTTCTAACAGATCATTTATGTGTTGTTCTCCTGGCTGATCTTCTACTTCTTCTGGATTTGTCCGTTCTTCGGCTAATGTGATCTTGGGTCTACTAATTTTAAGTATTTCCGGTTGTGGAGGATTCTGTTCTTTAACAGGTGCTCTTAAATCTATAGTTTTACATATATTATTAACTGTACATGTCATTTGTCCATCTTTCATATTGATAACAGCATTGAATCGGTCTAGCGCATCCACTCCCAGAATGCAGTCATATATTAGCTTATCAACTATCAGTACAGGTAATTCTATCTCTAATCCTTGACAGGTAATACTAACATACATCTGATGGTTTACTTTTTCCATCGATTTATTTGCTGTAGTTATTTGTATCTCCCGTGTAGGCAACTTCGGTACACTTTTAAAATGAGCATTATGAATTTTTACCCATGCACTATTGATAATTGTGACCTCACTCCCTGTATCCACTAATGCGTTAACAGGTACATTATTAACATACAGTTTTATTTGTGGACATACAGTATTATTTATTGGATTACTTTTATCGGTCATAAATAATTCTTCCCTAAGATCAGGTGGGAATATACCTCCTATACAGACTCCAGAATGTAGTCATTGATTTTCAGTCTTCGATGTGGACGGTTTATTACGTTCATCAGTGTTTCTCGGTGTCTCTTTCTGTTTTTTCTCAACGGTAATCACCTGCGTATTTGCATTCCTATCGGATGTCCATGGTTTCGAAAATCGTTTCGACGAATTCGGCCATCGGTAACCTCCTTTGTAATTACCTCTTTCATTATTTTGCTCCTGCTTCTCATATGTTCGTCCATCTTCATGGCGTCTATCATATGATACATTTTTGTTTTTCGGATATTTTTCATCGTCTGTACGTCTATCTTCTCTGCCTTTATCTTCTTGGCGATATCTTTGCGAATACCACGTACCTCTATCTTGATTTTGGTTCCGGTTATCTCGCTGAACTCCTCTTGGTGGGTCTCGTTCACGGATTACACCCTCCATCTGTGTTAAAAGTATTAATAGATCTTCAATGGTAGCTATACCCTGAACATGTATAGCTAGTTGGATGTTCCTGCTGAAATGATTAGCAAGCTTAATGACTAATTCTTTTTGTGTTAACGCGGGACGTAAATGTTTACTCCTCTCTACTAACATAATGACGTATTCATCTTCAGACAGCTTACCTGGATTATATTTACCAAATTCCAGTGTATTTCGTATTCTCATTTGTATGTATTCATTCCAATACCTCCGTTCGAATGCTAGTTTAAATTCTTCATACGTTTTTAAATCGTCATTCACCATCGTGAACCAACTGGCTGCTGCATCTTTTAAGTAACGACTTACAAAGTCTATTTTATCTTTGTCACTGAGAATAGATCCAATACTATCCAATTCTTTCTCACATTTGATACGAAATTCAATGGGATTTTCCCCTCTGGATCCTCTAAAATAGTTAATGGGTCTCTCTTCTCTAGGTACGGTCGAGTATACTAACGCTTGTGTTGGTAGTCTTCTCACTTCTCGTGTAAGTCGGTCTACTTCACCTTTTAACTTGACTTCCAGCTGATCTACCCTGTTGTCATGGTGTTGGATAGATTTCTTGATGGTGTCGTCTGCTGCGGCGAGACTTTTTGTTTCTTCTTCAATTTTCATGGTCTTCCTGACATTACTCTGCACCAACTCGCTGATGACTTGTATCTTGGTATCTTGTCGATGCGTAATTTTTACGAGTTTCTGGTCCAGTGTGTCGGCCATAGATTTAAAATTTTGTTGTAGTCTTTTTCGCTGCTCTTCGAAATTTTCATTCATCACCACCGCTTGTTGTTTTAGAGACTCTTTAACTTTACCTTCTAAGGTCTCCATTCGTTCCATAATTTCTACCTTACTTTCAGCATTATACGCGTATAGTTTCTGAATTTCTGACGTGCTTGCTTCCAATCTTCTCATAGTTTCAGCACCACTAGTTTTTATTTCTTCAAACCTTTTTACGTTTTCAGCGTTGCTGGCTTCCAATCTTCTCATAGTTTCAGCACCACTAGTTTTTATTTCTTCAAACCTTTTTACGTTTTCAGCGTTGCTGGCTTCTAACTTCTTCATTATGTCGGCTAAACTGACCTCTTGTTTATGTGCCATGTTTAATTTTAATTTGGTGAACCGATTTTAAAATATTTATTATTAATTTGTATATTATTAATTATTTGGATTATTATTAAATACTGTATTGGTAGTCATTTATTCATCAACATACAACCATTATCTTGGGCGCCTGTAGTATCAGTTTCTGATAACCACAATATTTATCTAAGCTCCCCTTTGTTTACTCTACTGATAACGCTAACTGTACGTTCTTATCAGCTACATTCAACATATAAATGCACGTTTTATAATAATTACACATCAACTCTAAATATTTGTTCTACGTGAATTTATATTTATTTAAATTCTTACTAATTTTTAATTTTTTTCGTATTATGTTTTTTTTTTTATTTATTTATTTAATCGTGCCCCACGTTGGAAGCGACATTTTCTTTTGCAACACATCTTTTTATGATTTCTTTCATTATGGATTATGAGTTTTACATGGACCTGGTTAGGGTATACCATGCCAACACTTACCTGCAGTATATGGTACTTTTCTGCTTTGCCGGCTATTAGGTGTGGGATTTGGGCTTATTAGGTATCAGGTAACGAGTTGGGACGATGTGTTTCCAAAAGAATTATTTTAGGAAGCTGAGTTGTATAAATTGTGAATAAATGAAAACTACCTTTTTAGTCTATCATTCCAATGATTATAATTGTCACCCTCAAGGTGCTTATCTTTAAACAAATCATAATAATAAAAAGAATTTCAAATATTTAACACAATTTACGGCGGGTTCCACCATTTATATTCTTTCTTGAATATTACTTTACCATATTTTCTCTAGTGATATATTGTTATAATGCTTACGTCTAACAATCACATATTAAAATCATATATCTTAGTACATAATTTATAAGTTCCTGAAAATAAGACATACAATACACAGTATATACACAAAACAAATAACATGGAAATATACCCACATATATGGGCAGTTTCACACTGTCTGCCTGTAATTATAATTCATTTATAAAAATCATTTTTGTTATATTGAATTTAATTATTTAATAAAATGGAAATACTGAATTGATTTCATTCTATGAAATCCGTAACCCTGTTCTTTATACATGAGAAAATAAAATACGAACTTTTTAAATGAATATAACAAGGGTTATATTTATCGTTATCTCTATGTTAATTATTCTTTATACAGTGCACAATCTCATGAAAACATTTGCTTAGAGTCTTTCTGCACTCTTATTAACATATTATTATAATAATCACACATTATCTAAATGTTCTGTCTTTTTGAATAAATGTCTCTATATGATATACAGTACAACATTTAAAAGTGTCTTTAGGCTTTAGTCATACCGCCTATATAAAAAATGTTTATCAATTATTTAAAACTGTTCAATTTCGCTTATAGCGGCTTTTCATTTACTTTTTGTGTTTTACAACATTATTATGAACCCTGAACCATATCAGGTCACCTGTTTTGATGATTTCATGTTACACAGATGTACACGGGTCTCAGGCGTCGGCGTTGAGTACAGCTATTCCTCTCGAAACCCCCGTCAGCGTCGCTTAGCGGTGTATGAACAGCTAGGCTAGGCGTCGTTCCTTTATCGTCATGGACACAGCGTCTCTGGCCTCGGGTATAGTCTGATGTCCGTAGTACGTAGTTGTAGTCACTCAGGTGTCTGCCGTCTCATTGAAGCGTCTTCTGCAGCGTATCGTTCCGTGTGTACGACTCAACGAATACTTTATGAATGAGAGACAGATGCTCGTTTTTGCTCACTGTTTATAGGGCAAAGCCACGTGTGCAAATGAGTTTCTATCGGCGAATACCTCACCAATCCTTTATTTATTTAGGTAACAAAGTTGTTTGTTAGACGTGTCTTGAACACAGTTATTAGCTATGTATACACGCGATCTTTAATTAGCACCGCGAAAGGTGTGAAATAGTAAAACGCTTATAGTTCACGACACTCTCACTATCTCGTTATGTGTTTGGTGTCTAAATAAAGCTACATTTCCGCACTATTCACTGGTCAACCTAGTTCTTCTTAATCTTTTGTCATTTTTTTATTATTTAAGTTTTAAAACACTTCTGACATGTGCCGACAAAATTATACATATTTATGCAGGTGGACTGTTATCTGTTTTGTTTGCTATATAAAATCTTATCTGTACCCTTCTAAATGTACAATTGTAGCAGATAACGCTTATTATGCGTAATCCAGTTAGAACGATAAACATTGATAACAATGTTTCGTTATAATATATATATATATATATATACAGTAAAGAATTGTAGTCTTAAATATAATCACTGTACATAAATTTAAATGGTAGTTAAAGAAAATAATTTAATTTAACAAGAAAATTAAAAATACTAATCTTCTGTTGTATGTTAAAATTTGGGTGTGTCAGTAGAAATAAATAATAGGTTGGAAGTAAATGTTATAATTTTTTTATTGTTTATAGCAACAATTAGTTTTATTCTTGAGATTTAATGTTATTTTTCTTTGTAAATAAGTAGCTATTATTATTTAAAATTTGAGTCAAAGTCAGACACACTGAAATAAAAAGTGTTTAGATAATTTGTTTATCATGTCTGTTTAGCTAGTAAGATTATATGGTTGTTTATTTTATATGTCATGAACAGCATAGAAGATTATATTGTATTTTTGTAAACTTATAAAAGAGAATACTTTTTATTTTATTATTCGAAATTTTAATACTTGCATATTTTCGATTAATATTAATAAATCATAGAATGATTATATTGAAACGGTTTTAATTAATTGTTACATGTCATCAACATCTCACTCCTCTTTGAAAATTATTTTATTATTTAGCAACTACATATACTTGACGCAACGAGAATAAAAAAATCTTGCGACCTGGCCGGTGTGATACACTTCATAGTTGCGTTGAGTACATGGTATTGTGTTTGTGTAATTTTTTATAATACTTGTAACATTGCAATATATAGATGTAGAAACACGATTATTTTGTTTTCACGTGTCACCAGGTTTCGGGCTTAGTGTTATGTCTCCAGTACCTACCTTAAGTAAAACAATTTACAAACTGTGAACTGTGTGTCACGCTCCGATTGACGATCAAGCGTTATTGGCACAAAGATTCTCCGCGAAAATTATAATTTCAGAAGCATTTTCATCCTTCACTGAAAGACACAACAAACAATTTGTTTACATTTTCTTGTCAATGTCCATAAACGAAAACTGTTTCAATAGTAACTTATTATTTATTTAACAATTTAATAACCTCTCTGACCTAGTACTTTTACCAGTTACCTACATTTGTTTTACGGTGAGATGGGAGGAAAATGTAATTTCATTTAATATAAAATAATCATTAGAAAATTTTAGTAATAATCTAAATAATGCACAAATGTTATGTGAATAATTCGTAAACAGGGAGGGGTTAGAATGTTACTACCAGTACGGAAATAAGGAAGCTAACAGAAAATACCACTCTAAAGAATCGAACGCTTCAACATTTTCCTATGTTGTTCTTCTGAAACTTTTTTTGCTGGATTTCAGGAGCTGAGAACTTTCAAGTATTTAATGAATCTAATAAAAGTCAGACCAAAGTCTCCAGAGCTTTCCGGTACCATGTAAGTGGTAACACGATTGTGAAAGAAAATAAATTCAAAAAAGTAGTTGTCAGTTTTGTAAATTTTCTTACTTCTCCCCCTATATAATGCTTTAAATATAAAGACGTTTAACAGCGTGCCTTGTATTATATTATATCATATTTTTAATATTGTTTCCGCTATATTGGATATTATGTTTTTGAATTCAAATAGGCACTGAAATTAACTGAAAATATAAGGTACTATAACAGAAAACACAGGAAGTATGTGTCATAAGTGTTAAGAAGAGATAGACTTAAAGTTTTCTGTATTATTTGGAAACATTTCCATTAATTACAATGAGATTTATGTGAACAGTTGAACATTTAATTAGTGTCGTAATAAGTCTGTACGATGTAATAATATAAAAGCAAACAAGTTACTTCCACAAACAATAACTATTGCATTTATTAATGCTGTTTCGACTATCTCACTGACCGTCGAATGCTACAATCAAAAACAAAATACAGTCACCAATGATGTCACTAATTACCAACTTTAATTAATCAAAACTGACAGTTTGTAAATAACTTGTACAGTACTTCCGGTTAAATTTGTCCACATGCAATAATAATGTCAAATATTAAGACACACTAATTATAACACAATAATCACTTCACTACAATACTTCAAAACACACTGCAATAAATCGATACTTATAACTAACTTCTAAGCGGCAGCTGTTGTCTATTTATATTCCGTAGATATGCATCAGCAAGCACTCAAAAAGACTAGAACGTTATTGAGTGCGCCCTTGGCAGAAACACACACCTGCTCTGCTAGCCGGGAAACAGTAGAACGACGCTCTTCATGTCTGAGAACGTTCTGTCGTAGCCATATTATTGATAGTGAATTAAATACAGTTTCTTGTAGTAGCGTTTGCTTTAAAATTATTTATTTGTAAGAGTTTCAAAACTTAAAATTACCTTTGTTGAAGATTTATTTATTTGAAATATTTTTTCTTTATGATTTTGTGTAAAATCTTAAGATTTTATTTGCAATATAGTGGTTCCATGAAAGTGAAAATTGGACGATGACGAGAAATTATGAACGAAGAATACAAACAAGTGAAGTGATGTTCTTGAGGAAAACCAAAGGTTGCATCCTTAGAGAGCAAATACAAAATAAGGCATAAGAACTGAGCTAAATGTATATTATATGGTCAGCAGAATAAGGTAAGGTCAAATAAAATGGAGGCAGCATATTAACAGAATGGAAGACATGAGGCTACCTAAACAAGTAATACGATAAGACCTCAGGGAAGACGTGATATAGGTAGAGCAACGAAGAGATGGCTTCAGTAAAGTCAGAACAGGTTGTAAGCCTATACCTTGACGTGGAGGAGGAAAAGAAGAAGAAGAAGAAGAAGGAGAAGAAGAAGAAGAAGAAGAAGAAGAAGGAGGAGGAGGAGGAGGAGGAGGAGGAGGAGGAGGAGGAGAAGGAGAAGGAGAAGGAGAAGGAGAAGGAGAAGGAGAAGGAGAAGGAGAAGGAGAAGGAGAAGGAGAAGGAGAAGGAGAAGGAGAAGGAGAAGGAGAAGGAGAAGGAGAAGAAGAAGAAGAAGAAGAAGAAGAAGAAGAAGAAGAAGAAGAAGAAGAAGAAGAAGAAGAAGAAGAAGAAGATATAGTAGTTCTAAATTTTTTTAATACGGCTTTAAAAATTATGGAGTTTATTGCCCCACGTACATCTAACTTGGAATCAACAGAAATTTCCTCAATACTAGCATTATAAACTATAGTGTTATGTATAAGAGAGGTATTTTTGTTCAGTTCAGGCATTCGACATAGCGGTGTTTAATGGCCGATTTGGTTTCTCGTAAACACTTGTTAAGTGTCACGTCGCAGGATGGTCGTTATTCCAGATCAGTACTGTTGGCGGTGTGCCACATGTGAACGCTTTTTTTCAAATCAGCGAGGCAGCAAAAATTTAACTAGAGTATTGGAAACTAGCCAAGCTGATCGATCCCGGAAACTATTGTGCTTCGAAACAATACATACAGTACATATTGTTGACAGAACAGCATACCAGTTCCTGGTTTTTATTACTACTGTTACTGTACCTTGCATTCTGTGCTGTATAATGCAGGAAAAAGAATACCATGTGTTTACAGTATCACAGGACACCTTATAAATATTAAAGTGTAAATAATTTGATCCCAGTCACACAAAGACACGTTCAAACTACACATTATAAAACTTCTTTTCGCGAGCCCTCAAAAATGACACTCATGTGAATTAAAAACTTCAATTGCGCAAATATTAATTCACTAAATTTGGATATAATTAGTGAATGTGTATATAATTAGTGACTTTTTAATTTGTAAGTCATTCTAATGATAAGTGATTTTTTTTTTTTTGTCCTATGTAACATTTATTGCAATCTTGGCATTCAATTTTGTATATGCCGTTAGTTGTTGTATTATCTTTGTTGTGTGAGCTATTTAGATTTTTTTTTTTAAATTACAAAATCTAAATAGCTCACACAACAGATAATACAACAACTAACGGCATATACAAAATTGAATGCCAAGATTGCAATAAATTTTACATAGGACAAACAAAAAAACAGCTGAAAAAACGTTATTTTGAACACCTAAATGCATACAAAAAACCAGAAATATATAAATCCAATTTAGCCACACATGCAATAAACACAGGACATGAATTCCCAGACATAACCAATGTAACACTAATAAAACATATACCACACAAAGGCACCATAATGAACATTTGGGAAAATTTACAAATATACAAACATAAAACAGAAAACAAACTAATACCTGAACAAATACAAATCAATACAAAACATGACACAATATTCAAAGCACTCAACATTGAAAATACACAAAAAACTAACACATACACCACAATCACACACAATAAAACCAATTTGAAATACCAGAAGCCAACAGGAAGCCACAATAATAATAGTCAACCAACAACATATATGTACTTCACCAGACAAAAAAAACCGGAAGGCTGAGGATGGGTACAAGATAGTACCCGAAACATGTTCCAAAAAAGGAAAAAATAACATCTTGAGGTAAATTTAATTATAAATATTAAACGTAATATATATATATATATATATATATATTGCTACAATACATATACAGTATTTGCATATTTGCCCAGGGCGGTATATTTGTAAATATTTAGGATAGAAAATATATGATGAACAGATTTTAACAATATTATGCAGGCTAAGAGTTGTCAGAAAGCGTACACCTGCCCCGCGAGTGAATACAGCGCACGTGTGTTTGTGTGTGTGTACTCAAGCTACGACAGGCAAAGTCTACGATGGGGTGATGCGTACGAATTGTTGGTTTGTCTGTAATCAGGTTTTAACCGGATAAAAATAAACTAATTAATACATTTTAAACCTGTGAACAAAGACTTACCCCAATTATAAAAACACCATTACATTAAGGAATCTTTAACGAATATGGTGATATAGAAATTATTGCAAAAATGTGCGATAATAAAGACGCTAAGTAATTTAATGTTAATTACTAATGTAATTAAATAGTAATTAATAAGTGTGTTATATGTGAGTGACCAGAAAAATTTACGCAAACGATGATATCTTATATAAAATGTCGTCGCAAGATTGACACTATGTATTCAAGGAACTATGTAGTTACTGTTTAATTAACTATAGTACTGTAATTGGGAATTTATTTTAAATTGTATTTGTTTATTAGTATTACTTTTGTTGTTTTTGTTACTTATCGGTGTTACTACTGTTTTTGGTAATGTGCATTTCACAACTGACGCTTAACAAACAGTACGGAGAAAATAAATTTCGTGTCATAAAATAATAGTAATATTAAATAAATAAATAAATAGACTAACTAACAATAAATAAATAACCTGTAAAGTCAGTGATTACAGAACACAAAACAAAGTACTTAAATTTTAAAAAATAGCGGCTGTACCGAACTGACGATGTCTCACTCAGTAGAAAAAATTTGACCTCTGGGCGTTGTTTAAGAGTTCATCATCATCATTATCTTCAAGGATTAAACCGAGAATGGTTTGTTCCAGTCTCAACTAGCCAAAGATTATAGCTGGTCACTCCAGGGCTACCTCGGACGTCCCACACCTCTCCGCCCCACCGGCTTATAGTTCCATAGTTATTTGGGGATGCGGCAGTCATCCATTCGGCAAAGATGTTCCCACCAATTTAGCCGTATGTTTAAGAGTTACAGGAGCAATTAAAGAGTTATGCTATAACAAATAGTCAATGCTGAATTTGAAATAAGTTTAAAGACTCAACGGCCTAACAATTTAAGGCCAGCAAAGCGAAATGAAGCAAACTAATGTCTATCTGCTATTATGCGACAGCAGATTACAAATTAAGATTACAAAACGTCCTGGATTGTTTGTAGTATAAGACATATTATAGCTCAAGATATTCTAAATTGCTGATCTATACTCCAAAACAGTGTACAATTTACACAAGGTTTGCTCCTATTGGGTCAGCTCTGTGGACATCAATTATCTTGCTCTTCACTATGCCAATCTGTAATAAGAAATCCTTATAGAATCATGTGCAAGCCACGTTCTGAGTTAGACTGGATAGCCTGTCATTAGCAAACAAAATGCGTTAACTGCATAGTTAACGATTTCAAAGTGTTCCGGAAGGTTCATATGCCAATTGTGTTACACAGCCTCTATATACATTTAAAAGAAAAAGTCTTTTCTTTAAATACTTGTCGTACTCCACAATTTATCAGGGCCACACTAAATATTATGTTCGGTCTTCCTACCTCAATTAAAAAATTTTGTTTACACATAACGATTTTGTTCGGTTCTAGTGCGATGCTGAGGGATTCCTTTCTTTGCCATTATTGCTTAAAGTCTGCTACTTTTTACTCTGCCAAATGCCTTTCCAAAGACTACAAAAGGAACATACGTGTCCACTTAGTATTCGCTGTGCGTTTCACTGGCCTAAGCTGTTATGAAAATGCAATCTGAACATTCCTTCCTCAAACTATGCTGGGCCTCCGAGAGAATAGTCTCCATTGTTGTATTCAGTCATTTTGTCTGGATAGACGCATACAACTTGTAAGACGTGTTAAGCAGGTTGAGCCCCTTGTAGTCTTTACAATATCCTTTATTGAATACGGGGACTATCTTTCCTATCCGGCAAACTTCGGAAATATGGCCATTAGTCTAGGACAGATTGATAAAGTTCAGTCAAGGATCATGCAGCAAGGCATAAAATTCAGGCGATTAGTGACCGGCCAGTTTTTTGTATTTTTACAGTAGATTGGCTAAGAATTCATCTATTGCTACTAGATCCACATATTTATTTATGACCGCAAATTTAGTTTCTTCCAGTTACCCCTGGTTTTTATCCACTCGTAATATATACGCCATTCATTCCTTGTCTATGATATTTATGGTCTTCAGTTTATCTCTGTCTGTTTGATTTAAATGCCGTAATATTTTGTAAGCATTGCCCTCCCCACCTTGAACATTGTGCTCTATATCAATTATATATTTGTTCCAACTATTTCGTTTCATTTTCTTTACTTCTCTTCTGACAATGGTACGGTGGAGCTTATATTCAGACCTTTACTGATCACTGTTAAAGGTAGATGTTTTAAAAACGCCTGTTTCTTAAACATCTATGATATGAATATAATATTGTCATATCATAAACGCTGCCTTCGGTTTTCATATCTTTTAAGTCTAGTTACTAGTGTTCCTAATGCTATGTAGGATATGGTAGCTCTGATATTATCTCATTCTTGATTTACAATATTATTGATGGTTGTTTGTTGCTCAAACAGACGCAACCGAGTTTTGTTGTAGGTGTCGTATACTGTCATCTTGGAGTAGATATAGTTTTAAAAGATTGCGTAAAGAGATGGAACTGTATTGGTCCCGCCTTCCAGGTGTACTGGTTATAAGGAGATAAGGAGAAAATGGTCACGCTTAACGTCACGTCTCTAGAAATCTGCGTATCCTTCACAAACTTTCATAGTTTTCCATTCAGTAAAATACAGTTATAATTTTCACAGCTTGAATTTCATAATTTATTAAAAATTACTGCTTACAGTTGTCAGACGAGCGTCTTACAAGGTGTAGTTTTATGATACAAATATATTAATATATGAAGAAAGCATTTCTCACGTTAGTTTTTATTAAACTAACAGTATACATACCTTTTCAGCTGCAAATACTAATGGTAACTACAGTTATGACATCTTACCGTATGTGTATAATCTTTTGCTCACTACATAATTATTAGGACAATGTGAAATTTGTTATACTATAACCTGAATGTACTAACTCAAGGGTGACTGTGTCAACGAGAGGTTTCAGTCTTCCAGACTAACAGCAAACAGCTGATGGGATCTGGATGTTCTTACTGTACGGCTAAATAGTAAAACATCATTTACTTGCACTTAACTGAGCTTGGAGTAAAGTTAGTTGTACCTTGGAAGAGCGGCTTTCAAGAAATTATTAGCTAACGTGCTTCTACACGGTAGACAAATGTAATATTGTTTAATTTAAATTTAGTAATGTTGGATTTCTGAGCGTAAAGTTTATTGTTTCAAAGGAATTTAGTTTCTGGAATAAATATAAACAAAATTTATTAAAAAAAAACATATTTTCCTAATAGGTGTCGGAACGCAGTGTACTATCAGTTTATTTATAACATCAGCTGTGTAAAGTTCTACACAGTATCCCTTTCTAAATCAATGTGAAGAGCCCCTTACTTTCTGTTTTACGAGGGTAGTAAACTTTCCCGCTTTCTCACCCACGGGCCTAAACCAAGGGTTGATATAGCCTTCACGTTTATTAGTTTATCTTAACTCTGATAATAAGAAGATTTTGCTGTAAAGAAAATTCCCTGAAAAAAAACAAGTTTTATAAACGGAAGAAATAAATTTATGTAACATTTTCAGGTGTTATATCTGAGATCTTTAAGTTAATTGTATAGAGCGTTAGATTCTGCCATATTTCTTCTTGAGTACGTGCGTATTATTTTGTGTTACCTGTTTCAGTTTTATTGTATCGTTTCCTATCCAATATGGTATGTAAATGCATTTCGCATGTTACACTGTAATTAAATCTTAAACAGACAGTACATTTCTCTCTACAGTTGAATTGTTCCGGGCTGTTTGGCATCGTCGGTTGTTGTAATTATAATTTGTGTTGTACGCTTAGGCGGTTACCGCGGTCGGCGAATTCTCTAACAGTGTTTAGTTTTTCAATTGCAACTACTAAAATCAACCTGGTCAACGGCACAAAATCATATACAAACTTAAATATTTAAATCCTCTTAAATTTAATTAAATTTATAAAATTGTAAAAATTAATATTTTGTGTATACGCCTTAACATCCTTGTTACAATGCATTTTGGTGTTTGATAATTGTTAAACATCTCGAAACAACGCCATTATGTATTGATGACAAAGACTTTAAGACTCCAAAGAAAGACAAAAATAGAAAACAAAGAACACACGACTAGCTTCAAAAAGATAAATTACCTACATAAATTAGAAAGTGAAGTGATAAAGTAAAGTTATCTTATTATCATCAATAATTTTGACGTCCAATTTGACAAAACATTCACAATGCGCACACAGTGTCCAGCTTTTTCACATTGCTTTCCACTGCGTCGACTGTCTCCTAGTGTCGAGTATATATATATATATATATATATATATTGTTATTATTATATATATATTACTATATATATATATATATATACTACTATATATGTATATATATATATACATATATATATATCTATATATAAATAATATATTAATATATATTTATATATAAATATTTATAATAATAATAGTATGTTTTTCTTTTTTTTAATTTCAATAAAAAAAAAAGAAAAACATACTATTATATATATATATACATATTTATATATATTTATTATATATGAATATATAAATGTGGTAATACAGTAATATTAACATTAATATTTTTAATTTAACCATAAACATACTGTATAAAATCATAAATATTTAAAAACCGGGATTACTCAAATGAGTGAATATTGTTGTAAAAGCTCTGTTTACAAAGGTTTGATGCCATGATTTATAAATTAATGTGAAAATATAATAATATATCTCAAAAAATTCACCAGCCATGAATTCTTATTTTTATTGTGAGGAAACATCGATTAAAAATAATACATTTTTGAGTGAATATTGCTTTAAAGGGATTGTTTGACATTTTGGAAAACTATGCTATTAATAAATAAGTAAAAGGAGGAGTTTTATTCTAGCTTGTAAATTAAATATTTAATTATATTACATGCATAACTTTAAATTGATTGAAAACTATCTAAATGATAATTATCCATAGCGCAGTATTAAGTATTATTAATTATTAATTTTAGAGATAATAATTTTATTTATAGAGGACAAAACTCGTGCCAGCAGTTGCGGTTACACGATTCTCTAAATTTAATTATATTAGTTTCAGTTAAAAATAAATTAATAGTAAGGTTTTTAAATTTTGGTGAAATAATGTATAAATATGTGTTTACTTTTATGTCTGAGAAACTTTTATCTAAAACTAGGATTAGATACCCTATTATTGAAAGTGTGAATAAAATAACTAGATTATTAATAGTTATGATCTTTAAATTCAAAGAATTTGGCGGTAATTTATCTAATCAGAGGAATCTGTTTTGTAATCGATAACCCACGATAGATTTCACTTTATATAAATTTGTATACCTCTGTCAAGAATGCTTTATCAGAATAATTTTCATTTATTTTATTAATAAAATGTCAGGTCAAGGTGCAGTTAATTTTAAAGAAAGAATGGATTACATTATTATAAAAATGAATTGTTTTCTATAATGAAAATCATGAAATTGGATTTGAAAGTAAATTTATTAAATATAGTTTTTTGAATTTAGGTTCTAAATTATGCACATATCGCCCGTCACTCCCACTATAAAGTGGGATAAGTCGTAACAAAGTAGCTGTACTGGAAAGTGTGGCTAGAGTGCAAATTAGAGCTTAAGGCATATTATTTACACTAATAAAAATTATTGATTTATCAATATAATTTGAATAATAATTTAAATTTATAATTAATTTATTGAGATTATTTTAAGTAAAAATAATTATTTAGTTTTAGTACTATTTATGGAAAAAATATTTTTAATTGAACTGTGAAGATCAAACAATAAATATAAATAAGTAAAATTATAATTTGTACCTTTTGTATCAGGGTTAATTAATTATATATAAAAATTTATTTTTCCCGAATTATAGTGATTTAAAGTTATTTGTTAATTATTGTAATATAAATATTAATAAAATAATTTTAGTGATGAAACTTCTCTCGAACTATAATATTTCTGGTTTCTTAAGAATTAAATTTAATTTAAAATAAATATTATAACTTATATTTTAATATAAAGTTTTATATTTATTTAATTATATTAAGGATAAGCTAAATATAACTTCTATAATATTTTAGATTTTAATTAATTAAATAGGCTTACAATTAGCCTTTTTATATGAGTAAGTTAAATTTTATTTTCTATTTTAATACATTTAATATATTTTAGGTATATATTAAGAAAATTAAATTAATAAAAATATTTTTATTAAAATGATTAAATTAGTAAATTATGATAACTTGTATTTAAGAACTAGGCAAATATAATTTTCACCTGTTTACCAAAAACATGTCCTTTAGAAAAATATTAAAGGTCTATTCTGCCCAATGATATTTTAATGGCCGCGGTAAGTTGACCGTGCAAAGGTAGCATAATAATTAGTCTTTTAATTGAAGGCTTGTATGAATGAATGGATGAAAAATTTTCTTTTTTAATTAAAATAGATTGAATTTAGAGTTTAAGTAAAAAATCTTAGATAAATAAGTGGGACGAGAAGACCCTATAGAATTTTAAATAAATTTGTTTTACTAGAAGTTAGAATTAACAACTGAAAAAATTATTTTATTTTTTGTTGGGGTGACATTATAATAAATAAAACTTTAAATGAACTTTTCATAAATTAATGTTTAATTGATCCAATTTTTTTGATTATAAGATTAAATTACCTTAGGGATAACAGCGTTATTAATTTGGAGAGTTCATATCGATAAATTAGATTGCGACCTCGATGTTGGATTAAGAAAAGAGTTTAGAGCAAAATCTAAATATTCTGGGTCTGTTCGACCTTTAATTTCTTACATGATCTGAGTTCAAATCGGCGTGAGCCAGGTTGGTTTCTATCTACTAATATATTTTTGATATTAGTACGAAAGGACCATGTCAAATAATTTAATTTATTCTATTTTAGCAAAAAGTGCATTAAATTTAGAATTTAATTATGTAATAATATTACATGTAGAAAATGTTTATAATTACTATTTTAATTACTGCTTTGTTTATTTTGATTGGTGTTGCATTTTTAACTTTGATGGAGCGTAAGATTTTAAGATATATTCAAATTCGTAAGGGTCCAAATAAAGTAGGATTTATTGGTATTTTACAACCATTTTCAGATGCTATTAAGTTATTCTTAAAAGAGAGAAATATACCAATGTTATCCAATTATTTAATTTATATAATTAGACCTGTGTTAGGCTTATTTAATTCTTTACTATTGTGAGTCATTTATCCATACTTAATCAATTGTGTTTCGTTCAATATGGGTATAATATTTTTTTGTTGTTGTACAAGAATAGGGGTTTATAGTTTAATGATTACAGGCTGATCATCAAATTCTAATTACGCTATATTGGGTTGTATTCGATCAATTGCTCAAACTATTTCATATGAAGTCAGTCTCGTATTAATTATTTTGTGCCCTATTGTAATAATTGAGAGTTTTAATTTAATTTAATTTTATTTTTTTCAACAATTTATATGATTAGTATTTCTGTTTTTTCCTTTGAGAATTTGTTGAATTTCATCATCAATAGCTGAAACTAATCGATCACCATTTGATTTTTCTGAAGGGGAATCAGAATTAGTTTCTGGATTTAATGTTGAGTATAGAGGTGTAGGATTTGCATTTATTTTTTTAGCTGAATATGCTAGAATTATTTTTATGAGTATAATATTTTGTTTAATATTTCTAGGTAGAAAAATTAATTCTTTAGTTTTTCCTATTCAACTAACATTAATTTCATTTTTATTTATTTGAGTTCGAGGTACTTTACCTCGTTATCGTTATGATAAATTAATATATTTAGCATGAAAATCATATTTACCAGTAAGTTTAAATTTATTGATTTTTTTTTTCATGATTAAATCTATTATTTAGTTCATTAAAAATTGTCTTACTATTAAGTTAATAGAACTTAATTTTCTTTTCTTTACTTTCAAAGTAAATGCTTTATTTATAAGCTAATTAACTATTTAATTAATTTATCTCAAAAAGATTTAATTATGGGGTCTAAAACAAAATATATAAAATAAATTGTTGTTAAAAGTATCCCGATCTTGATATATGGGTATTCAACAGGACAAGCTCCAATCCAAGTTAATAAAACTAAAACAATGAACAAGTATCAAAATAAAATTTGATTAATAGGGTAATTTAATAGTCCTATAAATTTTGAATTGTTTATGAAGGGAACAAAAATTAAAATAAAAATTGATATGAATAATGCAATTACTCCTCCTAATTTATTAGGAATAGATCGTAGGATTGCATATGCAAATAAGAAGTATCATTCTGGTTGAATATGTTTTGGAGTAACTAATGGGTTTGCTGGAGTAAAATTATCAGGGTCACTTAATTTATATGGTTCAAGTATCATATAACAAAAAAAATAATTAAAATTAATAAAAATCCTAGTATATCTTTAATAGAAAAATAAGGATGGAATGGAATTTTATCATTATTTGAATTAATTCCAAGTGGATTGTTTGACCCCATAACATGCAAGAAAATAAGGTGTACAATTGTTAATGCTAGAACAACAAATGGTATAATAAAATGGAAAGAATAAAATCGAGTTAATGTTGCATTATCAACAGCAAACCCTCCTCAAATTCAATTTACCAAAGTTGTCCCAAGATATGGAATTGCTGACAATAAATTTGTAATGACTGTTGCTCCTCAAAATGATATTTGTCCTCATGGAAGAATATAACCTATAAAAGCAGTAGCTATTAAAGTTAATAAAATGATCACTCCTACAGCTCAAGTTTCAAAATTTTTATATGAACCATAATATAGTCCTCGCCCAACATGCAAATAAACACAAATAAAAAACAATGAAGCTCCATTTGCGTGTGAAATTCGTAATATTCATCCATGATTAATATCACGACAAATATGTCTTAATCTATTAAATGCACTTGCTACATCTGCATTATAATGTATTGACAAAAATAATCCAGTTAAAATTTGAACAACTAAGCATATTCCTAGCAGCGATCCATAATTTCATCAATATGATAAATTCGTAGCTGCCGGTAAATCAATTAGTGAATTATTTATTATTTTAATTAGTGGGTGTATACGTCGAGTGATGCTTAACATTCGTTAAAATTTTCTCCGTAAAGGAGACAATTTAATTCTAATAATATTCACAACAACAATCAATGTAAATAGAAGATAAATAACTAACATAATAGTTATTATTCCTGACGGAAATATATATAATTTTTTAATTATAAATCTATCAAATAAATTATTCATTTCCAATAATTTATTAACTCTATCTATCTTAAATCTAATAACATTTATAGTTATAATCAAAATTCAAATAATTATGTTTAATATTAATAATTTTATTGAAAAATAAAATTTTTCATTTGAAGCAATTCTTGATATATTGTAACATCACAAGATGTCACCTAACCTAAGTGTATGTTATTAGATTTCATAAAACAGAATAACCATGTAAATAGGTATAGAATAGTCAAAAGAAACAAGAAAGAAGAAACCAAGAGAGAAGAATAAAGCAGAAGTGCCATGGGAAACAGTAACCCAATAGCTGTTTGACACTACAACTAGACTGAGACTAAAACGAACTAATGGACAGAATAGATTTAAATTCAACTGTCAATTCAGTAAATGGTTAATGTAAACCGAATGTCATTTATAAACAAAAAACAAACGAATTAGCAGTTAAATACTGTGAAAGCAAAATCAGCATTTTTCTGATAATAAATGTGACTATGAACAGTAGATAATAAATGCCAAAACCAATGTTAACAATGGCTATATTGTAGGAACTAAGATGTATTTCTGCATCAAATATACCTGTCAGAAAAGAGAGCTAACTATATAAGAGAATCTTATACCAATAAGATGTCTCTATAATTTACCGAATTGAGAACCAATAGGCATTATAAAGGCCAAATTTCAGTGTAGGCGATATTCTAAACTTAACAAACTTAGACCAAACATTAGTCAATAAAATGACTATCAATAATTATCACCAGTGCAAAATAAAATGCACCAGAACAATGGTTATGCATTAACATAACGAAAAATGATATTAAAACGATAGGTTTAGCCACGATTTTATTTGTAAATAGTAGCCTAAAACTAACTAACGGTAAACAAAATGTCATTAGTCAGTAGGATCATTTAGTACTATGTATAGAATTAAGGTGTAAAAGTAAAGTTCAGTGAAAAAAAACGTCAGTACAGTATTAATGGAGTCCGCACATAAACATTTGATTAATAAAATGTTATGTGGATACGAGAAAGGTTAACAAAAAGTGTAAAATCGGCGACTCATGAAGAGCAGACGACAGTAAGAATAGTGTACCCGAACATTGCTTTTCTAACAATGTCGGTTAAAGTGAAGGTAATCCGAGATCGAGTGATATCAATTTAAAGGAAACAAAACAATCTTTAATTTGATAATAATATCAACTCAATCGTGACGGTATTAAGCGTATGACAACTGTTAGCATCATTTTATAAATGTATATCAGGAATCTGAGTACAAATAATAATAACAATGACAACAGAAGCGACCTGTCAATCATCTCAACACTTGACAGTTAGAAAAACCGTTTCCAACCGCCAAAAAGTGATACGTCATCTTCGTCTCACCTGTCTGGACCAATAGGAAAATTAGTTATAAAATGATAATTTTTCCTAAGCCCGATCCAAAAGGTGGGTATAAAAAGAGAGACCGGCGAATTTTGGAGGAGACCTTTACTAACTAACGAGCTGAACAGACGTACGCTCGTCTCCGCCACGTTTTTCTTATAACACATAGCGTCAGCTACCTTACACTCCGGAACCAATAGTTAACAACGAGAAACTTTACTTCAAGTGCATCATCAATCAACCACAGTGTTCAAGTGCAGTTTATTTTATTTTTGTGCGGGAATGACGAACAGAAAATAATTTATTGTCAGTATTCACGATCCATTTTTATCAGAAGAGGATCGAATTTCTGTTCTTGTGCGAATTAGTGCTGAAAGAAAGTAATCTCTATAATCCGATTACTTAAGTGATAAAAGGTTTTAATTAAAATAATTAAAACTACGAAGGTAAAAGTGCAATTATTATTATTCTTGATCTGAGCGCAATAACTTGTATTTTGCTACCATAACCTGTACTGACGCAAAACACAAAAACAGTATTTAAGATTACACCACGTTTCGATTTATTATTCAAATTTGTTATTAGTAAGTAAGCTATATGTTAGTTGTAAGGGCTCTCAATTGAATAATATTGTCATTAAAAAAGCAAGCGTTGATGAAACGCACGATCTTACAATAGATCGTTTTTTTATTTTAATTACTTGGTAAAAGTAACTTCAAATTTTTTGATCAATTGTATCATTGGATACTGTGTAGGCATAATTGTTTTCTTTCGTGTCTCAAAGAATTCACAACTGAGATAATAATAACGATAATAATAACAATAATACTAATATTAATAATTGTAATAATTTTATATTACAATAAATAGTATCTGGACTTAACCAGATTTATAACTCATGTTCTGAGCAAGCCGTATGAGGCATATAATAATTAACCTTTCATTGTACAACTTTGTATGTTACATTATGTGTATTTTTTGAAGTCACTATAAGGGTGCAAATAAACCCATTATTAACAGCATCACCTGATTTGATTTATTTTATTTTTTCTGAATAATTAAATAGTTTCTTTTAATAAACTTAAACAACCTTCTGTTGTGTTTGACATATTGGAATAGCATTGCCAAAAAGTGGTACTCAACTATTTTAAATTTTCAATTCATCTATTAATTTTTATGAACGGGTTTTACACGGGATTTTCCCTGAATAAATCCGTGTGGCGCCCATTAATTTAATAAACAAGGTGACATAACCTTGCAACCAAAGGGAGTTGATGAATGTAAGCTGAGTTGACAGTTTAGTGAACTTCAAGTAAACGCAATCAGGTACGTAAAAGTATATGTTTGTTTATAATATTGTCCAGACTTTACGGGACTTGACTTACTCAGACTACCTGTAATCAGAAGAAGTTTCCACTACCAGTTTCAACCAGACGAGATCTACTATCAAACAATCAACTGCCATACTCCATGTTTTAATTTAAAATAATCTAACATTTAAATATAATCAACTTTATTATTTTTTGTTTAATACAAGGGAATTCTTTAAAAAACAAGAGTATTTAAACCATTGTAAACACTGTGAGTAACTTGAATGTGGTAGGGTAAAATACTTTACTACATTGGTCACCTTCAAGTAGAAACAACCATTATCAACATTGAGTTATCTCCAAGGAACACTTCACCCATAGATGAATTTTGTTTTAATGAGACTTTTAATACTTTAACCACAAATTTAAATTTAAACAACAACCACTCTTTTATTTTTGTTTCAAGTTAATTTAAACGTAACGTAAATTCGATTATAAATTTGACATTAACATTTAAATAAAAAACAACCCCCAATAAGAGAACGGTCGTTATAAATTGGCGCGCCAACTAGTGTGGCTTAAAAAATATTAAATAAATATATTTTTTATATTTTATATTAGCCCGGTAGACACGAAAAAATTAACATGCCGCACACCCATCAGTACGATACAAGATATAAAGACAATAGAGTAGGAGAGATGCAACGGGAGGTAGATACATACGAAGAACAACCCACAGACGAGATAGGAATTATTACAATCAACAATGTCGAGACTAGTACCGACGAAACACATCACGTAGAACCAGAGATGGAAATGATTGTCAGCGACCAACCAGGCAGACCATCCGAAGAGACGAGATGGGATCACATGATGAGAATGATGATGGAACAATTCGGACAGATTAAGGAAGATAGTCGATCAATGAATAAAAATATGGAAGCATTACAGGAAGATAGTCGATCAATGAATAAAAATATGGAAGCATTACAGGAAGATGGTAAGAAATCCCGTGAAGAAAATCAAAGGAACTTCGGGTTATTAATTAAAAATACCGAGTCAATAATTGAGGATAACCGGAAGTGGAGAGAAGAACAGAAGGTATCCGAAGACAAAAACATGGAACAAATGAGTCCAGAGCCGGAGAATAATAAAGAAGGAAAGGACGATGACAACTCAGAGATAGGAGAAGTATCAAATGATGAATCCATGGAAGAATTAAGTCTACAATTCGAAGACACTGATGAACAAACTGAGAATAAAGAAGACTCGAAAGCATTGGTGCCTGAAGATACACACCACAGGAATGAAGAGAGTATTCAGCATAAAGAAGCCATCATTAAAAATATAAAGAACAAGATAATTAAGAAAACAGGAGAGAAAGAAACAAAGATAAAGAGAATAATACGCTCTAAGAAGACGAGGATTACAAGGGAAATATTGGAAATGACTAGGAGTGGATTAATTAACTTCGTAGACAACCCAATTATTCGTCATAGAGCAAGGACCAATGGTAAGAAGTATAAACAAGACTTCATGAAAATATTAAAAATAAATCACCATAAAACCGTGGGTAAAAAATTAAATAAGAATCCAATTAAATTAAATGTACCACCAAATAAAATACACCAAACAAAATCAATCGATTCCTTAGTGCGTAACCGATCATTAAACCATTTAAGTAATGACCCAGATGACGGAACGATTAAAACAACGTTACATGCCATTGACTATGTTATGACGGATAAGGTCATAAACAATGAGGTATTTAAGGCGAATATTCCTAGAAGAAAGAGGCTTCACAGGGAGAAGGAAAATGATCAAGGACGACTGGACCAGCTTATTGAAAGGTATGCCCAAAGGATAAGGGAAATGCGGAAAAGGAGGGACCAAGCGATGGAAGAGTCCAACCAGGAGAACAAAGGTCAACCCGGATTAGAAGAAGGGCCAGACATCAACAATAACCCAGGCCCAGAGTACAATGAACACAGTAATACCAAAGATGATGAGAGGAAGAAGGCAAGGAAACGGGGAGCCAATGACTATCTGGTAGCCGCTAAGTGGAAGAACCGCTTGATAGTAAGGTATCCCCAAAACCACTAGTACGGAACATATGTCAGATATCCCAATTATAGACCCAAAAGAGTGGAAGAGCACAAATAACCCCATGAATATCGACGAATAAGAAATGATGAATATTAAGGAGAGATAATATGCAATAGGAAGCAATATTCCTCACCCATACGTTTATGTTATAAAAAAGTAAAATATATATATTGGAAAGGACCACCACTATAAACAAACTCATTTGTGGTTAAACTACCAAAAATATTGAAGGTGACTAATTAGCTATAACTAGTCAATCTGCCTTATCAAGTTACAAAAGTGTGTAGATTTAAGATGTAAACCAAACCATTTGTTAATGATGAAAATGTACCAGACCTATTACCCTAGGGGATAGAATATTAGATAAGGTCAATCAAATGATTTAATAAGAAAATGCAATTACTGTACTATACCTAGAGAAAAATATGTATCCAGATGAATATTCTATATGACATAATGTTTATAAAATGATTATAGTATACCTCTCATAAAACTCAAATGTTAAAATAAAATCGTCCAGAATAAAGGTTCACCCAACTAACCTTTGAAGGAGTAGAGAGGCAGTATAACAAAGTGTGTAAAATAAAAGGAAGGACGTTATTATGGAATGAAAGGAAAGAGAAATTAATATTTGTGAAACAAACCATGAAAACCCCAAGCATGTCTATGAAATTAGATAATAGATATTAGTATATTGTTAAATGAAATTGTAATTACAGTATAGTATATAGTGTATAAAATCATCCAGAATAAGTGAAAACCACCATCACTTGAAGGAGTAGAGAAGAAAAATAACAAAGAGTATTAATTGTAAGAATAACTATTGTTATAATGAAATGAAAGGAAAGAACAATGTTTGTCAATTACCAAATATTATACATCATAAGAATATGTCAGAGAACATCAGAAAAAAAAAAGAAAACCATTTAGTATACAAACAATGTAAGCCTGATAGTTCAGGAGGAATATAACTCGTTAAGAAAGATTTAATAGACTATAGTGAAGACAGAAATATATTGTGAACTCTAGATAGAACAAACAAATGCATAAGTACTATAAGCATCAAAACCAGTGTATAATCTTAAAAATATTTAAATGAACCACAACAAATTGTTAACTAGTAAATAAGTAACTATATAGCTGATAAAAGCATAACTAAAAAACATCAAGTCTAAAGGAAGTAATTACCTGTAAGAAAGAAAGTATGTTAGCAAGTATAAAGATAGAAATGTGATCTAAATAAAAACCTCTGATACCTTGTATATTATAGTGAATATATTATATTATTGAATACGAATGGTATGTGATATTTTTTTTGAGTTGTGATAGTGCAACTATTGCCAGGTGCAATGTTTATTTTTACTCAGACAGAGAAGAGTAATGCCTCTGAATCTGAGAATGTGTAGGGAGGAACGGCAGAGGATGTTAGCCATAGTGAGCCACCCTGATTCCAAAACCTCTACTACAGTTAGGGAATTATATTGTTTTATTATATCAAGGAATATTATGAAAGAATCTGTGAGGTATAAATTATAATAACCATCCAAATGATCACGAATGCAAAGATATGTAGTGAGAAAGTAGAATGTAAATAAAACAGGGAATAATTAACTTGAGAAACAAGATCCATTATAGTTAAATGATTTAGAGAGTAAGCAGCTTGAAATTACTAGTAAATTAAGAATTGTACCATTGTATAAAAAGCCAACCTAGAGTAATACACCAATAATATGTTTAAAAAATCTAGGAATACAAGAGAAAATTGTTATTGAAGTATACTAAGAAACTGACATGAATTGATAATTTTACAAAATATAAATTTTTCAAATGATCAATTTTAAAGAGGGTGTATTATGTAACATCACAAGATGTCACCTAACCTAAGTGTATGTTATTAGATTTCATAAAACAGAATAACCATGTAAATAGGTATAGAATAGTCAAAAGAAACAAGAAAGAAGAAACCAAGAGAGAAGAATAAAGCAGAAGTGCCATGGGAAACAGTAACCCAATAGCTGTTTGACACTACAACTAGACTGAGACTAAAACGAACTAATGGACAGAATAGATTTAAATTCAACTGTCAATTCAGTAAATGGTTAATGTAAACCGAATGTCATTTATAAACAAAAAACAAACGAATTAGCAGTTAAATACTGTGAAAGCAAAATCAGCATTTTTCTGATAATAAATGTGACTATGAACAGTAGATAATAAATGCCAAAACCAATGTTAACAATGGCTATATTGTAGGAACTAAGATGTATTTCTGCATCAAATATACCTGTCAGAAAAGAGAGCTAACTATATAAGAGAATCTTATACCAATAAGATGTCTCTATAATTTACCGAATTGAGAACCAATAGGCATTATAAAGGCCAAATTTCAGTGTAGGCGATATTCTAAACTTAACAAACTTAGACCAAACATTAGTCAATAAAATGACTATCAATAATTATCACCAGTGCAAAATAAAATGCACCAGAACAATGGTTATGCATTAACATAACGAAAAATGATATTAAAACGATAGGTTTAGCCACGATTTTATTTGTAAATAGTAGCCTAAAACTAACTAACGGTAAACAAAATGTCATTAGTCAGTAGGATCATTTAGTACTATGTATAGAATTAAGGTGTAAAAGTAAAGTTCAGTGAAAAAAAACGTCAGTACAGTATTAATGGAGTCCGCACATAAACATTTGATTAATAAAATGTTATGTGGATACGAGAAAGGTTAACAAAAAGTGTAAAATCGGCGACTCATGAAGAGCAGACGACAGTAAGAATAGTGTACCCGAACATTGCTTTTCTAACAATGTCGGTTAAAGTGAAGGTAATCCGAGATCGAGTGATATCAATTTAAAGGAAACAAAACAATCTTTAATTTGATAATAATATCAACTCAATCGTGACGGTATTAAGCGTATGACAACTGTTAGCATCATTTTATAAATGTATATCAGGAATCTGAGTACAAATAATAATAACAATGACAACAGAAGCGACCTGTCAATCATCTCAACACTTGACAGTTAGAAAAACCGTTTCCAACCGCCAAAAAGTGATACGTCATCTTCGTCTCACCTGTCTGGACCAATAGGAAAATTAGTTATAAAATGATAATTTTTCCTAAGCCCGATCCAAAAGGTGGGTATAAAAAGAGAGACCGGCGAATTTTGGAGGAGACCTTTACTAACTAACGAGCTGAACAGACGTACGCTCGTCTCCGCCACGTTTTTCTTATAACACATAGCGTCAGCTACCTTACACTCCGGAACCAATAGTTAACAACGAGAAACTTTACTTCAAGTGCATCATCAATCAACCACAGTGTTCAAGTGCAGTTTATTTTATTTTTGTGCGGGAATGACGAACAGAAAATAATTTATTGTCAGTATTCACGATCCATTTTTATCAGAAGAGGATCGAATTTCTGTTCTTGTGCGAATTAGTGCTGAAAGAAAGTAATCTCTATAATCCGATTACTTAAGTGATAAAAGGTTTTAATTAAAATAATTAAAACTACGAAGGTAAAAGTGCAATTATTATTATTCTTGATCTGAGCGCAATAACTTGTATTTTGCTACCATAACCTGTACTGACGCAAAACACAAAAACAGTATTTAAGATTACACCACGTTTCGATTTATTATTCAAATTTGTTATTAGTAAGTAAGCTATATGTTAGTTGTAAGGGCTCTCAATTGAATAATATTGTCATTAAAAAAGCAAGCGTTGATGAAACGCACGATCTTACAATAGATCGTTTTTTTATTTTAATTACTTGGTAAAAGTAACTTCAAATTTTTTGATCAATTGTATCATTGGATACTGTGTAGGCATAATTGTTTTCTTTCGTGTCTCAAAGAATTCACAACTGAGATAATAATAACGATAATAATAACAATAATACTAATATTAATAATTGTAATAATTTTATATTACAATAAATAGTATCTGGACTTAACCAGATTTATAACTCATGTTCTGAGCAAGCCGTATGAGGCATATAATAATTAACCTTTCATTGTACAACTTTGTATGTTACATTATGTGTATTTTTTGAAGTCACTATAAGGGTGCAAATAAACCCATTATTAACAGCATCACCTGATTTGATTTATTTTATTTTTTCTGAATAATTAAATAGTTTCTTTTAATAAACTTAAACAACCTTCTGTTGTGTTTGACATATTGGAATAGCATTGCCAAAAAGTGGTACTCAACTATTTTAAATTTTCAATACATCTATTAATTTTTATGAACGGGTTTTACACGGGATTTTCCCTGAATAAATCCGTGTGGCGCCCATTAATTTAATAAACAAGGTGACATAACCTTGCAACCAAAGGGAGTTGATGAATGTAAGCTGAGTTGACAGTTTAGTGAACTTCAAGTAAACGCAATCAGGTACGTAAAAGTATATGTTTGTTTATAATATTGTCCAGACTTTACGGGACTTGACTTACTCAGACTACCTGTAATCAGAAGAAGTTTCCACTACCAGTTTCAACCAGACGAGATCTACTATCAAACAATCAACTGCCATACTCCATGTTTTAATTTAAAATAATCTAACATTTAAATATAATCAACTTTATTATTTTTTGTTTAATACAAGGGAATTCTTTAAAAAACAAGAGTATTTAAACCATTGTAAACACTGTGAGTAACTTGAATGTGGTAGGGTAAAATACTTTACTACATTGGTCACCTTCAAGTAGAAACAACCATTATCAACATTGAGTTATCTCCAAGGAACACTTCACCCATAGATGAATTTTGTTTTAATGAGACTTTTAATACTTTAACCACAAATTTAAATTTAAACAACAACCACTCTTTTATTTTTGTTTCAAGTTAATTTAAACGTAACGTAAATTCGATTATAAATTTGACATTAACATTTAAATAAAAAACAACCCCCAATAAGAGAACGGTCGTTATAATATACATAAATAAAATTAATATTCCTCCAATAAAAACAAGAAATAAGATATAAGAAAAAAAAATAGGAATTTATATAAAATATACAAATAATTCTGGTTAGTATTGTTTGTATTAATAAAATAGATCCCATTGATAATGGGTGCTTCATAAAAATAAAATTTATTGATAATAGAATTGTAATTGATATCATAATTTTCATACAGAAGATAATTTAATAAAAATGTAAGCTTTGGGTGCTTAAAATGATTCTTTACTCTCTTCTGAAGTTTTAAAATTATTAATTTATCTTAGATTTACAAGATCTAAATTTTTTTTAAACTATTAAAACAAATGAATCTGTCATTACCTTTATTGTATTTAATTATATTTATATCGGGCATTATCTCATTATGTTTAAATCGAAAACATATCATGATAAGTTTATTAAGATTAGAGTTAATAATTCTAAGATTATTTTGTATATTTTCTGCATTTCTATCAATTGAATTAAATGATATATATATATTAATAGTTTTGCTAACATTTAGTGTTTGTGAAGGAGTTGTAGGATTGTCAAGATTGATTAATATGATTCGATCACATGGTAATGATCAACTATTATCAATATCTTTAAAAACATGTTAAAATTAATTTTATTTTCATTATTTTTAACCCCTTTATTATTTAACATATGGTTATTAAGAAATATACTAATTCTTTTAGTGCTATTTATCATCTTATTCTTCAGAAAAGATTTAATTATACTAAGATATAATATATATATAGATAATATTTCATATAGATTAATTATTCTTACAATTTGAATTACTTTCTTAATAATTAATTCTAGTCCTTTATATAAATATAATAATATGAATTTATTTTTGGTTATAATGTTATTATTAATAACATTATTAATTTTATCATTTTGTTCATACAATATTATGATATTTTATATCTTTTTTGAAACTAGTTTAATCCCTACCATAATTATTATCATAGGATGAGGGTATCAACCTGAACGAGTGAATGCTAGATATTATTTATTGTTTTATACTTTATTCGCATCTCTCCCCATATTAGTTTCAATTATATATATGTATAGAAATAATATAACTAATATTATAATGTTAATGAGATCAAATAATAGGTTTATTTACTTGGGGATAACATTAGCATTCATAATTAAGGTTCCGTTATTTATATGTCATTTTTGATTACCAAAAGCTCATGTCGAAGCACCTGTTTCTGGTTCTATAATTTTGGCTGGAATTCTTTTAAAATTAGGAACTTATGGCTTAATTCGTGTTATATATATTATACCAGTAATATTTATCAATTATAGATTCATCTGGATTTCTATTTCATTAATAGGGGGAATTATGATTAGACTATCTTGTATAATGCAAATTGATATAAAATCTATAATTGCATACTCTTCTGTAGCTCACATAAGATTAGTTATTGGAGGAATTATAACAATAAATATATGAGGTATAGTCGGAGCATATTTCATAATAATTGGACATGGTTTATGTTCATCTGCTTTATTTTGCTTAGCAAATATTTCTTATGAACGTTCGGGAAGACGTAGAATCCTAATTAATAAAGGAATATTAAGATTTATGCCTTCAATAACTCTCATATGATTTTTAATATCTTCTAGAAATATTTCATGTCCTCCAACAATTAGTCTAGCAGGAGAAATTATAATTTTAAATAGATTAATGTCTTGAAATCCATTGTGTATAGTTTTCCTATCTTTTTCTTCATTTTTATCAGCTTGTTATAGTTTATATCTATACTCTCATACCCAACATGGAATAATTTTCTCGGGTTGTTACTTTTTCAATTCTGGGAACGTACGTGAATTTTTTTTTAATTATAATACATTGAATTCAATTAAATTTAATTATTTTGAAATTAACATTATTAATATAATTCAATTAGTTTAAAATAAAACATTAAATTGTGGATTTAAAAATATAAATTTATATTGGATCATTACTAAAAATAAACTTAATACATATATTTTCTTAATTTTATTGATTTTAAGATTAATAATATTAATTTTATCAATAAATATGATTATTTTTGATTATGCAATTATAATAGAATGACTGATTGTTACAATTAATTCATGTAATATTTATATAACATTAATTTTTGATTTTATATCAACTTTATTTCTTTCAACTGTTATATTTATTTCATCAATGGTTATATTATATAGAGGTATATATATGATAAATGATAAATATATTAATCGATTTATTTATATTATTATAATATTTGTAATGTCAATAGTATTATTAATTATTAGACCTAATATAGTAAGCATTCTCATTGGATGAGATGGATTAGGATTAGTATCATATTGTTTAGTTGTTTATTATCAAAATTTAAATTCTAGAAATGCTGGGATATTAACGGCATTAATAAATCGTATTGGAGATGTTATAATCCTTTTATTAATTGCATGAATGATAAATTTTGGATCTTGAAATTTTATATCTTTTATTAATAAGATAATAATGAGTCCAATAATTATACTAGTTATTATTGCAGGATTTACAAAAAGAGCTCAAATTCCTTTTTCTTCATGACTTCCAGCAGCTATGGCTGCTCCAACTCCAGTATCGGCCCTTGTTCACTCATCAACATTAGTTACTGCAGGAGTATATTTAATTATTCGATTCAGAAATTTAATTATATCATTCAATCTAATTCAAGTATTTTTAATGCTATCATTACTAACAATAATTATATCAGGTCTAGCTGCAAATTTTGAATTTGACTTAAAAAAAATGATTGCATTATCAACTTTAAGACAATTAGGAATTATAATATCAATTTTAATATTTGGTTATCCAATATTATCCTTTTTTCATCTTATTATTCATGCTTTATTTAAGGCATCACTTTTTTTATGTGCTGGAGTATTGATTCATAGATTAATGAATAATCAAGATATTCGCATAATGGGCTGTATAAGTTATAATATACCAATAACTAGAACATTCATAAATATTGCAAATTTATCATTATGTGGGATACCCTTTATGAGAGGGTTTTATTCAAAAGATTTAATTATAGAAATAATATGCTCCAGAAATACTAACTTTTTAATTTTATTATTGATATATGTTGGAATTGGAATAACATCTTTCTATTCTGCCCGATTAACATATTTTTCAATAAGCATAAATTTTAGTTATTATAATTTTAGTTCACAAAACGAGTCATTTAATAGTATATTAAAGAGAATCATGGTTTTATCTATTTATTCAATTTTATCAGGGTCTATATTCAGATGAATCATATTTAATAATCCTGTAAGAACTATTCTCCCCATCGAGGGAAAGCTAATAGCAATGGCTCTATCTTTTCTAGGGTTATTAATTGGATATGAGATATCCATGTTTTCATCTATAGTAAAAAAATTTACAAGAGAGTTCATAAATTCCATATGATTTTTAAAACAACTATCAACCTTTCACACTCAATTTCTTATTTTAAAAAATTCACTTATATTTCAAAAATCAATTGATTTGGGATGAGGAGAAAAAATTGGGCCCCAAGGCATGATTGAATTGATAAAATTAATTATAATATTTAATATTAATATAAGAAAAAATAATTTCAAGATTCAAATAATAACATTTATTGCTTGATTTCTAATTATGATATATTTAAATAGCTTAAACATTAGAGCATAATATTGAAGATATTAAGGTAATAAATATTTTTAAATATTTACAAGGGTTTTCCTCTCTTTTCAATGAAAATGAAATGTTTTATAAACTTTATAAATAAGGAAAAAACGGAGTTTAACCGCTTTAAAAGCTAGTTAGCAGCTGCTTTTATTCTTATTTCCTTTTAATTGGAAATTATATGTTCAATAACTTTATTAACAATAAAGTGCCTTATTTTTGGCTTCAATTAATAAACAAAGGAATAAAGATTCTTTTTTTAGGTCGAAACTAAATGTATTTATTACTTCATTGCTTTTAAGAATGGCTAATATGAGCACCTATTGATTGCAATCCAATAATTATAATTAAATACATTCCTGTTAAATTCAATTTAACATACTATTTTTTCATTCATGATATAAGCCTAATATTAAAAATAATAAAAATAACAATATCACTAAATAAATTTCAATAATATTAATAGTTGTTATTACAATAACTATGGGTATAATAATCACTAATTCAACATCAAAAATAAGGAAGATGACTGCAATTATAAAAAAATGTCTTGAAAAAGGAATTCGAGATGACTCAAAAGGATCGAATCCACACTCAAATGGAGATGATTTTTCACGATCAATTATTGATTTAGTTGACACAAAATATAAAAGAGTTATTAAAGTAAATAAAATTAATAATATCATAATACAGTAACTTACAACATTGAAAATTATTCTATTTAAAAATTAATCCTTTTAATTGGAAGTTAAACATACTTATATACTAATAGAATATTTATCTACCCCATCAGTAAATTGATATATATAAAAATAGTCAAACAATATCAACAAAATGTCAATACCAAGCAGCTGCTTCAAAACCAAAATGATGAGTTCTAGAGAAATGAAATTTCAATTGACGTAATAAACAGATTATAATGAACATTCTTCCAATAATAACATGAATCCCATGAAACCCTGTTGATACAAAAAATGTTGATCCGTATACAGAATCTGAAATACAAAACGATGATTCAAAATATTCATATACCTGAAGAATAGTAAAATATATACCTAATATTAAAGTTAATAAAATACCATAAACAGATTCATTATGTTTACTTTCTATTATGGAATGATGAGCTCACGTAATTGTTACTCCAGAACACAATAAAATTATAGTATTTAATAGAGGAATTTGTATTGGGTTAAAAGGCATAATTCCAGAAGGAGGTCAATTTATACCAATTTCTATAACAGGTCTTAATCTTCTATGAAAAAATCCCCAAAAGAAAGAAATAAAAAAGAAAATTTCTGACACAATAAATAAAATTATTCCTAATTTTAAACCTCTCACTACAACTATTGTGTGAAATCCTATAAACGTCCCTTCACGCGAAATGTCACGTCATCATTGAATTATAGTTAAAATTAAAATTAAAAATCCAAAAAATAATAAAATAAAATTTTGTATATGAAATATTATTACTATACCAGAAACAAAAGTCAGAGCCCCGATTGACCCCGTTAGAGGTCATGGTCTACAGTCAACTAAATGATACGGATGATTATTCATTAAGATACTTCTCTATAATACAGAGTTCTTAAAACTGTAAAAACATAAGATTGAATTATACAAACTGCTGATTCAAATAATATCAATAATATCTGAATTAAAATAATTAGATTTATATAAATTTCTAAATTAGTTGATCTATTTCCTAATAATGTTATTAGTAAATGACCAGCAATCATATTTGCTGTTAGACGAACAGCCAAGGACCCCGGTCGAATTAAATTTCTGACAGTTTCAATACATACCATGAAAGGTATTAAAATTATTGGAGTTCCTATTGGAACTAAATGACAAAACATATGATTTGTATTGTTAACAAATCCAAATAAAATAAAAGTCAATCAAAGAGGAAGAGCTAAACTAAGAGAAAATACTAGATGTCTTGATCTAGTGAAAATATATGGAAACAATCCAAGAAAGTTATTGAATAGAATAAAAATAAATAAAGAACAAAATAATAATGATCTACCAAAAGATCCTGAACTTATTAATAAATTTAATTCAAAACTTATTGTATTTAAAACTTTATTAATAAAAATTATATAACGACTAGGAATGTATCATAACCCTATAGGCATGAATAATAATAAAATTAAAGAACTTAATCAATTTAATGAAAATAACCCTGTTGATGGATCAAAAGTTGAAAATAAATTTGTTATCATAATCAGTTATATAAATTATTAAAATTATTAGTCAAATTTATCTTTGGAATTTTCATAAAAGAAAAATAAATAAAAGTTATAATTAAAATAAAATTAATAAAAAAAAGAAAAACAAAAAACATCAATTTATTGGAGATATTTGTGGGATAGAAAAATACCATTCTTAGTTTCTTGAATCTGACAGATTGATGTTTTTATAATAAACTAACTTTTCATCATTAAAAGTAGTCGTTAGTTACTATAAATTGGTTTAAGAGACCATCACTTACTTTCAGTCACTTAATGAATAGCTTATTAATCAATTAATAAAACAATTTATATCAACTCTTTCAATAACAATAGGTATAAATCTATGATTCGCTCCACAAATTTCAGAACATTGTCCAAATGATATACCAGGTCGATTAATAAATATTCTTGCTTGGTTTAATCGACCAGGCACGGCATCCACTTTAATTCTCATAGATGGTATAGCTCATGAATGAATAACATCAAATGATGAAATCAATAATCGAATTTGAGTACTAAAAGGTAAAATCGTTCGATTATCTACTTCTAATAAACGGAACTCTCTAATTAATATTTCATTTTGAGATTTTATATAAGAATCAAATTCAATATTTAAAAAATCTGAATATTCGTATGATCAATATCATTGATGACCAATAATTTTTAAAGTTATTAAAGGTTTATTAATTTCATCCAATAAGTATAATAACCGTAAGGATGGAAATGCAATAAAAATTAATGTTAAGGCTGGTAGAAGTGTTCAAAAAAATTCAATTAACTGTCCCTCTAATAAAAGTCGATTAACAATATTATTAAATATGATAACTGTTATTATATAAGTAACAATTGAAGTGATAATAATTAAAATAGTTAAAGTATGATCATGAAAAAATATTAACTGTTCTATTAATGGTGATATAGCGTCCTGCATATTAATATAAGATCAATTAGAAATTTCTAACAAAAATTATTTATATATGAATCTTAAATTCATCGCACTTCATCTGCCATATTAGAATTGAACTAATAATGGAATCTCACTATATGAGTGCTCAGACGGAGGAAGTTTATGTAACCATTCAATAGAAGAATTTATATTAATTGAATATAAAATCAACCGATGTGAAATAAATCTTTCTCAAATAATAAACAATAAAAATAAAATTCCAATAAATGAAATTCTTCTTCCAATAGAAGATATAATGTTTCATGATATAAATGCATCAGGATAATCTGAATATCGACGTGGCATACCTCTCAATCCTAAAAAATGTTGGGGAAAAAAGGTTTAATTTACTCCGATAAACATAATCAAAAAATGAATTTTTAATCAATTAGGATTTAAAGATAAACCAGTAAATAAAGGATATCAATGAATAAATCTTCCTAAAATTGCAAATACTGCACCTATTGATAACACATAATGAAAATGGGCTACAACATAATATGTATCATGTAATACAATATCAATTGATGAATTAGCTAAAATCACCCCAGTCAATCCACCAATAGTAAAAAGAAAAACAAACCCTACTGCTCATAAAATTGAAGGTCTTATCTTGATTTTAACTCCTCTCAGAGTTGCTAATCATCTAAAAACTTTAATTCCAGTTGGAACAGCAATAATTATTGTAGCAGAAGTAAAATAAGCCCGTGTATCAACATCCATACCAACTGTAAATATATGATGTGCTCAAACAACAAATCCTAAAATACCAATTGATATTATAGCATAAATTATTCCTAGTGATCCAAAAGATTCAATTTTTCCTCTTTCTTGAGTGATAATGTGAGAAATTAGTCCAAATCCAGGCAAAATTAAAATATATACTTCAGGATGTCCAAAAAATCAAAATAAATGTTGGTATAAAATTGGATCTCCTCCACCTGAAGGATCAAAAAAAGAAGTATTCAAATTTCGATCAGTTAATAATATTGTAATTGCACCAGCTAAAACTGGTAATGAAAGCAATAATAAAAAAGCAGTAATTAATACTGCCCACACAAATAAAGGTAGCCGATCCATGTATATTCCCACTGATCGTATATTAAAAATTGTTCTAATAAAATTAACTGCACCTAGGATTGAGCTAGCTCCTGCCAAATGTAAAGAAAAAATAGTTAAATCAACACAAGATCCTGAGTGTGCAACGCCTCTTGACAACGGAGGATAAACTGTCCAACCAGTACCTGCACCTCTATCAACTATTCTACCAATTAATAATAATGTCAATGAAGGTGGTAATAATCAAAAACTTATATTATTTATTCGAGGGAAAGCCATATCAGGAGCACCAATTATCAAAGGAACCAATCAATTCCCAAATCCTCCAATCATAACTGGCATCACTATAAAAAAAATTATAACGAAAGCATGAGCAGTAACAATCACATTATAAATTTGATCATCTCCAATAAAAGATCCAGGAATGCCTAATTCAACACGAATAAGAACTCTTAAAGTTGTACCTACTATTCCCGATCAAATCCCAAAAATGAAATATAATGTTCCAATGTCTTTATGATTAGTTGAGAAAAATCACTTATTCATAACTAATCATTGATTTATTCCCAATTGAGATGACTGAATTAGGTAATAAACTGTAAATTTATTTATGGATATACTTTCCTCTCAATATCTAATCTAATCGTTCTTCCCTATTCTCTTATTGTTTTCTTCAATCTAGTCTTATATTTAATAATAATATTAAATTGCAAATTTAAAGGTGATTAAAATAAATCTAAGGCTTACAAGAAATTATATTTTTAACTTTGAAGGATAATAGTTTTATTAACTTAAAACCTTACTAATTCATAACATTAAATAAGGTTACAACTATAAATCCAATCAATAAAGAATTTACTATAAATAATGTATTATTTAATCTAAAAGTTGACAACTTTAAAGATATATTGTTTATCATTAACCCTGTCATTACAACTCGCAAATAATAAAATAACACTAATAAAGCAGTTATTACTAAAATTAAACATAAAAAATACATTTTATTAACCAAAAGACAATAAATCATCATAAATTTTGGGAAAAACCCTAAAAATGGTGGTAATCCACCTATTGACATAAAAATAATTATTAACATTAATGATTTAACCCTATTGTTAAACAAAATAAAAATTTGATTTAAATAATTCATATTATTTATTCAAAACAGATAACAAGTCAAAAATAAAGAGAGGGAATAAATTAAAAAATATACCAGCCATATATAATTTATTAATATAACCCCTCTAAAAATTCAACTTAAATTGTAAATTGATGAATATGCTAAAATTTTTCGAATTGATGGATAACACAGCCCCCCTAATGAGCCTCAAATACATGATAAAACAGTAAACAAAATCAATCTTATATCTAAATAACTCAATAAAATAATGGGAATAATCCTCTGAACGGTTATAATTAAAAAAGACACTAGTCAAGACAACCCATCAATTACTGAAACATATCAATAATGGAATGGAGGAGATCCAATTTTAATTATTAAACTAATTATAATAAAATATTTTACCTGAAATAATATTCCTAAAATAACAACAAACAGGAATAATAGTCTTGAACCCATTCTCTGAATAATAAAATATTTAATTATTGACTCAGATGAGTAAACTCTCATTTTATTCATTATAAAAGGCAAAAACGATACCATATTTATCTCGACTCCTATTCAACAACCCAGCCAATTGTTTGAACAAATCGCCAATATAATACCAAAAAACAAGAATGCCACAAATACTATATAAGAGGAATTTTTTTTAATTAAAAAGAGGATAATTTTCCATAAATGAGGTATGAACCCATTAGCTTAATTTTAGCTTATCTTTTATATGTTGTAGTTTATGAAGAACATTAATTTTTGATACTAAAAGACAGTTTAATTCTGTTAACATAATAAGAGTATAATATTACATAATTTATTCTATCAAAATAACCCTTTTTCACTCAGGCATCTTATTTTTTCTTTTTTTTTTTTTATATATGACTTATAATATCTGGTGTACGTTTTATTATACAATAGACTTACAGCCAATACTAGATTCGCAACTTTATATACTCTTTCCTTCATTTTTTCCTATTTCTATTTATTGATTAAAATAAATTTACGGAACTGAATAACTAGTAACAGTTAAAGAGTTAGCTAAAATACAATAATTACATCAATTTTTGTACACCCACATTTTGCAAATCCGGTCCATAAAATATATGCTTACAGTATGTTTATAGTTAAATTAAAAATATTAATGTTAATATTACTGTATTACCATATTTATATATTCATATATAATAAATATATATACATATGTATATATATATAATAGTATGTTTTTCTTTTTTTTTTATTGAAGTATAAAAAAAAGAAAAACATACTATTATTATTATAAATATTTATATATAAATATATATTAATATATTATTTATATATAAATATTGTCACGCAAGCCATTGTGTGACATAACAATATCCTGCGTATACCAATTAAAATTTTTTAAAAGTAAAGTATTTACGTATTAGTGACAAAAAATTTAAGTGTGTAAATCAAAGACAAAAATAAACACCAAATAACATAAACTAGCTTCAATAAATACATTAATTACACAGATATCTTCTATAAAGTAAAGCCATTTTAAAAAATACCAAATAATATAAGCAATACGCGGGAGAAATATATAACTGTCTTTAGAAAATTTATTCAGTGAAATCTAGCTAATCGCATGTTCAAATATAATTCAGTCAACGACTAGTTTATATAGCAAAGTTACAAAAGTAACTTAAATAGCAAAGAAGACAAACAATTATTTTAAAGGCAGATTTAGTATATTTGATACAGTATAATTTTTAATTACATAAATAATTACACATTATTTTAATTATTACATAGTTACTATCCCTTTCATTATATATATATTGTGTGTGTGTGTGTGTGTGAGTGTGTGTGTAAAGTTGAAAATAAAAATAGATTTTCAATTAAAAAGACAGTTAAAAACTCTTTACTGTTTTACATAAAATAATTTTATTCACTAATTAATGTGAGTAAAATATTTCAACTTAAGGTATTACGTGCATGTTTCATAGTCTACAAAAATCTAATGTAAACATCATTTAGAGAGATTTATTAGACTAATACATTAGGAAAACCTTATAAAGTTTCTACACAACAATAACAGTTTCTAAGTAGCGCGCGCAAGAAACGCATGAAAAAAAAAATACTAAATTAAAAATGTTATTCTTGTAAAACAAAAGTTAATAAACACAAATTCACTGCTATCTGAAATGCTTATTATAATTCTGTTAATACCCGTACTTTTGCAGAATACTAATTCGGTGTTCGGGATTTGGTATGCGAATAAAAAGAGAGAATTAAAGAAGGGTAACAATTTATTTTTCTATTTATGCATTTCTAAGCCTATGAACTACCCACACTGAATGTTTAAAAAGAGAGAAGCTTTATGTGATATAGAATATAAATGCAAATGAAATCGTCGTTCAATTCATTTATTTTATTCATATCCCGTTAGGCCTATTTTTGCTTTATTTTAGAATGCTCTATTTTTGATTATATTTATTTAAATTTCTGTAAGATTCACCGACTAAAATCAGTACAACTCCTTAATTTACAACAGCCGAAATTTGTTATTATTTGCAAACATGTAATCTGTTTGTCTACCGAAGTCAGATTACAGGAACAGACATTAAATAAAGAGTTGTATATTGATCTTCATATTACTGTCCACACGAACTCCACATATATTGACCACAATTACAACTAAAATTTAAAATCAAAATATGTGACACTAACACTCCCGTGACATAAAGCGAGAAACATTTCCAAACACGTTAAATACTGAAACTCTAGGGTCGATTAAAAAATTATGTATTTTTGTCTACTAGTGGGTTTGTTATTTCCCAAAAAATTAGCTACTGTGGGTTCAGAACATCATTCCATTTCTTCTCTTCCAGTAAGGGCTTTCAGGTTTCGATGCTGTCGGAGAACAGGCCAAAGATCACACTGAAAAGAAAAATGATTTTAGATATTTTTGAGCAGTATTTTCTAACCGATGTACAATAAAAAACTGTAAAAATTGAAAACTGAAAAACATGAGAGAGAATATATCAGTATGAAATAAGGTATTTATCAAATTTTTCAAACCTTCAAAAAATACTGATAATTATAATACAAATAATAAGCGAATAAGATTGTATTACTGTTGTTTTCGTATTAAATTTTAATACACTAATGGATTAAAAGATTTATTTGGCTATGTGTTTGGTACCCTGTCTTCTTTATATATGCAGTACACGCCCACACGCGAGCGAACGCGATTATATAGGACTGCACGAGATTTTAAGAGCATTTACTAATATCAAAAAAACGCATTTACGCGACTTCTTTTGTAGAATAATGTAACTTGTTAGTTATTCACATTTATTAACCAAACCATGCGTTCGCCGTCGAAAAGTAGCAATTTTCTCTCAGGCGAAAACACTTGTAAAGTGATAACAGTGCGAACTGACAGAAACGGTCGGTGTTTTTCTAGCCACAGTTCAGTTCGTTTTGTGCCAAATGTAACATTTTGTGGGAACCTTCGGAGAAAATTTAACAAAAATATTGGGTTCCATTCAAGCTGTTTGACGATGGATATAATTACAACTCAAACAAGAAACGTCGTATTTGTTTTAATCTCAACGCTGTTTATGTCTAATTTACTTCCTGGCTGTCAAAATATAACGCTCTATACACTGCCGAATGGTCGGTCGGCACTTGGTAGCATATTTTAATAATTTATAAACTTAACAAATTGACGCTGGTTTTATTTCTACAGATATTTCGTCTTAATCCTGAGTTCAAATCTAACCCCAGAAACTGCCATAACTGGTGAAACAATTACAAATTTTCAGGACTAATAAAAAGTGACTGTAAAATTAACCCGTGTTTAATTATTAAATGTAAATACAATTTTTGAATTGGCTACACGCTATTACAAAATTGATATCCGCCAGTTAAAAAAAATTATTATTAACTGCCCCTGAAAAATTGAACGATGTTAAGACATCATAATTGCAGTCCTGAAACATTTATCTTCACATTCGTAGATAAATTAAATATTTATTCATCTTCTTCTTATTTTCTTTTTCTCTTTCTTCATTTCAGAGATTAAGCTTCTGATTGATATTGTTTTCTAGTTTGACCTATCCAGCGTTCTATTGGCCTTTTGAGGTCTCTTTAATCTTCAGCTGTTTGGTTAGTATTTCTTTGTGATGCGGTCTCCACCCATTGTATGCACTTGTTGAACCCACTGTCTCGGCAGCCATTTCTGACTGTTCTTCCCAATGACGAAAAAAGCGGATCATTCTGTACATCACCCATAGTAATTTTATAAATTCCTGTAGAACAGTTTAATGATCTAAGGCCCTTCATTTCAATATCTTGTAGCTTTCAACTTAATGTTATTAGAATATTTAATTAATAAAGTTGTGTTAGTGGTTATAATCACAAACAGAAATAACACCGTTGTACACCACTATAAAAAATCTTTTTCCGATTAGCGCTTTCAAGCTTCACAGCTCATCATGTGATGATGAACTGTGAAACTTGAAAGGACTAATAGGCAAAAAAAAAATGTATTGTGGTGTGCAACAGTGTTTTTCTGTTTAATATTATTAAGCACCAGAGTGCAATTATATGTCTCTGTTCCATATAACGTTACCTGTACAGCGGTCACCTAGTAGAATCTTATTTGGATATATGTCTTTCTTCTGATAAAAATTACCTTTCTGAATTTAATATTTCTCGTAAAAAACATTGACACTTTTATACAGCACACATTGACATATGAACTAAACAGCTCCTTAAAATATTTTGAAAGCGCTTTTTAACAACGCTGTAAATACGAAATACAACTTTGTAGGTTTACAAGATAAATTACTCATGATGATGTGTGAATGTTATAATACTACTATATATTACCTTCCTGAAATAATAACTCATGGATATGATTTAATAACATATTGATTTAATCTTTGTAACATAAATTCCAATTATTGGAAAATTCCATTCGATACATACAGTTGTCACAGGGTCGATATTTATCTCAGGATTTATAATTAAATAATTTTAATATATTTCGTGGGAATTCTTGTGGCTGCTACGAAAAGTTCCTTTGCATGTTGATTAATAATAGAGAGATTACAAACAATATATTACTTATAATCTAAAAATTTACTCAAATTATATATATTCAGTTACATACAAGTTTGACGATATTCAATTTGTGCGTCTCAGAAAATAATGTAGTTTATTAATGTGTACAATAAATGTTTTCCTTGTAATCACCGTTAGCTTATATATTGAATTTGGTTGCACTTTAAAATGTTGACTAGTGATTAGTGTTAGTGTAAATTGTTATATTGTCTAGTGGTTGTTCCTTGTTGAAAAAAAATATTGTCAAATTATACTTTACACATCTAGACGATATTGCTGAAGGGTTCCTGGTCGTTTCTGAATATTTTTCTTGATTGTGTGTATTATTTGTTCATGAAAATGGTAGTGGAAGGATTATTATCTTCGATGATGGTCCTTCAGATCTTCTTTCACACACGGGTCATCTATTTTTATATACTTTTAATTACCTCTAGACACGCACTATTCAACTGCTTTCCATCACAATTAACAATTAAGTGTTATTTCTTCTTTCTTTTAGTTACCTACTCATACAAATTTCTTAAATTTTGATTGGTCATTTATGTACAGTTTAAATGTTATAGGATCAACACCCATTACCTACATTATATTTTATAAATTACCTTTAATAGATAATTTTATTATTATACTCTAATTATATATGCAATGTTTATACAATTATTAATTAGATAATTATAAACAATTTGATACTAAACATGCCTCAGTTTATAACTGTAAAACCTTATTAATTTGAATTTCTATTATATGTGGTGGAACAATTTGTTATGACTAATTGTAATTTCTACTTTGACTACCTGAGATAAATATATTTACATAAATTAACTGGTGACATAAAATCTTATAACATACAACAAAACTCTTAATAATAATAATTGTTTTTGACAGTTTTAGTTTATTTATACTGCTAAACTATTGTCTGTATGATAAACTAAAATTCTGTCTAATAATAACAATAAAACACTTTTCATACAAAAATAATTAACACTGTTTAACAGTAGTCTGTGTCACTATTTATATTCTGTCACTCATATAACTGTAAGGTTTGTGTCCCTTTTTCTATCCTTAAAATATGTCGATACAATTTTGTTAATACAATTTTAATTTATGATTAGGTACTCTTTATTGGGTTTGGTTGTTATTATTCAGGGTAAGTTGATTAGGCCTACTAGGTTTATTTATTTCACTTTTTTCTGTTTACTGCCCTATTCTACTGGGTTAATTCTGGGTTTCTGGATAATATTATATAAGTCAAACCAAATAGTTTTCCTTTAATTTGCTTTCAATTATTATTTCTTGTTTCTTCTCTGGATCGGATTCCACTATTATTTACTATTCTTTTGTAACATTTGTTTCGTTACAAATTGCCTGCCTTCAGAAGTAATTATTTCTGAACACTTCATTAGGTGTGAGGACATAATTACTTATGTTATTTGTGACATTCTGCTGGTTCTTTAAATTGTATTCTACACTGATAGTTTTTTACTTTTCCTGGGTTTTCTGAAAATACATGTTTATACTTCTTATATATCATGATGAGATCTTCTACTTGTTTTGCTGTCAAATTATTTGTGCCTTGGTGTCTAAACTCTCTTATCTCCTGTAATTTACTCTTCCACAGGTCTTCATTTGTCATATTATAGATTATTTTTCTGCATTGGGTGTCATTATTTAAAAAATTTAATTCCCTAACTTGGTGATGGGTACGGTTCAGAGGGGCACCATCGCTTCCTATTAACTCTGCCGTCCACATAACACCTTCTGAGTTCAAGGACACCTTCTCCTTGCTCAAATCAATAATGGCTGAGTATTTCCTCAGCATATCGCATCCGATTAATAATTCGAATGGTAGGCCGATTGCGACCAAACATATAATATTAATTGTAACACCTTTGCTTTCTATTTCCAATGACACTTGTTTTCTCACTGTTTTATTTTGACGCCCAGTGGCACCTATTAAAATAACATTATTGACAGGTAAGGTAGGTATTATATTTTTACTTTGTTTCTGTATTCTCTCCAGTTCAGCGTCGTTAATAAGTGATACATTTGCACCAGTATCTATCATTATTCGTGTAGGAATTCCTTCAATTTGAGCGGTTATGTATAAAATTTCATTATGCTGGTTGATTCTACTTGTCACCGTTTCCTCCAACAGTTCATCTCGAAGATTTTTCAAATAATAATTGTAAATAATAGTAAGATTTTGACTGTCCGTCCTTAAACTTTGGTTGTTGTTATACTTCAAAATTCTTTTATTTTCCATAATTAGTGTTTCATAATTAGTTGGTAGTAATTTGTTATTACTATGTTTTTGAATTTGGTGGTTATTGTACCCAGTAGTTAGTAGCAGTAAGGGGTCGCGAGGGTTTATTACTGCCTTACTCCGTTTAAATTAAGGCTATCATGATTATTTTCCTGGCATGACTGTTGATTTGCCTGGATTGGTGTGCTGGTTCCTGGTTGTTCAATCTCTCGGTTGTCTAATTGTTCACTTCCCCTTGATTCTCGGAAGTCCTCCTGGCTTCTACTTCTGACTCGGTTATAATGGTGACTCATCCCTCTGGGATTTCCTCTTTGATCATAACTGTTATTAAAACTGTTCCTCCGAGGTTGATGGTATCTCCAGTAATCCCCTTCTTCGGCACTGATGTAATTTATTCGGGGTCGGTACGAACGATTATTATTATAATTACCCTGATTATTATTGTTATTAACTCCTGAGTTACTCCTAAAATTATTATAATTTTGGTTTGTTCGGTAGTTATTATAATTATTATTGTTTCTATTACCCGGATGGTAATTTTGATTGGGCCTGTTGTTATCATTATTATTAATTGGGTTTCGATTGAAGTTTGCTGGTTGGTTATTATTTGGGGTAAAATTTTGGTTGTAATTACGATCGTTGACATAACTATTCCGGTTATTCATGTTATTATATTGATTATGATTCATACCATGGTTATTATTTTTTGAACCGCACTGATCAGTTCGTTGTCTGCTTCTTTTGTAGTAACCCTCGTGTTCATAATTTTCTAATAAGTCAGCCATTGCGTGGACCGTTTTAATCTGGCTTCCCAGGCGTGCTCTGGCAATTCCTGTGTCATAATGGTATGCCATTTTAGTTACTAGGGATTCTTCTGGTATTCTTGGCTCTAGGTGTCTCGCCAAACACACCTTTCCCCAGAAGTAAGTAGTTGGAGATGTACCTCTATTTCCATCATATCTTCCCTGACAAATGTTGTCCCTTATAATATTTTGTATAGCTTCGGACCAGTATTTTTCTTTAAACAGTTTTTTAAATTGAGCGTAGTCCACTATCTCATTCCTGGTTGCTGTCCAACCAGCAATTATATTTAGATAATTATAAACAATTTGATACTAAACATGCCTCAGTTTATAACTGTAAAACCTTATTAATTTGAATTTCTATTATATGTGGTGGAACAATTTGTTATGGTTGATTGTAATTTCTACTTTGACTACCTGAGATAAATATATTTACATAAATTAACTGGTGACATAAAATCTTATAACATACAACAAAACTCTTAATAATAATAATTGTTTTTGACAGTTTTAGTTTATTTATACTGCTAAACTATTGTCTGTATGATAAACTAAAATTCTGTCTAATAATAACAATAAAACACTTTTCATACAAAAATAATTAACACTGTTTAACAGTAGTCTGTGTCACTATTTATATTCTGTCACTCATATAACTGTAAGGTTTGTGTCCCTTTTTCTATCCTTAAAATATGTCGATACAATTTTGTTAATACAATTTTAATTTATGATTAGGTACTCTTTATTGGGTTTGGTTGTTATTATTCAGGGTAAGTTGATTAGGCCTACTAGGTTTATTTATTTCACTTTTTTCTGTTTACTGCCCTATTCTACTGGGTTAATTCTGGGTTTCTGAATAATATTATATAAGTCAAACCAAATAGTTTTCCTTTAATTTGCTTTCAATTATTATTTCTTGTTTCTTCTCTGGATCGGATTCCACTATTATTTACTATTCTTTTGTAACATTTGTTTCGTTACAATGTAAACATGATGATGATAGGTAAATCTAAAAGAATAGTAACATTATCCTCAACAAGTATTTGTTGAAATACCAATAAAACGTATGTCTCTGATATCAATTTTACTTTTAGTTAGCGTGCAGTGTACATCTGCGTGAGCTAGAACCATGAAATATACAGGAAACTTGAAACACATTACACCAACAGCACCTTTGAACTGAGTAGGTGACAAAGATGCAAACTGCAAGATGACAAAGATTGTTGTCATTTTGCAAGCATATCTTGAACTACTTTCTTCGAATGTAAGCATGCATATCTACTTGTTCTTACTTGGAACGATAAAATGTATATTAATTTTACATCAACTGTGTTTAGTAGTATTTACTTTTCCTGACAAATACCTCACTTGAACTCTGAAAGAATTATTGTAAGCATAAATTTATTTAATTTCCCTTAAAAAATACAAAATTTATTACAAATCTTATACAACTGTTCAGAAGAGGTTTTAGATTACACGTTACGATCAGATGCTTGGGTCACACCAACTTCTGTAGTAGAAAATTTGCAAGCTTGTTGTGGAGTGAACGGAATGAGTGTCGCTGAGCGTATTGTGTGATAATGGTGACAGTTTGTCCCTGCTGTACGCACAAACTTGAGACAACTGAAGTGGAGGTTTTGTTTAAATTAACCGCAAGAGACTCGACGGAACTAAGTGAATTAGCTGGAAAATTTACTTGACATCACTTAACTAACTAACTTTGGGAAAATGTCTTAAACGTGTTGTATTATGTACTACAAAACATCTTGATACATAATTTGCCTTCTATTTCTATTTACAGAAATTTATTTATTATTTTATTTTAGCTGACAAGCTGGCAAAACTTACAATTTATTTAACCGCATGGCAAACAACTGTTACAAAATGAATAAATAACAATTCCTCTTTTATATACATATACATAGTGTTCGCTGTTGTGTTGAAAATAATTGTATATAATCAGGCGCCTTTTTGACATTTTTTAATTCTTCAATTTTGGAAACACTATTGGCTCTTTTACGCTGAAAATAACCAGTAATGAATAAAATAAGATTTGGGAATATGTACTTAAATTTTTTTAGTCTCAAACTGAGTATACAAAAATGACATTTTGCAAAAAAATTTAACGAAATAATTTTGCACACTTTACATAAGAAAATTCTCTATTGGCTTATAAAGGGTTTGGGATCCTTTAATCAATTGCGACTTACTCTGTGATTTAGATTGAAAATTTATAACCGAGGAGATTGTAGACAAAGAGTAAACGTCCTTTTGAAAGTCATGACAAAGGAAAACATGAGAGCCGCAATTGGTATAGGCAATTAAGATGTGACCAAACCTCTTGAACAGGTTCAATAGAATGATTACAAAGTTTCCGTAATAACCCTTACTAACAAATGTTATTACTAATTACGTGTCATGTAAGAGTTCTTACAACAAATTAAATATTAATATGGATTAAATAGATATTAACTGTAATTAATAATCAATTCGTTTTCAAAACGCTATCAAACGGTACATCAATTATTTGGCACAGTGCAATAACACAGACAATGGCTGATCAAAAAGTAGTATAATACCTTAAATGAGACAGTTTATAAGTAATTCGAATTACCAAAGCAAATTGTTCAGAAAACTGCTTAATGTTTTCTGTATATTATCATTAGTTTTAACCTAAAAATACCCCATAGTTTTGCATTTTAATATGACACAATAGACACAATGATTAATTGTAAAGAACGAAAACTTGCAACAAACAATAGCTATTTAAAAATTGTATGGATTAATTTTGTAGTACACCAGTTTTCAGTTTGAACCCACGCAAATTGTTACGACCCATATTCGAATTATGTGTTACATTATAACAGTATGTTCCGTTATGTTGTTTTCAATGCCTTTTTAGTTTGTACTTCATGTTATAGAAACTCCGTAGCAGCTCCACATTAAATACTGTCCATAATACACTGGCGCTCAAGTGACTGACTCTGCACTCCTGTGCGAGACGCAAATAATGTCTTTGTCCAGTAAAATGCTATCCAGCGTCTTCTGAATCACTATTAAGTAACGGTAAAATACCTTACCCTTTTTTAAACCGTTTTCAATCGTAAGATTTCTGTTAAGTTTTGAAGTTTCAACTCTAGATAGATTTTATTAACAGTACGCCTACGGAAGATTGTATAAGAATAACCATTTTTAACTATTTAGTTTGTTGAAAAAAAAATTTGTTTTACCAAAACTTACTTACAGAGCTGAAAGTAATTTTAATGAAAATTATTAAAAATTATTTTGTAATTAAACTAGGAAGTTTAGTTAAGGAAAAATGAATACCTGTTATATATTAGTACTACAACAAAAACTTTCTTGCACTCATATATTTCTCATAGGCAGGAGGGTAACCAGCAGTAGGCCTACTTATGTTTCTATAGGAGTTAAAATCATAATTGGAAGTAGAATTAAATTGGATAAATTTTAAGGCAAAAAGATCAAAAAAAAACATAGCGGCCATGTGTTGATCGGGAAAGTTCTTTACGACTCTGTTTCTTGTCAGTTAACTTTACGTTGATGATTCTGTATCCATCGACTGTTTGCGTACAACACGGAGAATATTCCACAAACCCGTAGACGTAAGAGGGACACAACAAATATTGTTTTATTTTTGTGATATTGATAATTTTGTTGTACTGCTAAAGAATTATTTGGAAATATATTGAATTAAAATTTAAAAACCGTATTAAAAGTTGTTGTTTACTTTAATTCTGCATATTCTTGGTTTTATTTTTAATACAGGTTTCCGTTTTAATCGATTATAGGTGTACTGTACTTCTGCGTCTTGATAAGGACGTAAACTTTTTACGTATTTCAGGAAGTGATAATAATTTTCTTGCACATAATTATCAATTAATGTTGTTTTTTATGTAGTTTCTGACATTACTCTCCCACACACAGAAATAAGTCTTTAAAGATTTATTTAATTTTTATAACCCTGTGTAGACTAATATCTTTGTTAAATGAAATTATCAACGACGACGATCGGAGACAAAAAATACAATCGCAAGTTTTAACACTTTCATGAAAATACTACACAAGTAATACAATAATTTTCCTCTAAAGTATAGATATCTGTTACACATTAGTCACAACAAATATAATGAACTGTAATATAAATATAATTATACTTGCTAAATGCGTCGCTTGATGCTTGTAGACAGGACAATAGATGTAATGTGTAAGACGCGTCAGTTTGTTTTGCTTGCATGGTCATGTACTGACCATTGTAAATTAATATTATAATATGTAGTTTGCTAGTTTGCTATTATAAAATCAGTGTTTTTAATGTGTAGTGTATTTTACATCGGTCTTATAACTCCCTTCTACTGTGCACTGGTTTAGAGACAGTATAAGCTTGTAGTGTTCATAAACACAATTGCAATATTCTGAGTGTTATTAATAATATTTCAAAAGATCTGTTTAGACTTTGTACTGGTTTATCAGCTGTAAGCAGTCTACTAACATTGCACGGCACGCGCGGATGACGTCACGCGTTTATCAAACCTTGCAACCGGCCAGCCTAGCCGACTGCAAGCCAGTTTTAGTTCAGTTTATAACACGACTCCGAGCGCAACTCTCGTTAAACACTTCTCTTACAGCCGCGGCTTTTGGCTATTGTTCAGCATGCACTTATAACATTTCACTTTAATCGTCTAACTGCGTCCATCTACAATGGACCACGATTTCATTCAAAATTAATCTCGGGCATTATCGCCTCAAATGCTTCCGCACGTGCCGATCGTAACTAACAAACCAAATTATTCAATAAACGCATGTTCAATATCTTAAATACAGTCCACTTCTTTCTAACAAACAATCCAGCCTTCCTTATTAGCGTCTTTGGAATAACTCGCGATTCTTCAAGAGCTTCCAAACCGCAACATTTTTGGTCCCACCGGACCGGATTTCACATTTCAGGCCAAAAACGACATCATTTTTGGTCCAACCAGGCAGGATTTCATATTTTCAGGCCAAAACAAACTACATCATTTTTGGTCCCAACGGCACAGATTTCTCATACCTGAGTACACAGGCGACAGCATTTATTTATATACATCATTTCTGGAAAAACCAATCTGAAGTTAATCACGACATACGGGCATCATTTTCGTCCTGAGCGACACCATTATCGTGAATCACGTCGCAGTCATCTCGACAAGATTCAGCCAAGCAGTAGACCAGAGACGACGGGACGAAACAGGACAACATTTTCGAGATTCCACAGCTTTAATTGATGGAGGGTACAACATGAGGCAACGGCTGACCGGCAGAGACAGGAGGTGTAGCAGCTCCAAACGGGATCGAAGCCAGCTTCATCACGAATGGATCGACGGCCACGTGACTATAAACTTTACCTATATTTGATTTATTTTTAATAATATTTCACTCAGTGTGTATTTTTTGACATATTTATATAAACAAATAACTTATTACACAATATAAATTAATAAATGGTTGGCAGCTCATTATCAGTCAGAACTTTAAAGATAAAGCTATACTTTGTAATCATTTAGATTTATAATTTCAATAATTTAACTGCCAACGAGTTTGATTAGTTAGAGAGAGTAAGTTTATGTTCAGACCAACGATCGCTAGCTACCAAACGTATTTAAACTCATTCAAAATTAAGTTTGTGGTTCACATGCTCGATGCTCAATTGTTTCTAAATATCTTTCCCTTTTTTATCTCAAACTGTAATAATGGCCGATGTAAGGGCTCTGATAAAAAAACGAGGTACAATTAAGGCCTCAATATTCCGAATAAATACCTTCGCGGATAATTTTGATTTGTTAAACAGCGATCCTCATGCGCTCAAAATAAAACTGCGTCATTTGATGGAATTATCCACCAAATATGACGAGATACAGTCACAAATCGAGGCTGAGGAAGCAGACGTTGCGTCAACAAGTGATAGAGTGCAAACGGAGGACGATCTCTGTGCTATAGAATGTAAATTGCAACACTTGTTGGAGCAATCTGAGCACTTGAACCAAAAACCACTAATTAATACTGATGGTAAACAGCCTAAAACAACCCCCATTCAATTGGAACCAATAAAATTACCACGGTTCGAGGGTAGTATTGTGGAATGGCAACATTATTACCATATTTTTATGGAACTAATTCATGTCAGAACAGACCTGACAGATATACAGAAGGTTCATTATTTGCACTCGTCATTACATGGCGAGGCGCTTAACGTAATAAAATCATTGCCCATAACACATGAGAATTACGCGGTGGCTATCGATCTGTTGAGGAATAGATATGATAGTAAGCTGATTGTCTCCGCTCACCACGTGTGGAATGTCCTAGACGTACCATTAGTTCAGCAGGAATCCCAAGGTAGCATATCGCAATTTATTGATCAAATCTCTGCAAATATAAACGCTTTAAATAATCTCAAACTGCCAGTCAACACGTTTGAAATTATTGTCGTAAATTATCTAGCCAAAAAACTTGACAGTTATACTTTACGTTTGTGGAAAGAGAGTTTATCGGAGCATAAACTCCCTGATTTTAATAATTTCATAAATTTTTTAAATTCACGTAGGAAACTACTGCAAAATATCGATAACGCGACTAGCCCAACGAGCAGGTTGAACAAAAGCGATAAGTCCCCTTATCGCAAAGCAGTTAAACAGATAAGCACTCCAAAGGGCGCATTCCACTCACATATTAGAAATAATTTATGCAGGCTATGTAACGGTGGACATAGACTTAGCAATTGCCCACAATTTATATCGCTGTCTATCCCTGATAGAAAAAATGCGTTACTAAAAAACAAACTTTGCTTAAACTGTCTCCGTTCGGGACACGAGGGTTCAAAATGTCCCTCCAAATTCTCATGTAAGAAATGTTCTAGGCGTCACCACACCACGATTCATGTCCCCAACAGGGACGTAACTTCTGTTAACAACCAGTGTTCACTGAAATCACAGACCAGTAAATCGGTATTGTTATCTACCGCCGTCTGTATGACATACAATAAGGTCGGCAAAAAATTTCCCGTTAGGATATTACTGGATTCCGGTTCTCAAGCGAACTTTTGCACAATGGATTTCGCCCGCAGGTTGGGCCTCCAATTAGTTAAATCCCAATTGCCCATCACGGGTATAAACAACTCGCTTTCCCAGGCTGACTTCAGTACTAACGTAAGGCTACATTCACGCTATAAACCCTTCACGTTAAACGTACATTGTGCAGTATTACCCAGTATAACTAATAATTTACCGGCGGAGTCGTTCAATCTTACCTCTTTAAATTTACCCAAGCGCATATTCTTGGCGGATCCTCACCTACATTGCTCATCGCAAGTCGATATATTAATCGGCGCTCAATATTTTCTACAATTAATTGAACCTGTGAAATATACGCGCGGACCACACTTTCCTATAATTCAGGAAACCAAGTTAGGATTTATTTTGGCCGGTGACTTACCATTCAACGTCGATATGACTAAAACGATTTCTTCATTTATGGTCTGTAAGGATGATAATCAGGTTTCCTCGCAACTAAAGGAATTTTGGAAGTTGGAGGAGATCTCTAGTCGCGAAGCCCGATCTGAGGACTCACCGTGTGAAAGGCATTTCGTGGAAAACACTAGCCGCAATCGCGACGGGAGATTCGTGGTAGCCCTGCCCCGCAGATCTGACAAATCTTATTTGGGAGATTCTCTCCGCGGAGCAATACGCAGATTCCAATCGTTAGAATTCAAATTCAAGCAGAACCCTACCCTTTACAAGGATTATAGTGAGTTCATGAATGACTACTTAAGACTTGGCCACATGTCGCCGCTTAATGAATACGATCTGTCGCTTGACAGGTCAGAGATCTTTTATCTGCCCCATCACGCAGTCTTCAAAGACTCTAGCTTAACCACTAAATTGCGCGTGGTATTTGACGCATCCGCTAAAACCACCAATAATTTGTCCCTTAACGATACTTTAATGGTCGGTCCTACGATCCAGCAGGATCTGTTTTCGATAATGGTTCGGTTCCGCACCCACCGATACGTACTTATTGCGGACATTGAAAAGATGTATCGCCAGATCATTGTTAATCCTAAGGATTCAAACTTGCAACGCATTGTTTGGCGTGATGCACCGCATAAGGAATTGCGACATTACGCGTTAAGGACGGTTACATATGGCACTGCTAGTGCCTCCTTCCTTGCTACGCGTTGTCTGGCTCAAATAGCATATGAAAATAAAGCCGATTACCCTACCGCTGCTAAGGCCATAGCAAATGACTTTTACGTAGACGATCTCATAACGGGTTCGGATGATCCGAACAGCTTAGCTGAAATGAAATGCGAGATCGAGAAGTTGTTGAGGAGGTATGGTTTTTCGTTACACAAATGGTTCTCTAACCACCATAAGATTATGACTCTTCGCGCCCAAGTAACCCGTGACTTCAGCAAGGGTCAGAACGTGCGTACCTTGGGCATACAGTGGAATGTTGAGGGGGATAACTTTTTGTACACCGTTAGGGGTGATGACAATTTAACCGTTCTCAACAAGAGAAGCGTGTTGTCAATCATTGCCGGGATCTATGATCCACTAGGTCTAATTGCTCCCATCACATTTTGCTGCAAGCATTTCGTGCAGCAGTTGTGGTTGGCGGGCACTGATTGGGACGAACCCTTGTCCGGGTCACTAGCCAATCAATGGTCGGAATTATACGCCCAATTAGTCTCTGACACTCATTTTGAGATTACGAGGTCGGTTAAGAGTTCGAACAGTTACCCAGTTAGTTCATTGCAGCTGCACGGATTCGCCGACGCTTCGGTTAAAGGTTACGCGTGTTGCATTTATGTGCGGGCGGTCTATTCGAACGGCGCCATATCATCAAACTTGTTGTGTGCTAAATCTAGGGTCGCTCCGCTGAAACAGATAACGCTTCCTAGACTTGAACTTTGTGCTTGTTTATTGTTGGCTCAATTAACGTCCAAGGTTTTAAATGCCGTCGATTACAATTTTGACGGATTATATCTTTATTCGGATTCGATGATAGCGTTGTACTGGATACATCAGCAATCTTCCCGCTGGAAGGTATTTGTGGCTAACCGTGTCGCGGAAATACAGCGTCTTGTTAGCAGCAGGGGAATTTGGCGTCATGTAGTATCGAATGACAACCCTGCCGACGTTTTATCGCGCGGTTGCCTCCCTCAAGTCTGCACTGTCATGCTCAGTGGTGGCGTGGTCCCTCCTGGTTGGCTCGTGATGCGGCCTCATGGCCGGTCAGCGCGTTCGACATTAATACTCCCTGTACCTTTCCCGACATTGAAGAGGAACGTCGCAAGCAGGCTCAAACCTCACTAATTGTCGCGTCCTCAACACATAGTTACATTGAAAACTATTCATCTCTTACGAGGCTTATTCGCGTCTTCGCATACTGCCGTCGATTTCTTCGCAATTCTAGGCTCGCGGTGGTTGATAGAGACACGTCCTTTTTGTCGGCTCAAGAATTGTCTGACACGCTCTTGGTTTTTGTCCGGCAATCTCAGAAGTTGCATTTCGACGTAGAGGTTAGGGAACTTGAGGCACACCGGTGCCTTCCACGCAGTAGTAAAATTCTTGCTCTCAACCCATTCCTGGATAAATCAGGCAGTTTAAGAGTGGGTGGACGCTTGCAATTCTCCCCACTTAGCTACGAGACTAAACACCAAATAATTTTACACCCGCACTCTCATCTCACGAGATTAATAATTGAATACGAACACATCCGTTTGTTGCACGCTGGAGTGCAATCAACTCAAGCTTCGCTTAGGCGTAAGTATTGGATCATACACGATAAGTCCTATATCCGCTCAGTGATACATAAGTGTGTCACTTGTTTTCGTTTCCGGGCTAAAGGCGCGAATCAATTACTCGGTCAATTACCCTCTTCTAGGGTCACGCCGTCAAGGCCATTCTCACAGTCGGCCGTGGATTACGCAGGTCCGGTGCTTTTGCGCCATGGCGGGCAGCGCTCTAAGTCCACGACCAAGGCATATATCGCTCTATTTATATGCATGTGTACTAGGGCCATCCATTTAGAATTGGTGTCGGATCTTACTTCCAACGCCTTTATAGCGGCTTTAAAAAGGTTCATATCGCGCAGAGGTATTCCCGCGCAAATATTTTCGGATAATGGCACGAATTTTCGTGGTGCCAACCACACGTTGCATGATTGGTACAAATTTTTAACCTCCAAGGAAGTTGAACAATCTTCTCTGGAGTTTTGCGGTCTCCATGGCATCAAATGGTCCTTTATCCCCCCTTCAGCCCCTCATTTCGGTGGTTTGTGGGAAAGTGGTGTAAGGAGTGTTAAATTCCATTTACGTCGCGTAATTGGCGGTACGATCTTGAATTTTGAGGAATATTCTACCCTTCTTTTTCAAATTGAGGCTTGCCTTAATTCACGCCCGTTATGCGCGGTGTCCGACGATGCTAGAGACCCTGAACCCTTAACACCCGCTCATTTTTTGGTCGGTGCCCCACTGACGGCACTTCCGGAACCCGACTATACACAAGGCAATAATACTCATTTGGGCAGATGGCTTCTGCTCCAAAAATTTACGCAGACCATCTGGAAACGGTGGTCTAGGGATTATCTGCACCAGCTGCAGCAGCGCAACAAATGGCGCACCCCATTTAAGAATTTGAAGGTCGGACAACTTGTCCTCATTTTGGATGACAATTCCCCCCCTCTAGAATGGAAGCGTGGGGTAATTACCAATGTTTTTCCGGGTCAAGATTCCTTAGTACGCGTCGCAGAAGTACGCACCGCGCTAGGTATCTTACGCCGACCCATCCACAAATTATGCCCCCTTCCGGTGGCAACGAGCTAGTCGTTTGCGTGCCTTACGGTGTGTGAGTGTGTGTGTGAGTGTGTGCGTGTCACATTACATGGAACACGCCCGGGACATTCCCCGGGGCGAGCATACAAGTCAATTGTATCATAAGCATTGTAACATTGTTAAGCTATTACAGAAATAGTGACTGTGTCTCATATGTACTATCAGTTATTATGGATGTTGTGTATTGTTAATATGTTTGTGTGATTCAAATTCTGAGAACCACAAGTGTCAGTCATAGTGTCAATTATTCTATATGTATTGCATTTTCTAAGGGTCAAAACATTATGAAATTCATTGGGGTTGTTATGTCAATATCATGGGGAAATTATTGTATTTTTTATGGTGTTATCAATTTATTGTAATGCTTGGCAAATATCAAGGGGTATCACTTGGGAAAGATCAATACCTACTTAATTATTGTATTATTGTGCGTATTGTATTACTATTATGTTTTGAGTAATTTTAACGTCAGTAAGCCCTTGCTATTGGCGTAAGGGTCAATTTATTGTATGTTTGGTGATTGTTAATTGAATTCATATTATGTCCATTATGTCATTGCTCTCTGGCCAGTGCGCCAATTATTGTATCGCTTACGACATGTAAGTCTAATTATTATATTGTTCAATTTAACCTTTAATGTACAAAATCGTCCCGATTTTGGCGGGCAGTATGTTTAGACTTTGTACTGGTTTATCAGCTGTAAGCAGTCTACTAACATTGCACGGCACGCGCGGATGACGTCACGCGTTTATCAAACCTTGCAACCGGCCAGCCTAGCCGACTGCAAGCCAGTTTTAGTTCAGTTTATAACACGACCCCGAGCGCAACTCTCGTTAAACACTTCTCTTACAGCCGCGGCTTTTGGCTATTGTTCAGCATGCACTTATAACATTTCACTTTAATCGTCTAACTGCGTCCATCTACAATGGACCACGATTTCATTCAAAATTAATCTCGGGCATTATCGCCTCAAATGCTTCCGCACGTGCCGATCGTAACTAACAAGCCAAATTATTCAATAAACGCATGTTCAATATCTTAAATACAGTCCACTTCTTTCTAACAAACAATCCAGCCTTCCTTATTAGCGTCTTTGGAATAACTCGCGATTCTTCAAGAGCTTCCAAACCGCAACAAGATCTGTCATTACAACATAAAGTAGAATTATTCTACTTTATGTAGCACATAGCGAATCGTTTAAACTCTGATGTAAAAAAGCTTATACCGCTGAAAAGAAGAAGAAGAAGAAGAAGAAGAAGAAGAAGAAGAAGAAGAAGAAGAAGAAGAAGAAGAAGAAGAAGAAGAAGAAGAAGAAGAAGAAGAAGAAGAAGAAGAAGAAGAAGAAGAAGAAGAAGAATTACCCACTGAAAAGTGTTTCTACCACTCTTGGCTATTACTGTACGGGTCTAAATAATACATATCAATTTCTTTTTGTTAAACCTTACCTAGTTGTACTGATATTAATTTGTGAGTATTTGAACGTATGCCTGCAACAAACTATCTAATATTGTTTTTAATATTGTCCACTGTTAGTAGACCGGCATCTTTACACTTGTGTTTCTTCTTGTTCCCCTTTTGTTCATCTTTTTGTTCTTCTACAAAAAATCCCGTAGTTGATAATATTTTACAATTTTCATTAATTAATTTTAATTAATACCCTATGATAGAGTATTCTTACAGTCTTAATTTGCAATGACAAACATTACTGATTCAATTTACTACTATGCAAAGTTACACTACTGTCTTCTGTAATTTACAATATTTTTAAACAACTTATGCTTACTTATTCAGTAATTAAAAGATAATATGTTTGTAAAAACAGGAATTTCATGTTTATTTTTCTAATAATTAAAAATAATATACCTATATGTAAGCTTTAATACTATTTAGCTTTAATATTAAACAGTCTAATATTAAAGGACCGTGGCATTAAAAAGTAAAGCGAATACAATTATACATGGGTCTACTTAAAAGACATAAAACAATGAAAATCATGAAAAGTGTAAAATAAGAGAGTTCATAAAATTTAGTTGTGATTGCAACAAAAAACTATATATATCAAATTATAGTAATCACTACAAAACAAGCAACGTAATTTATTGATTTATTTAAAACACTGAATTTAATTCAATTTTCCCTAAATACAACTATTTCATTAACGACTCGGAACACAAAGTTTTTTATGAGTAAAAACATAAAGTTTTACCTTACAACCTGAACCGGTTTTCGCTTTTAAAAAGCTTCTTCAGAGGTTGCCGCAGGTAGCGCTGTCCGTCCTGTTGTGGGCGACGGAATCGATTTTCGAAAGATCGATGTTGTGTGTGTGTGGGGTGAGATATGTTCGAATAATGCGTGCGATTTGAATTGTGTCTGTTCGTTTAGGATGTCGTTTTTTTTTGTTTTCGTGTGTTTGTATTTTACAGTTAAAGTTTTCCCATATTTTTCAAAATACAAACAATGATAAAGGGAGGATACAGTTACCGGTGGATATTATATAAACGACATTCCTACATAATTGAGGAACAGAACAAATATTATTAAATTTTTGATGGATTTAATTTAATAAGATAACAAGTTTTAAGAGCAGTGTAGTAAGTTTCAGCAGAATGTACAACATAGTACATATATATCATTTCTTCAAACCTGATAGAACGTTACGTTGAAGAGTTGGATATACAATAATTTACACTATCTACTCTTAATTTACTTGCACTAATTCTGCATTACAATAATTTTAATTTCAGTATCGAAAGTTATCCTTTAGGCAAGACGACTTTTTTTAAGCAAGCGTCATAAAAGCAGTAATTATTATAATTGATTTTTTTTTCTTTTCGTAACAAGCTTCTTCCTCACACGCTAAATTAAGTTGTATGCGTGTGCACAGGTGTGCAGTTTTCAAGCAAACAAACAACTAATAATTAATTTGCAATTTGATTGGATGCACGCGTTTTCAATTAACTTGTTTTAAACAGAACAGTTGACAAAGCAAGTCTTCTGTTATACACTGCAAACAGGATTCAATTAACTGGCAGTCAACTTCCCTCTGTATCAACAACCCGTTATGTGGCTACAACACACACCTGACTGCTGCTTTTACATACAGTCATAAGTGATGCTGTAATATATAAAATGCGAGTACCGAAAATATCACTTGCGTACGAGGATTGTTCAATAGAAACACGTTTAATCTGAGCTGCCGTGACTTCGTCGCCATGACAACGGAATTTATTTGTTTATATTGTCTGTTTAAGTACTAGTGACGCATATGTCAAAAATATTTGCACTTTGCTATTTTCTAAGCGATGTGACTGTGTTGAAAAGTAGCATCTATGATAGAAAATCCGTTCAAAGGTAATCTGCGTGCCGTTATTCAGTTTTTGGTCGCTGAGGGCGTATAGGAATGAAAATTTATACGAGAATAAAAGCTGTATATGGTGACTATAGTTATTCTCATACGGCAGTGGTTGTATGGTCCAATAAATTTTGATAAGGAAGAAAATCCGCTAAAGATTTGGCCCGTCCCGAACCTGCACTTGTTGGAGCATCAGATGAAAATGTGAGACAGCTGGGAACTGCTTTACGGGCAAATAGGCGCATCATAGTTAGAGAACTTTCTCAAATGATGAGCATCAGTGTTGAAACTGTTCATTCCTTTATTCATAGTCTTCGCTATCACAAAGTTGCTGCTCAGTGGATTCCACGACTGCTTACTGATGAGCAGAAAAATTTGCGTTCGGTTTTATCATTACACCATTTGATGCGCTATCAACAACAAGGTAATGCCTTACTACACCAAATTGTTGCCGGTGACGAGTCTTGGTGTTATCACTACGAACCAGAATCCGAACGTCAGAGTATGAAGTGGAAGCATGCACAATCTCTGAAGGCGAAAATATGTCGGTCTCAACCTTCGGCAGGAAAAGTAATGGTGCCCGTATTTTTTATTATCAGGGTGTGCTGCTCTTAGATTTTAAAGAACCTGATGTCAACATCAACGCTGAGCGATATGCAGACAGCTTAAAATGCTTACGGGTCAGCATAAAAAATAAACGACCCCCGGAGCTCACAAATGATGTCATTCTTCTGCATGATAATGCTCGACCCTATGTAGCCCAGACGATTCAAGATCTGCGTGGTCGTATGAAGTGGGAAGTCTTACAGCATCCATCTTACAGTTCCGCCTTGTAATGCGATTGTCATGTTTTTAGCTCATTAAAGAAATCACTAAAAGGACGGCGGTTCAAATCGGACGCTAAGGTAGAGTTTGCTGTTAGCGAATGTTTCCGCAAACAGCCGCAAGAATTTTACCAGCAGGGAATCTACAGATTAGTGCAACAGTGGGACTTATCTCTTACTGTTACTGGAGACTTCTTTTAAAATTGTTGAATAAAAAATGCTTTACAGCCTCTAAAAGTGTTTCTATTGAACAATCCTCGTACTTAACAACAAGTACGACTCTCAATGTCTTAAACGAATCAAGTGTTCACAGTTTGACAAGTATACACCTACTATACTCTACAAATCTCCCTTTTGTTCAGACACGTTTAGCAAATAATTATATTTTTTTTTTGTACTTTTAAAATATCCATATATATATTTAGGCCGTTAAGGTTTTTAGAATGGCGTTTGCCTTTGGCCTTTGGCATTAAACGATAGGTAAAATATTTTAGTGTTATTTATAATTCTGATTCATTAGCTCCTCAAATTTTACAATAAATAATAAAGCTTATAAATACGCTGTACGTTATTCAAAATTTCAAACAATTTTGTTTTTTGTTTGATTCCAGGGCTATTAGGTAATCGTCGTAATTATTCGTATTTTTAAGAATGATATACTTGTTTGTTTGCTCAGTAGACCAGTGGGTATGGCATCTGGCTACTAATCTAGAGGTCCCGGGTTCGATTCCCGGGCCTGTACCATAAAAATCAAGGAGCGTTTTTCAGCCCCCAGGTCGACTCAGCCTGTTGAAATGGGTACCTGTGATAACATCTTGGGGATAATAATGGGCGGCTGAAGCGTAGTGTTGGCCACACTGCCTTCCTTTTATGCCATACTTCTCACATTAGGCAGCCTACCCTGCCTACTCCTAAGCTACTTCAGTGGCATACATGGGAGAAATTATTATTATAATTGGTTGCAAAATACATGGTAATAGGTGACCTTCATCAAGAGTTGATATTAGAAGAAGACATACGGAAGATTTCATATACAGAGGAATTCAGTATTTAGAAGTATTTAGGAGTAAAAATTACGGCCAGTAGGAAGCAAAACAAGGAAATACAATCCAGAATTCATTTGGGAAAAATGGCTGTATCTATATTCAATGGAAACCTGTCGGATAAACAAATTACAGCAGAAACTAAAGCCAAAATATTTAAAACCATTGTTAGAAGTATCATGACTTACGGCTCAGAAGTCTAGACTACTATTAAACACATAAGGACAAAATTAATGACACCAGAGATAGACTTTTGGAGACGTTCGGCAACAGTATCCAGACGTGAGAAAATTAGAAATGAAGTAGTTAAGGACAGAGTTGATTTTATCCAAACAAAAAAATTACAGTGGTATAGACACAAAAAGAATGGCAGAGAAAAGATTGCTAAGAAGAGTTATGAAATGGACCCCACCAGAAAGAAGAAAAAGAGGAAACCACCTATCACCTGCATAAAAGATATTCAGACTATATTAAGGAAACGTGAAATTGAAGATCTTTGGATGAACAAGCAGCAGTGGAAGATAAGAATTCAATCACTTCTGTAATCTTTGGTTCCAGAAAATGTGTAAACATTGTACAGCCGAAATATTAAAAATAATTTTTATTAGAAAGTAATAAACGTAAAGTAATTTATAATAAGTGAACAGAGTAGTTATTTCACGTTTCCCAAGATACGGTCTTGCTGATCGTCAGATGGAAATCCCACAATGATAATTTTTAATGATAAATAACTTTAACTGGACAAGAAAAGCAAGGCTGGTATTACTGTCGCACTGCTGCAATGTGCTTTGTGTTCAATAAATATTTTGTAGTACATTCTCATTGGAAACTGGTGTCATTCAATTATTTAAATTTAATTAATATCTAGTCTCCGCAATCTAAGTATTCCATTCAACGAAATTGAAACTACACACTATTCACAAGTACTGGGTATGAGACAATGACACAGACGACAGCCAAAGTGAAATTGCAAACGGGTACGTCAGAATCTTTTAATGTCACGAGAGGGCTGGAACAAGACGATGGGCTGGCAGCAACCCTGTTAAATTTAGCATTTGAATATGTGATCAGAAAATTGTCAATTGAGTATCTGATTAACTGAATAATACTTAGTTTCGAGCATATATAAGTGGGCCCTTTACTAGTTAATTCGGCAAAAGGGCCGTGTGGTTAAAATACCGTGTGGCTGCACTTGCAAAATCAAGCATTAGACGCATTATTACACAGTCTCGGATTGATAACCATACGGCGGCTCGGAGACTGGGGACCTCTACACATAAAAGGATAGACAGAGGGAACCCATATATGCCGTACATAGGGTAATTATGTTTAATTCTGTGTAATAAAGAGATTTAACAAGAGTCTTAAAGTTAATTAGATCAGCATCAACGAAACAGTACACAATGCCCCAATTTATTGCATGAGAAGTTTAATTAGGCGTAGTAAAAAGTCAATAATTTAACTATATAATTGAGTTAATTGTGCTATGTACTAAACAACAATTTCATTATATCTCAGCGCGATACACTGGGTGCTAACTTTCATTAAAACCACTGATGAGAATTGATTGGCGTTGCTTGTGTTTGTGGTCTGGATACCACTCTCGGCTGTATAAACTGACAAAAGCACCATTCACAGTTTCGAGATGTTAGTATCCTTTGAGTCAACTACGATCCAGCTATAAGCCTAGACAAATTAAAAACAAGTTGACTGTATTGAGTGTAAATAAACTTCTCATGCTACAGTATTAGTTCCAGATATACAATTATTGATGACACAAGTACAAAAATAATTACAAATAATATTATAACTGTGTTTCCTGTTACACAGACGAATAGAAACTTCTTTACAAATAAGCGTGTATATAGGCATATTAATTATTTTCATTTTAGTAACTTTCTATAATCGTTTTATGATTCATGCCTATAAAATTCTCTTCGTGATCGGTAATGACATACGACGTGTCAACAATCTAATAAATGAGAGTAAAATATTTAATATTTGATAGTTAATAGTCATCATCATCTGCAAGGATTAAACCAAGGATGGTTTGTTTGCTCATGTCTCAAACAGTCAAACAGTATAGAGCTGGTCACTCCAGTGCTTCCTCGGACATATAGTATTTCGTGATTTCCTGAAAGTCTGCTAAATCTTTAGCTTCTTCTAGCTACACATTAGATGCAAAACATTTTAGACTTAACACTTGTTAGAGATTTCGTCCCGTAAAACCCTTAAATATTAGGGAGAATGATGCTTTATGAAGTTATTGCCAGGATGCAGAATAATGACGATAGTGGACTGTAGTTAATACATTTATTATGTTTCGTTTTACACTTAAATCGGCATGCTAAGGTTGGCTATGTCTGAAAGACATTTAAATTTTGAATAAACCAAATCGGTTAAGAAGGCTGCATGGCAAATGAGGCGCAAATGTGCAACACTCAACTACATGAAAATGTTAAGGCCTAAGGCCTAGATAATTGTCGCGACAACAAGAAAAAAGTGAAAAGACAGAACAAGGCAGCAAACGTTATGACGTCTGCCGCCCGCCGACGCTCGTTGAACTGTGTCGATGCATAACCCCGATAAACGCAATTTAGAAAGTACAGATTAGCCAACCTTTAAATACAAAAATTACCACATTACTGTTCATAACTGCCCGCAAAAAATCAAAAGATTTTTTAATACATTTTAATAACTTGTTATACGAAAACACAATGTGTTCTTAATAATAGATGTCAACCTCAATAAATTGTATTGAACCTTGAGATTGAAATGTTAGATAACAGTTATGACATTAACTGTTTAAAGATAAACTTGAGTGATGATGATAAGAGTTAAGCAGGCCAGAGTTGGCTTGCAAACTGATTTATACATGAGTATAAATGCAAAAATTAGCAATGTATTGCTAATATATATTGTATTTATTCAATATAAAACAATATAAGATATGAAAAATACATAGTTTGACAATGTTTGCCGATGAATAATCGGTGACTCATCACATGATTGGTCCGATACAAATTGCAAACATTTTATGCAAGTGATGATGGTTAGCTTGAACCAGTCAAGGCCAGTTGACCTATACAATAGTATTGAGTGTAAAATGAGCAGACAAAAATTATTGCAAAATTATACATGTAAAGACATAGATTTAGCATAACGCTTTAACATAATAATTGAATGATGCATGCTATACCTGAAGTTTCAGGAATGTACAATAAATTGTCATGTAAAAACAGATTATACATTGTTGAATGATTGCAAGCACAAGTGTAATGACATGTATGTCATAATTAAAGCATGAATAATAATTGTGCAATACGTGATCATAAAATACAAAATACACAATATAAAAATATATGTGTGGCGTATGGTTATAGACAGTAAATGCGGGTAAAACAATGTGTTTTACATAGATACAAGTTATACATAATAAATACAATAGAAATCGGTTTAGATAATTACAAATACATGAATACAAGGCACAATAGCATAAGTGACAAGTACAACAAATATGTTTATACAAAATGTAATATACATGTGTTGAACAATTGCGAGTAATAAATTTATAGAGTAATAAAATATCACACACATTGACAAAAAATGTGCAAGAAAATGCATACATGGTTTGTATAGCTGCAGACCATGCGAATATTATGTAACAAAATTTTTACATAAGAACAATACCACCAGTGACATGATATATAACCCATTACCAATATCAAAATATAGTTATGTAAAGGACATAGTATGTCTCACGAATTATTAATATATAAATGCAAAAATAGTAAAGTATACCACCATAACAATATGATAAGCATAGATATAATAACATAGTGCATGGTTGTAAAATTACAAGTCACATGCGAATTTAGTATGTAAAATACTCAATAATGCAAATTAACATAAAATGTTGTGATAATACATATCACCAATTAAAGTCGACCATATTGTCAGACAATAAAGTAATGAAAGCCAGTGGCCAGGTGAACTATAGCATTGTGCTAAGTAATTATATTGACCTTGTGTCTAAGCCTCGTCCCGCGCTGGCAACAAACATAGCTTGTGAACTGGTCTCCGAAAAATTCCAGTAGGCGTGCGAATGTCTACTACTCTAATTAAGTTGTCTGGGCCGGGAAATGTGGCGGTAATTACACCAAACTTCCACGCTAATGGAGGTAAGTTATCCTCGATCAGCAAAACCAGGTCACCAATGGAAACGTTTTCCTTAGCGAATTTCCATTTGTGACGTTGTTGTAATTGATGTAAGTAGTCGCGAGACCAAGCTTTCCAAATGACTTGGACAAACTTCGGGAGAAGTTGCCAACGTCCAAGACGAGAGATGGGAACGTGAGATAAGTCAGGATCAGGTATCGCCGTTAATGGTGCGCAAATTAAAACATGGCCAGGCGTAAGTGGCAATGGATCATTTACATCGGATGAAACGGCAAATAATGGACGTGAGTTTAGACATGCCTCTATCTGAGACAAAACCGTCGTGAACTCCTCGAAAGTGAGTATAGACTTGCCGACCACGCGGCGCAAATGATACTTTAAACTCTTTATACCGCTCTCCCAAAGACCACCAAAATGAGGTGACAAGGGCGGAATAAATGACCATGTAATACCATGCGAGGTCGTAAAGGATTGGATTGATGAGGTGGCATCCTTATTATGCCAAAGATCGTAAAGGTCATGCAAAACGTTGCGGGTCTTCCTAAAGTTCGTGCCATTATCAGAATATAACTGTCTGGGTATGCCCCTATGGGCCATGAAACGACGTAAGGCAGCTATAAACGCGTTGGCCGTAAGGTCGGAAACCAATTCCAAATGAATGGCCCTGTTCGTTAAGCAAATGAACAAAGACACATAGGATTTTGACAGAGTCCTAGGTTTCTGCCCGCCATGACGAATCATGAAGGGACCACCATAATCAACTGCGCAGAATAGAAACGGCCGCGAAGGAGTGACTCTAGGAGATGGCAAAATACCAAGCCTTTGAACCTGATGTTTGGCACTAAACCTGAGACACTTGACGCATCTACGAATGATGGAGCGAATGACTATCTTGGCGTTAATGATCCACCAACGTTGACGAAGTGAATGATGCACGAGTTGAGCACCAGCGTGGAGTAGACGAATGTGTTCGCGTTCGATAATAAGGCGAGTGATATGAGCCGATTGATGTAAGACAATAGGATGCTTATTGTCATAAGGTAGTTGCGACTGCTGTAAGCGTCCGCCGACGCGTATGACGCCAAACTCATCAAGAAACGGGTCCAGAGAAGACAACTTACTCCTGATAGAGACACAAGACCCATTACGAAGGCAATTAAGCTCAGCAGCGAAGTGGATTGACTGGGATTGTTTTATGAAGAAATTAAGAGTGGAATGAATTTCAACGGGGGTAAGAGCGCCCGAAAATTTCTCAGCCCTGGAGAGTCTAATATTTTTGATGAATCGAAAGCAATAAGCGTATACGCGAGTCAGACGGTGCAACGAAGAAAAGTCCTTTGAAAGATCAATAGATAGGTTAGATATTAGAGAAAGTTTGGGGTTTTGTTTCTCCTCCGCGGTGCATTCAGGAGACGATAGATTAGAAGGTAAAAAAGGTGAAGAAAGATTGGACTCGGAAGATTGAGAGAAACAAGCGGGACCATGCCACCAAAGCGAACAATCGCGCAAAACGTCGGGGTGACATCCCCTAGAAATAATGTCAGCAGGATTATGTTCTGAATTGATATGATGCCATGTGTAGGCTTCAGTGAGACGCTGAATCTCGGCAACACGATTAGCGACGTAGGTCTTCCACCTAGAAGACTGGGCATGAATCCAGTAAAGGGACACCATGGAGTCAGAATACAGGTGAACACTATTAATAAAGGAATGAAGAGCAGGGGTGACTTTGAATAAGAGTCGAGATAACAACAAGCAAGCGCAGAGTTCAATGCGGGGTAATGACACCTGACGTAGGGGGGCCACGCGAGATTTGGATCACAGAAGGTTACAAGAGGCCGATGATTCTTGACAAATGACTCTAACGTAAACACAACACCCATATCCCCTTTCAGAAGCATCCGAAAACCCATGCAATTCAACTATCTTTGCCTTAGACTTACAGCGAATAGAACGTGGGACAATAATTTTACCGATTAAACATAATTTATCGCATAATGAACGCCAATGAAAGTGTAATTGTCCGGAGATTGGCTCATCCCAACCAAGATTGCACAGCCATAGTTGCTGCATAAACTGTTTGTAAAGGAAAACAATGGGACCGACGAGTCCGAGTGGGTCGTAAATACCTGCGATAATCGATAGGATTTTCCTCTTAGAGATGCTTGATTCAACTGGGAATGACTTGATGTCAAACAAAAATGAATCTGTAGAGTTATTTCAAAGAATGCCCAACGTACGCACATTACCTTGTTTGTTTTACGGGAGTGATAAATTATTATGATCTGCGACCACATTGGGTTCATTTGATGCCCATTTATGCAGAGTGAGGCCGTATTGACTCAACAACGTACCTAAGTCAGATTTCAACTTGGTCAGATTAGAAATGGTGTCTGCACCGGTTACCAAATCATCGACAAGCGTCATGTGGCCAAGATCCTTATACTCCTGAATAAAGTTTGCGTATTCGCGCGCAAGCTCAGAATCACGCATGAACCGGCGTTCTAAACTCAAGAATCTCGATTCAGCATTAGCATAGGACTCACCCAACTGGGGATTGTCAGACTTAAATGGTAGCGAAACAACGAACCTACCCTCGTCATTGTGATGAGTGGAGTTAACAAAATGCTCCTCACAAGCAGAATCGTTACTAATGGGTGCATTATCGGGGATAGTTTCGGTCTCCCAAAATTTCTCAAGAGACGCCAAAATTTGACTGTCGTTGTTCCTAGCCAGGAGCGAAACAGCAGGACCCTTATAACGGCAGTGTTTGGGCAGATTGCCTGCTAGAATGTAGCCTAACTTTGTTTCTTGTATAATAGGGAAGTGAGAACCGCGTACATATTTGTTGGCTAAAATTAAATCTAAATAAAATTGCGCTCCTAAAATTATATCGATATCAGCTGATATGTTGAAATGTGGATCGGCGAGAAAGACGTTATCTGGGACGTTAAAATGATTTATGTCGAAAGATTGTGCTGGCAGTGTATGGGTTAATGCAGATAAGACCGCACATGTTGCTTGAAAACTGAATCTTTGATAGCGAGAAATAATGCGAATAGACGCCAAGTTAGTGGCACAACACGCCGCATTATTAATACCTGTAATCGGTATGTTAGGTTTAGTCAAGTTAAACCGTAATTTCTTAGCAAATGATTCCGTACAAAAATTCACTTGTTACCCAGCATCCAATAGAACTCTTGCAAGTTGTCTGTTACCAGCCCGGTCGATGACAAACACAAGTGCTGTCGATAAGAGAACATTGTTTGTAGACTGTAACTTGAGTGAACAATAGTTGCTACTGCTGGCAGAACATGGTTTTGACACATTATTTATGTGCAGCAATGTATGGTGTCGTTTTGAACAGATCTTACATGATTGTTTGACCTTACAATTAGATGGAACATGATCTGGTCTTAAACAATTGGTACAGCATTTATGCTTTAATATAAATTGCCCTCGTTCTGATGTGCTTAAAGCACGAAATTTTTCACACATGTAAATTGGATGACTAGATTTGCAGCATGGGCATAAATAATTATTTGAAGCTGAGTGATAACTTTTAAGTGCAGTGCTGCCAGCAGAGTTTCGTAATTTATGTTTGTCAGATTTATTGTTGAACCTTGAAGTTAGCTTGTTGAGTTGCTGTCCGGCATCGATAGGTAATGTATTTTCTAGCAACTGTCTACGTGCGTTTAAAAACTGGGTGAAGCTTTGAAAGTTAGGAAGATTATCGAGATCTATAGACTCCTTCCATAATTTAAACGTGGAATGGTCCAGTTTTGCTGACAATAATTGAACAGTAATAAGCTCAAATGAATCCACTGACAGTTGCATGGCTGCCAGCGAATTAACTGAAGACGTTGTTGTATTTATGAATTCTGCCAAACTTTGGACAGAGTCCTTGATTGTTGACTTTACCTCCAGCAAATTTTGGATATAATACTTCGCTAATATGAATTCATTATCATATCTAGCGGACAGCAAACTCAACGCTATTGAATAGTTCTCATTACAAATAGGTAATGCCTTAATTAGATCTAGTGGCTCATTTTTAAGAGATGAATACAAATAATGTAATTTCTGCACTGACGTTAAATCAGATCTGGCGTGTACCAAGTCCAAAAATATTGAATAAAAGTGCTGCCATTCTAAAATATTGCCTGTGAAGCAGGGCAAACTTATGGGTTTTAATTGCATATTGTTCGTTAATACTGGAGATTCAGTCTGAACGTTGAAAGTTTCTATTAATTGCAAGATATTGGCTTCTGTTAAATATAACAGCTCTTCAACCTCAATTCAGTCTTCTTGAGCAGCGTTTATGTCTTTAGAATGAGTTCAATTTTAGACTGTACCTCATCGTATTTTGTTGCTAAACTTTTTAGACTTTCGAGTCTAACCGTTAAAAAGTGTTTAGTATTATTGCTTTTATCAAAGTTAGTTATAGCCGAATTAATTCGCACTATGGCGGACTTTAAACCGCCTCTCTTTCTGACCAACACTTTGAGGCCTTCTTCAGCCATTGTCAATGATGTCGTTGACGTCGTACCTGGTATGCGATGTCCTGGAGCGTCGAGGCCATGGAAGAGATGACAGACACGCATGGACTGGATAGATGACTGCTCAATCTGGTGTGTAGACGCTAGCACATGGATGTTCTTGCAGCGGTGTCGTCACCAATAAATGCATGCAAGCGACGAAAGAAATGCTGACTAAGTCCCGACACGGTAGGATCAGCGAATATGCTGAATCGCCCGTGATGGGCAGAAATTGGTAGAAAAAACAGCTCTGATATAAGTTGCAAAAAGGTAAAATGACGAATCCAGGCATGGAGCGACCAAAAAATGTTAGAGATTTCGTCCCGTAGGACTCTTAAATATTAGGGAGAATGATGCTTCATGAAGTTATTGCCAGGATGCAGAATAATGACGATAGTGGACTGTAGTTAATACATTTATTATGTTTCGTTTTACACTTAAATCGGCATGCTAAGGTTGGCTATGTCTGAAAGACATTTAAATTTTGTATAAACCAAATCGGTTTAGAAGGCTGCATGGCAAATGAGGCGCAAATGTGCAACACTCAACTACATGAAAATGTTAAGGCCTAAGGCTTAGATAATTGTCGCGACAACAAGAAAAAAGTAAAAAGACAGAACAAGGCAGCAAACGTTATGACGTCTGCCGCCCGCCGATTTTCGTTGAACTGTGTCGATGCATAAACCCGATAAACGCAATTTAGAAAGTACAGTTTAGCCAACCTTTAAATACAAAAATTACCACATTACTGTCCAACACATGTCTAGAGTTTTGAGAACAGATGACAATCTTGGGCAGCCTAATCTGATTGATTGCCTATACATCCCGCCAATTCTTATTTTGTATTCCTAATTTACCTATTCGTGAAAGCAGATATCTGTACTCTTAACATTATAAAGAGGAAATAGACTTTTCTCTTGTTGAAACAAGATTTCATTAATATTTTTATTAAAAAAGTATCAAAGAAACGCAATATTTGTATGTTTAATTGACTTATTTATTGTTTATTATTAAGTATAATGTCCTTTATTGTTTTCTTTGTGTCAGGATTAATATAAGCTTCGGTGTATTATCCCATTAAACTGATTCCATAACTTTGCCTTGTCGATCGAACAGTATTTGCTTTCTCAGGCTCAGAGCAATTAGACTCAGTCCATTGTTTTTACTGAGCCTTTATTTTGACGTTTTATCAACATCTAAACCTCACAATCCATAACTAAAAAATTAGAATTTATTATTATCTAACCCGTCTGGGTAGTCTTTATTTGAGACAATTTAGAAACGAATGTGTATTTTATAATAGAAGCAACGACGTTTTTGAATAAGTTTAATTTCAATCTTATCTGCGGGACCATCATTTACCTCTATGAACATTAAAGTTAAAGTGTCCAGATGCAAACGTGAACCTAGTTATTTTATATTTTTCAACTTCATTGTAACTAGTTAGAAAACTATCTAGCGATTTGATTCTAATACATAACCTAACATTGTGTAGGATAAGCTCCCACTGGAGCATTCCTCAGTACAGTTACACTTTGTTTGTGTCCAGTGAATTACTAACATATTTATTTCACTAGATCAAAAGGTTTCTGTCTCTCAACCGTCGAACGAGTCCAGCATTATCAAGCATTTGTAGCACTTCAATGTTTACGTGTTCGTGAAGTCTTCTTGCATATTTCTCTACAACCCGTTTCATCTCGTCAGCAACCGTAGGCATTTTCAGCTCCCGATGAATGTCGTCATTTCTTACGTACCATGGTGCATCAACAATACTGCAAAAAAAAATTTATTTTGAAAAGTCTATTTTATTTTAATATTAGAATTTCTTAGTACAACACTAAAGGTAGAATCTAGTAATTAACAGAAACAATATATATTTATTGTAACGGCTGCGACGGACAAATAAAGAAGACAGAGGTTAAGAAGTAATAAAGACCTTCCTTGATTTTGTGACTACGGTTCGATGAAACGATCGTCTAATAAAACGTTAAACAAACGTATTATGATCAACTGTCGCCCGTTGTTTATCCTTCAATTGTGCCCTTGACAGTTTCCTCTGTTTCAAAATCAATACGTCATTAGGCTGGAAGCAGTGAGGTTTAGACAGGACAGCATCCAACAGCCTGATATTTATGTAGAGTTGGTGCCTGAATTATTGCATTCAATCGTTATAGAGCGTGGATTGTTTATGTATGAGTCTTCCCGATATTACTATCCATAAATTCATGCGCCAAAATTTTAGTTCGTATAATAATACACAACGGTGCCCATTGAAAAGTTAAAAAAGTACAAAAACGTTATTTTACTGTTAGTTGTTATTAATAAAAAATTTTCTTTTAATAACATAGTGTAGTCTAACAGTTTGGTGATCAAAAGTTAACTGCATAATGCAAATAAATCAATCTGAATGATTAAATAAACAAGGCTTTCTGTTCTCGCTTTATGCGACATGTAGATGTCAGAATATTTATTTTGTAATAATTTTTGCGTTGTCGATTCATTAGGACATAATCTTCAAAATTAAATCGCGTTTCTATTGCAAAAATCTCATTTTACCCGTATACAGTACATTCACACAGCACATTTTACAAGCCAATTATGCTCACTATTTAGTTAACGCTACCAAGGATTCGATACTCATACACGTTACGAAAGAGAGTATTGTTGCCAGAATCATACCCTAAATTACCTACATAATTGTGTTGTTTTCGAATCGTGATTGGCGTGACTTTAAACCACCGTTATACAGAACAGAGTAGTATTTTGTTAATGGCTTCGATCTTTGTAACATATTTTGATGGTGGTAAAGTCCAGAACTGCTAACAGCAGAAGAACCACATTTGTGTCGCTGTCTATCGAACAACCTTCTGTGGGTTAGAAAAAAATATTTAGAAAAAAATTATATTGAAATTTGTGGTTTAAATGTTATGTGTAATGCAATACAGTTAAACGCTGTTTGATTGTCTGGTGATTGGATACTTTAGTTAACATTAGAATAAATATAAACCGTACATAAGAAAAGGAACATTACTGTAAACAAAGTGATATGGTACCTAACATCAGGACTCTAAATGTTTCTTGCACTAAGAGTTAACGTCTACAAGTTTCTTCTTCTCATTTGCATAGTCTCTTCCAACGTGAGTATTCGATAATTTGTTTTTATATTAAGTAATTATAAAGTTATGTCAAATTTAATTTTTTATTTCTAAAACGTAATACTTTAAAACGTAAACGTATAGGCCTACTTAAAAAAATACTTTAAAATTGATAAAATAAAAGGATATCTTAAACAAGGTTTCTTGCAGTGATGATTAAAGTGAACACTTGATCAAAAGGATCTGAGATCACTCTTGGTTAGTAACAACTACAGCCACAAGAAAAACCAAATTTACTTTCTAAGTATGTTGTGCAGAGCATATCACTATGGAACTAGGTTTTGGTCGGCGTACATTACTGTTTTAAAGTAGCTTCATCGTCGTCGTCATCATCATCATTACAATCAGGAATGATTTTACAATTAGAATTATCACTGTTGCACACCACTATAGAAACGTTATTCCGATTAGAGCTTTCAAGCTACACAGCTCATCGTCAGTTCGGAAAGCTTGAAGCTGTGAAGCTTGGAAGCGCTAATCGGAATAATTTTTCTATAGTGGTGTGCAACAGTGATAATTCTGTTTGTGATTATAACCACTAACACAACTTTCTTAATTAGATTTTACAAATTATAGGTATACATACCTTCCGCAGCGATTATATTATTAGATAAAATTATCCTTAAAATATTTTATCAGTAGCTATAATTTGTTGCAGCTCTCACAGTGCCTTGTTGGCTTGCAAGTCGAATGTGTTCTTATAGATAGTCGTTTTGTAATTAATTACTTTCATCACAGCAGACTTCCATGATAAACATTTTGACGAATTTTACTGCTGCTGTGTTTTTCAACAGAAACGCTGAATACATTCTGTTTATTTAGAAACAGTCAAATTATAATTGGCAAAGTAATAGTTTTCATTCAATACTTAAAGAAGTAACTTTCATTAAAAAAAAATAATTTTGTGACAAATTTAGAATAAAACTAATCAGTGTTATTAAAAATAAAAATTTTAACAGTTTCCAAATTGCCATTTAGTGTGATATAGCTGGACATTTCCCCAATAGATGCCACTGTAGCTTTAAAAAGTAATTTCAACTGAAGTAAGTAATACACCGTATATTTTTCACATGTGTAGAAGAGGAGTAAAAAACTAGAGGGCAAAACTTGAGTCAATAATGTGACTGTAAGATTTTAAAAGTCCAATTTGCGACTCTAAAAAGTTATATATAATAGATAAATGTTCTTTTAATATCTGTAATCTTTGCAACATTGAACGATAAAGCAAGCAGAAACGCTGACTGCGGAGGAACAACAGTTGCGTTGCTCGACGTCAAACACGCTTCTGTGGTTTGGAAAAAAAAACAGTAGTTATTATTATTTCCGGCTGTGCAATGATTACACATTTTTCGGAACCAAAATTACAGAAGTGATTCAATTCTTATCTTCCACTGCTGCTTGTCCATTCAAAGATCTTCTTCAATTTCTCGTTTCCTTAATATACTCTGAATTTCTTTTATGCAGGTGATAGGTGGTTTCCTCTTTTTCTTCTTTCTGGTGGGGTCCATTTCATAACTCTTCTTGGCAATATTTTCTATGCCACATTGCTATAGAATTCCATACTTGATTCACATGTGTAAAATTAAGAAAAAATAAACATATAAAAAGTGTTGATTTCTGCTTTCATCTGCGCGTAACTTAATTATTAACAAATATGTGGACCAATATAATGTATAATGTTATTGTATAACATTAGCAGTGAATCAAATGAAACAGCCTTGAATTGCATTAAAAATATTCTATTAGAACTGACAACTGTTATTTATCGTTACTAGCAATTAGATTTTCATTAACGTTTATTTCATCATATAACATCACAGTTGGCTGTAATGAAACGCAAACCAATACTAAAATTTCCATTAGCGCAATTTTATAAAATGGACATTAAAATTGTTTTCAAAAGTAAATTTTGTACATGTATTTAATTTTACGCCATGATGATAAACTATGTATTTTCCATTTATTCGTTGAATAATGTCAGAACAATAGTTATTTTTTGTACAATACAAGATAAAATTGCTAACTGTAATGTTAATTAAAATGTGTCATGAATGTTATTTTATATAGTATGTAGTACTTTACGCTAAACACTAACACTAATTTTATAGGTCAAAAACGGTTTATCAGATTCCCTCAAAACCTTTATAAAAAAAAAAAAAAAAAAAAAAAAAAAAAACAAGAGGACGTATGTGCACTTGATGTGCGCAAGTGCTGACTAAATACGTAATTGTTTCATAGGGCATGTTATTTTTTATAACAGTGTATTTCAGTAAAAAAAAAATAATGCCCCTACATATTGTTGATTCCCAACTACTTAAAAATGGTACAAAATATTCTGCGTTTTTTTGGTAAAGATCCTCAAATTTATTTTAAAACCGCACATAATGGCTAATCAGACAGTAAAGAATACATATAAATAAAATATTTATGTAATATATAAAACAGAATGTGTAAAATATATATAAAATAATAAAATAAAATAGAATAATAATTTATGTAATATATAATAAAATTAGAAAATATATAAAATAGACTATATAAATATATAATATATAAAATAGAATTGAAAAATGAAAAAACTTTGATTTCAGCATTATGCAAACAAACGAGTGATGTGACATACAAAAATTCTCATGAGAGTAAAGTTATACAACGTTCTGCAAACTTCAAAGTTAAAATTAATTATACAAAACGAGTAAAGGTCACATTCTAGAACTCTTCTCCTTCAGTCTCTTTTATGGTTGGAAGTACTTTGGAACTGATCAAGTGCTTTCCAGCAAACAAAACATGACCTTGTTTAGCGACGGTCGTAAAATTTGCAGTCTTCTTCCGCATCTCATTTAACTTCAATTTTACAAGTGACTGCACCTCTGACTGTAACTTATGTCTTGACCCTAGTCTCGTGTAAAATAAGACAATGCATTAAAATTTATTGCTGCAATACCTGTTTATAATTCTTAAGGGCGGATGAAATCATCGCGTGGATAAAAATCATTACTAGTGTCTTCAGCAAAATTAAGGGTGTAATCTGTCGTTACAGAATTTAAGTTCCACCTGATTATGTAATAAAGTTTCACAAATGTATGAATTGAACGACAAATATTGTTATGAAATAAGAGCATTTAACATAGAATGTTTGTGTTTAACTGACAGATCTAACAGGTGGTTGTACAAGGTTTGCTTAAAAACCTCGTAATAATAAGGTTGCTCAAGTTAGTAATTAGCTGCATTCGATTAACTAAGTCTCTTTCCATAATGAAATTCTAGATTATAAGATTTATTTTAATTAGCAGCTGCAGTGTTTACAGTTTACAGTAAAATAAGAAATTTGTAAAATTAAAATAAAATTAAAACGTGAGAAAGATTTGATTTCAGCATGGTTTCATTAACATTGTAAAAATGTTATATTTAACTATTTTTAGACTTGTAAAGCAACCTTAAGGGCAGTGAAATGGTGCGTAATGATACTTAGCTTTTTATTGCAATCTGTTCTTTGTTTATGGAAGTGCGTACTTTTTAAATACCGTCATTGTTGACATTTATTACATTACATTGAACCAAAAAGAATAACCTTATTATTCTTGACCTATGGTGGTAATACTGAACATGTCTCTTGTACGTTGAGAGAAATCGTAGTCCGAATACACTTAACTGGATTGAATGTACAAGTGGACGATCGCTATGCTAATGCCGGTCGTTAGATTTTCATGAGTGATATGTAAATGAACCGATTAGTATGCAACAGTTTCTATTACAGCTGAGCTTATTGTTAAACAATTGCAAATCGGTGTGATAGCTGTCGACTGCCTCTCTAAACATTAAAAATCATTTCCATAATTTGTTAAGAGTAAATTCTCTGACATGGTAGAAAATTCACATCTGAAAAATCATTAAAGGCACTTACGTTTACCATTTAAAGTACTCCTTATGCAGAAACAATTAATTGGTATCCAGCTTTTTTTGTAACTAGAATGTAATATGCACTAGTAAAATGAACTAAAGTAAGAGAGAGAGAGAGAAGTGTGTGTGTGTGTGTATGTGTGTGTGCGCGTGTGTGTGATGTGGAAAAAACACCACAATTAAAAGATAATATCGAACCAAGAAATACTGCTGGGTAATGATGTACGACTTTTCTAATTTAGGAAACAAAATTTCAAGAATAGAAAAAGTGAAAAGAAATCTCGTAAAAGGATAGTTCAACCATCAAATTTACCAAAATGAAACGCCTGTGAATTAGATATAATATTATTGCATGACAAAGGAAACATTGTTGAAAATATTTTTTTGGAGTGTAGTTACGTGTGTGCTTAAAATCTGGCAATGCATAAGAAAGAAAAGCAACTTTGCTTTAAGAATACTGAAGATCGGCTGTAGAGACAAACTAGTTAACGAAGATGTTTATGAGGTAGCTGAAGAGATAGTAACTCTGTCTACAGTAATATAAAAAACGAATAATGTTAATACGTCATGAGAGTTTGGTCCAGACACTATTGGTGGATTGGTGGAAGGACGGCGGTCCGAAATAAGACCCCACAGTACGTAATAAAACCCAAGATGGCTTATGCGAATTGAACAGGGGGGCTAAAATTAGAGCTGACTAAATCCAATCCATGGAACGACGCATAAAGTGGAAATGGTTGTAGCGCATGTGTTTGTTGGATACCGAAACGTATTTTCTTTGTTCGACAAAATTTTGCCATACAGAGGAAAAATTGTTGTGGAACGGAAAACAAAAGTGTAAATCATCGAAAAGTGTAAATTGGTACGACAAAGACCGACACAATTAGATGCCATATTTGGTGAAACAGAGAGACTTTGACTATAACGCGACGAGCCAGATAATCGAAAATGGTTAGAAATTATACATTAGACCGTTCACTGCAGTGTAGACAAGGATGTACAAGCGGTAACGCACGCGGCTGTTTTTGTCGTCTGATGAACACTCTGTGCGCACAGTTATCAAGATTGGAAATTGACAGAGTATCCAGCGAATCCCAGAGTGACAGATCCTGAAAGTAACGGATTATTCTCGAATGTTATTGGGGTAGCGTTGGTGGTGGTGTAGTAAGAATAGTTGTGGTGGTAATTATTATTTCTTTATTATCGCTCAGCTATATGTACTAGATATTCAATGTTAAAGGTTCTAATTGCAAACTATAGTACAGTGTCTCCGTTGGTGCATGTAAATGTTTATGGACCGTCCGGTACGACTCCAGGGTTACTAATTTTGTAAGCGTCCCTGTTATGCTTTTGTTATTTAATTCTAATTTCCCATTAAATTTATTAATTTTATTTTCGTTGTAGTTGTTATTCTTATTATTATAAAATATCGTAAACATTAAGTTTACTGAAACTTTTAGTTTATATTGTACACGAAACCAGATTATTGTGTGAACCTACAGGTACTTATTTGAAATAAGCATTTTAATTAAGAATAATAAATATCCAATACTTTTAAAAATGCTTTCTTTTTATACGTTCGTAAAAGCTTATAAATAGTTTTGGGACATATTTTCATTAATCCTACATTCAACATAACAAGGATGTTTAGTTTTAGTTGGTGTAAGAGTGTCTGTAACAAAACCGATATAATAGAAATCTCTACTACTACATGTGTTACGAACACGGTACGATGGAACTCATGAAGACGCGTGCTCGGATTTACTCTAAATACACGACCTAATTTTGCTTCGTCTTTACCTAACAAATATAGCAGGTTAGTAGGAAGTAATATAACCTGGTATAGCTTCAAACACGACTTTGTGTCTCTGTTGACGTGAGGTTTCCAATTGAAGTGGAACATGTAGAGCATTGAATTTAGCTTTGTATATCCCTACATGTGTTTGTAGATTACTGGTTTTTGTGTTCCAGACCAATTATTTGTTTTTCTTCCAAGTGTTTGCAGTAGTGTCCTAAAGGTAGACCGTTACTCAATCACGTCCAAATAAAAGTAAATCTCTTTATCAATCCTACACTGGGTGTGCTTGGACATGGTTGGAATGCCAATGCTGGGTTGCACAGACACATAGCATTCTGCAAAACTTTGGATGTTAAATCATAGTACGTGTTACGATTGCAGTTGTTTTCTAATTGTACTGATACCAGTCGTAGTATAGATGCTAAACAAGAACTAAATTTGTTGGAAAAGGTTATGCATTGTTTTCCATTATAGTAATTGTTTTAGAAGTAAATTTTTTGCATTGAAAAAACTTGAAATCACGATTCCTCTGGCTTTATTATTTTTAGTACTTTCTACTCATTTTATGCAACATTTACTAAGTATTTACAAATTTAGAGCCATTGTTAACGTATCTTTAGAAGAGGCATAAAAGACATAAAAGAAACTATTAGAACTAATTTTATATTCATGTTTACAGGTGTCCAAGCCACTTATTTATGTATTGACTGAATAAAGTATTTACCTTATTTTGTTTGTCCTTCTGGTGGCTTTATTTCTATCTTCGTTATTACTACGCGTTTCGGGACATATGTCCCATCCTCACGTATTTTCACTCAGCAGAGGTCGTCATTTAATTAAAATATCAAAACATAGAAATGTCTTGTTTTTACGTTTTGTCGTCATTTTTATGTTTTGATATTTTAATTAAATGACGACCTCTGCTGAGTGACAATACCTGAGGATGGGACATATGTTCCAAAACGCGTAGTAATAACGAAGATAGAAATAAAGCCACCAGACGGAAAAACAAAATAAGGTAAATACTTTATTCAGTCAATATATTAGAAATAAAATAATTTTCAGGAATATGAAGAATAAATACTAAAATATGCTAATGAGATTGTTTTATTTACATAGGCAAGGACGATTTAATAACACGTTTAATTGTATCAAAAATGGTTGGTAAAATATATTTGGCTGAAAATCAACAATTCATGAAAAACTATACGAACGAAAATAAGTGTTCCTTAAATATTATAGAAGAATGACATAGAATAGAAGTTCACCTATTTGTGTAGTACCATCACAAGGAAAAGACGAAGCAGAATAACGCAAACTATACAGGTTTTCCTAACAAAATTGTATTGCTACATAACAGATTACAAATTATAAGAAAACATCTTGATCTTAAAGTTTGGAGCAACACGCTATATTGTGAGTTATCTTGACAATAGATAAAATGAAGACACTATCAACAGAATATTTAAAATTCGGTGTTACATAAGAACATTAAAAATTAAATGAGTGGAAAAATTAAGAAACGGCCCGATTCTGGAAATAACAAGAGAGTGAGTGGATAAGGAGAACTGTTGTGAGAAGACAAGAAAAGTTGGTGGTGAATTTGAACAGACACCCAATATTAATGACTTTGTTAATGGAGAGATATTAGACATACGGAATGTTTTGGGGAAACGTCGCTTCAGGAGAGAAGATGGACAGTCTCACCAAACCAGTCTGGTGGCAATTTGTGCCAAACGACGGAAACGAGAGGGAGCGGGAGAGAGAGGGAGAGAGAGTGAGAGAAAGAGAGAGGGAGAGACAGAGAGAGAGAGGAAGAGAAAGAGAGAGAGAGAGAGAGAGAGAGAGAGAGAGAGAGAGAGAGAGAGAGAGAGAGAGAGAGAGAGAGAGAGAGAGAGTGAGAGAGAGAGTACGTTGTATTTATTCAAACTTTTGCGCTACCTACAATAAATTGTAGTCTATAATTTTCCTAATGCATGATGTCTTTATAATCAGATATTATTTTAACCTTCCTTCAACATATCTTACATACGAAGATCGGCAACTATGAAAGACGGCTTTATAGAAAAGCTTTCCGTTGCCTGTGCCTTCCATATTTCTTCACTTGTTATGTAAGTGACTCACCTGAATTGCAGAAAATGCTGTTTGTAAACCTTTAGATTCTTTTGAGAACTGCGATTACCGATTTTGTAAAGGAAATAGCTATTAAATTAGTCAATTAGATTAAGTCTGGTGGATCAGCAACTTTAGTTTGAAATGTGTTTCAACATTATGTACTATTATGACGGTCCCACTAATTGTTGTATTGTTCAGTGCAAACAAATACAGACACCAATGAAGTCACTAAATACCAGCTTCAATTAGTCACAGATAACAATGTGGGAACAACAAGGAACTCTCATACAATAATTCATGTTAAATTTGTCCAAACGCGGTAATATTTTTTGTCAACTATTAAGAGTTCCGCACTAATTATGACACAAGAATTACTTTCCATTAATCCGTAACAATCGCTTGATCTGCACTAGATAATTCGCCCACTGTAACTAAGGCCTAAGACGTCGCTATTGCGTATTTAGGTCCCACAGGTGTTACAGAATAATTTCCCATTCATTTGGCGGCATAATTTGCGTAGTTAAAAGTGCACGAACAGTCTCAAAGCTACTTGAGTTATCGGCCTTGACGAAGACACTGCACCTGCTCGACTAGCCGAGAACGTTTATTTAATTGTACCCGGCGACTTTTCGAGAGAGTTACGTAATATCGTAGCAATACTTTGTAAAGATATATGTTTGCACTATCAATTTGTTGAGCAGATTTATTTGGCGTATTTCGTTTAATTGTTAAACATTTTTTTCCAATTATTTTAAACAAAATAAACTGTGCAAAGAAAGAACTAAAAAGTACTCGAGACCAGTGGCGGCTCATACAGGGAGGACAAAAAGGCGCAGCCCTCCCACTAAATTTGCAGATTAAACTTGTCAGTAATATAACTATAATGTGTAGTATCCTTATGTGAGAGATATTTTTGGGGCGACTAATAGCGATCACCCGATGTTTTCGGCATGGCCTCGCAGCCGGACGCTTTCGCTGTCGCTCTCCCTGCATAGGCGGGTCTTGCGGGGAACGGGGAAAGAGGACGTGTACACATGTCTATGCTTTTAATTCAGCAGCAGCCATTATAGGAGGGGCTCTGCCTGCTGTCTGATTTCGCGGCTCTTTTCATAGAGAACCGGAGCGTTGTTCAAAACTTCTCTGTTGCTGTTTAAGGGCATATATTTTCTCTTGTGTTTTATATAGTTTTCATTGTGTTCTTGTTGTATTTTTTGTGTAAACGTAGGCCTAATGTTCTAATAATTTATTCTTTATTGGGCAGTGTATTCTGTGTAAGATAGTGTTTTTGTCGAACCTTGTGTATATAAACGTGTAACTTATTCTGTGTAGGCCTGAGCCCGTGTGTTCTGTGCGTATTTGTTAGAAACAAATAGGGTAGGGAACTAATATATTTTATTTAGCAATGCATGCATTTAATAATATAATTGGTTAAGTATTTAAATTTAGGAACGTGAACTGCTTAGGGTTATAAATAATTTCAGTTTCAAACACTGTTTAAATATTGGTAGTTTGCAAGGTAGGTTTTTGATATTAACAATATTTTTAGTAGTAAAGCAAAAGGTTCAATTTTACAATTATTTCATGATAATAGCAATAATTTAGTTTCTACTGGTGACTTTTGTTACATATGGGTCCAAAAAAAAACATTACATTTGCCCCTCCAGTCAAAAACATTACCAGCCGCCACTGCTCGAGACGCTTCTTTGAGGTAGTTCTGTTGCCAATTTCTTTCAAGGAAGAGTATATTTCAGTTTTATAGTATAAATTCATGTAATAATTATATGGCAATAGACCTATACAGGGTTTTAGCTGCACTCAGTCATACTTCTTAATGATTACTTAGAGACTAACTTTTTTAAATGCCATACGTACAGGAAGTCCCAAATGCTATTTTCCAGTACACATAGGTTATATTTGTACAACATAAAAAATCCATCGTTTAAATAAAGTTAATCGCGAGCTTTCTTATTCATTATTGTCCACTTTCTAGAACCATGCAGGCCTACTACAAATAACCTACACTAGGCCTACACTTTCAACAGTCTTTTACTGTCATTTAACCGACATTATTTGCTATAGAAGAGACTCGTTTAAACACTATTACACTATTTTTCACCTGCTTTTAACTTATTTCACTCTTATTTACCATGCATCATATTTATCATCTTCAAACTTGGTTTATTATTTACCTCTCTGCCTTAGAAATAAACGGATTATTTCTAATAAATTTCTGTTAAATTTTTCTTAAGAATTTTAATAAGTCTGGTAAATTTCAACAAGTTTTTCTTCTATTTGTGGTTTGCCTAGATTTATTAGTATATTGATACTTGTGACTTTTAATTTACCAAGCTCAATTCTTCTACTTTGAATTTTTTTTAATCTAAAGGTATTTAAATGAAATTCATTAACTTTACATGTCTAAACTTATGATTACCAAAGGTTTCGATTTCTGCCTGCTGTCGCGTAGCTCAGTGGCTTTTCTTTTCCTTATAGATACAACGTAATTGATTAAAAGTTCTTGTTTCTTCAACAGTCACAGAACCGTTTACTGATTACTATTGGATTTCCTAAGAAAGTTACCCATTGATAATTTAATTAACTTTCATTAATTTTTATAGTTGGGTGGGTGAGTAAGTGGGTGGTGTTTTCAACATTTTAACTTACCAGAATATAAATATTTATTCTAGTTCTTTTAGATTTAAAATTCTAATCTTTTTAACTCATTATCTCCAGCGGGTCTAGTGTTTTCAAGTTCTGGTCTTTTCTCCCATACTACACAGCTATACTGTTACAACGGTCTACTCGGTCGTCGTAGGTACAGTGGAAAACAACAAAATACAAGACACCAACTAAGTCTTATTATATATATAAACTTTCACAATATGAACTTACTTTCATTTATCTTTCCCAAACGTTTCGAGGTGATGTTCCTCTTCCTCATTGCCCACTGAGGAAGAGGAACATCACCTCGAAACGTTTGGGAAAGATAAATGAAAGTAAGTTCATATTGTGAAAGTTTATATATATAATAATATTTATAAAGTGAACGAAGAGGATGAATCAACAAGATAATTATAATAGCGCCCACACAGCTTATTACATCCACAAATACAGGAATGTCAGGATACAGATAACAAAACTTCCTTGAACATCGCATACAACAAAACATGCCGCAAACACAACATTATACCCACACATGCACAAATCACAATAAATAATAACACACACGCCGGAATACAAACCAAAGCCCACTGAGGAAGAGGAACATCACCTCGAAAGGTTTGGGAAAGATAAATGAAAGTAAATTCATATTGTGAAATTTTATATATATAATAATATTTATAAAGTGAACGAAGAGGATGAATCAACAAGATAATTACCAATTAAGTCACTAATTACCAGCTTTAATTCCCACAGTTAACAGTTCGTAATTAACAACACAGTCTCAAAAACAAATCAAATAAAAATTGTTCACACGCAATAAAATGTCCTCTAAAATTAAACACAATTTTATTACAATTACCGTCCGATTATAAAACATAACACTTAACTAATAACCACTTGAACGCGCACAGTAATATCGCCCGAGAATAACTCTCGAACAGAACTGTAAATATATTGCAGCTGTACTAACTCTTAAGACCGCTGCCGCCATGTATTTATACCTGCGATCAAATACCAGAATGTTCCTAATTGCGTCTTAGCGCTCGCGTGAACTACGTAATTAACTGCGGCCTTGACACAGTCCGCGCGGCTGGCGCCTTCGGGAAACCTCACGAAAATGCGTCGACATGCACGTACGCCACACGCGTTACGTCGAGATTCTTCTGGCACATTCGACAAACACATAGATTGTTCTGTGATGTCGTAACAATACTATGCTACACAACTCACAAGTGCTGCAGCACGCAACACTTTGAATTAACGCCTTACCAGACAGGACACAAATTGGTTTAACTACTAATCATTAAATAAATAATAAGATAAAAAAGGAACTCTTCTATATGAATACTTTAACATTATTTTTGAATAGAATCTTATTATTACTTAGTTATTGGCATCACGTTTCCTGTTGCAAAAAATTGCGAAATTCTCCTTGTCGGAAACATTTTAAAAGTAACAACAGCATGAGCTGACAGAAATGGTCGTTGTTTTTCCAAATAGAGTTCAGTTGGTTTTATGCCAAATGTGAATTTTTGTAGAAACCGTAGAAGAAAATTTAACTAAAATATTGGAAACAATCCAAGCCGTTTGATGACGTATATAATTACGACTCAAACAAGAAATATAATACTTGATTTAAGTTTTAAGGCGTTTTATTTCCGCCCTACCTCACGGTTGCCAAACTAATAGAGCGTTTGTTTGCTAACTTTTATTTCCTTTTTGTTGTGTTATGTAAATTGTTGATTTCAATCGGATGCACTATAATATGAAGTAAACAGAAATTATTAACAGTAATATGTAAACAGTATAATTCTTTCAAAAACAGAAAAGCATAAAAACGCACCTTCAGAAAAATGAGATTAGGGCATCACGGTTGCAATGCAATAACATGTAAGTTTGTACATCATAAATGAAGTTAATATTTATTCTTCTTCTTAATCTTCTTCAGTACAGATTTTAAGATTCTACTTAATTCGGTTTCGTATCTGAGCCTCCCAGCGTTTCCTCGGCTTTTTAAGGTCTCTTTGACGCTGAAGTCAATATTTCCTTTTGGATATAGTGGCAACCATCCCATTACGTCCATATCGTTAAACCATTTATCTTGGAAATGGCCGATTGTTTCTTCCAATAATGAACGATCTAATTCATTCCGTAAACTATGATTTATAGTTTTATCGATTCGTGTGAAAATGTTTAATTGTCTGAGGTTTTACATTTTAGTACCTTGCAGCTTCGTAATATTACTGTGAATCTCCAATTCATACAACAGAGCATGAATCAATGTCACTTTGGAGGATCTTATTTGTATAGAATATAAGATAATATTAACTTGTGTTAAAAATTGTTCTACTTGTAAACTTTATAATTCTTCTAGTTTAAAAAATCTTACACCTCATGTGGTTTATATGCACTAAATAGCTTTTGAAAGTATTTCTGAAGCCGTTTTTAATAGCCTGGTATTGTATACTTTCCTCGATAAAAGAATCATTACTGGTAAGTCATTATAGGAGTCATTATAAGTGTCTACGAATTTTATAGGGAAATATTAAGGTATCGTAAGGTTAGCCCTATGAAGAAATTGTTAACACCATTAAAATTTATGTATTTACTATTAACTTTACATCATTTTGTCTGTTTAACGTACCGTAAACAGCTGGGGGCTACATGCACGGATCATAAAACTCATCGACCACATTGACATAACAATATCACAACAACAACTTTAAGAACATGGAAGACAAGACATCTGAGATATCGGTAATATGTATTAAACTACACACATGGAACAATAAAAATAAGTATTACCTTTGTTTTCATTCCTTTAACATGTTTTACTTTTTCTAGAAATATACTGATTCGATCAAAGACTGAAAGAAGTATTCTGGTCACATGTTGTTTTAATTATAATAATATAATAATGGCTTCCATGTGTACCACCGAAGTAGCTTAGGAGTAGGCAGGGTAGGCTGCCTAATGTGAGCCGTACGGCATACAAGGGAGGCAGTGTGGCCAGCACTACGCTTCAGCCGCCCAGGTACTCATTTTCAACAGGCTGAGTCGAACTGGGGGCTGAAAAACGGACCTTGATTTTATGGTGCGGACCCGAGAATTGAACCCGGGACCTCTAGATTAGTAGCCAGGTGCCATACCCACTGGTCTACTGAGCCGCCAGTTTTAATTATTACTAAGCAAATACAGCAATCATAAAAATCTGATAAATTGGCTTAGAAAAGTTATTAGGCTACACCAACTACTCAATTAAGTGGCTCGCACCAAACGTCTGTCGTAGGTTGCAGCCTTGTTATGGAATCAGCGGAATGTGAGTCACTGAGGGTACTGAGTTGCAGTGGTGACAGTTTATCTGTCTGTACCCACAAGTTTGTATAGAGCTGAAAAGTTGGAGGGTTTGTTTACATTAACATCAAGAGGCGTAACGGGACTAAAGTGAATTAGCTTGAAAATTTACTCGGCGCCACGTAACTAACAACCCTGGCTCAAGACAGTGTTCGAAAACATGTTGCATTATGCACTACAGAATATCGTGATACACAGATTGGTGATATCTGTTGACAAAAAATACTTAGTCCTTTTTTTATCTAGGATGATGAGCTGGTAAAGATCAATGTTGATTTAACGACACGATGAATTACTGTCACAGACTAATTTAATAAATTACTCGTGTTACCACTGAAGATGAGCGCGCGTTTTCCTGCCTTCTGATTATAAATTCTGTAGGGCCAAAATATAGGCTTAGATAGTAGATAATGAAGTCTTGAAAATAATTTCATACAATTGCATGCTGTTTTTTATATATTTCTATTTTTGGTTTGTAAAACAGTATAGGCTATTTTATGCTGTGAACGACCGATGTGGAATGACTATATTTGACAAACGTATACTCTAATCACATTTGACTGAAATTTTGATAAAACTCATTATACAACTATGAAATCTTGATAAAAATTTATTTAAAGACATTTCTTCAGATTTTTTAGAAGAAAAATCCGTGTTGGTTTTTAAATTGCGTAAGAGTTCCAATGCAACTGTACCTTAAAATAGAATTTGAACATTAATTTTTGTAAGAGAGGAAATATGGAATGACATACGAAACATATTAAACGGGCTCTTTAATTTTATTACAACCGTAAAATCAGATCCCCAAGTAATATAGGAAATAAGGGGGAGACCTAATGTTATAAAGAGGTTCAATAATGCGGTTACAAAGTTTTTTATATGTAAGGTTTCAAAAGTAATAAAGACAATAGAAAATTTACCTCAACATATTAAATAAACGATATATATTAAATAATTAATAAACATAATAATTTACCTTAACATTTTGTTGAAATTTAACTTAAATAAGCCACAACAAGATTATAAATACATTTTTACAGAGTACACTACATTTCTTTAATCTTAATGGTGAAGAATCGGTATACATTTATTTACATTATATATTTTTAATTTAATTATCGTAATTCTACGTGTAGTAAATAGTGTACAAAATAGTGAACACAATAATGATCAAAAGCTTGTTTCGAATGGCGACACTAATTTTAGTCACATGCACGCTCGCACGTGTGTGTGAGGTTGCGCGCTTGAGTTTGTGTGATCAGAAAGCAAAGGAAACAAACAATTAATAATTTAATTTGCAATTTGATTGGATGCACGAGGTTTCAATTAACTTGTTTTAAACAGAACGTATGCCAAAGCAACTGTGTTGTTAGACACTGGAAAAATTGGTATCAAGATTGGTATCAAGATTGGTATCAAGCTTGACGCTAGTTTTCCTCTGAATTGTTAATCCATTATAGCGTGCGTGGTGTGTGTGTGTGTGTGTGTGTGTGTGTACACGTGGCCGCTTCTTTGTTTCTCCATCTGTCCAGTCGCTTGTTGTCTGTCTTTGTAAAAATGAAAGCATATTAGGATATTAGGAACAAGAGGTTATGTTTATTTAGTAATTTATAAAATATGCAACCATTAATAATGATAATTAGGAACTAGGGGATCTTCATTACAACTTTCATAATTTTACCTAAATTTCAAGCTGTTTAACTGCTTAGTTTTATTATGTTCATTCGTTGGCTGAGTGTTTATCAGACTGACATGAAGTGGTCATTCACACGGGTGTCTCGGTGTTTGTTTGGGTGTCTGTGTGTAGTCAGGGTTACTGACTGCATGCAAGCGAGTAGTGCGTGTTTAGAACCATCCGCGGCACGCCCAAATCATTATTGATATTTGACACTGTACAGCCAGATTCACACGTGAACCGGCTGTTGTCCTTTCGCTGTTACGGGTTGTTGGTACCGATCATTTGGCATACAATTGAAATTATTTCTTTTCTACTTAAAGTTTATGATTTTGAGAACATATCTTAAAAATTGAATCAGACAACGTTTAAAGCATAATAATTAAATACGTGTTATGTAAAAGCACATGGGAAAACAAGACTGTAAACTACTAACAACTTCAAAATGTTTCAGGCAATGTGAAGGGTTCATCAATGTATTGTTTTTAAATAAAAAATCTACTTCTAACTTTCCAAAAAATACTAACGTAATTCAGGATAATGATGTAGGCTTTTAATATAGTACGCCATTATTCCAAATAAATTGTACGTGTCCTTGAAAATTGTTTTAAAACTTAGTGTCATAAACGTTTACTCTAATGTAACGCTGTACTCTGTAATAACAGAAACCTCAGTAATAGGCCTACGTACATAACAACGTTTCTGATTTGAAAGTTTTTTTCTTAATATAGAAATAACGTTGTTATTTTGACACACCAGCCATCCGTCTCAATACTCTGCAATCAGAAACTTAGTAAATAATTTATAAAGCATTGATAAAGAGTAATAATTGATTTTAAAATTATCACTACTCATAACTAAAAGTGTTTGGACCCCCATTTAATAGTGTTAAACACAACTGAATATGTAGCCAGCATTGGTATCGTTATACAAAGGGAGGACCCATTTGTTTGTAATAAAAAATACAGTAGAAATTAAAACATAACCTACTGTAGAAAACGATAGCCTGAGCAGGCGCGCGCGTGTTTGTGGTAAGTAAAGTTTTGACTCAGGCAGCTAAACCCTATATATTCAGCAAATTATATCCCGACAACTGTAGGTTTGATTACAAAGACGCGTAGGTTTGTATGTGTTCAGATGTGTGAGTGTGCGTTTATATTTTTTTAAAGTAAAAGTGTAAGCCCCATAAATCGTTCTAAAGAAACTTTTGTCTCTTATTGTCATGGACTCCCAAAGATCCGTTTGCTAACATCCACGTTCTTAAATAGCGGTGTTGTTTTGTATTACAATTGGGCACTATTTCGTTGTAGTGTATAACGTATAGTCTTGCAGTATACGTTTAGAAAAGAAGTAGTAACAAATCTCTTACACTATGTTAAAGTTATATTTTTAAGCGCATTTGGCTACGCAAGGCGATAATGTTATCTTTATAATGTTACCGATGCACAAAAAAATCGTGACAGTATGGTTACATCAGACAAAGAAACCAAGAAACGTATCCTGGTCAACGACTGTGAGGCCAACAAAATATGAGTGCAAGCCACTAAAGAGCTTAAATAAACACAAATACGCGTATTTTAAATTACATATAAAGGAACATACAAAGTATATAAAAATTATCCTGTAAAAGATACACAAGGGACCAGTGAAGACATATAATATTGTATACAATACACTATGAACAGTTTATATGGAGTAAATATAAACAGGATTACTTGGTTTGTGTATGCAAAGTTAGTAGGACAATACGTTAATGTTGCGCCTGCTCGGTTAGGCAAAACAAAGCACTTCTAAGAACGAGCGGTTAACTGTGTAGAACAATGCAGTATTTAACGAACAAGACACTTCCAACGAGCTTTGCTTATGTGTAGGAAGGAGTTTATTTAATGAAGACACCTCTATTGTTTATAGTCAATGAACAAACATTCAACCTCGCTAACAATATATGTAGTATTAAGACAGGATTTCACTCCTTAATTAGCCTCTTTTACGTTGTGAGTAAAGTGCGTTTTGTAGTGGTAACATGAGTATAGAGAAACAAGACACAATAAAGAAAACATGAAGGGAAAAGATGGAGAGGAAAAAGAGTGTGAGAGAGATAGACAGACAGACAGAGACAGAGAAAGAAAGAGATATAGAATAAGAGGATAGATTCCTTTATAAAGTGATATTCACAACTCGTTCTATCGATGTTCACATGTAATCACTGTGTCTTAAGGTGTTTCATTGATGATACGGCTTCACATGATAAAATACTTCCTTTTGAGAGATTCGCGTACTAGTTTATTTTAGGCCTATATACTGTTTTTCCAGTTGCTTACGTAAAACTCTAATCTAGTATCCATTATAAATTTTGACTAATTTACACTTGATGACAGTAAAGCAGACATCAATTTGTTTTTAAAAAATATTAGCGTGCACAAGGATAGATTTTTAAATAAAGAGCAATAGAGGTAAAAATGGTTGAGAATCCTAGTTGGTCATAATGCTATATGAATATATAAGTATGAGGATTAAATGCTAAAGTAGGTGCATTGTAAATCATCCACGTTTATCGAAATCATCAAATTTATGTAAATAAAATATCCAGGTATATATCATAAAAATATATGCATTAAGGAAGTGTGTAATTGTTTTTATAAAAATGATAAAGAACGATACAGTAGACAAAAGGCTGAAATACTTCTTTGTCAAGTGGCAAAAAATTAGTTTATTTTTAAATTAAATTAAATCCGCTGCTTATTTGCACCAACCGTACATTTAGTAGTACTTGTTACCGATACATTGCTTTGGCTATATAAGTGAATACTATTAAAATAATTACCAGGCAGTTAGCAAACTGAATATCTTCGTTCACTTGAAGTATAGGCTATTGTTGCCCTTTATATCTCTTCCTTTGTACCTCCTGTCCTGTATTTATCTCGGTCTCGGTTGCCCTTTAAGTGTGTTATACAATTACGTAATGCTAGCCTAAATTAAGCCACCATAAACGATAAGCTAATTATAATGAAATTACTTCTAAATCCTTAGAAATGGTGATAAAACTTTTCATACTAAACCGGTTATGTAAATTTCAATACACATCGTATATCATAGTTAAAACGTAAGATAATTCAACAACAATTAACAGGACGGATCTTTCGGTTCCTCTGACTGAGGTTGGACATTCTACAGACTCGAGACTCCTTCAGTAGTTACACACAATTGATGGCCGCAGATTGATTTTCCTAACAGCAAAAGTTGTTTGTTTAATGACAAGGAATGTGGTGAATGCAGAGAGTGGACGGATAAAATTACTGACATAATAACTAAGACGTAAAATTAAATTTCAAAGAGACGGAAAAACAAAATTTTTTTGAATTGCTGAGAGATAAACCACTGTGCCAAGAGACGGTACACCTGAAAAGCAAAGATACCAATAATAGTAAGTAATATGCATATTTTTGATAACAGATGTTTATATATATAATTTATTATATATATAATTTACATCAAAATGCATGTTTATTTATTACGTAATACTGTAACAGGGAAACTATGACTTGCGCATACACGCACACAGGCGCGCGCGCACACACACAGTTACTGGTGTGTTTGTGTATGTATGTACATATTTTTATTATATTATCTTCATAATTATGATACATAAAAAACAGAAATCGTACTGCTAAATAAGTCAGTGTAGTGTTATAGTTACTTACCAATTTTGAGTGTACGATTTTTGGAAGTAAAGAATACTACCCTATTCATCTACTCCCAGCTGAAAACCTAATATCGTAAACAATGAATGGCAGTTATCCTTTTTAGTAACTAGTGCTCCTTCATTGTTATCACGCCTAGTACTGGTAGTACATCTATTGCGTTCGTAAAACCTTATTCATATACAACCTACAAATACAGATCTGAAAAATGTTGAGTTTGGTTTCTGCCCTGAAGGTGTGAATTTCTGTCATTGTATTTGAACTCAAGTCACACCATAATATAACTCACAAGTACATATTATTCAACAGAAATTACAGCATTTTATTTTTTTAAATTAATAGCTAGATGATGTCGTTTGTTTTTAATCCGAAATTATATTTAACAATTTCCCTTTCATTCTGACAAATAAAAATGTTCAAATCATATATTACAGTTGAAATACTAGTGTTATAATTAGTTTTAATTATTGGGTTTAAAAAATAACAACAAGCAATAACACTTTATACAATTAAATATTTTCCCTTACACTCATTAAAAACAGTTCAATAATTAACTAACATTAGTATAACTGCCGTAATAATTTAGTTAATGACGTCTATTAATTTTTCCATTAGTGATTAATTAAATTAATTCATTATTAACGTCCATAATTTATTTACATTTAGTATACTAAATGTGTCGCCTTGAGTTCTTGTTAATATATTACTGCAAAGGAAGGACAAATATATTCATGTATAAAATTTAAATTCAATCCAAAACGGAGTTTAATATACAATGTGTGAATAACGACATGCATAATCAACCTGTACACGGCTAGCAAGCGCTGAACCTTTATTGAACGTAAGCTTTCCCATTATAAGCAATATAAGCCATTCTAAATTCAAAAAACTCTTAAGACAAATTCCTGCTCTTAATTATTTATATTAAATCAACATGAAAATATATTGCAACGATACAAATTAAAACCTGCGTAGATAGGTAATATTGAAATTATTACAACAGGGTCTATATCTGGAGGTAGGAAAATTTATTATATTAAAACATTAAAATTTACTATTGTCTTATTTATTTATAATATAAAATTGTTTATTTAAAAATTTGTCTTTCAAACTTGAGTTTATGGACTTGTTTTACAACTATGTTACTTGTTCCGTTGAATTCCACTGTTTGCGTAGCCATTCCACGCTCCGGGCACGCAGTCCGACTGGATCGGTGCAACACTGCACCCCGACCGTTCGAAGATCACTAACGCTGAGCATTCACGTCGTTACACCCACGGACACTGCGATACGAACTGTTATTGTTTACAATTTAAATTTACTTAATCTCAGGAATTTTAAAATTGGGTAAAATAGATCTGGATAATTGATCTTACACAAACTCCGTATTCTTGAAGTGTTCTCGCGTAACTATCAAAATATCTCAGTAGATATTTGGTCCCTAGCCGATATCTTCCACTATAGACGAAAAGCACTAGAATGATCTATTTTTTTATTTGAGTTCCCCAAAGTGGTACTTGTTTCCAAGACCTCGAACCGTGAGACAACTTCTGAGTCTACAGGAAAACGACATGTCTTATCACGAAAAACACGTGGCAGCGAGTACGTCTTTCTATAACGAGTCCTTAGAAGAAAGTGAGCCATCCGTACGCTGTAAGCGACCGACTCAAACAAATAGTTTTTAGAAATTCTGATTGGTTGAAACTTTAGCAACGTCACAGATGAGAACACATATAGACTGAAATCAGGCTTAAACTCGGTCCGATTCTGCAAAGGTCTGTCTAGATTTAATCTACAATTCTATTATTTTCTTGAATATAACGAGAATAAAGGAAGATTGAATTCATTAAAAAAAACATATAAAAATTATAGTTGTGAAGAATTGATTATATGGAAAATGTAGCTTATAACCATGAGAATACTCTGTCCAAGTTTCAGAACGAAATGTTAAATTTCCTCGAAGTTATTAAATAAAATGTAAATCATACGCGCACCCCCGCACTTACACACAAATATTTCACATGACATAAAAGAGAATAAAATTGTGAACATTTTGACTAACATACTTTTTTAAACCTAGTTTGGTTCAAAACTTATGACTACTTTACAAAGAACAAAATCAATTTAAAACATGTCTATGGCTGTCAGAAAATGTGTTATAGCTATAGTATCCCACTTATATGAACGTAGATCCTGTGTACTTTTGCCTGTGTACTTTTGTAATATATTTAAAAATTATGCAATAAACCATCATTCAAAGTGTTTATAATCCTCTTTATGTCTAGCCCATTCTATAAATTTATTTACATATTACTTTGAATGCTCTTAATGTTGTAAGTTTACGATAAAATATAGTTATATTCTACTGGATTGTTGTGGTAGTCGATGAAATTAATTACGCCCTGCGTCCGACAATGCGTAGGAGTGAGTGTACGCAAAATTAATTGTCTGCGCATGCGTAAAACATTAACGTGATGCAAGACGCATTGTTTCAATATACCAGTGTCGCAGATAATTGTGTAATCTCCGTCCGGCCTGTGGAGAAGCTTTTCCTACTGTCTATTATCACGTCTTGTTGCTATCGCTTGCTTCTTCTCGAACTGTCTTGTCCTCCCAGTGTTTCCTTTGCGAACTCGCCTCATCACCGACTCCTCACTAATACTTTACTTCTCAATGAATGCTACATACTTTGATTTCAGTTACAATGGAGTGTAATTAATTCCATTGACTAAATGATTAATTTCTATGTTCTAAATATACCTAAATTGTTTAGTTTTACAATAGATAATATCCATACTATCTATTTTTCCAGGTTATACTTTTTGAATTATAAATTCACACTCTATGGTTCCTAAATAATCTGTAGCATATCTATTTAGAAACGTATTTTGATTTTGCGTTTCAAAGGTTTTTCAAACTTTTAAAATTTTTGGGTTAAATTTTATTTTGCCGTAAGAAAAATAACCTTAATTAAAGCCGTGCTATAAGTCGCGGATTATCCATTGGGATTCAATTTCTGCATGTTTCTAAGCTTATTTATCTTGTAATTAAAGGGATGTTTTAAAAGACAGAAAATAATTAGGCCTACTCTTCATCGTTGTTAGTATTTCTTATCCATACGCTAGATTTTTTTTTGAAACGCCAGTCTTACCTATTTTACCAAACATATCGAAGATAGTAACATTTACAAATGCGTAAAGAGAGACATGGGACATGTAACCTAATTACTGTAAAAGAGAAATTTGTGTTTATAGCTCTGGAAACGATAACATGAAGTGACAATTAAAAATTATACAATATAATTTACAATTCTGAAAAGTCAGAACATAATTACGTCAAACTAATTAATACAAATAGAACAGTACTAACGCATCAAGGACTGGTTAATGATATCTGATGTTCTGCTACCGCATAACAGACTAAATTATTCTGAACATCCTATCCATACTAATAGTTTGAGAAGAACGAAACATAAAGTACTTAAATGCTTAGTTAAGTAGTACCTGATATTGTGATCCCACGTTAGAAAAATTTATAATAACTATAAAAAAGTGTGTAAATCAAATAATAGTTTGGTATACACTATAACGTACAGTATAAAATAAATAAATGTAAATACCTGATGTTTTAATTGCTAATCATTAGATATTAATTGAAGATGATTACATATTCAAGTATGAAGACAGGACAGTTCCACGAACTGCAGAGGTCCAGAGAAGCAATTACGTAAATGTATGCCTATGTGTGTGTCTGTACATGAGTGTTGATATTTGTAATACTATGTTCCCAGACTGTATTCTCTCTGTCTGTCATACTTTGCAACTGCCCACTGTTCACTACACAAAATCGTTCACTGATGATTTGAGTAATTGTTACTGGAATTAAATATTAGTAAAATAGCTTGAACTGAACTGCACACTAAACACTAACTGCTAAAAATACAAAATTAAATAATATTTTAAAACAGAATATAATGCAAAGAAAAATTGCAAAAATATTATAAAGAAAACTGCGTGAATGGAAAGTATTAAACACAGATTTAGAAACGCCTTAAAAACGTGTACATTTATGAAACATATAAATGATCACGGTACACACAATGACCAGTCATGAGAAGTCATAAACTTAGGACTATCCAAAACTTAGGTAAACGAATATTATTGTTCGTGATGTGTAATTATAATAATATTATTATTATTAGCTTATTGATATAAAAACTGTAAGGCGATTCTCATTCTATAAGTCACACACGTTATTAGAGTATATGAGTAAGAAATAATTAATTAAAATTTACGGAATTATCAAACAAGAAACACAGGAGGAAAATACAAAGACGTGTTCATACAAATACAAACAGGATACACCAAAATCCAGTTTTTTAAATAGACAATTTCTGAGACTGTATTTAGATATTTTTTATTATGTCAGTAATCAATTGTAAAATTTGTAAATATAGTTTGTAAATTTGTAAACACAAAAAATATACTTTATTGCAGGTTATGACTGGTTAATGTGGTTATGACTAAACTTCATTATCTAACACTAGTGTAATAAGTAACTCATATAATATGTAACGGTAAGTCTGCTGTCTATTTTAATAACAATTATTATTTTAAGCATATGTATTCAAAGATGTTGAGTGTTAGAAGTCTATCTAAGTTTACTCTGTGTGTTTACCTACCTATTATTTCTGAAAGACAATACAACAAGGCCTGAACCGCTAATTTTTAAATATATTTTGTGTTTAACAAAAAGCCTTAAACAGTTTTTTAAGCCTTAAGGTATTGTATAATAATTATCCCAACAAGTTATTCCAAACGCCTTATGGCTCTCTTCGGAGCAATTCTGTAACACTCTAGGGGTGTTACAAAACACGAGAGTGCAATTCACTGCTAATATACAGCGACACGATTAAAACCTTCGTCATTCTAGTAATCACTGTAATTAGCAGGTGCTCTCTTATTTAGTCTGTATCTCTTCATCTCAATTACGTTGGTAAGTGATGACTAACTTGATTCACATAGGTATAAGGCTAAAAGTAAGACACGAAACCAGCGCCATGAAACAACTGATTTCTGATTTTATCTGCGCGCAGCCTAATTAACAAATACGTGGAACACTGTAATGTATCATGTTACAGTTTAACAAGTAAATCAAACGAAATGTGTTAGGTTTGCATAAAAATATTCTATATAGATTTGGATGTTGTTATTTATTACTACTAGCAAACAGCTTTTTCCATGAACGTTTATTACATTATATGACATCATCCGTTTTTATTAAGTTGGATGTGATGAAAAACAAAAATCGTCACTAGAACTCCTTTTAACGTAATTTAAAAAAGAACATTAAGACTGTTTGTCAAAAGAAAATTTTGTACATCTATCTGATTTTGTTTTATAAGGGTTCTATAATTTTGTAATTGCTTTTACGGGGTGATACAAGAATAAATACCCTAAAAGTTAAATTATTTGGAATGCGTCAGGACTGTGACAGTAGGATGAAAATCGCCTCCTCGTCAGCCGTCACTCACGATTGAAGGAAGCAAGAATGTGTTTTTGACGCATCAAATACAGAATCTGAAGTTAAAACTAAAAAACCTTCTAATCAAGTTAAATGTAGACCGCCTAATCTGGGCAAAAATAGATAAAATAATTTCTTTATACGATATATTTTTGATAAAAAATATTTTCGTAGGCTACAAAAAGTGAACCAATTTGTTAAACAACATACTAAAACACTGCATACTATGTTAAATCGGTTCACGTACAAAACTGACACATTTATTAAATAAAAAAAGTAAAAAGTTAAGATTACATAAGCATATTAAGTGTGAGTAAAATTAACAATTTTTGTAATTACTATAATTAGATACAATTTTTAACAACCTTCAAAATTACAGTTGACCAAATAAAAGATGAATTAGGTCGCGTTATCACATTTAGTCTCTCTTATAGTACAAAGAAACAGACCGTGTGCTTTCTAGCAGACAAAAGGTGACCTTGTTTAGAGACGGTAGTAAAATTTGTTTTCTCTTTTCCGTATGTCATTTAACTTCAATTTCACAACTGACTGCACCTACCACTGTAAACTTATTCAAGTGTGGCCAGACGATGCAAGGCATTCATAATTTATTTCATCGTTTTTTCTTTATAACCCTTAAGTTTAAGTGAGACAGTATAACGGAAATAAATAAAATGTATTAATAATCATCTAGGTAATTAATATGGATTATTAAAAGTAATTACGCCTGTTAAAGTGTTCCACAAGAAAATATATGTTTTACTTTATGACAGAAACAAATCCAGATTTTTTTTGCACATTTATCTTTATTATTTTTTGTGAACTACCTGTTATTAATTGATTGTTTTTGTTTGTTGCTAGTATTCCATTTTGTTGCAAATCAACAAATACTTATGACAGTTGGGATAAGGAAAAATACAGAAGATATAGAATGAAGTTATTTTGGTAATAAGCGAAGAAGACATGAGATGAATATAACTAAATTCAAGTAGCCAGATGATAATATTATTTATAATCACTGCAAAGGCTTGTTTAGATATTTGGAAGGAGTTTCTGCGATGGAATAAATACTGAATACATTACAAGATAAAGAAGACGAGTTGTTAATTAAAGCAAAGAATACAGTCCTAAATTAGGAAGAACATGGAAACATTTCTTCTATGGTCATTATATTTATCTGCTTTACTACTTTCAAAACTAGTAGGTAGAATTTGCGTAAGGCAATGGAATTTACAGAATTCCAGGTGACTAAATAACTTGTGAGGTTTTCTGCAACCAGAAAGTCAGTAAAACTGGCATAATGCAGGATAAATTATGTTGTGGAAAGACATTCGTTTTGGTTGTATATGACGGACGTTGAATAATATAAGGGTTAGTGTATATCAACTTTTATGTACGGTTTGTGTTAAGACAGAGCGTTGTGTTGAACGTGTGGAAGACAATAATAATACAAAGAAGAATGGAAATAAAAAAAATCTGTCTACTGAAATGAGCGTTTACCACAGAATTTATGTTAAAACAGGCGTTATGTCATAATAAATGACGCTACGTACGATAGTAAATCTGGAAGTGGGCGAAATCAGAGGGCTGCTTTCGGCGGCATTCGGCAGACGTAATCGTTTTCAGCTTGTGAATTATACTATTTTATGTAGAGCGGTAGTACAAATAGGAATTTTGAACAAACTACAAAATTTATGTGGGTACCATGCCACAGAAAAACAAAGACACAATCTCGAGAAGATATACGGCAAATTGTGGTAATATGACTTTTGAAAATCGACGATTCTAAAGTTACCCAGGTCAGAGAAGCGGATGCAAATAGCAACGAAACTGCCCAAACAAGAAACCACATTTTAAAGCCTTATACACAGAAAAACAATCATTGTTGATTGACCTTAAAGTGCAAAACTGATTTTAAATAAGATATAATTAAAAAAATATTCCGGCAAGAGTAAACCGGTCAGTACATACAAGACTGTTACATCATATTTTGGGTGATATATTTCGTTATTTGCAAAAATAAAAATCATCATTGAAAACCTACGTACCACGATGTCAGTAAATATTTAGAAAGTGTGGAACCCAAATTAATTAATATTATATCTTCTCTTTCTCATACTTTTGTTAGCAGTAAAACTTTATTCGTTTTGTCGTTTTCGTCGATTGTGAAGTACAAATTGTACACGATATTTTCTGCCAAGATATGCTTTTATGATAGAATCTAGGTCAGCCGTAATGGAGAAACGTAGTTATTGGTGACGCTGATACCTGCGTATGGTGTGTCAGGCACTCAGTAAACTGACACCGTGCTGTGAATGGTTAATATTAAATGAAGAAACAGCCCTGTACTGCGAGAGAGCGTCAGGCTTATTGGTTGCGTAATTTAGTTCAATCACGGTATAAGGCTATATACTAAGCCAATAGCAGCCTTCTGTAGTAATTACTTTATAAAATAGTTGTTTTTAACTAATTAAAAGTGTCATGTACGTTCCTAATCCGGGGGTTCCCGTTGTGACAACACAAACTCTATGAAATGTGTGAGGGGTTAAATAATTTGCCACACTGGAGTGGTATTTTATTAGTTACTGTTAGGAAATCCATTATGTTTAAGACGACATATTAAAATACGTTATCAGTTTAACATATCGGTTTAACATATCGGTTAAACATATAATCAGTTAAACATAAACCACATAATAAATCTCACATAAATGTTTATAAATGAAAAAACAAAACGATACAATTAGCGAAACACATACGTAACCCATAAAAACAAAACAATTACAATTAGAACACCAATTGACAAAATTAAACAAAAATCCCTGGTTGCATCAGTGATTCTAGTATGGAACAACGAATACCTCATTTAAGAGGAAAAAAGTGGAATCAACAAATCCGCAATAAGAAAACATTATCCAAAGCATCGGAGACCGCAGGTACGTGTCCGCAACAACTCAACTTAAACGACATTCAATAAGAATAAACTTATTGTAAAGATTATTTGTAAAGATAAAATAAGATAGGTTAAAACATAATGTAATTTAAAGATACAGTATAACGGACATAGATAATTGAATTAATTGGGAAGAAGAATATAATGAAATGAAGATATTTATGGAACAGTTAGATAATACAAAGCAAGTGAAAATGCAAGGGAGCTGAAAACATCAAAGGAAGAGTAAAGCGTCTCTCAAGAAACAGGTTCTGTGTTCAGACAAACGCGTTCTCAAAGTAAACAATTGTCAGGTTGTGTGGTGAGTGCATGCAGAAATAAATAGGAAAAGGGTGTTAATTAAAATGTTCCTTCTGTCAGTCTTACCTGGTACGATTCTGTCGTGCATATATTGGTGAATTCGCACTCTTCCTGTCTACAAGAAGAACCTGACTGTATTCTGGGCAGTGTGCAAACTACGCAGTCGACACAAAACAGTGGATAAGCTGACCTTTGAAAATGTCTTAACAATTATAGCTAAAACGCAATATAACTCCCTTCTTGGCTAGAGGACAAATTTATAGTGGCTTGGTATTTTAAGGTTTACAGTAGTTCACTATCTCAAACAGCGTTCCTCAAATCTGCCATCGTGTCATCAAGTTGTACCCTATGTAAGGAAAAGTTTTTCATACAAATCCACAAACCAATGGTATGGATGGATTTAATCGGCCGCTGTTCTAACTGAATATAACATTAGCAAAACGACAAGATTATTATCTAACATTTTGTCGATACAACATGTCAACCAAAAGTGAATACTTACGCAATTTTGTATGTTCGTGTTTACTACCAACTCATATGAGACACAGTATAATTAGTTATTTTAGAAGACTAATTATTCAAAATCCTGCATTGTGACTGTGCGGAGCCATATTTAAAAATCTGCGTGAACAGGAATACCCATAATTACTGACTTTCGTACAAATAAGTTTTTATTATTGTTTCCACATTTTAAAAATAAGGTTTTAAAACACAGGTTTGAAGTTTCAATTAATCAGTTTATTACTTTAGTCAGGTGAAAAAACAACAGTGTTTCAATTTTCTAATTTTTTTAACAGTGTTGAATAAATTTTGATACCATGTTAAAATATTTTCTTATTTTTTCTTATGCAGCCTGCTATTGTTAAAAAATACGCATAATTTTGACCGAATACATGCCATGTACAGGACTAGTATCTTTTAAATGTAACGTTTAATATACAGTACACTGATATTTGTAATAACGTCCCAGTAAGTCCAGCGGCAATTTTACTTTTAACAGTCTGCACGCTGTTATGTAACGGATTTGTATGCTAACCAGGTCACGTAATTTTACTGAAATGCACAATGTTTTTGTTGAATGTAGGCAGACTGTGGTTGCTAATATAGATATCTTTACTGTAGGCAAACCACGGATCATCGGTTATAAAACGGATTATCTTCGACTGAAACCGCTACGTTTAATTGGATCCTCAAGTTTTCATCACATGAGAGAAATATATATTCAAATCTTCAGATGTGGGCGACTCATACTCTACGTAAATACTAAGCTTCTTGTTTTTTAATAGTGTTCAGCTTTTTCCCACAAGCAACGGAGATTAATTCGAACAGATTCGGAAAATTTAAGACCCATATTTGACAGGCATGAAAGTTTCCTGCCCATGAACATAAGGACTCTTCAGAACTTGATTTACAGGCCCACTTTTAAACAATTCTATTGTCAAACGATTCCTTGTTTCTTCAATTTATTTACTCGATATCGGTATTACTAAAATTTGTAAAAATTGCATTCGTGTACACAAAAATGCTTTTCATAGTATCAGTAACTGTAGACATTAAGTTGTTTTAATGTTAGTTATACATTAATGACGTTTTAAAAGGGAATGTATAAATCCTTACCAACCTAGCTGAGTGATGCAGCAAATAGCTACATATTAAACGTTTTGTGATATAATTCAGATAACTTTATCAGACAAACGTCGTTATTCTCTTAACAAGTCTCCAATTATTGTGTTAAAATTTAGTATTGTTACGACGGTCTTACGGATCGTCGTACGGTACAGTGGAAACAAAATACAGACACCAATGAAATCACTGATTACCAGCTTTCATGAGTCACAAATAACAATTTACAATCAACAAGATACCTTCATACAGTAATTCAAGTAAAATTTCTCCACATGCAATAAACAATGTCAACTACTAAGAGTTCCGCACTAATTATAATACAGTAATCACTTTTCACAACGATCACTTGATCCGCGCTCTACAATCTCGCCAACTAACCAACTAAGCCAACCGCTGAATATATATGTTCCGGAATAATTTTCCATTCTTTTTGCGGCGTGCCAGCATAATTTGCGTACTTACAAGTACTAGAACAGTCTGGAGTGGAACTTCACAGCACGGCCTTGACAGAGGCGCTGCACTAACTCGGCTAGCCGAGAAACGTGTAGAACCACACTCTTGACTGTTCGACAGCGTTCCGTAATTATTTTAACAGCACTATTGTAAAGATCTGTTAGCTTGACGATATTAACGATATTGATGGACTATCTGAATTAAGACATTATACTTTATTCAACTCTAGTTATTAAAAAGTAAATTTAAACCAACAGCCTACATGCATGTACGCTGGAATGAGTACAATAAATTTCAATCCTCGGAACTCGACTACGTCCACCACTACGCCTACCTCTGAACTGCGCCATTTGTTTTTAACAGAAATAAGTATAAGTTCCTGTTGTGTATCATAATACCGAAACTATTGTTCAGCGTTTCAGTCCAACACATGCATTAATTTCCGTCTCTGTCAGCATATTTACTATTGACAAACAACTTTCAAGAAATCGTAAACCGTGAAAATTTACGGTAAATTGTAAGTAGAATTGAACAGTAGAAATATTTAAAAATACAAGCACTTAAAAACAAAAAGGAATAAACAACGTACAGTAGTATATACACAAATTAATGCATTACGTATTTATACATCAGTGAATGTATGCATGTACATTGCTCTATATAACATTGATTTGTGTATAAAGAATGTAAACTCATTCAGTCCTTTAAAAGTGTCAAGCTGTATTTATTTGTAACTAAAAGAAAAATGTGTCAATCTATAAGAATATAAAATCACCTTCAGACCAATTTTTTGTTAATAATAAAATTTATGAAATTTAAGAATAAAATTGTGTTATTAAATATATTATTTTAATTCACAAAAATAATTACTTTTCTGACCAAGAAAATTAATAATAATATAATATAATATAATATAATATAATATAATATAATATAATATAATATAATATAATATAATAATAATATAATATTATAATAAAATATAATTTTGTTTTTGGTTAATGGGTAATTTGAATTTAATACGCATCAAATGAAATAAAGGAATACACTGAAAAATCTTAGTTGAATTTCAGAACAATGAAGAAGGTGTGAGATTTATGTGTACTGAAATAAACAAGCATAAAGCCTGATGATGAAAAAATATTGACCATAAAAACATTTTACATACAAAAATATTTACATTTAACACAAAAGTCAATATACATTTTTTTATGGTCAAAGAAATCACATGCATTGAGGAAACGCACTTTTCAATAATTCATTATTTGTCCTACAGTTACAAAAATTTAGTTATGGACGATATAAATGTATATTTATAATAAGCCTACGTTAAGTAATTAGAAGTGTGTACCTTTCTAATTTATTTTGAAATGGACACAATATATACTATAATAAAAGTCATAATATTAACTGATCTTGAAACAATTGTTACAATGTTAGTTCCACAGAACGGAAGTTACCGAAATAGCTTCAAAATTGTAATCCTAATTTAAAAAGTGTCTAGTAATTGTGTAAAATTTAGTGTTTCTGTGTACAGTCATTTGACGTTTTATGTTATGGGAGCAAAAGTACTAGAGCCAGGTCAAGATAATTTTTTGTGTCATGTTGTAATTTTCCAAAATAAAATTTACTCAAAGAAGAAATTTGTTATTGTGCTTATGTAATGTGTAGTACAGTAATACTACAAAACAATTTTGCATCAGAACTCCACAACAAAATGTTTTAACGATGCCATGTTTCAAAGTCATGAAACTGAAGTCATTCCCTCATTTTTTGAATTTTTTAGAATTTTCAGAATTTTTCAATCTGGGAATTGGTACGAAAATATAGTGGTGGAAATGCGGTCCGGGAGAAAACATGAATGAGGAAGAGAGAGAGAGAGAGAGAGAGAGAGAGAGAGAGAGAGAGAGAGAGAGAGAGAGAGAGAGAGAGAGAGAGAGAGAGAGATTTAGAAGGCGTAATTTTGTGTGTGTGTGTGTGTGTGTGTGTGTGTGTGTGTGTGTGTGTGTGTGTGTGTGTGTGTGTGTGTGTGTGTGGGTGGGTGGGGGCGCGCGCACGTGTGTGTTGAGGGAGTGGTGTAAAGACGCAAAACAAGTGCAAAACATGCTGTTTCCTAATTACAAATACTCTATCATATGTAATTGGAGAATAATTTTATAAAGGCTAGCGGATTTCAACTGTATTTGCTTTTTACATTATTAGGGGTCCAGTCCATGAATTTTGTTTTGTTTAAATTAATCTAAATTACTAGAATGTCTGATCTGTTTAGGTTATTGGTAGACGTTCACTTTGCAACATGAATTATATGATTTCCTTTGTTAGAATAAGAATTAATTATTGTTGTTATTTCGTTATTGTTAGTTTAAAGTTTTCCAGTTTATAACACTGGAAATTTGACATCATTCAAACAGAATTTTTGCTACAGAAACAGAATTTTATATTCTGTAAAAACTGCCAATGTTACCTTCTCATGAGGTTAATTTAAATAAACTCTATATTTCAGTTCTCTCTGTTTTGTTCGCACAGTGAAATTTTGCAAACTGTCACCACTGTAAACTCAGTGCCACACAGTGTCACTCATTCTGTCAATTTGCCTCTCCTGGCGCTCACTATACACTAGGCCTACAAATTATGTACGACATACCCCGCCATGGAGTTTATCGAAGGAAAACTTTTTTCCACATGGATTAAATTATTCTTTATCATACTATATTATACATTCTACTGTTGGGTCATTTGGGAACTTAGACCATGCACAATTATTCTACAAAAATGACCTCAGACCTTTACAAATGTTGTTTACAAACAGAATTATGACTGTTGCACACCACTACAGAAAAATTATTCCGATTAGCGCTTTCAAGCTTCATAGATCATCGTCAGATCAGAAAAATCCATACTGTATCCATACTGTAATCGGATAAAACAATATACTGTAGTTTTAACGTACTCAAATAAAATTAACACTTTTCGATCTGACGATGAGCTGAGAAGCTTGAAAACGCTAATCGGAATAATTTTTCTATAGTGTTGTGCAAGAGTAATTATTCTGTTTGTGATTATAACCACTAACACAACTTTCTTAATTAAACATTTTGTTTAAGAAAGACTAATTGATATTATATGCCAATTACTGATGACAATTAAAATTTTATAAAATGATATTTTATAATAAAATTTTATATGAATTATGTCCGTATAGCTACCAGTATAACCACATATTTTCTTTCCGGTGGACTGATGAATGTTTTAAAGCGTGCCTTTGGCCAACAAATTTATATCGCAGATATGTAATACTGATTTATGAGACGATACAGGAATTTTCAATTGTTTGACAATTATGTGGCCTTTTAAACCAGCACTTTCATAAACTATAATTCTCCTGTCTACATAGGCCTATAGTAAACGTCATCGATTATAAATTAATCTAATGTGGCTTATTAAATGTCCGCGTACTTGAGTTTATTATTTATCATTCTTTTATTTTTGTCAATCTGTTTTTGAACACTATAAAAATATACTGTAGTTTCAACGTACTCAAATAAAATTAACATTATTGTTTAAGTTATATTTAGTCCTTTCCTTTGCTTGGTACGCCAAGCATTAGTAAAGCTTTAGAAGATATCTTTATTAAAGACATCGTCAGCAGCACATACAGTTTTCCCAACATACAGCAAAGATCCAAATTTGCATATTAGAACAGGCTAATTTATGTTTGTACATGTAAAATTAAGATATAAGCAGATGTAGACTAAATAGTTTTAAATGGTGCCCACGGGAACAGTCAAGAATTTGACAATTCGTAACCTGTTAACATGTTTTGAACAATGAGTTACTTGGCACTAGGATAAAGGTGTGTGTGTTTGTTTGTGTGTGTACAATATTCAACGCACGTGTGTGTGTGTGTGCGTGTGTGGTCTGCCGTCAGAGAATAAGGGAGACTTCTGTGTACACATGTATTGTACTTCTGAGAGTGAGCTCCAGTTTAGACAGGCAGAGAATGCAATTAATGAAATAAGTTTATTAATAAAAATTTGCACACTGACAGAACAAACAGGAAAGTGAATTACGTTATTGCAAATCACACATGTGTGGATACAATTTGAAGGTGAATGGTAAAATTATAACCGAACTATAAACAAACTAATTAATTACTGAACTAAGAACTCGCAATTAATATGCGAACTCGCATATGAATTACTGAACTCGCAATTAATATGTGGCGAGCTATTAATTAGTACGTAAACAAAGACAAAAGTATCACGAATCTCATGATTCTATTAGTTTGCACATGAACACTAACTATGACTATGAAAATACGAAAAAAGTGATGTGTTAAAAACTGAGGAGCGGAACAAAACTTAACAGGTCTGTGAAGGCTTGGTAAGCAATCTTCGACCTCTCAGCGTGCCTTTAGTACAAAACCCCAGACGATTATGAACAGATACTAATTACAGGGACACTATGTCAGTTTGCTCAATGATATAGACTCCACATCAGCATCACCATCAAGCCGTAAACAAAGCATGCTACAATAATTGACAAGGGAGCACCAGGACTATCATCACCATGCAATAGAACACTGACAATTAACGATCTTCGTGGGAATCAGCACATCATCATCATCATCGTATTTTAATGTCAGAAACCGAAGTTATTGAAAAATTCTTATAATTGTTTTTACGTATGTGTTTTATGTTTATCATTTCTATGTTAATATTGTAAAGTGAAATAAAAATTAACTCTTGTTCAGTCTTGTCTTAATTAACAGCTTTATTTTATTATTTTATTATATATTGCAACAGAACACAGGATGATAAGGTATGATGTTTATATCAGAGCACATGGATGACGAGCATTTTCTTGTTTAAATTTGTTTTATGTAATATTTTGTCTTTTAGTCGTAAGTTTTGTATTTAGAAATGGATAAGCATGTAGGGTATACCAAACTCTTCATAAAAAGGTCTTCTATATTGTCTGTATTTTTTGTGTGAATTTGTGAGCGAGTGCGGGTGTGATAATGTGCGATCGCTATAGCTTCAGTGGTAGTTAACCGATTGACGTGAAACTTTGACAAGGAATTATTTAGGTAAATAGCTTCAATTTGTGTATACTCTGAGGTTCATAACTATTTTGGAAATCTGTTTTTTTTTTAAGTTAAGAAAAACTCAACTGTAACTTATCAAAGATCGAAATAAAATTCGTAGATAATTTCCATGCAGGCCTTTGCTAAATTATACAACGTTTTTCATGAAATTTGTATATCTGTTTGTTTTATCAATCATGTGACTTGGGCTTAGCCTATCAGAATACACTAAATTCAGTGAGATTCATTTGTTGTAGATGGACACAGTCTGTCTGTAGAAGTTGCAAGGGGAAGTTGTGCCCGGTGAAGAGAGTTCTCTTACGAACGTAGATATATCATATAATATATAAAATAAACCTTGGTAATTCTTAACGAAGTTTTGCGTTAAGAACCGAGTGGGTAAAATATTTAGATAAAATTAAAAATATAATATAGTGCTGGTTTCGTGTAAGTTAAGATATCCGCTTAGGGAATTTAAAGACACTTCAAGATATCGTGGAATTAATTAATACCCATATTAATCCTGAGATTAAGAAAACATAAAGTATAAATTAAAAATAAACTGTATGAGTGAAATTTATAATCATTGTGAGTGAACAATTTATGAAGAAACTAATTAATGTTAGCAGTCAAACATAACAACGAGACTCATTGAAATATCGCTGCTGGAGCCGCCTGCCGTAGAAGAGGACGCCAGGAAGGAGTGACGCTGTAGAAAAGGACGACGAGACGAAGAGGACGCCAGGACAAAGAGGACACCAGGAAGAAGTGACGCTGAAGAAGAGGACGCCAGGACGGGAGCGACGAGAGGAGACAAGGACGTTGCAGCAACCAAGTAAAATCGATTTATATTATCGAACAATACAAACAATTCTTTCTATTATCAATACATGACAATTTATAATACAATATACATCTTTAAAAACAATATTTGTGTGTATAATAAATAATTTTTCATCTCCTCCATAATAGACTTGTTTGTAATTTTTACACACTCACTATATCCTTATTAGTATAATAAAATTTGATCTGTTGCTCTATAGATTGCTCCAGATTGGTATGATCAAAGGGTAAACGGTGGAGTATTTAAAAACAATAAATGTTATTTGCTATACCGTGTCTGTAAGATGCAGATTCATTCTGGTAATATTTTATCAGTCAGTAATGAAATGTATAAACACTTGAGAAGTCCCTACAGTTGTAAAAATGAATATGTAAATAAGATATTTGATGAATACTTGGGTAAACAAAGTAGTTTTGTTCCTGAAGCTGGTGCATTTGAGGAAAAGCACACAGGTAAGGTTAATTCTGACAGAAGATCAGAACTGTCTGAGTGTTTTCAACCACATATGAAACGAAATGCAGGTGTTATTTATACAGTCAGAGATTCACTGTACAGCAATGTGTGTTCGTCTTTATGAATGTGTATGCAGACAAATCCGAGACATTAAAAAATTTTAAAGTGCACTTAGATACTGACCACTGTAAAAACTTGATGAAAATAGTGGTTGAGATGATACCAGAGAAATTTCAATCAAACAATGAGTTCATATTGTACAAAGGAGATTATATTATGTGTAGCCTGGGTAATACAACTGCCATTACATATAAACCTTTAAAAATTAAATCAAAGCAATGTATCGGCAATTACCGAAACAAATGCAAGCGTAGAGCAATCAAAAAACGAGAAAGGTTGCGCGGCATGAGTCTGTGCGATAAATTAAAAATTAAAATAAGGATAATACAAATAATCAAACTAGAATGCTAGGATATAAGTGGAATGACTGGTAGGAAATTGTATAAAATTATGTGTAAATTAAGAATAATTGTAATCATGTGGAAAAATGTATGGTTGAACTGTAGATATAGCCGAATGACATCTGACATTGACATCCTTATCAGTGTTCAGGAATGTTTGTTGATAAGCAGCCATGTGCTTTTGTTTGTTTACAATTAGAGCTGTCAAAGTGACAGGTGGGGAAATGTTGTTTGATAGAAGCTACTCAGTTATTTTGATTTTTGAAGTTATTATGTTATTATTTAGATGGTTATGGTTATTGGGAAGAAATTATGTCAATTTAGGTTAAAAAAAAATTTTGTATTCCATATAAAAAAAATTTTTTTTTTACACATGGAGGGGTTAATCCTGCAACAGAACACAGGATGATAAGATGTGCTGTTTATATCAGAGTACATGAATGACAAGCATTTTCCTGTTTAATTTTGTTTGTGTAATATTTTGTTTTTTTGTCATAAGTTTTGTATTTAAAAAATGATAAGCATATATGTTACACCAAACTCTTCATAAAAAATTGTACTATATTGTCATGTATTTTTTGTATGAAATGGTGCGCGTGTGCGGGTGTGATAATCTGCGATCGATATAGCGGCAGTGGTAGTTAACCGATTTACATGAAAATTTGACAAGGAATTATTTAAATAAATAGCTTCGATTTGTGTATACTCTGAGGTTTGTAATTATTTTAGAAATATGATTTCTTAAGTAAAGCAAAACTCAAGTGTAACTCTTGTCAATGATAGGGTAATAATAATTGTAGATAATTTCCATGCAGGACTATGCAGAATTATACAAAGTTTTTCATGAATTTTGTGTATCTGGTTGTTCCATCAATCATGTGACTTGGGCTTGGCCTATCAAATTACACCAAATTCAGTGAGATTCATACGTTGCAGAGCTAGGTTGAACACAGTCTGTCTGTCGACGTTGCTAGGGGAAGTTGTGCCCCGGGTAAGAGAGTTATTCTCTTACAAACGTAAAAAGATCTTATATAAAATAAACCATAAACCTTAAAATTCTTAACGAAGTTTTGCGGTAAGAACCAAGAGGGAATAGAGTAATATTTTATATAAAGTAAACTATAAACCTTGTAATTCTTAACGAAGTTTTGCGGTAAGAATCAAGAGGATAAATAATTAAGTAAAATTTAAAATAAAATTCAGTGCTGTGTCGTGTAAGTTAAGATATCCGCATAGGGAACTTAAAGGCACTACAAGATATCGTGGAAGCAGTTAAACATAACTACGAGGCTCTGAAGAAATATCGCCGCTGGAGCTTCTTGCTGTACAAGGACGACGAGACGCCAGGACACCAGGAAGGAGTGAAGCTGTAGAAGAGGACGACGAGACGGGACCGACGAGACGAGAGGAGGACGTTGCAGCAAACAAGTGAAATCGATTCATATTAATCGAACAATACAAACAATTTAATATAATCAATACATGACAATTTAAAAAACATAATACATCTTTATAAACAATATTTGTATGTAATAAATAATATTTCATCTCCTCCATAATAGACTTTTATCGATTTCTACACACTCACAATATCCTTATTAGAATAATAAAGTTTGATCTGTTGCATAAGGATATTTGGCGCTTGCCAACGTTGGGCTCGATTAATGAATTAATTTAAAAAAAAAGAAATATATTTGAGTGTGTAGAGACTAAATTCATTGAACTATTTATAAATGTGCTGTTCTATGTTATCAGGGAGGGTAGATAAAAGTTGGAATACTCTCTCTTATCAGATATTTGAACAATAGAGTTATTATCTGTATGAGGTTGAATTATTATTGTTATCTGTGTTAGATTAAGTGTTTACATTTGATTGTGAGACTGGGCTATAATAATAATAACATAAACGGACATTATTAGAAATAATACGTATAAAAAAATATTGTCGTTACTATAAATAAAACTATAATATTTTAAAAATGTAAAAATAAATAATCAATATGGCCGAATCACTAGAATTACAAAATACATCGGCGGCATTATTGGCAAATATACAAAAGCTGTCCGAAGAAAGTAAATCTAATATACAAAAGCTGTCAGAAGAAAGTAAAGCTAATCTGCAGAAAATGTCGGAAGAAATTAAATCTAGTAAAGAAATAGCATTAAAGCAAAATAAGTCATTACAATCACTTCATGATGAGAATAAAAAAATTTATACAGCCGTTCATGAACAGGCTAAACAAAATAAACAACTTTTAGAGTTAACCGAAAAACGTATAGCTGATAAATTAGAATTAATTTGTTGTAGTAGTGAGACCGCCTTAGAAAGGAATAAATCTCACAGCAGGGAATGTGAAGCCAAAATTAAGTTGAATTATTCTCTTAGGCAGGAAAGTGAATGTAACAATGCGATTGACCGGTATAGTCCCGTCGACATACAGGAACCAGCCGGTAATCGCATAGATAAGATAGCAGCTAAGGGTGGTGCGCCTGATAAGGAGATAACGGATGGTCAACGAAAGCATTTAAATAATCTTTTAAATAAATATAAATATATTTTCAACACACAGCACACAATTACCAACGTTTATGAACATAAAATTACAAATAATATTTTAAATAAATACGAAAGAAGAAATAGGGAAAACCTTATCAAAATGTTGGTTCACATCTATCCAGATTGGTATGATCAAAGGGTAAACGGTGGAGTATTTAAAAACAATAAATGTTATTTGCTATACCGTGTCTGTAAGATGCAGATTCATTCTGGTAATATTTTATCAGTCAGTAATGAAATGTATAAACACTTGAGAAGTCCCTACAGTTGTAAAAATGAATATGTAAATAAGATATTTGATGAATACTTGGGTAAACAAAGTAGTTTTGTTCCTGAAGCTGGTGCATTTGAGGAAAAGCACACGGGTAAGGTTAATTCTGACAGAAGATCAGAACTGTCTGAGTGTTTTCAACCACATATGAAACGAAATGCAGGTGTTATTTATACAGTCAGAGATTCACTGTACAGCAATGTGTGTTCGTCTTTATGAATGTGTATGCAGACAAATCCGAGACATTAAAAAATTTTAAAGTGCACTTAGATACTGACCACTGTAAAAACTTGATGAAAATAGTGCTTGAGATGATACCAGAGAAATTTCAATCAAACAATGAGTTCATATTGTACAAAGGAGATTATATTATGTGTAGCCTGGGTAATACAACTGCCATTACATATAAACCTTTAAAAATTAAATCATAGCAATGTATCGGCAATTACCGAAACAAATGCAAGCGTAGAGCAATCAAAAAACGAGAAAGGTTGCGCGGCATGAGTCTGTGCGATAAATTAAAAATTAAAATAAGGATAATACAAATTATCAAACTAGAATGCCAGGATATAAGTGAAATGACTGGTAGGAAATTGTATAAAATTATGTGCAAATTAAGAATAATTGTAATCATGTGGAAAAATGTATGGTTGAACTGTAGATATAGCCGAATGACATCTGACATTGACATCCTTATCAGTGTTCAGGAATGTTTGTTGATAAGCAGCCATGTGCTTTTGTTTGTTTACAATTAGAGCTGTCAAAGTGACAGGTGGGGAAATGTTGTTTGATAGAAGCTACTCAGTTATTTTGATTTTCGAAGTTATTATGTTATTATTTAGATGGTTATGGTTATTGGGAAGAAATTATGTCAATTTAGGTTAAAAAAAAAAAATTTTGTATTCCATTTAAAAAAATTTTTTTTTTTACACATGGAGGAACCAATGTGTGTGTGTTTTTTTTTTGCATGGAATCCTGCAACAGAACACAGGATGATAAGATATGCTGTTTATATCAGAGTACATGAATGACAAGCATTTTCTTGTTTAATTTTGTTTGTGTAATATTTTGTTTTTTTGTCATAAGTTTTGTATTTAAAAAATGATAAGCATATATGTTACACCAAACTCTTCATAAAAAATTGTACTATATTGTCATGTATTTTTTGTATGAAATGGTGCGCGTGTGCGGGTGTGATAATCTGCGATCGATATAGCGGCAGTGGTAGTTAACCGATTTACATGAAAATTTGACAAGGAATTATTTAAATAAATAGCTTCGATTTGTGTATACTCTGAGGTTTGTAATTATTTTATAAATATGATTTTTTAAGTAAAGCAAAACTCAAGTGTAACTCTTGTCAATGATAGGGTAATAATAATTGTAGATAATTTCCATGCAGGACTATGCAAAATTATACAAAGTTTTTCATGAATTTTGTGTATCTGGTTGTTCCATCAATCATGTGACTTGGGCTTGGCCTATCAAATTACACCAAACTCAGTGAGATTCATACGTTGCAGAGCTAGGTTGAACACAGTCTGTCTGTCGACGTTGCTAGGGGAAGTTGTGCCCCGGGTAAGAGAGTTATTCTCTTACAAACGTAAAAAGATCTTATATAAAATAAACCATAAACCTTAAAATTCTTAACGAAGTTTTGCGGTAAGAACCAAGAGGGAATAGAGTAATATTTTATATAAAGTAAACTATAAACCTTGTAATTCTTAACGAAGTTTTGCGGTAAGAATCAAGAGGATAAATAATTAAGTAAAATTTAAAATAAAATTCAGTGCTGTGTCGTGTAAGTTAAGATATCCGCATAGGGAACTTAAAGGCACTACAAGATATCGTGGAAGCAGTTAAACATAACTACGAGGCTCTGAAGAAATATCGCCGCTGGAGCTTCTTGCTGTACAAGGACGACGAGACGCCAGGACACCAGGAAGGAGTGAAGCTGTAGAAGAGGACGACGAGACGGGACTGACGAGACGAGAGGAGGACGTTGCAGCAAACAAGTGAAATCGATTCATATTAATCGAACAATACAAACAATTTAATATAATCAATACATGACAATTTAAAAAACATAATACATCTTTATAAACAATATTTGTATGTAATAAATAATATTTCATCTCCTCCATAATAGACTTTTATCGATTTCTACACACTCACAATATCCTTATTAGAATAATAAAGTTTGATCTGTTGCAGTATATATATATATATATATATATATATATATATACACACACACAAATTATTACTCTTTACTTTTTAACATACATTAAATTCATTGACATGCAATGCCTTTCTCTTCATCCGGTAGCTCCTTTAGATTTAATAAAATAAGAACTCTTTCTCAGGGTTAATAAAAACTTAAAGTCAATGTACAGTCAAAGTCATACATAACAACATGTTATAGAAAATATAAAAATAATAAATCAATTTCATTAATGTTATGTTGGGTATGTGTGTTGTGTCATGGGTTCTTTGGATTATACAAAAGAAACAACTTAATCTAATCAGAATAAACTAACAGAGTACAATGAGAAAATGAAATTAACAGAAATAAAAAATAAAATAATTTGAACACTGAATCACTTAACGCTCATTAATAATTATAAACAATGTAATCTTGTTAAGTGAGTTTATTGCATTCTCCACTATGAGGGCTGTGAGAATCTCACCATCTCACTCGCAATCATTATATATGTATTGGGTCTCACTCCTACTCATTGGTTTGATACTATTTCTAATTCAACGCTGCCGCCATGTTGGCCATGTTGGACATGTTGGATCTCTCTATAAGACTAGTTCAAGCTTATTTTCAATAAAATACACAGTTTTCCACTTTAGGTTATAGTAAATTAGTGTGTACTTCACTGTTCATAATGTTTATAGTGTTTTTGTTATATCAGTTCACTGTTCTAGTTACTTTAAATTTAATAATGAGTGAGTATGTATAATGAGTGATGAGTAATGAGTAATGAATAATGAGTGAGTATGTCTTAGCCTAATCGTATATACATAACACTATCACCAGATTGCTGTTTATTTTTCCAGATTATTTTCTTGTTATAATTCTTCTGGCCTTCAGTTTCAATGTTTTATATTAAGCCCAGTGTACTTTTCATTATTTCAGGAACTTTCCTTCATCAATATACAGTATAACATTATCTTTTAATAGAAATGTTAAGCTTCGAATATATGTGTTCTTCCTTTTTTTTGAAATTCAACAATCCACTCTCTTTCTTCCTTCTTTTAATCTCTATAGATTCACTTGGTAAAGCACTTGGCTTCACAATATGTTTTATGGGTTACAAGGTTGTTTTTACACTTTATAATTAACATGATGTATTCTAACCTTATTTTTACTTGTCCCTGATGTACATAATTAGTTTCTAGGGATATATTCCACTAGTTATAAGTATTGTACGCATTGTTAATCTTATTAGGTTAGTTACATAGTTATTTTATATAACTTACATGTGTTACTCACTGTTTATATTATAACAAGGTCTATTTCCTATGCACTTTCATTTCACAAAATTCTGAAAACGTATACATTGCTTTTTAACATTAATCACAGTTATTTTCATTATTTTCATCTTTCTTACATTAGGTAGTTGGTAATTATGGGTTTAATATTATTTTAATTGTTTTTTTTATATCACTTATAGTCTGTAGTGGGATTACATACAATAACTGTTTGAGGTTCGCAAACATGTGGTTTGATATACTCATACCATAACAAATGTTTTCTTACTTAATTTCTAACTTATTAACACTTATCCACTATATTTCTATTTACATTAACATTTATTTACATTTTTTTTATCATTTGATCTTCCCTCCTGGGTGTAGTAGTCATAGTCGTGTCGTCTGATAGTCTTGTCATTGTCATTAAAGTAATTAATTAATAGGTTTTTATTTCCTATTCCCATTGCATGTACTTATCACAATATTTCCTTTATTATTACTTTTTACTCATTGAAATAATTATTTATTTTCAAACAGTTACATCTTATTTTCATTCCTTTATTTGTTAAATTGTTTTTACTTTTCTGCATATTATCTATAAGAAAGATTGCGTTGAGGCATAATTCACAACGAATTTTGATGGTTAATTTATATTTATTCTATGGCATAATCCTGTTATGTTACAATATCTGTTTTATTTTTGTTATTTGTACATTTTAAAATGTGTGATTTATAATGTTTATTACAACACTACAAATTCAATGTTTTACTTTTATGTATTTGACGTGTGTTAAATCTTTATGTAAATTACCTCACATTAAATTCGTGTGTGTGCAAGAATGAAGGTGGTAGTCATAATAATAATAATTCGATTTCATTTGTTTATAAATCCATTTAATATTTTATTGACAATTTCTCATTTGGTTAGCGGTTTAAAAACTTATTATTATTTTGACATGTTTATTTCGAGTAATCTGCAATCTCAGATTACACGTTATTTTCTTATTTATTTTACGATTCCTAATGATTCGTATTTTTACGTACCCAATACGTAAAATGCGTAGTCTTATTTGACACAAAAACATATTATAACATCTTATTACTAATACATTATTAGAAATTTTCTATACTGCTCTCAGCTAGCTCAATTATCTTACTGATTATCCACTCGTTTAATTCTTTATATTACTTATTTTTCTTTACTATTGGGTATGCATTGCTTCATTATGTTACTTTAGTAACTTCGTATTCTTTTAAAATCAAATATCAATCTTTTCAGTAAGTTATTAATAAACGAATTTAAATATTTCTTTGAATATTACTTTAGCTTATTTGAATCTCACCCTAATTTATATATAAGAAAAATTACATTTAATCTTACTATTTATATTCTTATTAAATTAGAGTCTTTCTCTTATTATTTTCTACTTGTTTCATAAGACTAAATTGTCTTTTATTCAGTCTTTAGTTTAGATGAAAATATGGCTTTCTTTCACCTTATTAGTAGTGGTTCCTCAGCATACCCTCCTGTTTATGGTCCTGGGTCCTTTACTGGTGAATCCGTCGTAGACGTGTAGTATGGTGCATTGAACGCTCGTACTCAGGATCATTGAATGCTCGTACTCAGGATCATTCGATGCTCGTATTCAGGATGATTGAACGCTCGTACTCATGATCATTGAATGCTCGTACTCAGGATCATTTGATGTTCTACTGTAGTGGTTGTATCTTAGTAGATTCTTTGGCTGCCATGGTCGTCGATCACGTCCAGGCGTTTCAGTTGTTGGACATAGCTTCCGATCACATCCGTAGTCGAACAAAGAAATGTTGTAGTTCTTGACCAGGGCCTCCGGCCGCTTTGATGGTCTGACGAGAAAGAGAATGATGTTTGCGCGTCCTCGTATTTATACCCAGAGCGCCAAAATCATGTCTCGACAATATTCAGCATGTTTGAAAGTGTCGAGAGTGTCACTCTTAACCAACGCCTTATTGTTACAGTGATTTTGCTCGTCTTCGAAAATTGCGAAGTCTTTGGCACATTATCCGATATTCATTCGATCGGTAATTTTTTAGGCGTTCATCATGCACAAACCGTTTTTCTTTATCTTAATTGCTCTAATTACTATTAATTTTTAACTTCTTACACTAACACTTTTTGTTCGTTTTGCACAATTTTTTATACATTTGTTCGTTATTTTTAATCACACATTTTGGTGTCTTTAGTTTTTCGCTACGATGCACACAAGTCTTATAAATTAATTAAATACAAATAATTTATATCGGTAAAGAAAGGGTGGCGTTTTTCATGAATGAACAAGTCGCACTCACACACACCTTTTGTGCGTGCAGAGAGCAGCTGGCTCTACTCCCTGTATCAGCATGCACGTCTGGCGTTTATATTACAATTTAGATTGCAAGCTGACTTATTATATTTACCAAAATGCGTTATTTATTTGTTTCAAATCACATATTTAAATTATCTTTTGCAATGCACAGTACTCAACATATTTGTACTGTTGCAGTATACTACAACTAATGCTTGTAAACAGCTTCTTCTAAAAGACGATATTTAAAACATATTTCTTTTTAAATTTTAAGATTTTTTTTTTTATAAATCAGTTTTTATCTGTGTATATTCGACGTCACAATATCTTCCTCCTCTCTTCATACATAACAATTTATTGTGGAATATAAACGGACTTAGCGTAGCACACACATAAATTCCACGACCTACCTGGTATGTTATTTGATAGTTACGTTGATTACTCTTCAGATACATAATAATATAAATTGTAATGTTGCAATATACTATTGAGACTGAATAATTGCAAAGTTTGTGACTGTACTAATCAAGTATTGGGAGAGCAGTGTGACGCGTTCTAGCTGACAGTTAAGGATTTAGCAGTAAATCCTGTGTTATACCAGGTTGTCCAATGTTTCTAGCCTTCTTTCTGTTGTAATTCCTGAAAATAGTGTTTCACGGCAGGTCTATCGATAACTTTATGTTATTGCATACCAATGTGTCTTTAATGAGCAACACAATAACAAGCACGAAAATTATGTTAGCTAATATTCTGGAAGATGATCACTTTGTGGAGTAACTGATCCTAGTAGAAGCAGTCGAGCAATGATAGGGATAAGTGGTCCCCTTGGTCACTATAAGGCAGTTTACCTACCTTGTCGTAGAAATTTAATCTACTGGAAATAAAACAATGCCCCTGAGTTCGGAAAAGATAAGCATTGCTTTGAGAATTTGAAAAATGTTGAACATTATAGCGAGTTGGAGCAGAATGACTTGTTGCAAGAATAAGTAACATAACAGTCAGGTTCAATGTTTGTCCCAATTCGCGGCCTTTCCAGACGTCGGCAATTTTTTTTTGTAGTTTTATTAAGTGTCTTTTTTACTTCATAACAGCTGCTTGTTCTTAGAATGTAAGATGTTTTTATCGTTTTAGTTCAATTGTTTTTATTTTATTTACAGTTTCATGAACATTATTTTAGTTTACTAATTTCTAATTAAAATGCATTTATAATGTAAACATTCGTATTCCAAATATGTTTGTATCTAGGTTGTCATTCGAAATACAGAATCTGCATTCCAAAAATCTATTTTCAAGCTTCATCAGATTTGCAAGCAATACAATATGAAAATCTCTGCTACAAAACAAAGGCATTTTGGAGCGAGAAAACGACAAGAACCAAAGTAATGATTAATGATCAAATTCTAGAACAAATGAGCAATTTCAATTATTTGGGAAATAATGTTGCTTATGATAGGAATTATGATATTGATGTTCCAGACAATCAACAATATTTTTAGAATCAACGTACGTTGAGATACAAAATTAAAGTTTTACAAAGTTATGACAGGCCCAGTACTGTCCTATGGGTGTGAATTATCGGCAACAACCGAGAAAGAAGACACTAAAATACAGGGCTCAAAAATGGCATTTTTAAGAGGAATTAAAGGTGCTCTAAACTTGACCGTATAAAGAATGAGGCGGCAAGAGAAGTGTTACAAGTTTATAACTTGAATAAAAAATTGAAAGGTTACAAACAACGGTGGAAAGAACACTTAGAAAGAATGTTAGCTTCTAGTCTGGCCAAACAAGTCTGGAAATAAAAAACTATTGAAGACAGGTGAGTGGGTAGACCCAGGAAGAGATGGCTGGAGGATCTTCGAAAGCGGAGCTGGCAGCATCTTGGTAATTGCGAACGTGAGACGATGACATCCGTATTCCAAAGAAAAATATTGGTATGTCATAATTGTTTACAATGCGGGAAGTTTAAATTAAAAAATATGTTACAAAGTGATAAGGAGTGTACATTAAGCTAGTTTAACGGTTCTAATCAGTTAACGGTGTGTCTGACACTAGTCCAAAAATCTTAGGTTTATACGATATGTTTTATGAAGGCGAAAAATGTGTGCTTCGGTTCATGCTTTATCAGCGGTTTTAATTGAAAGTGTTAATTCTACTGAAGCAGCTACATTACAAACTAGTGCTGTATGCATTTACTTTACGAATCACGTAATACTGTTTTGTTATACTCTGTCACATCACAATGTTTGTTTACTGAATGATTAAGTACGGTCGTTTTAGTCTAGCCACTACCGCACTGTCACAGTGAATATCTTCGCTGAAAATATTTGGGCGGGTTTTCAGCTTGTCGCTGCAATTGGTATTGCGTCGCTTATTCCATCTTTGGCTGGGATTTGTAACGCTGTATTACGTTTGCAACTTCTTCCTATCAGTTTGTTGAGCACAAACTATGAGGTGTTTATTACTGTTCTCAATACCTAATTTTAGAAGCGCTACAGTACTCCTAAGTCAAGGTTACTGACGGTTTGGCACATCTGAAAACTATGTATTCAGACAGCCTTCATGATAGTTTTGGAGATTAACAGCGTGTTTTCCAATGTCACGGGAAAGGGAAAGGGCATCTTAATCATCAGTCAGCATAGTTTTTGCAATTGCAGACAAAGTGAAAGAAACTGACAAAAAGTATAGATAAGGTTATGAGGGTCTCACGTATCCTCGTAGTACAGCGGAAGCAAAAGGGAACTTACAGTTAAAAGTAATGAATGAGAGAGGTTTTAAAACGGTAGGTATAGAAAGTGACGCACACACACACACACACACACAAACACACGTACACAGAGAATTTACTAGAAATAAACGAAACAATACCGACACAGGTGACAGAACCCTCTAGTTACTTAATAGCCAGAAGGTGTTTACTAGAATAGCCAGAATTGTCGTAGCAATAATATCTCTTTGGCATGTTACTTACAAGACAATAAGTAGTAGTTTTTGTATTTCTTTAGAGTTTATGTCATAAATTAACAATACTGAGCCCAAGTAATGTAACCGTCACACAAGTGTTTTTAACCTGACATCATTTATATTATATAAATCGACTGAAACAAGCAGTAGAACACAATATCTCTACAATACGTCTAGTTATTATGTGCAATGTGAAGCCAGTCAAAGGTATGAATTCATGAAAAACACAGGAAATGAAAAATGTTGAAAATTAGCATTACTGAAAACTATGTAAATTCGTTTCATGTGAGAATCGTAAATTCAAGGACAAAGAACAAAAGGATAAACCTACAGAATTAAATTAACGGAACAGAGAACTATTTGTATTTTCCGCGAAGCTAAGCGTGTAATAATGTAACCACATTAATCAATCATTACACAGTCTGTAGAGAATAACAAAACGATGAAATGGTAGTGTTAAACTGAGCACAAAGTGTTACTGCGACAAACTGAGTTAAGATTATACTTTGTCATTGCCATTTGTGTGCATGCTGGTACATGGCGCTGTGCCTCTGTCTTCGTAACGATATTATTGCTATCATGAATGTGCTCCACACATCGTTCTTTCATATATTAATACACATTTTTAAACAATTACATTTTATTTTGTTAAGCCAATATGTAAACTAAACATAACTTAAATATTTAAAACAGCTGTTATAAATAACAAATTTTCAAATTATATAGCTACTTGTGGCTTGTTGGGGCAATAGACTCAATTTATTGAGAACGTTTTAAGATATTTCAATGAGACGAGAAACAAATTTATAACAAAGTTGTTTCATTTAGTGTCTCAATAAACTCAGACACAAACCGTACCAGTTCTGTGTTGTTAGTAGGTCTGCTCTGTGGTAACAGCAGCCTACGTGGTTGCGTCGTTCTGCAACAATATTTCTGTGTACACGACGTTCTTTGTGTATGCTGAATCGCCATCTTAGCTTTGCTCACTAGTATCGTTAATGACTGCCCGTACACCTGTTAGAGCCTTCACCCGGCTGAACGCTACATACAGCTGACCGTGAGTAAAAACGGACTTAAGCAGATAGATTCCTAAAAGTCTGGCCTTGGGATTTGTTTATAGTCTTAGAAATTGCTAGTCTTAACAGCAAACTTGACATACAGAATGGCATGTTTGGGTCGCTTGACATAAGTTTTATTCTTTGTATGACAACGATATTACCTTTTCTAAGCCCTGTTGGAACTTGAGGTGTTCTGTTCGGCCTACCCAACTGGACGTTTTCCTGTGTTCAGAACGTCAACGGCCAGAGGCTTGTCCTATTCTCTGAAGAATTGTGCCCCACACTCACAATAAGTTACACAAATTTACTGTAAGTTGTTTTGTTTTTTAGCTCCTGAGGCCGAATTCAGATACTAGAGATCAAAGCAACAAACCGAAAATAGTACCAAGGAAACAGTCAGAGTTGATGATGTATCCTTTAAGAAATAGTCCACCCCTTAGTGTTTTTAAAACGTTACACTTGGTGTGATTTTTATTGTGGTACCTGGTACATTTACTATTTGATTGAAACAACTACTACAATAAAATAGTACCAAGGAAACAGTCAGAGTTGATGATTTATCCTGTAAGAAATAGTCCAGCGCTTAGTATTTATAAAGAGTTACACTTGGTGTGATTTTTATTGTGGTACCGGGTACATTTACTATTTGATTGAAACAACTACTACAATAAAATAGTACCAAGGAAACAGAGTTGATGATTTATCCTGTAAGAAATAGTCCAGGGCTTAGTATTTATAAAGAGTTACACTTGGTGTGATTTGTATTGTGCTAACGGGTACAGTTACTATTTGATTGAAACAACTACTACAATAAAATAGTACCAAGGAAACAGTCAGAGTTGATGATTTGCCCTGTAAGAAATAGTACAGCGCTTAGTATTTATAAAGAGTTACACTTGGTGTGATTTTTATTGTGGTACCGGGTACATTTACTATTTGATTGAAACAACTACTACAATAAAATAGTACCAAGGAAACAGTCAGAGTTGATGATTTATCCTGTAAGAAATAGTCCAGCGCTTAGTGTTTTTAAAGAGTTACACTTGGTGGGATTTGTGTTGTGGTACCTGGTACATTTACTATTTGATTGAAACAACTACTACAATAAAATAGTACCAAGGAAACAGTCAGAGTTGATGATTTATCCTTTAAGAAATAGTCCAGCGCTTAGTGTTTTTAAAGAGTTACACTTGGTGTGATTTGTATTGTGGTACCTGGTACATTTACTATTTGATTGAAACAACTACTACAATAAAATAGTACCAAGGAAACAGTCAGAGTTGATGATTTATCCTGTAAGAAATAGACCAGTGCTTAGTATTTATAAAGAGTTACACTTGGTGTGATTTTTATTGTGGTACCGGGTACATTTACTATTTGATTGAAACAACTACTACAATAAAATAGTACCAAGGAAACAGTCAGAGTTGATGATTTATCCTGTAAGAAATAGTCCAGCGCTAAGTATTTATAAAGAGTTACACTTGGTGTGATTTGTATTGTGCTACCGGGTACAGTTACTATTTGATTGAAACAACTACTACAATAAAATAGTACCAAGGAAACAGTCAGAGTTGATGATTTGTCCTGTAAGAAATAGTCCAGCGCTTAGTATTTATAAAGAGTTTCACTTGGTGTGATTTTTATTGTGGTACCGGGTACATTTACTATTTGATTGAAACAACTACTACAATAAAATAGTACCAAGGAAACAGTCAGAGTTGATGATTTATCCTGTAAGAAATAGTCCAGCGCTTAGTATTTATAAAGAGTTACACTTGGTGTGATTTTTATTGTGGTACCGGGTACAGTTACTATTTGATTGAAACAACTACTACAATAAAATAAGTTTATAGTATAACACAAAATTGTTATTTCACTTTAAACACAAAAATGACAAATGTTAACATCAGTAGAACTGGAAAACACATATATGCACAGGTCAGAAACTCGAGTATGAAGAACGCGCAGGAAACACAATAGATGATAAATGATCCCTGTATATTCCGTTCCGTTCCACAAGTGATACGTATAACTAACTGTTCCATTTGTTCTATATGGTAACAGTGTAGAGTATAATTTGTAATGATATAATTATCCTAATGAATCATTACAATCTGTGTAGTGAGTATCAAAGGGAGTGTTAGACTGAACACAATGTGCGGTCGTAAACTAGGTTAAGCGTTACACTTTGTCATCCTTGTTTATTCCGCATGTTATTAGACGGCGCAACCAGCTACCGTATGGTTGTCTTGCTTGTAATGACAATGTTGCTATACTGCATGCGCTTGACAGTTTTATAGTATCCTTATTACAAACATTAATATACAATCTATTCATGTTTTACGTACCGAGTCACTTTATGGTTAATTAATTAAATTACCTTATTCGATCCACCTTAATGACACTAACTTCTGTCGTTTAATGGCGCGTTTCGGGATGAAATCCCATCTTCAGATACACAATAATCAAAACATAAATGTATACCACATTTTGTGGTTTGTCATAATTTAAAATGTTTTAAAATCTTTTAAATAAAATATATACAAACGTAACAACTGAATCGCTCGGAGCGCTCGCATGCATGCACGCTGTACCACGATTTCCTCACGACTCTTAAATACGCAATTTTTACCTGGTAAGGTTCTAATTTCAATCTATTCATGTTTTACGTACCGAGTGACTTTATGGTTAATTAATTAACCAGAGTCGTGAGGAAATCGTGGTACAGCGTGCATGCATGCGAGCGCTCCGAGCGATTCAGTTGTTACGTTTGTATATATTTTATTTAAAAGATTTTAAAACATTTTAAATTATGACAAACCACAAAATGTGGTATACATTTATGTTTTGATTATTGTGTATCTGAAGATGGGATTTCATCCCGAAACGCGTCATTAAACGACAGAAGTTAGTGTCACTAAGGTGGACCGAATAAGGTAATTTAATTAATTAATATACACCTTACATTATATTTTATATTTGTTCTATAACAGGGAAATACTATTCATTATGGTAGCTAAATACCACACAGATGCCTCAGCATGTTAATAATGTTTTTCGTAACTGTATTTTGTACCACCAGACACAAAAAAAAAAAATTGAGATGGATAAATTAACTGTGAGACGTTTAAATACTGAGTAAAAATACTTCATACGTAGATATTAAATGGGTTTAGTAGACCAGTGGTTATGGCGCCAGGCTACTAAACTAGAGCTCCCAAGATCGATTACCGGGCGCACCATAAAATCTTAAAGCCTTCGAGAACCATGCGTTTTCTAGATTTCAAGTCGCCTCAGACGAAGAAGAAAACAACAATTTGTGCCCGAATTGTAGTAGTACTGGCCTGACTGCCTTCTTTGTGTCTCCAACGGCTTACATAAAGCAAGCTACCTTGCCTAATTCTGATTAAAAGGCATTATTATTATTATTATTATTATTATTATTACTACTACTACTACTACTATTATTATTATTATTATTACTATTATTATTATTATTATTGTTATTATGTATTTTTCCTTTAATAATTCGAACCGATGGCAGACTTAATTGTTAAAAGTTTATTTTTAATGTGTATTTTTGTAAATGCTTTATACCAGAACGCATGAGAAGACTAGGGAAAATTATTCCGCTGGCTATTCGTCATATTGAAAAGTAGGAAAAAATACATAAATTGATTTATTCGGATTGGACAGTGGAAAATCATATATAATTGTGTATTTTTCTACATAACGTATAGAAAGAATTGTTATATTGAAGACGGTAGTGTTAAAGGTAATACTATAACAAAAGAGTACCAAATGTACTAATTGTAAGCAGTACTTCACTAAATTCAGGCAATGGTACTTCACTATTACTGTGGTTTAGTTTTGCAGATCATAAACTTTTTCTTGCTGCCAACTTAAAACAACATGTATCAATATAACATGCCCTGTTTAATTCCTCTGTGGATAACATTACATTTGCATACCCCTCAGTCGCCTGTAAATGGATTGTAAAATACAGCAGCCTCCTGTTTATTAAGAGAAAATATCAGATTAGCGTAAATTCCTGATTGTTTAAAGAGACATAATAAATATACACACCTAATAATTCTTTATTACAGTGATTTTTCGTCTTAAGTTGATCGCGGACCATGAGTGAAAGGATACACAAGAGGTGATCAAACCCACGCTGTCAAGATCTTAAGACCACAAAGGAAAAAAACCTATTTTCTATTATTTATTTGTCAACTATAATAATTTTTAGCTAATTTAATTTGACTAACGTTAATTAATTGTAATTATGTTTGAGAATACAAACAACCACACTGCCACAATGTGTACTAGAAATTACATACAACAAATTATCACTGACTTACTTGAGATTAATGCGCGTGATATAGAAATTGCGATTTTTCCCCAAGTACATAACGTTTGGGTGATGTAATAATATGTCACCTATTTGTCCAGCCATTCGTTCCTTACTTTTACCATTTCTTTTACTCGTATACACTGGAAGAGTCGAATATATTATATACACTAATTTTCTACAAGACTATGGCCCTCCGTACACTTTTCTATGGGTCTGAGAATTGACTTTAACAAAATCCCAGGCCAGTCGTATACAAGCAGCCAAAATCAGATTGGTCACGTGACACGTGACCGGACACACTCTTCAAGTTCACAGAACACGTGTAGACATACGGCAGGAATTGAATACTATGAGTATACTCGATAGGTTTGCCCAATATTGTTGGAACATCTTAACGGAATGTATGACTGCTGCATCCCCTAACAACTATGGAAGTTTAAGACGAAAGGTCGGAGAAGAGTGGAGGCGCCCAAAGAAGCGTTGAAGTGACTAGCTCTAGTCTGTCTGCTTTGGACCGGAACAAAGCACTGTTGGTTTAAACTTTACTGAAGACGATGATGATACCAGTTTTTTTAATGAACTGTGGTTGGAAACCACTGTTTTAATAACTCTTGCCCAAAACGAATTACTAAATACTATTATAAAACGGAATACATGAAGTCGCTGAATTGATGACATGAAATCAGTACATCTGATTATGTTCGGTGGTTTCATCCATACTATTTTATTTGAAAAATACTACGTAATAGTTAAATAGTACATCTAAAATCCTACACGTAAAAATTCATTTTTAAACTGACAGAACTTACTGAAAAGAGTTTTCTTTGCCGTGATAAACTGTGTCTTCCAGTAAAATATTCTTGAAATTTCCACTGCTTATTGAGTTTTGGGCATTAGAGTATTTTCAACTATCAAGCCCTCGTTACAAAGAAAAAAAAAAAAACAAAATTTTGTGATTACTACTTCTTGAGCTGTATCGTCTTTTCCTCATTCATTCATCCTATTTAATTGCCCAAAATTTTCTTGAACAATATGATTGATCAGCACCCATTAATTCTTCTCAAATTGAAATATCATCTTCATTTCACTGATTATCCTCCCTAAATGAAATAATATTAGCACGTTTTCAAACAGTATTTTTATTGACTTTGGTTTTGTAGGATAACCTCGTTTTAATTTTCTTGTTTACCTTTGAGAAACACGAGTTTGTATTGAGTAAACAAGTTTCATTAAACTAGTCAAGGAACACTCCGCACAACATATAAGTTCAGAGAGCACTACCTCGCTCACTCCAAACGGTGCATCAGACTTATAAGCATTGTCGAAGTGATGGCATCGAATTATAATAAACTGACCTATTGTAATAATATTTCTCCTGATTTTCTCATATTTATGTTGTATATAATATTACTACTTAAACAGGATTATTATGAAATAAACTTTTTATCATAACATTACGTTGAAGGAAAATGATAGATAGGCGGAGAAACGAGTGGACTGGAAGAAGGCGATAGGGTAAATTCCGTAACGAGAGATACGGTGTCAGTTATTGAGATTTATGTTCTGTCTCGTGTCGCCCCTTTCATGATTGGAAGCTATACATATCCATTTATTCAATTTTGTTATTCAAAAAAACTGAGTGAATGTTTTGAAATTAGATTATGCAAATATATATTGTTACGACGGCCTACTGTTCGTCGTATGACACAATGAAAAACAAAATACAAGACACCAATTACGTCACTAATCACCAGCTTTAATTATCACAATTAAACAGTTTGTAACTAAGAAAACAGTCTCTTACAACAAGTCAAATAAAAATTGTTCACACGCAATAAAAATGTCTACTAATATAAAACACAATTGTATTACAGTCGTGCCGCACAATTATAAAACACATAACACTTCGCCACAATACTAGAAACCGCACTCCAATAATTCGCAACTCAAACTGACTGAGCGTCGCTGAGTACTTGTATTTATACCCCGCCGAGGTTCCAGAATATTCGCCACTGCGCGTCAAGAATGCTACTAGAAAATACCAGAACATTGGTTGCGGCCTTACACACAGCAGGCGCAGACTGGTGAGTTCGAAACAATCTCGCATGTTGAGAATCACATAACATATGTGCCTTTAGCACACAACATTATAACCGGATTCCATTGGATCGTTCGAGAAACACGTAGGCTATACCGTTCTGTAATGTTACAGTATTTAGAAGGGGGTAGTAGACTTTGCGCGTGGCTATTAATCTAGAGATACTGGGTTGAATTCCCGTCGTCGCCTTAAAATCGATGTCTCAGGACGGCTCAACGTATGCAAACGAGTACTTGTAATTACATCCTGGGGTGAGAATTAGTGACTAAAGCGTAGTGCTGCCCATACTACCTTCCTTATATCTTTTTCGGGTCAGGTAAAGCAATAAAATCTTCCTAACTCTTAAATACTTAAAACTAAAATGGTAATAAAATACCTGCTCAACATGGTAAATTTCGGTTACATACAAGTTGCGGTTTTACTGGTCAAGAAACGTTCTAAAGCTGCAGGGAAATTTATGAAAACATTTAAGTTTTTTATGGTTTTTCAAATACGAATCATAAGTAGAATTGTTTAAAAAAATTATCCACACCAAATAAATTGTTCATTTATTTACGGCAAACGGTTTGTTATAATGTAACTAATATAATGTAGTCTACATTCTTGACCAAGTTTCATATTGTAATCTTAATATTAATAAGATTAATGTTCTTATTAATAAGAACGTTCTAAGCTTTTTGTAATTAACGTCTATGCGACACACGCACACGTCTATCGAAACCCGAACTTACAACAATTAAGCGCGTTTTCACGTATCCAACTACACATTATTATTATTTAAGGAATCTAACTTACAGATATCCTTAGAAGTTGAAATACGGAGTTGCATATGCAACTCTACAAATGTCATCCATTTCCTTATTACTATCGTATGGCTTATTATACTTTCCACACGTACAAACACATTCCACACGTATATTAAAACACATGCAGTACGAGTTTACATTGCAATATGCATATATGTGCACTGCATATATATTCATGAGATGACTATACATATAATTTTATACACATGAGAAAATTATATTAATTATTATACATAACTTTCTATTGCAGGATGTAGACATGAAAACATTTTCCTGCATACAACCAATGTGCATGCCTTTCAAATCAAGTGTCCTGTCAGTTCAAATATTGTTATCAACAACGACTGAAATGAGCAAACCTCCTGTGTTCCGTATCTGCTTTGCGACACGGCATTGATTACAATTATATAAACAAAAAACAATGCTTACGTTCCAGGCACTGGTGGTGCAGTAAATAAATCTTGCCAATTTAAGGCGCGTGAAAATATACAAAATTCAACTTCTATAAAATAACAGCAAGACAACTACTTTTGTACGGCAGCAACAGTTAAGTAAACACCAAAAATGATTACAATAAAATATATGATGTTTCGAGGAGAATAAAAACCTATATTAAAGATGTAATCAATCACCTGCAAAGTGATTTAAGTGTACGCAACAAGTAACGACCACATTGTTTATAAACGTAAGTCACCCAAGAATGGAAATAATTATCAGCACAATTTGTCTACAATTAAAAACGGAAACAAAAAGCATTTGAAGAAAACAATGTCCGTAAACAATTTGTGAGGAAGAAATAGGTAACGATTTAATCCTCACATTGAAGATGATGAAGATTGGTATTTCTGTTAGGAACCATGTTTGTATTATTCATGTTTATATTTACATGTTTCTTTTTATGTTGTTATTGTTGGAAAAACATTTACAACATTGTTTTGTTAGTATTTTTTACAGTTAATGCGCATGATCTTTGCTTTGTTCTTGTTTCCCACGTTCATAGGTCATTATTATTTCTCCATACGTTTGTCCGATTTTTCGTCTTTGATTCGTAGTCAGTCGCACTTGTAATTCAAAGTTACGTGTAAGTGTTTCCAAATCACGACCCGACACAAAAATATGATTTGTGTTTTCAGTGGCTGCAGCAGATCCATCTCAGCTTTTACATTTATGATTTTATATAAATATACAATGTTTTATATCTTCTTTATGTTTTAGTTATACTACTCAATTAATAATATTAATTGTACCGTTAAAGATATACAACATCTGTGGGGTGTTATGCTATTACGCTACTGAATTAACGAATCTGTGATTAAGTAATTATTGAATATATTAATTTGCATAATGAGCTCGTGTAATCAATAAATAACACGTTAATTACTTTACGTTAGCATAACTATTGCATGGAGACTCTAGTTGTTGCATTACTAAATAAAATAAAATAAACTACCATAAATCACTCAAATGCTAGTACTTTCTCGTTCTGATGTAATTTGACAATGATGAACGCATATTGATAAAATAAACACTTAATTTATTAACATTATATCATTCATTAAATTCAATATATATATAATATGGATGATTCCCTGTAAATACATACATTCATAAACTCATGAAAAGAACATAAAAGAACACATGTTTATACATCAAATTACAAGGTAAATCCAATACGTTGTTTGCTGAAAAACATACACATATATATATATAATGTAATCGATATATAGAAACACAAATATTCAAACAATAAATCCTATACTAATGCGTTCATCGTATGCCTCAGATGGATGGCGTTAAATTATGTTTATCATGTTTAAATTAAATGCTCAAGGGGTGTTTCTTGAAAAAGAGACAGGACAGTAGAGTTTCTTATGATAAGAATAGCATAAAGATTACTTGTTTAGGTGAATTTATCCGATATTTCCATCGGCGTAACTCCTCTCTGCTGGATCATGTGTGGGAAGCTGTGCTGAGCTGTGACTGACACTTAACACACGCGAAACAGATTCACTCGCGCTGTGTGTTCGTATTAAAGTTCATCGTTAACTATGGTGTATATATATATGTCTGTGTATTGTTCAACGTTTGATATGTTCATTACTGTTAGTGTTTTGATGCCGCGGTGTAATTGTTCCACATGATATTGAATCGCACCGCAACACTGTATAATGTTATTATTTCGCCGTCCGGTATTACATCAACGAAAGTTCTACGCGTCGATTATTGATGTAAGTGTGACTGGTTAGTTCAATTCTGAATTAGAGTATAATAAATAATTCTATAATTGTTAAGCACTGGCGTATGTCGCATGTTTTTAGACACTGAAAGTACACTATTACCGGATACGCGCCAATATCGAAATGTCTAAGTCTCTTAGTTATATGACGCGTGGCAAAATTTCAAAGTCCCACTGCCGTCCGTATGTTAATCGAACTTTGACGACCGACTGTTGAAAATTATAAAGACTGTTCAAAGTATATGGTTGAAAAATTATGAGAGACTGTCCTCCCGCGTGCTCTGCAAGCAGTTTTTATCAAACATCGTGTACCACAATGCACCGTACTGGAAAACACGCCTCAAGTTGAACATGATAGGATGGAAGATCTCCTACCCTTAAGCCAGAGTGTCGTTCTTCACTTCCCATTCGACGTTCCCGTTCCTATGCTGGCGACGGTCCTCTCCACCAGGTCTCTGGGTAGATGCTGGGTTGTGATTGGATATCCTGTCTCCCCACGGGTTCGCGTCGAAAGCCTCCGTACTCTTTTCCTAGAACAGGAGAAATTTCATGCTCGTCTATCATGCCATTGTCTAAGCGTACTCCGGGTCTCGCTGCAGTTCTCACGAAAACAATGTGTCGTCTCTTGTTTTTGTTCGCTGTGTTTGACCCTTTTTTTCTGAACGCTATCCTGGCGCAGCGTGACGTCGTTTCCAAAACGGCACACCTACTGCCTGTCGTAAATATCCGTTGTCGCCAGTAAGTCGTTCCCCTGCTGTTTACAAGTTTGATTCTATTATTTTAGGTATCGATGTCCGTCCTCGTATAGGGTATATACTATTGTGTGACTTACACTCTTTTTATTCTTTACTAGTACTCTTACAAATTAACCCGGCAGTGTGTCCGTCACAGTTTCTCCTCTAAATTGGTACTTGACACAATTTCCATTATCTGACATTTGCAGGCTGTAAATCTCGTGTTTTAGTCGAGTCTGTCACGGCCAACCCTGTGCCCTATTGTACAACTATGTGAAACGTACTTGCATTGTCTGAAGTAAACGTTCACTTGACACTTCTACACACATTTCTTTATTTATTGCTCGTGGGCTGAGTAGGTGTGTCATGCTGAATGTAACGTCTTTTCAGTCACAATAAAATTTTTTAAATTTTTGGTTGTTACATAGGTCCCCAAATCGGATTTGATGTTGGATTAGCGGAAGACACTCTAATCCGATTTCTGCGCTCTGAGTTTGTTGTGGGAGTCCCCTCTGATAAAGTCGCGGTCAATGACCTACTTTCCTCTGCTTGGGGTATATGGATATATATTCCCTATATTTGGTCGTAAACTACCTCTGGGAATTTATTGCCGTGCATCTGAGGAAAGATGAACGCATTTTTTACATATTTGCATATCTAATTAGATATGGGATTATGTACAATAATAATAGCTGTGGATGGCTGTGCCGTCCGCTTATAATCTAACACATGAAATAATGATTTTCGACATGAATTACAATTATTCATGTATCGTTTAAATATCATTATGATAGCTAATGTTCTTAGTCTATCTTGACCATTTAAAATACAATTTACGACCTGTAAATACACATTGATACATTCACTAATTATTATTGAGTATCACTCACAATACGTGTTACTATCATCTATACTAATTATATTGATTAGTAATTTATATACATTATTCAGGAACAATTAACAATTCACTTGAGATCATTATGATCATAACTAACTTTGTTTTATATCACTCAGATTTGATTAATTAATCTAATATCATCGGGTGTCTATAAAACTCGTTATAACGTCTTTTCGCAATTTATTGCTGCACATTCAATTGAACTTTTCACATCATAATTGTCTTTTCTATTTAAATTTCCACTAAAACTGGCTATACACATGTAATTAATGTCGTTAGGTTGCCACATTGTGACTTAAGAACTCCTTGTACAAAATCTTTACATTATACACTAATAAGATATACATCATACTGATTAGCTAGTTGGACTGGTTTTCGCGGGACATTCACCTTATGTGTTGATCCGCCTCCTCCTAGTCCACTAGTCTAACTGATTGTCGATGCACTTTCGTTTTCCTTTGAGACTTGTGATTTCGTCTCAAAGTATCTCTTCAGCAATCGTACGTTGAAAATACCCCTCAGTTTTCCATTGCTATCGCACTCAGCGAGCTCGTATGTTGCGTTACCAAGGACGCGACTAACCTTGTATGGTCCGGTGTATAACTCGAAAAACTTGTCTATCCTTTTCATTGCGGCGTCGGATTGATGGTAGCTCCTCAACAGCACCTTATCGCCGGTAGCAAATTTAGTAATATTCTTACCATCATTGATACGTTTAGCATATTTCTCTCTTTTGTCTTTTATTTTTACAAACACATTAACATTGGGATTGTGTTCATTGTTGATGACGTCTTTGTCCAGCCACTTCTCCCATGCGCGGGTCGGCTTCTTTCCTAAGTGTGCCTCGTGGGGTGTTATTTCTATTGTTTCGTGGTACGTTTCATTGATACATGTTTCAATTACTCCGACGTATCTTGACCACTTGCTATGCTGGTCGTGTACCAGGATCCTGAATAGATTTCCCAATTGGCGGTTAATCCTTTCCGCTAAGTTCGCTCGAGGATTCCTTATCGCGGTATATCTTGGTTGTATTCCCAGCTCCTCGAGACCTTTAACCCATCTTTCGGCGGTAAATTGCGTGCCGTTGTCGGTTAAAATGACTCTCGGTCGTCCATACTTCGTACAGTAATCGTTGATCCGTCGTAGTGTCGTGGTGGTTGTCGCTCTTCTTAGTGTAAATAGTTTGACAAACTTTGTGAAGTTGTCCACCATGACAAGTAAGTATTTGACACCTCCTATACCTGTTGGTAAGGGTCCATAGTAATCAACACTTACTATATCACCTTTGGCTGATGGTATCATGGCTTTTGTTCCGCCAAAGAGCATCCTGTTGTTCGTATCCTTGTACCGTTGGCAAGAGTCACAAGTTTGGGTGTATACCTTCACTTTCTTGATCAAGCTGTCGATCGTGAAGTGCTCTTGTAACATTTTTATACACCTTTTCGGGCCTAGGTGTCCGTACATTTGGTGTATCTCTGCAATTAGATCCTTCGACACGCTGTCAGGAATGTATAGTTTCCATTCGCCACGTCGTCGTCGGTACAACTTATCATTAACAATTTTATAAAATTTACTTAATTTACTATCTATAACGTTATTCTTAATCTTATCTATGAGCGTTCCGAGTTTGGCATCTTCATTTTGGTATTTGCCGAACCTCTAATTATTTTGCCTAATTGTTGACTCATTTTAATAACTAGGTGATTAATCAAATATTCGTGCGTCTCCTCGTTTGTCTCGTGTTGTTCCGTGTCAGCCGGGTATCTACTCAGTATGTCCGCAACGACATTATCCTTTCCTTTGCAGTGGATAATGTCGAAATTGTACTCCTGTATGGCGAGAATCCATCTTGTAATTCTGGAATTATTTAAGTGACACTTGTGCATAAATGTTAATGCTTTATTGTCGGTGATTATCGTGAGTGGTTGGGCAAGTATGTACATACGAAACTTATCCAGACATCTAACGATACTCAGTAGCTCTTTCTCCGTCGTGAAGTAATTGCGTTCTGCTCCCTTAAATGTCTTGCTTGTAAAAGCGATGACGCCGATTTCTCCATCTTCATCAATCTGGTAAAGCTGGCCACCATACGCAAAATTACTAGCGTCACACTGAATATAGTATCTTTGGTTCGGCCGTGGGAACCGTAGAGTTACTGTGTCGATAAATAAATTCTTGACTCTCTGGAAACACTCGTCCACTTCCCTTGTCCATGAAAACTTTCGTCCACCTTTCAGCAGTTCATGTAAAGGTTGCGTTGTTTCTGCGTATTTACTCGAGAATCTGTTATAAAAATTGGTAAGACCAAGAAAACCTTTGAGTTGTTTTGTATTCTTCGGTGCTGGGAAATCCATAATCGCCTTTACCTTGTCATCGTTTGCTTGTATCCCTTTTGTTGTAAGGCGATAACCAAGGAAAGAGATCTCTCGTCTGAAGAATTGTGACTTGGTGAGGTTGACAGTTATATTTGCATTATTGAGGTTGTTTAGCAACGCTTCTAAATGATTTAAATGTGTTTGTATATTATTGGAGTAGCACAAGCAGTCGTCCACGTAGATGATCGTGTTCTTCTTGACCTCCTCCTCGAGGGCCACATCCAATCCACGTGTCAACGCTGCAGAGCTGGTGCTGAGTCCAAATGGCGTCACTGTGAATCGGTAGCACTTCCCTTCATGCATAAACGCAGTGAAATACCTACACTCTCGTTTTAATGGGACTTGCCAGAAGCTACTGGATAAATCGACTGTCGACAAGTACTGCATATCACCACATCTAGCCAATATCTCATTTACCGGGGACACTCCTTCGTAATCGGGCACGGTCACGCTGTTCACTTTTCTTGCATCAAGGCACAGGCGAACCCTCCCATCCTTCTTGATAACTGTCACGATTGGGTTGACGTACGGGCTGGCGCAACGTTCGATTACTCCATATCGTAACATCCGGTTAATCTCCTCGTTCACCTTGTCTCTGTAGGCAAGCGGCACAGGCCACCCTCGTTGAAAGTAAGGTGTCCTGCCCGTAACGTGAAACTCGTGCGTGTAACCCTCTATTCTTCCCGGGCACTCCCTAAAAACATTCCGGTTCTTTACCAAAATCTCCTTCAGGCGTTGCAGTATTCCTTTATCCACGCAGTCTATGCTCCCAATCTTCTCATCGATGCATCGCAGTACTTCCTCTTCTTCTTCACTGTTTATCACGTCAATATTCATGATTGGTATAATGTGCTCCTCATCAACAGTATCGTTTTTTAAACTAATTACTTTGTTTCCGATGTCGATGCGACACCCAACTTCTTGTAAAAAACTATTTCCTAGTATACATGGTTTCACTAATTCTGGTATTACCAAAAACACACATTCATATCGGATACTATCAATCTCAATAGTAGGGGGTAAATGCCGGTCCTAACTCAGGCGGGGCTTAAAAGTGGTGGGGGGTGGGCGTGTCGGGTAGTGGGGTGGGCATGGGGTGGAGGGGTAGTGGTGGGAGGTGGGGGAGGGGGTAGTGGTGGGAGGTGGGGAGGGGTCATGTGGGCGTGGCCTGTAGGTGGTGGGGACCGGGGTGGGGTAACAAAATGGTGGAATAGGTTGGTTGGGGGGTTGGGGTGGTGGAACAAAATGGCGGCTATAGACCCAAGTGGGCGTGGCCTATGAGGGGGGATTAGGGTGGGGGAACAAAATGGCGGCTAATATCCCCCTATTGGCCAAGAGTGTGTAGACGAGGGGTGGGGGGTACAAAATGGCGGCCCCCCGATTGGTGGTTAAAGTGGGAGTGGCTTATGGGTTTGCTGGATGGGAGGGGGACAAAATGGCGGCAGGTCGTTCCTGCAAGGATGGGGAGGGGGAACAAAATGGCGGCTTGTCCAAGACTTATATGGCCAAGGGGAAGGGTATTACAAAATGGCGGCCGGTAGAGGGGGAACAAAATGGCGGCTTGTCCAAAACTGTTATGGGCAAGGGGAAGGGTAATACAAAATGGCGGCCGGTAGAGAGCTTGGTCATAGAACGGCCGATGGGACGTTAAAAACAAAATGGCGGCCTACAACTTATTTCCAGCCTCTGCGTACGTTTTCCGTCCACCGTTCTCCCCCTCCATCACTCCGACGATCTGCGACGGTCGCCGGCTGCCGGCGTCACGTTCTCGGGCTCGAGGGTGTCCTGGAAGTTGTCGGATGGTCGATATGAGCCGGATCCCGGCTGCCGTAGCGGCTGACAAAATCATTAATGTGAATTTTATTGTATGTGTTAATTTGATATGCCCTGCCTGTGGTAGGACCGGCATACACTATATGTATTTGATATGTTTGTTTAATTTGATACGTTTATATTACGTTGTCAGAAATGCAGTAACATGTGTGTGGGTGTACAAAATTGGGTAATTGATATGTTGGCAAACAATGTTTTATATACCATGATTTATATTGTCGCTTGCAGTTGTGAGAGAACATACATATGTTTTTAGGTATGACTGTACTAACAGCCAGAAGACAAGTTTAAATGAATAAATATTTGTTGATGTCGCACGCGTGCGAAACCGGTTCGACGAGACGCAACTTCATAATTCCACACACAACAAGATTCTCTTTGCAGGCTTAAAAGCAGACAAACAACTTTTGGCTGGTTGTTTTGCATACATACGACTAAGTTACAGACACGCGAATATTTGGCTGATGTGTACAGTGGTTTCATATTATAAGTGCTCCTCGATTTTTCTATAAAACAAATAAATGATAAAAGACCTCCATCTCCTTTTATCCGGACTGTGGACCGGCTCACTGTCTCACGATGACAACATTCTCCATGTCGAATATCATTATCGTGAAGGCTAGTGAGGTAGGATTAAGGACCTTGTGTCAAGATTAAGTGTTTGGTCCTTGAGTCAATGATATGAAAGTGTTTGTACATATACATTCTATTTAAGATTTTTTTAACAACGAAATACACGTAATTCGGCTCGAACATTACACCTGCAAAGTGGACAATGTGTCAAAGCCATTGCACATTCTACACATACTGCTAAATGAGCACATGGTAAGAATACAACCGCGATTATGTTTTTATAACATACTTTACACAGTTCGTTATCGTCAAGTCTTGTTTCTAGTACTTCACTGTTGTGAGAATTATGTTCTTCGGTGGGAGTAGGAGACTGGTATCGATGTTGTATGTGCTTCAGAGCTTCGTCTACAAATGTTTGACCTTTCATTGTTCGAAGGTAGATGCAATGACGAGAATATTTAACGTGTTCTACCCAAGGATCATCTTCTTCTTTCCATTCGCGCAATCGGATTCCACAATTAAAACATATCGTTTCATCACCTTGTCCTGTATACAGGAAGCCGGCGTCGCACAGGGCACGAGATGTTGTTTTCAACGCAACAGGCCATTTTTTGAACGACTCAAATCGCTTAGCATCAACGGCGTATGCGGGGAATAAAGGCTTCTTTTTTTCAAATATGCTTAAAGTTGCCAAATCACGTACAGTTTCTTCTCCTTCTCGCAACTGGATACCAAAATTTGAAGAATCGGAAACCTTTAACGAAATGGAAATAGGCACATTTCCACATGGGAGATTACGCAGAAAACGACAAGCAGGCGAATATTTTTCATGTTCTTGTCTCGGATCGTCACCCGGTTGCCACGCACTGATTTCTATACTGCAAAATGCACATCGAACTCTATCCAGTTCATGGAGATAATAAAATCCGGCTCGAGCCAAATTTGCAGGTGAAATAAACGATACGGACCACCCGTCAAAGGTTCGTAACCGTTCTATCTCGTTTTCCCACATACTAGTATCAAGCTGAGTGTATCTATCAAACACATCCATCGCTAACAGTCTGCGAGAACTTTTGAAATACTACTAGCGCGCTAGTCACATTGTGAACATATTTAAGACGTACGGCTAGCGCTACAGTACGAAGCGTTTGCTACATAATAAAAATGAAACCATTGAGAGCATATTTACGTTAAAACCAGTTTAAATTGTTTTGTATTTTATAAAATGTTTTACGTATACCGCCATCTTCGTTTGCCTTGACTTTTGGACCAGCTTGCAGTAAGTTGCAGATGTTAATTGTAATAATTATTACAAGTAACCAATTCAACTTGTGAACATATTTAAGACGTACGGCTAGCGCTACAGTACGAAGCGTTTGCTACATAATCAAAATGAAACCATTGAGAGCATCTTTACGTTAAAACCAGATTAAATTGTTTTGTATTTTATAAAATGTTTCACGTATACCGCCATCCTCGTTTACCTGGACTTTGGACCAGCTTGCAGTAAGTTGCAGATGTTAATTGTAATAATTATTACAAGTAACAAATTCAACTAACTTCAAGGTCGAGTTACGGTGGCTCCGAAAGGAGCCAATTACGCCGTCAAAAAAATAATAAAACTTTACAGAAGATAAAATACCACAAAGGCACAAGATGGCATTACCTCCCGGTGAAATGCGACTGGATCATCGTCGCTCTGCCAGTCATAAGCACGCACACCGCAGTATCTGCACCTTACGGTGTCTCCGTCCCCTTCGTAGAAATAGCCGGCTCGTGCTAAAGCACTAGGTGCAACAGCAGTCGATGGGTACTTCGAAATGTAATGTTTGGTGTTACCAATACGGTATAGACTGTAAAATGTACCGAGTCTGTCTGTGTACGTCGACATGACAACAGGTGAAGTGAGTGAGTGAGTGAGTGCAGCTAAATGCAACCAGCTTTTATACTGAAATGTTTGTGGTTTTTACTCCCACCACCTACCTACGTTCTTGGGATTTGAAGCCACCTGTTTACTTTTTAGTTTGTATCTACTGTCTGTTGTATGCGTTTGCTCCGATCATTTATAATATTTACTATGTAATTTATATTGGATATCTATTTAAATTGCTTGCAAGGTAACAAATGAGTCATTACGTACGCGTTATATATGGATACAATTAAAAACTTGTTTCCAAGCTTATTACGCCCAGTCAGTTAAAATGCACTTGGATTCATTGCAATAAGTACGTTACGCTGAATATTCGTGTATGTCTACTGCCATCCTCTTTTATTTGGACTTTGGACCAACTTCTTAACATATAATGCTTATATTTGTGAATAAACACAAGTATAATCATAGTATGCTTGAAGGTAGAGTTACAGTTGGTCATTAAAATGACCTTTAATGTTTGTGTGTGATTGTGTAGGTGTTATCTCTTTTACCAAAACTTCATCTCCTCACTTCTCGATTAATTTTACCAAAACTGCACGTCCTCACTTCTCGATTAATTTTTCTTCTTTTGACGCGTCTTTTCCTTTACTATTACATCGATGTCTATTTCGTATGTGCATTTTCCATTGGCTAGCGGTATCTCTTGTCGTACAGCTAAAAAGTATTTGCCTTTAGGTAGTGCTGCCATCTCCTCGTCCGTGTATAGTCCAGCGTAGCGCTTAGGTAGAAATACAGAAAATTCTTTGTCTTCTTCTTCTTCCGGATCTAACAAATCGCACACTACAGAAGCGCCGAACTGTGTACTAATATTACGCATAGCAGTTATGTGATATTTTTTGTCTATTAACAACTCTTTTAGTCGCAGTTGAGGCAGAAACTCCCTCAAAGCCACTTCTTTAGCTTTATCTAAAAATGTGTCCATGACAGTAGTCTACGACAAACGTTTACAGACGAGTGAATAAACCTTGCTGGACGGTTGTATTTATGTAGAACGGATCCGAACAGGTGTGCGAATGAAGGTCATTACAGGGACATGTCTCGACATGTACAATAGTGTTATTCAATCCGAGCAGATGTGCTATGAAGGTCAACTTGTTCACCTATTACTGCGTACTGACAGTAGAGTAGCCAACGCCCATGCAGGTGTGCGAACGAAGGTCATTACAGAGACACGTCTCGAGCTGTATAATAGTATTATTCAACCCGAACAGGTGTGTTATGAAGGTCAACTTGTCCATCTCTTACTGCGTACTGACGGTAGAGTAGCCAACGCCCATGCAGGTGTGCGAACGAAGGTCATTACAGACACACGTCTCGAGCTGTACAATAGTATTATTTAATCCGAGCAGGTGTGCTATGAAGGTCAACTTGTTCATTTGTTACTGTGTACTGACAGGAGAGGAGCCAACGCCCATGCAGGTGTGCGAACGAAGGTCGTTACAGAGACACGTCTCGACCTGTACAATTCAACCCGACTGGTGCCGATACTCCTGCTTGTGTGTCGTGAAGGTTATCTTCTTTGCTAGTAAATGCAGACTCGATTTAATAAAAAAATTATGTACGTTACAATTCGTCTTCTTCTGTTACAAAGTTTTCAATGCTGGTTAAAGCAAATCTGAAATCTAAACAGACACATGATGTCGGCCCGCCACTGAACTGGTTCCATGAACATGCTTCGTAATGACCATCTGCTCGTTTTTTCCCCAAATTATGGTTTATGTAACCCAATACTTTCAGTATAGATTCCGTCAAATGAGTTAACCTTATTAGATGCTCTTTATGTTTACACAGCAACCTCGTATCTGTTAGTGGGAGCAGCTGTGACAGTCGATTCACTGCATCATCCGGTAAATAACGTTTTAAATGTTCAGCGTTTCTCGCCTTCTGCCACACGGTATCCATCGTACAGATGAGTTACACTGACTGAACCGATAAATGGAATACACGCACACAATATATGTAATAATATAAATATATTGCACACTATAACCTAAGTGTTTGATCGACGTACGTTCAAACAGTGTTTAACATATGTGTTGAAATAATCGATAGTGCCTCGTGAAGTAAATGTTTCCTTTTCAGTTTCAAACTGGCTTCATTTCCGCACCACCCGAGAGGTAGAAAGCAAGGCGCGTTTTTTTTATAGTGCTGTCGCCAGTAGCCCTATTGCACTGTCTACAAATGTTTAATATTTTTTTGTATTTTTTATATTTTGTCGGATTTCTTATTAATTATACTATGAGCCTTGATTTCGTGTAAAAACATAATTTCCACACGTCTTACATTTTATACCTACACCGTCGTAGTAGAGACCACGTTTTACCAAAGCGGAGAACGAATTTAAACTGTCCACCTGCTGCAATGTTATTGTGTCGTTGCGTAACCATTTTGCATAATGTTGTGCTTTTCTTAATGCACAGTTGTAGACGTACTTATTCGATTTTATATGTCTATGTTTTTTTACACAACACCGATTCCATGAGTCCTGTAACGTGTTCTCATACTTTGTTGCGTTTTGGTCGTTCAAGTCAACTACGTTTGAGTGGAATTTGCTGAGGAAGCGCGTGTGCTCTAAGCCTTTTGTGAATACTATGGAATATGTTCTGCATACGTCACGGATAATCGTTTGCAGTTGTGCGTATTCCACTGCACCATCGTACCATGATAAACCGTGATAATAACTTTCCAGCCAGTCTGCTGTACGTGCGTTTTTTGTGGTCAAACGTGAATGTTTGTATGGCGGCTTGAATAGAACGACCCGAAATAGCTCTTGTTCAATGTCCACTATCGCAAGTTCCTTTATAACGAATCGTTCTTCTCCTTCACCCGGAGAGGTCTCGAACATTATAACACATCCGTCCATGGTAAAGCGTGGAAACACACTGATATGATTGTCAAAGTAATGCAAGTTAATAATCTGAGCACAAGGTGATGTAGAATCAAACTATACACGTCCCGCAAAAGATTTTAGCTCTTCGATTAACCTGTAACACGCCTGCGTTTCGTCAGTTCTTTCTAACGTTGAAGATGATGTAAGCTCTTAATGTATGTACATGTTGTTTACGTCCTTTTCTGATACTAACTGTCTTAAGTGTGCGTTTATGTTGGGTATACACTTTACCATTGTCTTCCATTCGTGTTCTGACAATACGAAAGGGGATGACATCTCGTCTTTGTCATATCTGTACAGTGTAATATACATTTTTCCAAATAAAGGCTAAACATTACATTTCGAAGTACCCATCGACTGCTGTTGCACCTAGTGCTTTAGCACGAGCCGGCTATTTCTACGAAGGGGACGGAGACACCGTAAGGTGCAGATACTGCGGTGTGCGTGCTTATGACTGGCAGAGCGACGATGATCCAGTCGCATTTCACCGGGAGGTAATGCCATCTTGTGCCTTTGTGGTATTTTATCTTCTGTAAAGTTTTATTATTTTTTTGACGGCGTAATTGGCTCCTTTCGGAGCCACCGTAACTCGACCTTGAAGTTAGTTGAATTTGTTACTTGTAATAATTATTACAATTAACATCTGCAACTTACTGCAAGCTGGTCCAAAGTCCAGGTAAACGAGGATGGCGGTATACGTGAAACATTTTATAAAATACAAAACAATTTAATCTGGTTTTAACGTAAAGATGCTCTCAATGGTTTCATTTTGATTATGTAGCAAACGCTTCGTACTGTAGCGCTAGCCGTACGTCTTAAATATGTTCACAAGTTGAATTGGTTACTTGTAATAATTATTACAATTAACATCTGCAACTTACTGCAAGCTGGTCCAAAAGTCAAGGCAAACGAAGATGGCGGTATACGTAAAACATTTTATAAAATACAAAACAATTTAAACTGGTTTTAACGTAAATATGCTCTCAATGGTTTCATTTTTATTATGTAGCAAACGCTTCGTACTGTAGCGCTAGCCGTACGTCTTAAATATGTTCACAATGTGACTAGCGCGCTAGTAGTATTTCAAAAGTTCTCGCAGACTGTTAGCGATGGATGTGTTTGATAGATACACTCAGCTTGATACTAGTATGTGGGAAAACGAGATATAACGGTTACGAACCTTTGACGGGTGGTCCGTATCGTTTATTTCACCTGCAAATTTGGCTCGAGCCGGATTTTATTATCTTCATGAACTGGATAGAGTTCGATGTGCATTTTGCAGTATAGAAATCAGTGCGTGGCAACCGGGTGACGATCCGAGACAAGAACATGAAAAATATTCGCCTGCTTGTCGTTTTCTGCGTAATCTCCCATGTGGAAATGTGCCTATTTCCATTTCGTTAAAGGTTTCCGATTCTTCAAATTTTGGTATCCAGTTGCGAGAAGGAGAAGAAACTGTACGTGATTTGGCAACTTTAAGCATATTTGAAAAAAAGAAGCCTTTATTCCCCGCATACGCCGTTGATGCTAAGCGATTTGAGTCGTTCAAAAAATGGCCTGTTGCGTTGAAAACAACATCTCGTGCCCTGTGCGACGCCGGCTTCCTGTATACAGGACAAGGTGATGAAACGATATGTTTTAATTGTGGAATCCGATTGCGCGAATGGAAAGAAGAAGATGATCCTTGGGTAGAACACGTTAAATATTCTCGTCATTGCATCTACCTTCGAACAATGAAAGGTCAAACATTTGTAGACGAAGCTCTGAAGCACATACAACATCGATACCAGTCTCCTACTCCCACCGAAGAACATAATTCTCACAACAGTGAAGTACTAGAAACAAGACTTGACGATAACGAACTGTGTAAAGTATGTTATAAAAACATAATCGCGGTTGTATTCTTACCATGTGCTCATTTAGCAGTATGTGTAGAATGTGCAATGGCTTTGACACATTGTCCACTTTGCAGGTGTAATGTTCGAGCCGAATTACGTGTATTTCGTTGTTAAAAAAATCTTAAATAGAATGTATATGTACAAACACTTTCATATCATTGACTCAAGGACCAAACACTTAATCTTGACACAAGGTCCTTAATCCTACCTCACTAGCCTTCACGATAATGATATTCGACATGGAGAATGTTGTCATCGTGAGACAGTGAGCCGGTCCACAGTCCGGATAAAAGGAGATGGAGGTCTTTTATCATTTATTTGTTTTATAGAAAAATCGAGGAGCACTTATAATATGAAACCACTGTACACATCAGCCAAATATTCGCGTGTCTGTAACTTAGTCGTATGTATGCAAAACAACCAGCCAAAAGTTGTTTGTCTGCTTTTAAGCCTGCAAAGAGAATCTTGTTGTGTGTGGAATTATGAAGTTGCGTCTCGTCGAACCGGTTTCGCACGCGTGCGACATCAACAAATATTTATTCATTTAAACTTGTCTTCTGGCTGTTAGTACAGTCATACCTAAAAACATATGTATGTTCTCTCACAACTGCAAGCGACAATATAAATCATGGTATATAAAACATTGTTTGCCAACATATCAATTACCCAATTTTGTACACCCACACACATGTTACTGCATTTCTGACAACGTAATATAAACGTATCAAATTAAACAAACATATCAAATACATATAGTGTATGCCGGTCCTACCACAGACAGGGCATATCAAATTAACACATACAATAAAATTCACATTAATGATTTTGTCAGCCGCTACGGCAGCCGGGATCCGGCTCATATCGACCATCCGACAACTTCCAGGACACCCTCGAGCCCGAGAACGTGACGCCGGCAGCCGGCGACCGTCGCAGATCGTCGGAGTGATGGAGGGGGAGAACGGTGGACGGAAAACGTACGCAGAGGCTGGAAATAAGTTGTAGGCCGCCATTTTGTTTTTAACGTCCCATCGGCCGTTCTATGACCAAGCTCTCTACCGGCCGCCATTTTGTATTACCCTTCCCCTTGCCCATAACAGTCTTGGACAAGCCGCCATTTTGTTCCCCCTCTACCGGCCGCCATTTTGTAATACCCTTCCCCTTGGCCATATAAGTCTTGGACAAGCCGCCATTTTGTTCCCCCTCCCCATCCTTGCAGGAACGACCTGCCGCCATTTTGTCCCCCTCCCATCCAGCAAACCCATAAGCCACTCCCACTTTAACCACCAATCGGGGGGCCGCCATTTTGTACCCCCCACCCCTCGTCTACACACTCTTGGCCAATAGGGGGATATTAGCCGCCATTTTTTTCCCCCACCCTAATCCCCCCACTCATAGGCCACGCCCACTTGTGTCTATAGCCGCCATTTTGTTCCCCCACCCCACCCCCCAACCAACCTATTCCACCATTTTGTTACCCCCACCCCGGCCCCACCACCTACAGGCCACGCCCACATGACCCCTCCCCACCTCCCACCCCTACCCCCTCCGCCCATTGCCACCCCACTACCCGACACGCACACCCCCCGCCACTTTTAAGCCCCGCCTGAGTTAGGACCGGCATTTACCCCCTACTCTCAATGTCACACAATATTTGTCTCTTAACTAATTTGGATTTACTTCCTACAGCACTTATTATAAATGTATTCGTTACGGGTAGTGTCTCATATAGTTCGATACTCTTCTTATGGTTATTAAACCAAGTTTCCGATAACCCGTTAACAATACAACCAGTATCAAGTAAGGCTTGGACAGTTACATCATTATTAAATTTAATAGTAATCTCGGGACATTTCAATATTTGTTTATTTACAATCTCGTCGTCCTCTTTTAGTAGGTCCTTTCGTAAATCAGGTAACAATATATTTACACTCTCACTCGGAAAGGAGTCGCTTAGAAATTCTATCTCCTCCCCTCGTTCGACGTATTTTTTTTTTTGTTATTGTTGTCGCTGTTACCGTTCGCCCTTGGGGTAGTGCCAACGACCGTGCCACTGGGTCCTGGTTCAGCTGGTGTAAACTGTACTGTATTGACGTAGTGTTTGTTGTCATACCGACCCCTTGTTGCCTGTCGGTCACTTTCATTTTTATTGTATTGCGTTTCCCTTTCTCTCGGATTGTTCCTCCCTTCGTTGTAAGGTCTATAATGTGGTCTGCGAGTGTTATCTCCGCTCGACTGTATACTTGTGAATTCCGTAATCAGCGCTTCGAAATTTGGTATACTCGTGATACCACGTGTGACCACGGCGAGCTGCAAGTCCTTACCAAAGTGGCGAGCTAGTTTTCGTATCAGCTGAGTGTCGGTTAATGCTGGTGACAGTTGCCGACTTTCCAGTAAAATCCGTTCTACATATTGGACAGCTGTGATTGGTCCATTCCACTCATATCTGCCGTACTCCAGATTGTCGCGTATATTGTCCTGGCGTTCTTGACCCCAGTACTTCAAGGTGAAAGCTTCTTTAAATTCTTCGTACGTGGAGATTTGATTCCTTATGACGCGCCACCATATTCCAGCGTCCATCTCCAAGTGTCTTCCGATCCATTTAATGTCACCGTTGCTGTAGTACTGTTCCTGGATCTCTGACAATTCCTTCAGGAACTCCATTGGGAACCTGTCAGTGCCTTTATACTTTAACTCTGTATGTGTGTGTCCGTTAATTCTACTGATTATTCCTGACTCACCTTCAATTAGCTGACGCTGTAGTCGTTCTATCTGGGATTTTAATTCGTTAATACGGGTGGTTTTCTCTCTGGTGCTCTCGTCTAGTTTTTGTTCCGCCGACTTCTGTCTTCCATCTACCTCATTGATTTTCTGTTGCTTTGTGTTGTTTACGTCTCCCTGTTCCTGTTGTAATTGTCTTACTGTTTGGAATAGTTCGACTCTCAATTCCTCTTGTTTCTTGTGGTTTTCTTTTGCTTGTGTCTCCACTCTGTTGTGGATCTTTTTGATGCTCGTTTGAGTATTTTGGCAACACTCTTTAGTTCCTGTCGGTCTAATTCTCTTGTTTCACGCACCTCTTCGAATTTCTTGTCGGTGTCGTCCCTTAACTCTTTTATGATTTCGTTCTGCTGCTTCTGAACCTCGTCTATCTTCTTATCACAATTATTTATATATTCACGCACTTCCGTGCGTATTTGTGTAAAATTTTCATTCTGCTTCTCGAACTTTTCATTGATTTCTTCTTTTTGCTTCTCGAAATTTTCATTCACTTCTCTTCTAATCTCTATAAAATTTTCATTAATCTCTTCCTTTTGCTTTTCGAGTTTTTCATTAATATCTCTTCTAATCTCATTAAATTTTTCATCCTGCTTTTCAAATTTCTTACTCATAAAATCCATTAATGCGCGCAACGTCACCTCTTCCTGCGGTTGTTGTTGGGACTCCTGTCCCCGCGCTCTGACGTCTGACGTCTCCTCGGTCGCTTGTGAATAAGTTGGTGATTCCTCTCGTTCGACACCAGGTACTCCCTGTTGGTTATTAATGTCAAAATTCATGGAATCTGTGCTACTGGTCGTCATTTTTGCTGCTTTACTACGCGTTAACATTCAGTCCCAGTCCAACTAGCTTCACACTAATAATATTTGTTCTTACAACTACTAACATGAAATATTAATATATACGCTTATTCTATCTCTACTGCCTGCTCTTTGCCGTGCGGTGGGCGCCAAATACAACATCTGTGGGGTGTTATGCTATTACGCTACTGAATTAACGAATCTGTGATTAAGTAATTATTGAATATATTAATTTGCATAATGAGCTCGTGTAATCAATAAATAACACGTTAATTACTTTACGTTAGCATAACTATTGCATGGAGACTCTAGTTGTTGCATTACTAAATAAAATAAAATAAACTACCATAAATCACTCAAATGCTAGTACTTTCTCGTTCTGAGGTAATTTGACAATGATGAACGCATATTGATAAAATAAACACTTATTTATTAACATTATATCATTCATTAAATTCAATATATATATAATATGGATGATTCCCTGTAAATACATACATTCATAAACTCATGAAAAGAACATAAAAGAACACATGTTTATACATCAAATTACAAGGTAAATCCAATACGTTGTTTGCTGAAAAACATACACATATATATATAATGTAATCGATATACAGAAACACAAATATTCAAACAATAAATCCTATACTAATGCGTTCATCGTATGCCTCAGATGGATGGCGTTAAATTATGTTTATCATGTTTAAATTAAATGCTCAAGGGGTGTTTCTTGAAAAAGAGACAGGACAGTAGAGTTTCTTATGATAAGAATAGCATAAAGATTACTTGTTTAGGTGAATTTATCCGATATTTCCATCGGCGTAACTCCTCTCTGCTGGATCATGTGTGGGAAGCTGTGCTGAGCTGTGACTGACACTTAACACACGCGAAACAGATTCACTCGCGCTGTGTGTTCGTATTAAAGTTCATCGTTAACTATGGTGTATATATATATATGTCTGTGTATTGTTCAACGTTTGATATGTTCATTACTGTTAGTGTTTTGATGCCGCGGTGTAATTGTTCCACATGATATTGAATCGCACCGCAACACTGTATAATGTTATTATTTCGCCGTCCGGTATTACATCAACGAAAGTTCTACGCGTCGATTATTGATGTAAGTGTGACTGGTTAGTTCAATTCTGAATTAGAGTATAATAAATAATTCTATAATTGTTAAGCACTGGCGTATGTCGCATGTTTTTAGACACTGAAAGTACACTATTACCGGATACGCGCCAATATCGAAATGTCTAAGTCTCTTAGTTATATGACGCGTGGCAAAATTTCAAAGTCCCACTGCCGTCCGTATGTTAATCGAACTTTGACGACCGACTGTTGAAAATTATAAAGACTGTTCAAAGTATATGGTTGAAAAATTATGAGAGACTGTCCTCCCGCGTGCTCTGCAAGCAGTTTTTATCAAACATCGTGTACCACAATGCACCGTACTGGAAAACACGCCTCAAGTTGAACATGATAGGATGGAAGATCTCCTACCCTTAAGCCAGAGTGTCGTTCTTCACTTCCCATTCGACGTTCCCGTTCCTATGCTGGCGACGGTCCTCTCCACCAGGTCTCTGGGTAGATGCTGGGTTGTGATTGGATATCCTGTCTCCCCACGGGTTCGCGTCGAAAGCCTCCGTACTCTTTTCCTAGAACAGGAGAAATTTCATGCTCGTCTATCATGCCATTGTCTAAGCGTACTCCGGGTCTCGCTGCAGTTCTCACGAAAACAATGTGTCGTCTCTTGTTTTTGTTCGCTGTGTTTGACCCTTTTTTTCTGAACGCTATCCTGGCGCAGCGTGACGTCGTTTCCAAAACGGCACACCTACTGCCTGTCGTAAATATCCGTTGTCGCCAGTAAGTCGTTCCCCTGCTGTTTACAAGTTCGATTCTATTATTTTAGGTATCGATGTCCGTCCTCGTATAGGGTATATACTATTGTGTGACTTACACTCTTTTTATTCTTTACTAGTACTCTTACAAATTAACCCGGCAGTGTGTCCGTCACAGTTTCTCCTCTAAATTGGTACTTGACACAATTTCCATTATCTGACATTTGCAGGCTGTAAATCTCGTGTTTTAGTCGAGTCTGTCACGGCCAACCCTGTGCCCTATTGTACAACTATGTGAAACGTACTTGCATTGTCTGAAGTAAACGTTCACTTGACACTTCTACACACATTTCTTTATTTATTGCTCGTGGGCTGAGTAGGTGTGTCATGCTGAATGTAACGTCTTTTCAGTCACAATAAAATTTTTTAAATTTTTGGTTGTTACAGATACAGTATGTAGTAAGATATGTTGAGGTGTAAATTACCCCTTTTTAGTTATTTACAATTAAATACTATCCTTTTTGTTTTTACGTTGGTGCCAAAAATTAATCGCTTATGAGGTGGCCCGCCAGTAGGTTCCTCAGTATAACTGTGGCCTCAGGCACTTTTAAATTGGAAACCATTAATACATTTTATATGTATAACCTAGTCGCTCTTAACGTCGTAGCCGTTTGCCAAATGAGATACCACCGAATAAATTTTTGGTATTTAATTATTCTAATGAATAACTAGAATTATATAATTATTTACTTATATATACTCTATTATATATTTACTTATATATTTACTCTATTATATATTTACTTATATATGTTTACTATATTATATATTTACTTATATATTTACTCTATGACTTTCTTTCATTACTTGTCTAAATTAACACTTAATTTATATTAAAAAGTCTGTAACAGTGTACTGAATAGACTATGAGAACTGTGCATTAGTGTGTGTATGCAAAACGAAATACCATGTTTGTAATCAACACAGATAACAGTAATAAATGTAAGTGTAAGTGTGACAATAAATGTTTTGTAACAACACGTTGATTTAAACAGTAGACACAATAAAGGTAAAGCGAAACATTTATTTATATAATTCAAATATTACAAAAATAATAAGTGCAACAGTAAATAATAAATTTAAAAAAATCATTTACGTCTTATTTGTGACAAGAGTAAACTTTTACGTTTTGCACATTGAAAACATGTAAATATATTTGACTAGAGTATCATTAGATCAGTATACCGCGAGTATACATTAAAATTTCACATTGTGTTTCGGCATTTCCCAAAAGACTGAATACGTTTCGAGCATTTAGTCGTTCTCAGACTGAATACTAAATCAGCATTCCCCCTCTAGTATCATTGTGCTTGGATAACTACAAACACAGGTACAATCGAAGCAGGTAACAATCCCTCGATTTTAGTTGCCTAAGACTATAGTAATATTAAAACTAGTTTGGTATTGACAGATGGAATCGTTAAGTAAACAAATGACTGCTGCGTACTTCTTAACCAATTGCTGTACTAAAAACTGTAAACAGTAACCGTAGCAACGCACATTGTTGCCAAGATGTCTCACTCATGCTGTTATGAAAAACAGTGTGGAACGAAGTCTAGGTAACGAAGTTGTTTGTTAAAAGTGCTGTGTTTTCGGTTACACTTTCTGATTATTCATAGTAATATGTTAGTTTAATACTTAAATAGCTGTGTTGCTTATACAAATATATTGTTAACTATTTTCTAATTACTTTACTAATTTCTGACTGTTTAACTAAGTGTTGTGAAAACGTGTGAATAAATTATTAACTAAATAAACGTACACCATGTTTAAATAACATGGTTACCTAAGTATACGTTTACTTTATATTTTTTTATCAATTTACGGAACTTTGTGCGTGTGATTTTTATTTTAAAACAATTTGTTTAAATATCTACATTTTTAAATTTTGAATTCTTTAAAATACGTAACAGCTTTAACCTATACGTGTTTATTTTCAAATAGAAGGTATGTCCGAAAGTGAGGAAGATGGTTGAAAGTTACGGTCATAAACCAATCTAGTTGCTTCCATATCACTGTAACTTGAACCCTATAGAACTAACATGGGCCAGGGTTAAAAAATACGTTTCTACAATTAATACAAAATTCACAATGACTGAAGTCGAAAAATTAACAAATGACGTAGTGCAAATTATTATTGGAGACGATTGGAAGAAGGTAGTCGAATACACCAAGTCAGTTATTGAAGACGCGTGGAAAAGTGAATGTATAGTAGAACAGCAGGTGGAAGATTTGATAATTTCTGTGAATTGTTCGAGTGACAATGAATCAGTTGAATCTAAAGATACTGATTCTACATTAAGCTGAGTTCACCCATTATAAACGTAAGTTTTTATTGTTAAATGTTTAATTGTTATTGTTTTAATTGTTTAATGTTAAAAGTAATTTTAAATAAAAAAATTGCATTATAAACGTATTTAATTTAATTTTTAAATAACAAAAGATTAACGACCGAAATATTATATTTCTATATATCACAATTTTTATTAACTACAAATTATTATTTCACCATAATATACGACGATCTACTTGATCGCCGTAGGTACAGTGGAAAACAAAAGTACAAGACACCAATTAAGTCACTAATCACAGCTTTAATTATCGCAATTAAACAGTTCGTAATTAACAACACTGTCTCTTACAACAAATCAAATAAAAATTGTTCACACGCAATAAAATATCAACTAATATAAAACACAATTTAATAAATATTACAATTATACCGCCCGATTATAAAACACAACACTTTACTAATAACCACGTGAACAGAGTAATATCGCCCGATAAACTCTCGAACCGCACTCTAATTTATCGCAACTATAACTGAAAACTAAGGCCGCTGCCGCCTAGTATTTATACAACGCTCACAGACCAGAAGATTCCAAAGTACGCGTTAGCGCCAGTGTGTAAAACGAATTAATTGCGGCCTTGAGACAGTCCGCGCGGCTGGCGGCATCCAGAAAAGTCTCGAGAGCGCATGTTCAAATCACGTACGCCACAACATTTAGCCGTATAAATACAAATACTCTCTAGTTATTAATAAAAATGATTCACAACAATAGTAACTGCTAGTAAGTGTTGCTGCAATAATATTACTGACTCTAGATCCTATAACCGCTTAACGGCTATAATAATTCTGACAATGATAGTTATAAGCTTTTTGACAGTTAAGAATTTGCGACGCTATTTTATTGTCGTAAAATATTCATTCCGATGAAGTTCAGTCGTAAGCAAACACAAATATTGACAAAATGGAAACGTTTATTGTTTCAAAATAGTTTGAAAAAGTAATATTTGAAATAAAGTTTAATAATAAAATAATGTTTTGAAATGAGTTTTATGAGGTTAGTTTACTTGGAAGCTCTTTCCAGCTCAAGAGTTTTGGTGTTCTAACAATAGGCACTATGACTGTTGTCAGCCCAACGACTTGAAACGTAGTTTAGACTGGATTAGATGTTCTACTAGTAACATACGTTTACTCATAGACTACTATGTTCTGGATGGCTAGAAAAAACTAAAGAAACGTTTGTTTTAAAATTTGAATATAAATCACTACGTTCATAAAATAGCAAAATTCTTGAAATGTTTTTCAAATGTTCATATAATTCACGATTTTTTCAAACTTTACTCGTTTTTATCCTACAATTTTATACGTATGAGTTTCTACCACTATGACTGAGAAGACAGTAGTAATACATAAAAGACAATAAATGGAGAAAGAAAGCTTTTAAGTATTTGTATATAATTCACTGGTTTGTGTTGGGCGGGCCAATGAAAATGTATATAAATCAGAGATTTAGTTTTAAATGTGACTATGACAATTATATTGTATTGCAATAATAAATACTTGCTTATACACCCACAATAATAGTATTTTGTACATATAAATAGTTTAGAAATAGTAAATGTTATAAATAATTTTAAATATGGGAACAAGGATTAACCAGTTTTTAAACACCTCTTTTGAACAAAAATCAGCTTCCATAGCGAAGGGTGGAGAACTATGTGTTTTCATAATGTGTAACATAATGTGTGTTTTCTATTAGCTGTAACATACTTATCCAAACATAAAATGTTAGTCTCTATGTACAGTATTTCTTCTTTGTGTGATTTAACTCTGGTTAAGGCATGAATAAATACTAAAAGTTAAATGCGTTTTGTTTAATAATATTCACAAATTTAAAAATACGTTTTCTTACCGAGCAGAGCCATTAGAGGAAGAGCGAAAGAGACTCGCATATAGACACAAAATCAGTGCAAATTACGCGTGAATAACTGAACTATTTAAACACAGATTAGTTAATGTAGTAATTAATAAGTACTATTAATTTCTATGTACTAAGCCAGTGAAAACTTACGAGTCTTATGTAACTACTGGTTTACACATAAACGCAGTTGTTAGTGCAAAAGTGAGAGGAATAAGAGATTTGTGTAAAACCGACGTTTATGCATGGCTAAACAGAATTTGACAAGTCTGGAAGCGCATCTAGCAAACTCAGGCCTATCGGCTTACATCATAATATAAATATGTCGAGCAATTTGGCAGAGGGAGTGGCGCTTGTATTAACAACCTGCTAACTATGTCGGTCTGATTTTCGATGTAGGATCTTCTTAATCAACAGTATCATCACACAGTAAGAAACACACACAACGATGTACGTGGGAACGCCGGAATTATCATCATCGTCGTCATTATCATCATCATCCAGAAACCGCACGTACACACACACGCTCACAAACAACTATAACTTCGCCACGGTAACAGAGCAGTGAAAACCGGTAAAATATGAGAGGTTGTTTATTTTGTTATGAACATAAACTGTAAATAAACTCTACCTTGGTATAAATAAAATAAAAATAATACACTCTTGTATATAATGTAAATAAAAATTAAATAATTTGTGTACATATTTTTTAATTTTAACATTTATTTCTACTAACTTTGCTATTTAATTAAAGTGGGTGCACAATAATTAATGTTCGTTAAACTGAAGTACATATTGTTTTAATTATAACATTACAAGTAAACTTTTGTTTACTTTGCAATATTTAAATTAATAATTATTTTATATCAGACACTTATAAATTATATTTATAATTCCGGTTATGTATGCGTTATTATATTTGTTGTTTGTATATTATGTATGTGTGATTTATAGTATGTGTAATATATTTTATAATTGCAAACAGCTTCTTAAGATACGATTTGATATTTTAAGATCTCCTTATAAGACTTAATATTTTTCTCAATACTTAATCTTTTTGAATAGTTGTTAATGAATCCATTATTTTTCTTTTTCACATTTACGTAATTATTTCATGTCACTAAAATTTTTTTGTCAAAACTAACCAGTAAGTTATATTGATATTGTGCAACAATAATAATGAATATAACGACCACAGATCCTACGACGTAGCCGGTAATTTATACGCTACAGTTGCGTTCGGCATTTCAACAGAAATGCCATAACATAAAGTCGTAATATTGCAGTATCTTCCAAAGGATTAAGTGATTACATTATTCTTTAGACCGTTTAATTGTAAACTATATGTAGTATATGAACAGGATAAAGTCGATGAAGCTGACGTAGGCTGGGCTGGAGATATTGTCCCCATGGAGGACAGAAACGAAAATCAAGACGCGGCACACAACCAGGCGAAGGAGAAAAGGTAGACCTCAGCCGACGTGCGTAGATGGTAAAGATAATGTAGATGTTGGGAATTGGAGGATGTTGGTTTTAAACAGTGTTGTACGCGTGTTGCAGAAGAGCTGGAGCGCCGATGGGAAGAGAAAAACATTATTTTGTTTTATTTTAAAAGTCAGATACTAATAAGAGTTTATTGGATTAAATGTTGTGCTTTACAATGAACATAAAAAATAATGTGGTATGTGATATGTAAAAGAAACCGAGGCTGTTCCTTTCAACTGCTGCCAAGAAATTAGCATTCATTAGAAACAAGAAGAAGGTGGAAAATATGAAAGACCTGTTTGAATTGGTATCCAAGTCACTTATTGAGAAAATCTGTATAATATTTACCTATTTCTTCCGTCGTGTGACTTCGTGTTGCGTTCGATTGATTTACGCATTTCGAAACATATGTTTCGTCTTCAGAAATAAAAATTCACTCTTTTGCGAGGTCGTTAAATATTAAAATTGCAAATATTGGAAAACAATTCCACACATATCCGCGTTACATGACATGCGATACATGGGTGTCCGATCGATCCGACTCGAGTGCGCACTCATGTAACGGGGATTTGTGTGGAACTGTTTTCCAATATTTGCAATTTTAATATTTAACGACCTCGCTAAGAGTGAATTTTTATTTCTGAAGACGAAACATATGTTTCGAAACGCGTAAATCAATCAAACGCAACACGAAGTCACACGACGGAAGAAATACAGTAAATATTATACAGATTTTGGAAAATATGCCATATTACCATATAAATAATAACTAATGAACTAGAGCAGGCAGTGTAAAGTTATTAGAAACAAATTTTAACGCGTAAAAAATAATTCAAAGAAGTATAATTCAAAATGAAACTTGAATCAAAGAAAAATTTTCGAACGCGTAAAATGTGTGTATAAGCAATTATTAGCTATAAATTTGGAAAGTCACATAACATTTATTATGAATCGCCAATTGATTAAGGAAACCGATTCACATTTACCAGATTTAATATGGAAACGGTAATCTAACCCATACTTACGAATGCTAAACACATGAATAGCTAGAGACGTCAAAGGTATAGTATATAAATAAAGCTATAACAAATTACACGTTAATAAAGTGAGTAGAATTTTACCCGTATCATTCTGTATCTGTTTGCTGTATAACACTACTAACCTAATCATACTTCCATTTTGGGAAATAACATAATCGCTTTGTTTGAATTTCGTGCCTTCCAGTAAACACTATGACATATGGATCTGTGACGATTTTTAAAAAATAAAAAAGGAAATAAAAGACAATTTTTATTTAAAATCTCCCATTAAAACAAAACATAAACCCCTAAAGAAAATGATAAAGTAACACTGAAATAATACCCAAAATAAATAGTTTAAAATCAAAAAGAATTCGAGAATAAAATTGAGATAACACCCCTGAATAATTAACCCTGCTTTAACCTGCCAAAACCGGCATCAACACGCAAAATTACCCTTGAATAAGAATAAAACTAATAATAGTATTAAATTGCAACTTGATAAAAAACATAACGATGTACAATAATAAAATAAAAAGTAAGAGATACCATAGTATAATTAAATATGTCAGAGGATAAACGAATAGATATTAATCGGAATATGGAACTAATTTTATGCTGAATAGTAAACGAGGCGAGATTACTACTCTCACCCCTTAACGAAACACACTTGAAATGGAGCGGTCGAACCGTAAACAGTATACAGCCGTGATGCGGTACAATAATAATACTTTTAAAAGTTAATAAACTCGCCAGTTGAGACGTAGCGGCACTCAGTACACATTTAAAAGCCATGTGAACCGCGAATATAGTCTAACAGTGCAATTACAGTAAATATGTAATAAAGTAAATATGTAATTAACGAGTGAGTGTGGACGAGAATTGCGCGTCTATGGCGGAGTGGCGGAGCTTTGGCTGAAGAGGTGGCAGTGGCTGGATCCAGTGGTGTAGTGCAAAGTTCGTTTGCATTAAGTCCAAAAGAAATTATTTCTCTACCAAAACAAACCTTTGTAAAGCAAAGAAAACAAAATAAGAAAAAAGGCAGATCAGCTGTTATAACATCTAGTCCTTATAAAAATGAAGTAATTGCAGATAAGCAGAAAAAAGAAGAAGAGGAGGCCAAGAAGAGAAAGAGGATGGAGAAAAAACGCCTCCCACCTAATAAAAAACATAAGCCTAAAAGTCAGAAGAAAACTCAAACTAAAAAGGCATCTCAAACAAAAAAAACAGCTTAGTTTTGAACCAGAAGAAGAAGAAGAGGATGATGATGAAGAATGTTTCTATTGTAATGAGGCCTACTCAAAATCGAAAGACTATGAAGGATGGATTAGATGCTTAAAATGTAAGAAGTGGGCACATGAAGAGTGCCCCGGATGTGAAGAAGAAGATTGATTGATAGACTATTGATTACGTATTACTATTTACTTTATCTTGTAATGATTTAATGCTTAAGATAATACTTAAAAAACATAATACTTATTCTTAATGTGTGTTACTTTAGCTTGTATTGATTAAATACGCACTCTGAATCAATGAGATTTGTTCATTTACCTATGCGGATTGGAACTTAAGTTATTATAGTTACTATTGGTATATGTTTTTATAATTTTGCTGATTAAAAAGGTATCATAAAAATTCATCAAACCTTAGAGTGGCCACTTTACCCATCCTTCCCCTATATTTTACTTAGTGTTCATTTGGATTGACATGGTTCACACTAATCACATTCCGCTCTATGTTTTCAGAATGTTAATATATCTTTCATAACAATATATACTTATATTTTTTTCTATACACATATTTTATTAATATTTACTTCTGTTGACTTGTAAAGCTCATGCGACAGTAACTGAATTAGTGTCAGTGATTGATACACTTACCTTGCTATGATTTTTTTCAAGTGTATAAAAGTATAATCAAAATCAGCCACATATAATTTTACCAGTTTAGTATAATACACTTGTGTGTTGCAGGTTTCAGCAGTGGGTAGATTTTGTCAGGACAAAAGTTTTGAAAATATAGTAGGCCGCGTACACAGGATAGTCTGTGAGGACCATTTTACACCCGAGGACTTCATTGGGAACAGACTGCGCCCTACTGCAATACCAAAGCTTCGTGGTCCTCCACCCATTGCTGAAGAAGTAATGCAAGTGCAACTTGCCACAGGAGAAGATCAGTCTGCTGAGACAAGGAATGAACAAGTTCCGAGTACTTCAACTCCAATCGCATTATCACCACACACATCCTTTCCTACTACCGCATATATTTCTGCTACTTCCACACCTGTTCCTAACTGTAAAAGGACTAACCTTTTAGCACTCCTAGTCCTGCTGACCAAATATTGACAGAGCCATCTTCTTATTCTGGAGTACAGTATGAGGACTCTTATGCTGACCAAGGCAAATTTGATGAACGTTTATCTCACACGGTTACTTCATCAAATCTGTCTTATCAGGTTGATTCACTAACCTTACAAAATATTGCAATGACAAGGTATTCACAGTTGGATACCCCTAGGAAGAAGTTCCTATACAAATATGCAAAGAAAAAGGAGAGTGAAATCAAAAAATTAACTAAGAAGTGCAAGAAAATGAGACGACAAATGCAGAACCTATGTGACCCAATGAATTTAACTGTAAATGCAGTTCAATCTTTGAGTAAGCATATGTCTACTGCATCTCTTCGTTGCTTGTCTTCTTACTTAAAGTCCTCATGGAAAACACCACGGGCAAGGAGATGGACTGTTGAAGAAAAGACGTTAGCTTTGTCTTTGTACAAAAGAAGTCCAAAAGCTTACACATTATTTAGTAATATTTTGGCACTTCCTTGTAAAAAAACATTGAAGCGTCTAGTCAACAAACTTCCTTTCAGCTCTGGGATAAATGATCAAATGTTCGCCACATTGACCCAGCATGTTGATCAATTGAACAAACGGGACAGAATATGTACTCTTATTTTTGATGAAATGTCGATAAGAGAACATTTACAGTACAATTGTTCAAGTGATATAATTGATGGGTTTGAAGATCTTGGACACAAAGGTAGGACTGGACGTGTTGCTAATCATGCCCTTGTGTTCATGGTTCGTGGGCTGTTTCGGATGTGGAAGCAACCTGTTGCTTACTACTTCAGTCACAGTAAGCAAGGTTAGTTTACTTGGAAGCTCTTTCCAGCTCAAGAGTTTTGGTGTTCTAACAATAGGCACTATGACTGTGGTCAGCCCAACGACTTGAAACGTAGTTTAGACTGGATTAGATGTTCTGCTAGTAACATACGTATACTCATGCTATGTTCTGGATGGCTAGAAAAAACTAAAGAAACGTACTTAAGAACATGAATGTTTTAAAATTTGTATATAAATCATTACATTCATAAAATAGCAAAATGCTTGAAACTTTTTCCAAATGTTCATATAATTCACGATTTTTTCTAACTTTTCTCGTTTTTAACCTACAATTTTATACGTATGAGTTTCTACCATTATGACAAAGAAGAAAGTAGTAATACATAAAAGACAATAAATGGAGAAAGAAAGCAAAACATAAACCCCTAAAGAAAATGATAAAGTAACACTGAAATAATACCCAAAATAAATAGTTTAAAATCAAAAAGAATTCGAGAATAAAATTGAGATAACACCCCTGAATAATTAACCCTGCTTTAACCTGCCAAAACCGGCATCAACACGCAAAATTACCCTTGAATAAGAATAAAACTAATAATAGTATTAAATTGCAACTTGATAAAAAACATAACGATGTACAATAATAAAATAAAAAGTAAGAGATACCATAGTATAATTAAATATGTCAGAGGATAAACGAATAGATATTAATCGGAATATGGAACTAATTTTATGCTGAATAGTAAACGAGGCGAGATTACTACTCTCACCCCTTAACGAAACACACTTGAAATGGAGCGGTCGAACCGTAAACAGTATACAGCCGTGATGCGGTACAATAATAATACTTTTAAAAGTTAATAAACTCGCCAGTTGAGACGTAGCGGCACTCAGTACACATTTAAAAGCCATGTGAACCGCGAATATAGTCTAACAGTGCAATTACAGTAAATATGTAATAAAGTAAATATGTAATTAACGAGTGAGTGTGGACGAGAATTGCGCGTCTATGGCGGAGTGGCGGAGCTTTGGCTGAAGAGGTGGCAGTGGCTGGATCCAGTGGTGTAGTGCAAAGTTCGTTTGCATTAAGTCCAAAAGAAATTATTTCTCTACCAAAACAAACCTTTGTAAAGCAAAGAAAACAAAATAAGAAAAAAGGCAGATCAGCTGTTATAACATCTAGTCCTTATAAAAATGAAGTAATTGCAGATAAGCAGAAAAAAGAAGAAGAGGAGGCCAAGAAGAGAAAGAGGATGGAGAAAAAACGCCTCCCACCTAATAAAAAACATAAGCCTAAAAGTCAGAAGAAAACTCAAACTAAAAAGGCATCTCAAACAAAAAAAACAGCTTAGTTTTGAACCAGAAGAAGAAGAAGAGGATGATGATGAAGAATGTTTCTATTGTAATGAGGCCTACTCAAAATCGAAAGACTATGAAGGATGGATTAGATGCTTAAAATGTAAGAAGTGGGCACATGAAGAGTGCCCCGGATGTGAAGAAGAAGATTGATTGATAGACTATTGATTACGTATTACTATTTACTTTATCTTGTAATGATTTAATGCTTAAGATAATACTTAAAAAACATAATACTTATTCTTAATGTGTGTTACTTTAGCTTGTATTGATTAAATACGCACTCTGAATCAATGAGATTTGTTCATTTACCTATGCGGATTGGAACTTAAGTTATTATAGTTACTATTGGTATATGTTTTTATAATTTTGCTGATTAAAAAGGTATCATAAAAATTCATCAAACCTTAGAGTGGCCACTTTACCCATCCTTCCCCTATATTTTACTTAGTGTTCATTTGGATTGACATGGTTCACACTAATCACATTCCGCTCTATGTTTTCAGAATGTTAATATATCTTTCATAACAATATATACTTATATTTTTTTCTATACACATATTTTATTAATATTTACTTCTGTTGACTTGTAAAGCTCATGCGACAGTAACTGAATTAGTGTCAGTGATTGATACACTTACCTTGCTATGATTTTTTTCAAGTGTATAAAAGTATAATCAAAATCAGCCACATATAATTTTACCAGTTTAGTATAATACACTTGTGTGTTGCAGGTTTCAGCAGTGGGTAGATTTTGTCAGGACAAAAGTTTTGAAAATATAGTAGGCCGCGTACACAGGATAGTCTGTGAGGACCATTTTACACCCGAGGACTTCATTGGGAACAGACTGCGCCCTACTGCAATACCAAAGCTTCGTGGTCCTCCACCCATTGCTGAAGAAGTAATGCAAGTGCAACTTGCCACAGGAGAAGATCAGTCTGCTGAGACAAGGAATGAACAAGTTCCGAGTACTTCAACTCCAATCGCATTATCACCACACACATCCTTTCCTACTACCGCATATATTTCTGCTACTTCCACACCTGTTCCTAACTGTAAAAGGACTAACCTTTTAGCACTCCTAGTCCTGCTGACCAAATATTGACAGAGCCATCTTCTTATTCTGGAGTACAGTATGAGGACTCTTATGCTGACCAAGGCAAATTTGATGAACGTTTATCTCACACGGTTACTTCATCAAATCTGTCTTATCAGGTTGATTCACTAACCTTACAAAATATTGCAATGACAAGGTATTCACAGTTGGATACCCCTAGGAAGAAGTTCCTATACAAATATGCAAAGAAAAAGGAGAGTGAAATCAAAAAATTAACTAAGAAGTGCAAGAAAATGAGACGACAAATGCAGAACCTATGTGACCCAATGAATTTAACTGTAAATGCAGTTCAATCTTTGAGTAAGCATATGTCTACTGCATCTCTTCGTTGCTTGTCTTCTTACTTAAAGTCCTCATGGAAAACACCACGGGCAAGGAGATGGACTGTTGAAGAAAAGACGTTAGCTTTGTCTTTGTACAAAAGAAGTCCAAAAGCTTACACATTATTTAGTAATATTTTGGCACTTCCTTGTAAAAAAACATTGAAGCGTCTAGTCAACAAACTTCCTTTCAGCTCTGGGATAAATGATCAAATGTTCGCCACATTGACCCAGCATGTTGATCAATTGAACAAACGGGACAGAATATGTACTCTTATTTTTGATGAAATGTCGATAAGAGAACATTTACAGTACAATTGTTCAAGTGATATAATTGATGGGTTTGAAGATCTTGGACACAAAGGTAGGACTGGACGTGTTGCTAATCATGCCCTTGTGTTCATGGTTCGTGGGCTGTTTCGGATGTGGAAGCAACCTGTTGCTTACTACTTCAGTCACAGTAAGCAAGGTTAGTTTACTTGGAAGCTCTTTCCAGCTCAAGAGTTTTGGTGTTCTAACAATAGGCACTATGACTGTGGTCAGCCCAACGACTTGAAACGTAGTTTAGACTGGATTAGATGTTCTGCTAGTAACATACGTATACTCATGCTATGTTCTGGATGGCTAGAAAAAACTAAAGAAACGTACTTAAGAACATGAATGTTTTAAAATTTGTATATAAATCATTACATTCATAAAATAGCAAAATGCTTGAAACTTTTTCCAAATGTTCATATAATTCACGATTTTTTCTAACTTTTCTCGTTTTTAACCTACAATTTTATACGTATGAGTTTCTACCATTATGACAAAGAAGAAAGTAGTAATACATAAAAGACAATAAATGGAGAAAGAAAGCTTTTAGGTATTTGTATATAATTTACTGGTTTGTGTTGGGGAGCCAATAAAAATGTATATAAATCAGAGATTTAGTTTTAAATGTGACTATGACAATTATAATTTATTGCAATAATAAATACTTGCTTATACACCCACAATAATAGTATTTTGTACATATAAGTAGTTTAGAAATAGTAAATGTTATAAATAATTTTAAATAGTGGGAACAAGGATTAACCATTTTTTAAACACCTCTTTTGAACAAAAATCAGCTTGCATAGCGAAGGGTGGAGAACTGTGTGTTTTCATAATGTGTAACATAATGTGTGTTTTCTATTAGCTGTAACATACTTATCCAGACATAAAATGTTAGTCTCTATGTACAGCATTTCTTCTTTGTGTGATTTAACTCTGGTTAAGCCATGAATAAATACTAAAAGTTAAATGTGTTTTGTTTAATAATATTCACAAATTTAAAAATACGTTTTCTTACCGAGCAGAGCCATTAGAGGAAGAGCGAAAGAGACACCCATACAGACACAAAATCAGTGCAAATTACATGTGAATAAGTGAACTATTTAAACACAGATTAGTTAATGTAGTAATTAATAAGTACTATTAATTTCTATGTACTAAGCCAGTGAAAACTTACGAGTCTTATGTAACTACTGGTTTACACATAAACGCAGTTGTTAGTGCAAAAGTGAGAGGAATAAGAGATTTGTGTAAAACCGACGTTTATGCATGGCTAAACAGAATTTGACAAGTCTGGAAGCGCATCTAGCAAACTCAGGCCTATCGGCTTACATCATAATATAAATATGTCGAGCAATTTGGCAGAGGGAGTGGCGCTTGTATTAACAACCTGCTAACTATGTCGGTCTGATTTTCGATGTAGGATCTTCTTAATCAACAGTATCATCACACAGTAAGAAACACACACAACGATGTACGTGGGAACGCCGGAATTATCATCATCGTCGTCATTATCATCATCCAGAAACCGCACGTACACACACACGCTCACAAACAACTATAACTTCGCCACGGTAACAGAGCAGTGAAAACCGGTAAAATATGAGAGGTTGTTTATTTTGTTATGAACATAAACTGTAAATAAACTCTACCTTGGTATAAATAAAATAAAAATAATACACTCTTGTATATAATGTAAATAAAAATTAAATAATTTGTGTACATATTTTTTAATTTTAACATTTATTTCTACTAACTTTGCTATTTAATTAAAGTGGGTGCACAATAATTAATGTTCGTTAAACTGAAGTACATATTGTTTTAATTATAACATTACAAGTAAACTTTTGTTTACTTTGCAATATTTAAATTAATAATTATTTTATATCAGACACTTATAAATTATATTTATAATTCCGGTTATGTATGCGTTATTATATTTGTTGTTTGTATATTATGTATGTGTGATTTATAGTATGTGTAATATATTTTATAATTGCAAACAGCTTCTTAAGATACGATTTGATATTTTAAGATCTCCTTATAAGACTTAATATTTTTCTCAATACTTAATCTTTTTGAATAGTTGTTAATGAATCCATTATTTTTCTTTTTCACATTTACGTAATTATTTCATGTCACTAAAATTTTTTTGTCAAAACTAACCAGTAAGTTATATTGATATTGTGCAACAATAATAATGAATATAACGACCACAGATCCTACGACGTAGCCGGTAATTTATACGCTACAGTTGCGTTCGGCATTTCAACAGAAATGCCATAACATAAAGTCGTAATATTGCAGTATCTTCCAAAGGATTAAGTGATTACATTATTCTTTAGACCGTTTAATTGTAAACTATATGTAGTATATGAACAGGATAAAGTCGATGAAGCTGACGTAGGCTGGGCTGGAGATATTGTCCCCATGGAGGACAGAAACGAAAATCAAGACGCGGCACACAACCAGGCGAAGGAGAAAAGGTAGACCTCAGCCGACGTGCGTAGATGGTAAAGATAATGTAGATGTTGGGAATTGGAGGATGTTGGTTTTAAACAGTGTTGTACGCGTGTTGCAGAAGAGCTGGAGCGCCGATGGGAAGAGAAAAACATTATTTTGTTTTATTTTAAAAGTCAGATACTAATAAGAGTTTATTGGATTAAATGTTGTGCTTTACAATGAACATAAAAAATAATGTGGTATGTGATATGTAAAAGAAACCGAGGCTGTTCCTTTCAACTGCTGCCAAGAAATTAGCATTCATTAGAAACAAGAAGAAGGTGGAAAATATGAAAGACCTGTTTGAATTGGTATCCAAGTCACTTATTGAGAAAATCTGTATAATATTTACCTATTTCTTCCGTCGTGTGACTTCGTGTTGAGTTCGATTGATTTACGCATTTCGAAACATATGTTTCGTCTTCAGAAATAAAAATTCACTCTTTTGCGAGGTCGTTAAATATTAAAATTGCAAATATTGGAAAACAATTCCACACATATCCGCGTTACATGACATGCGATACATGGGTGTCCGATCGATCCGACTCGAGTGCGCACTCATGTAACGGGGATTTGTGTGGAACTGTTTTCCAATATTTGCAATTTTAATATTTAACGACCTCGCTAAGAGTGAATTTTTATTTCTGAAGACTAAACATATGTTTCGAAACGCGTAAATCAATCAAACGCAACACGAAGTCACACGACGGAAGAAATACAGTAAATATTATACAGATTTTGGAAAATATGCCATATTACCATATAAATAATAACTAATGAACTAGAGCAGGCAGTGTAAAGTTATTAGAAACAAATTTTAACGCGTAAAAAATAATTCAAAGAAGTATAATTCAAAATGAAACTTGAATCAAAGAAAAATTTTCGAACGCGTAAAATGTGTGTATAAGCAATTATTAGCTATAAATTTGGAAAGTCACATAACATTTATTATGAATCGCCAATTGATTAAGGAAACCGATTCACATTTACCAGATTTAATATGGAAACGGTAATCTAACCCATACTTACGAATGCTAAACACATGAATAGCTAGAGACGTCAAAGGTATAGTATATAAATAAAGCTATAACAAATTACACGTTAATAAAGTGAGTAGAATTTTACCCGTATCATTCTGTATATGTTTGCTGTATAACACTACTAACCTAATCATACTTCCATTTTGGGAAATAACATAATCGCTTTGTTTGAATTTCGTGCCTTCCAGTAAACACTATGACATATGGATCTGTGACGATTTTTAAAAAATAAAAAAGGAAATAAAAGACAATTTTTATTTAAAATCTCCCATTAAAACAAAACATAAACCCCTAAAGAAAATGATAAAGTAACACTGAAATAATACCCAAAATAAATAGTTTAAAATCAAAAAGAATTCGAGAATAAAATTGAGATAACACCCCTGAATAATTAACCCTGCTTTAACCTGCCAAAACCGGCATCAACACGCAAAATTACCCTTGAATAAGAATAAAACTAATAATAGTATTAAATTGCAACTTGATAAAAAACATAACGATGTACAATAATAAAATAAAAAGTAAGAGATACCATAGTATAATTAAATATGTCAGAGGATAAACGAATAGATATTAATCGGAATATGGAACTAATTTTATGCTGAATAGTAAACGAGGCGAGATTACTACTCTCACCCCTTAACGAAACACACTTGAAATGGAGCGGTCGAACCGTAAACAGTATACAGCCGTGATGCGGTACAATAATAATACTTTTAAAAGTTAATAAACTCGCCAGTTGAGACGTAGCGGCACTCAGTACACATTTAAAAGCCATGTGAACCGCGAATATAGTCTAACAGTGCAATTACAGTAAATATGTAATAAAGTAAATATGTAATTAACGAGTGAGTGTGGACGAGAATTGCGCGTCTATGACATCTCTAAAAATTTTAACAATAAAATGTATGTAATTAGAAATGTGGTAAAATCATAATGTGAAACTCAAGAACTAAACCAACATGTGACGAGAATACAAGTGAATAAAACTTTTGTGCAAATGATCCAAAACCACGAGCGATTACTACAACTTACTGAGAAAGAGAGAACCAGGACTCATCATGACTAAAATGACTTCAGAACTTCACCATCACCGGATACGAACCTAGCAACAGAAACCTGATCTTCAAAAAAACTACAAGACACCAGGACAACCGAGAGAGTCGCCGATTCGCCGAGGATGATACACACAGGTGAGACGGAATAATACATGATAAACACTAAATAGATAAAAAATGAAAGTAAAGTAAAACAATAAAGACTGATTTAATTAACTTAAAACTGTAATTTCATGCGTAGCAATAACATGCGTTAATTTAAATATTTTTTGTTAAGTAAAGCAATTTTTCAGATGACACAAGAATAAATATTATAAATGTAATATCATATGTTGAAACAAAGTACTCGGATCCGAGGGCATTAATAAAAGAAAAGCTATGTTAACTCATTACTAAATTACTCTAATTCTCTTTGTACAAGAGGTAGAAATGTTTTAACTTTTAATATACTCATTGCTAAATTTATGTAATAAAGAGATGTCATGGTCCAAAAGGAGAGTGAATAAATCTACAAAACCCTGTCAATATCCCTCAATTCACGGGATCCTATTTAACAGTTATTTACGAGTTTGTTAAGATTTTGGCAGCCTGTTTAATTGATCTGAGCCAATTAACCAGGTTCCCGATATTATAACGACGGAACGTTATAGATCTTCTCGCTGATCAAAATGTCTTATTGCCGTCTAGCCGTTCATCAGACTATCTTTCTGCTTTTACAATTTCTCTGCCTATATGCCATCTATTACAGTTTTATTACCTATCTATTTATTTTCGTGTTTCTCCTTCCTCATCCCTGACGTAAACGTTTCCAACTTTCTGTGCATTCTCCGATTCTGTATCATGTCTTTCCTGTGCCAATGTGTCTTCTCAGTAAACCATCGCAGAAAGAATATTATAGTAAACAATATTCTTTTAACTAAACAAAAGTAGTTTGGTTTTTCATAAAATTTTTTAATTACAATGTACATATTTGATACATAAGAACAGTTTAAAACGCAGACAAGTTGAATTAAAATAATTATCACATATACCAGTTTCATAACAATATCACAAATCACATCGCTTAAACACATTAAAATTTAACCGACTTTACAAAAAATTTAACGCTCTGTTAAAAGTTTAGACTATGGAAAACTATTTTCGCTGAAAATAAAAACCACAGTTTGTAGAGACACAAAGCAATTACACAACAGATGTCACCTTTGTTAGTTGCCATGGCTACTATAAATTATTCTGTAACCTGACCCAATTTCCCAACAAAACAAACAACGTTTTCATTGAGGAAAACTCATAGTTTTCATTATTGTCGCACTTTTCCGTTTAGTTTACATTGCTGACAAGTTACCCATTTAAAGTTTTGTTACTCTTACGTTTCGTGTGGTTATTCTTGATGTGACGCAAACAACAGCAATGAAGAGAGTTGACCAAATGTAGTGAGAGGAAAAGTCAACGTTCACGCATTGACGTCTGGCAAAATATTATACGAATAGTCTGTGAAAGCTACGATATTAGTTGTATCCCACATCAGAACTGTTAAGCATTTGTATTATTTGTGTTTTGCCAGTCATTCTCGAGCAATCCTTCTTCACATCTCGATTCTAAAATTTGAGAGGTTTGCACAGACTGGACAGAAAGCGCATATTCTACGGAATAACCTAACATGCTGAAGCATTTTAACGGGGTTTCATTCAATCAAATATTCAAATACGCTAGAGTCTTATGCAGCATACGATAATTTCACTTATCCATTACAGTATTTGTCCATAGATTACTATAAAAAAGATTGCAGAACAGAAACGTAAAATACGAAACGCATATTTCTATTAAAGGACATGCACAATAAAGATTTAAAAGAAATTAGAATTGTTTAATGATCAAAACATACCACACAACATCAAGTAAGGATTGTGTGTAGACACTGCAAAATTTTTACTCGAAACAGATTATTATTTTGCTTGTTTTGATCCAATAAACCACTAGGATGGCTCTTAAAATTTATAAATGTCTAGGCTATATGATAACAAGAAGAGCATTTCGAATAAAGAATATTCATTGCCGTAGAGTTTTAATATGATCGCTAGAACAAATGTGATAGTATACAAATAAATCGCAAAAAGAAATATCTCTATGGGGCAGAGAGGTGACGAGTGGATACACGGCAACAGGATAAAGAGAAGAGCAAGTGAGAGAAGTTTTCGGAGAAGAGCAGTAAACAAGTTAAGAAGGCAAAGTGTAAGAAACAGAAATTGTGGCAAAAAGTGATTGCGAGGAGTAGTGAGGAGGATTAAGGCGGAGACTGCCAAAGCCAGTGATGCTCAGCGAACCAGATGATGCAGAGGAGGAAAGATGCCTGACAACTAAACGGATGGAATGAGAGAAATCAAAAGTAGAAGAATTGAATTAAGTACATGGAAATTTGAATGTGTACAAAAACCGAATGTAAACAGTATTTTGGAAAAACATATATTTAAAAATTAAACCTTAATTTAAACCATTTAAAAAAAAAAAGTAGCTCTTTTGATTCCTATTTCTACATTTATTTTTCAGTTTGTTTAACAGTTTCTGTATTCAAAGGAGACAGAACGTACTGATAACATTTATTTACACGGTAGATGTCGCGGATTCTGTTACCGAAAATTGCAACACATATGTTGTAAATTATTTCACGGCCTACCCTACTTTCTCGACAAACTGCACGTAGCCGTACACCATCACAAAGGATGGTTATTGTCTTATATATTATACTGAAATTACGTTTGTGAAAAACGGCGTATCTCAACTCTTTGTCACAGAAAGTTTTTGTTTGTTTTTCTGACGACAAAGCACGCAGGAAAGAAGCAAATTATAAACAAAGAAAAACTAACTATAAAACTAACCTTTTGTTTATTATACATTCACTTTTTTATTTGTATCTACCATTTGAGAACCACATACTAATTTCAATTCTTCATTCCTTGCTCTCTTGTCTTATCTTTTCATTATTTCTCTTCTTCTTGTCTTCAGTCCACTTTGAACCTGCGTTTTTCTCTCTCCTACCCTGGACTCCTTCCATTGTTAACACTTTTGCCGGAAAAACTCCTCTTTTAATAGCTCACATTCATTTTATCATAAAGTTATTTAAAAATGCCACTCACACTCTTAAATTCCTTCAGTGACAATGAAATTCAAAACTATACTCTAGTGAGATCTAGTATATGAATCAGAATCATAGTGAGATCATGAAAGAGAATACGTTTTCTTCTATCTTAAATAAAAGAATAGAAGAACTTTTATGCTCAATGAAGAAAGGTTCCTATACATACTGCACCCTACAACCACAAATTTGGTTTACAAAATAAACAGATCATTAAAATGAAAGATTATTGAACACCAATTAAACAAATTAGAAAAGAAGAGATAAGAATAGGTAAGCAGTCCTTAACTCGTTCCCACGAAAACATCACAGCCATTGCGCTTATGAGTCGTCAAAAAAGCGTTGTGCCGGCCCGTATCCTAAACAATAATTACTCCTATTCCTTGAAAGTGTAAAGGCATTGTCAAAGAGCACTAGTGTTTGTGTTACAAACTTACCTCTGTTAAAACCATTATCCACAGTTTATACAACCATTTAATTTGATATATTTTGTTTTAGTAATAGTTTACAGCACATATTTTTTAGTTTAATTTGAACAACTTACAGTATGAAATTAGCTTTTAATCAATTTACAACATTTATTCTATGCATTTATAATACGTAAATGTGAACAGGAACTAAAATTCAATAACGTTTCAAAATCAGTTAATGATTAATGAGCAGAATAAACAGGATTTGTTGGACAAAGAAATTCGAGAACAGAAGAAATAGAACATATAGGCCTACAACAGTGCAATGATTAATATTACAAATATGAATACAATAGAACAAGTATTAACAGTGCAATAATGTTCGATGCAGACACGCAGATGAAGCGTGCAAATATTGTGAAGAAGACAGGATGTTATTAAACGCTTTAAAAGTATATGCAGAGAAAGGACGTGAAGAGTATCAAGACTAACAGAACACCTATCACCTATCTAAAGACTATAAGAATAAACTGGTAGAAAAGAGACAACAAATAGTATCAGAATGAAATACAATTATTATGGTAGGGTCAGGTAAAAAGACGGTGTACCAATTATTTAAATAATTTTCTAATGTGTACCGTCAGAAAAACGAAGCCCGAAAGCCAAACGAAATGTTAGCTTTGGAAGAAGGAATTTCAACGTTTATAAGGAAAAAAAAAATTGAGAAAACCCGTGTAACGCAGAAGAGAAGACTTGGAAAAACGTCTGGAAATTAGAAAGTGGAACTGGATGCTATAAACCGATTAAATTTATGTTACGACATTACAGAACCATCTACGTGTCTATCGAATGTTCCAGAGGAATCCGGCTGAATGTTGTGCCGTACGTGATTTCAACATGCATTCGCGAGACTTTTCTAGACGCCGCCAGCCGCGCGGACTGTGTCAAGGCCGTAATCAATTACGTCGTAGTATAGAGCGAATGCGTAGTTGTGGAATGTTCTGGATTTTCGGTGGGGTATAAATACAAGTACTCAGCGACGCTCAGTCAGTTTGAGTTGCGATTTATTGGAATGCGGTTCGTAGTGTTATAGTTCAGTTATTGTCGGGCGATTACAGAGTGATTACACAGTGCGTTTAAGTGGCGATTTACACAGTGCTGTTTGAACTATTGTGGCGAAGTATTACATGTTTTATAATTTTGTGGGACAATTGTAATACAATTGTGTTTTATATCAGTTAACATTTTTATGGCGAGTGAACAATTTGTATTTGATTTTTTGTAAGAAACTGTCTTGTTAATTACAAATTCATTAATTGAGATAATTAAAGCTGGTGGTTAGTGACGTAATTGGTGTCTTGTATTTTGCTTTCCACTGTACCATACGACGTTCAGTAGACCGTCGTAACATTATGATGATTAATAACAGCTTCCTATATAAGTTCTTTATTCCGTCAGATTTAATCTTAAATGTATTAAGTAATATTGTTTAAATTATTTTAATACAAATCGGAAATAACTATTTTACTATTTTTATTACGTAAAACAAAGTTGATTACATTTATCCCTGCTACTAGCTGTCACACCGTTGCCGTGAAGACCTGTAGAAAACGAAATGTCCTGACATATTATACTTGCAACTTCTTTGTCAGCTGCTGTACGCGTTGCGTGCCCTGTCGCCCTGTCACAATTACAAATAACTAATCAGGTAGTGCAGGTAGTGTAACATTGCAAATACACAGCAACGCCCACGTGAAAGTATACTGTATGTTTTCCTACAGTAGCGTCTATGTTTGATACAGTCGCTCAGTAATGGATTAAAGGCGTTAACATCAAGTAATATCGTGAAAGGTATTATTATATTATTACTGTTTCTTACACAAGCTGCAAGGTTTGCGATATTTATTCTGTAAAAAAGAGCAAACAATATGTGATGTATGAGACTAATTTAATTAGACGGAATTGTTAAATGGGTGGGGCCGCTTAGAAAGAATCGAAACCACAGATAGCGAAATGATTCCAAGTTTTATTCAGTCATTTTAACACATTTAGTCACCGCGTCTATAGTTCAAGTAAGTTAGAATCGTTAATCTTGTTATTTGAATTAGCAGTCTCTGTAACTCCAACTTCATTGTGCTTATTCGCTAAATTGCTAAATATCATATTTTGGACAAGGCCTTTTCGTGTTTCCACCATTTTCAAGTCCTAAATCACGACCTAGGACTTAAGTCGCGTGACTTAGGACTTGAAAATGGTGGAAACACAGAAAGGCCTCGTCCAGAACATGATATTTATCAGTTTACCAAATAAGCACGAGGAAGTATAAGTTAGAATTCATATATGTCTGGCATTTAAGAGCATGTTTAGTCATCTTGTATATCTATGTGGTTGCAACTAATCTGATTTGGTTTTCTCCTTCTCCTCTCCTCCTCTTCTTATCGTTCCCATCTTTTCCTTTTTGTTTTCTTCTGATTTAAAAGATTAGGGGTCGCAATTTGTTATGGCACCCACCAACTAGCCGTCTGTTGCGAGATCTTCTTATATCCGTTTCCACTTTGAGGCTTATAAGTAAAATTTACTTAGGGAATATCTTCTCATCCATTCTTAAACGTTCCATCCACTTAGGTATGTCGCTGATCTTTACTGTGATTAGAAGTGCCCAGCTAGATCTCTCTAACTCTACATCTAAAAACTAGACACTCTGGAACAATTGTATTTTCATTAAATACCTCTTTTAACTTTATACAATGACTTTTAGTTACTGCTACTAACTAAATATAAATGAACATGGAAATAAAAAATGAGTATAAACAGAAAGTTATTAGAAAAACGTTATGTAACATGTACTATGTTGGGTGACATAGAGACGCCACTTTACGCCGGGGTCGAAGATCATACCAGATACGAAGACCCATTTCCGCGCTCCTTTATTTTCATAATACCATCGTTGCTAACCACACAAGCTTCCTAGGGAAGGGCAGGAAAAGTCTCCGCTCGCCCGCCGTCCACTAGATACGTCAACGTACGGGCTGGAGCTTTCCTCGCAAGGAGACTAACGCACTACGACTTTATGACTTTATGGGATGTAAAAACATTAACTGTTGATTCAAGATAAAAAGTTGCCCATCTGTGGCCTCAAGGAGGCGGCGTTTTGGTACCCAGATAAGTTGATGGGGGAGCACAACCCACCGTCCTGAACTCGAGGCAAGTACATGCTCTCGCAGCAGCGGTTACACAGACCCGAGCGCGCTGCACAGCTCTGTTCCTGTTGTCCTGATACAGCCGAAATACGGGTCACCCTGGGCCCCGGAAAGCAGCGTGCGCCAGGTTGGGTGTTTCGGAAGGAGCAGCCACCGGTAATCAACGGTGTAACTCGAGGTCACAGTCTCGCAGAGTCATATCCCCAGGACCATCTGGAGGGATTCAGCTACCCACGGGCCGACTCATACTAAGCGGCCCTCACACGCCGAAACGGTGGTGCGCCACGTGGAGCACTGCTAAACGATATGTAACAATAGATTAACAATGGTACACCATTGTATCGTTACAATAAATATTGTAAAATACGGAAACATGATATTCCTCCGCTATGACGAAAGATGCTACGCCATATACTGTAATATACATAATTGTATCGTCGTTAAAGGTTTACCAAATCCCTTTAAATATAGTTTCGTGACTAGCGTCCTTCAAAAATAATAGTCATAAACCAAGAGCAGTTAAAAAATTATTTATTTATTTATCGACATTTACTTAATCACAGTAAAATTAAAATTCTTCATAAATGCAATAAAGTAGTGCTATAGCAGTCTACAAATAATAATTATCGTTCCGATTATGTTTATAGACTAGAATTAATTATTAGTTATACCTTTTTCTAGTTAATTTTAGTGTAAAGGATGCGTCTCTTATTAGTCTCATGGGATTTTTACAAGGTGCGCGCGGTGGTCAAAGTATTTTGAAGGGACACTTTACAACTTCAAAAAGGTCTATACAAGGTGAGCGCGTCGCATTTTATTCATTTAATGTATTCTCTTATTGATTCTTGTAACAGAGATGGAATATTGGAGGAGGTGCTGTGGAATAACGAGAGCAGACCGAATAACAAACGAGGAGATCAGAAGAAGAATGGAAACGGAAAGAAATGTAATTGACTACATCGAAGAAAAAAGATTGGTGTGATACGGTCATGTCCGGAAAGCCCAAAATAGGTGGATCAATAAAGTGACGGAATGGAGTCCATTAGGAAGGAGAAAAAGGGGAAGACTGAGAAGATCTTGGAGGGACGAAGTGGATGAATCTATGCAACGAATAGGACTTGCAGGACAATGGGAACATCGGGAGAATTGGACAGCCAGGTCGAAGGGAGGTAGACGGCACTATCTCTAGCAACCCTATTACAATATATATGTTGTGACGATAGATATCATCACCATGCATATAAGAACTGTTAAGATAAAGAAACCATAGTTAACTAGTACTAGTGTAAATGATAAATGAAAGGAAACTTACTAATAAGTGACATTTGGAACTGAACGCAGAGTTGTAATACTTTTAAAATTAATACTATTTAAATTTTATTATTTGTTAAGAGGGTTAATTAATTGATTGTGATGTATTGTATTTTATCTGTAGGCATTTTTTGATCTTTCTTAGCAGCTCAAAGAATCCACGACCTGATATTAAAAAATAATATTTTAATTTATTTTAAACATTTTATTTTTCGAATCGAGTTTGGTGAGCGAGTCGATACGGCCACTATCCCGTTCGATTCACGAACCGTTGAACTGACCCAGATTTTAAATATTATCAAATAAAATAATTTATTAATTTAAAAAGCATTTTATTTTTTGAAAGTGAATTAAGATAAAGGATTTTCAGGTGATAAGTAAGAAGAGAAATACGGCAAGAGTGAAGAACAGTGAGAAATTAGGGGATAAAAACCAGATAACCTACAAGACTGAGTCGAATCAATCGATTGTGGAAAACCCACGCAATCTATTCTAATTATTAAGAACAATTATTTTGGCGACATTTTGAAAACAGTACGCACGCGAACACCGCTCTAATAACCATATACTCGATGACGACCTGTCATTACCTGATCATTCTATTGAATTAAAGTAACTAAATACTCAAAGTCAAATAAATAAATATTATTCAGTAAATAATAATTTATTTTCAACTATTTTAAAATGGAGTATTACTATATATATATATATATATATATATATATATTCTCTTCTTGCAGTTCCGTCTTGTGACTTCTTCTAGTAACTTTGTCACGCGTTTCGTAACAAGCTATCGTTCCATCTTCAGACATAAGCTATGTACCCCTCATACGAGATCGTCAAACATTAAAATTTAAATTAAACTGAAATACATGAAAAACAAATACTGTTTCACGTACACGCTACTTGAACAGTATAAACGGATGCCTTTTGGCATCTATATACTTTTGTCTTATTTATTTAATTTCTTTTGAGAGACATTTACTAAAAATGTAGGCTTTTTACTAGCATACCTAAACATTCACGTTTGAGATTACAGTATGTAGGCCTAAACAACCGTTTGCACTGAGGGTAACAGTGCCTGTCCCAAAAAATGTGAAGCGTTTCATTCAACGCTAGCAAACATGCCCCACATCCCAATGTTTTTTTTTAATTTTTTTTTGAGGTACTGTAAAACATGCAAATTAGTACATATGTCGGTATAAAATCACAGACAATAAGGAAAACATTAAATTCGAAGTTTGTGAAGAGACAACAATTTTTAAGTAATATTAAATCTGAGTTAAAAACAAAAAATTTAGGAGGTTTGAATTTATAAAAAAAGCATCATATATAATATTATAAGGAGTAACGCTTTCTGCAATAGAGTAAACCTTTTTTAGTATTTAAGTTTTGTATTGTAGTGATAATAGAAAATAGAAGTATTGTACTGTGTGAGGTTTTGTGTTGCACATTTTTGTAGTTTTCTACTATACTATTCAAATTAACAACATACTAAAGGTATTGTAACAAAAGTGTGTGTGTCAACGTATAACTTCGAATAATTTCGTGTCTGCATTTCCAACGGCCAAATCGCTAATTCTTGAATCTAACCACAACGCATATAATAATTGCAGCTTTATTAGTTTATATGCAACCACGAAAGCAAAACCAAAACTGCCCGCCGCGCACACCTTGTATAAACCCTTGGAAAGGACCCGTTGACCGTCGCGCACACTTTGTATGCCAAATTTAGACACGGAAACTTTGAACTTGTGAAACACCATTGTCAGAACGTATCTCATTTGTAATGTATCGTTCAAGGTTATTATCCTGATAGTTACCTGCGTAGTTGTAATACTGTCATCAATAGTTAACATTATGTAATGCGCTACTACGGAATGGCTTATTACGTATCAAGTATTTGTCAGGCATTCGTGTTTAATTGCAGAAATACCATTTCGTACAATTGGGTTAGATTTTCCTCTCGCCTTTACTGTACACTTAGAAAAGCTTTCATATAAAGGATTTAGCTAAGTTGTTTGAACATTCAGTACACGTTATCGACTTAACAAATACCCTCTAGTTATTAATAAAAATGATTCATAACAATAGTTGCCTGAGCTGGTTGCTAGTAAATGTTGCTATAATAATATTAGTAATTCCAAACCCCGACGGGTTTAATGGCTACAATAATTCTGAAAATGGTAGTTACAACACTTTGTGACTGTTACAAAATTGCGACGCCCTTTTATTGTCGCAAAATATTTACCCCGTCTAAAGTCCAATTGTAATCAACATTATTATTGGCATTGTGTAGCAAAATGTAAGGGTTTATTGGCTTAATGGTGTCTAAGGAACCAATACCTAAAATAAAATTTAATAATAAATCTTCTTCTTCTTCTTCTTCTTCTTCTTCTTCTTCTTCTTCTTCTTCTTCTTCTTCTTCTTCTTCTTCTTCTTCTTCTTCTTCTTCTTCTTCTTCTTCTTCTTCAAGAATTAGGTATATAAACTTGCTCCGGCACTCATCTCATCCTCGGACGACCACGTCTGTTCTACCAATGGCTTTATAGTTCAGTGCCGCATTCTACAATCGATCCTCTGTCATCCTTTGCAGGTGATCCCACCATTGTCTTCTGTAAATTGAAATAATTTCATTTATGTCCTCTTACTTCGAGTTCTGCTCTGATATTTTCATTCCTTATTCTACCTTGCAATGTATAATTTAAAGTATTTCGAAGAAACTGCATTTCAGCACTCTGAATCTTGCCGCATTCCTCTTTTGTCATGACCGACGCCTCACTCGCATAAATCAACGAGGGTATTGAAATTGTCTTATAAAATATAATCCTTGTGCTGTGTCTTGATTTATTTCTAAGATTTCTATGAATGGTACCATAGGTATTCCTAAATTTATTTATCTTCTCTTTTATATCATATTCAGATTTATAGCTTACTGCACAGCCTTACTGGATATTTACCTTTAAAGGCCATGGCTTTGATATTTCTTTCTGAAATTGTCAGTGAGTACTCTCTTGCCACTTCTTGTAATTGAAACATAGATCTTTGTAAATCATCATCATTTTCTTGAATAAGAACTATGTCACCCGCATATAGCAGGGAACCCATACAAGTTGATTCGATTCGATATCCATACTGTATTCCCGAACTCACTCTGGATTTCCATGCTCTCAACATGTCGTCAATGTTTTAATAATAAATATTGCTTGAAATTTCTTTTATGATGTTAGTTTATTTATTTCCAACTCCTTACACATTGTATGTTACAGTGTTATTACAGTAGGCATTGTGACTCTGGTCAACCCAAAGACTTGAGGCGTAGTTTATACTGGGTGTTCTGTTAGTACAAACCGTAACCGCATACTGTCTTTTGCATGGCTACAAAATAAAAGTAAATGGACGTACTCAAAAACATGAATAATTCATAACGTGTATACCATACCCACATGCTTGACATGTTTTGCATATGTTCACATAATTGTCGATTCCTTCAAATTATTTATTGTTTCTAACATAGACTTTTATACATATATGGGTTTCTCCCATTGTGACTGAAAAGAGGATAGTCACATACGAAAGAGAATAAGTGGCGAAAAAACCGTTTATATAGTTGCAAAATTTACTGGTTTAAGTCAAATCGGGAAATATATTAAGATGTATATAAATCAGCGAATTAGTTTGCAATGAAATATCACTATGGCAATTATAATGCCACGGAATCAACATATTTGCATATACGCCCTTAATAATATTACTCTGTACATATAAATAAATCAGAGATACAGATTGTTGTAAATAGTTTTTTAAATAGTGGAAGCAGGAGTTGACCTGTTTGAACAAAACTCAACATTCAATGCTAAGTTATGGCCAATTGTTTATTTGTACGGTGTGTATGTGAGGGTGTGTGCGGTCTGCCAGCTGCAACATTATTTTTGTCTCAGAATATAGTAAATCTTCGTATGTGAGTGAACTCTGATTAGCACATTAATAAATACTAATAATTATATAAGTTTTTTTAAATAGAATTTGCACATTTAAAAATACATTTTGCGAACCGAAAAGTGCAATTGGATAAATAGTGAAAAAACTCGTTCAGAGACTCAAAGTGAGTGCAAATTACGAGTGAATACTGAACTATTTAAAAACAAATTAATTACTCCTGTAATTAAAAAGTTTTACGCCTAAAGAATTAATTTGTATGTAATCGGGTGAAAAATCACGAATCTTATGAACTACTAACCACTGGTTATGTAACTATTCTTACGTAATCTTATCAACGCTTTTATTAGTTCAGAAACAAACGGATAAGTTGTTTGTGGAACCCGACACTTACGCAGGAATCATCAGAATTTTACAAGTCTGAAAGCGCATTCAGAAAAATCAGACCTGTTCATGTAAACGAGGGAGAGACTCTAGTAATAAAGACGGGATGACTGATGCTCCGATTCTCAACGCAGGATATTCAGCATCAACATCATCATCATGCAGTAAACAACACACACACAACGATACGGTCGCCGCGGTAACAGAGCAGTGCCAGGAGATATAGAACAATTATTTTTGACAACAAAGACACTAAACAGACTGAATCACGGTATAAATAAAAGAAAATAAATACATAATTTTACACAGTGTGAATACGAAAATGTAAATAATTAGTATATTTAAAATTAGTCATTTTAACATTTGTTTCTAATAACCTTTTTATTAATTAAAATAGTACACAATAATTAATGGTCGTTGAACTGAAGTAATTTTATTTTAATTAAAATATAACAAATAAATTATTTTTTTTTTGCAATACTTGATTTAATTATTCATTATTTTATGTCAGACATCCCAGTAACTAAAATATTTTTATAATTACGTTTATGTACTTGTTTTTATGTTTGATGTTTGTATATTATTTATAATGTTCATATATACTCACATTATTCTTGTTCTTCTAATTTATAATAAATAATAATACTTTTATATTTTAAAACAGAAATATAATTTATTGTTCTTTCTTAACAAAGTTTTGACATTTTTTTAATCAATAAATTTGATATAATTTGTAATCATATACACTACATTTGTAATGTACTTATTTGATAAGAATAAAAGAACAGTATACAAAGGGCTTGTCAGCTAAGTTAAAATAATTATAACGCTTTCATTTCATAAGAATATCAGCAAATGATATTATACTTTAAACTTATTACAAATCAACAAACTTTTTAAAAAAATATAAACCTTTGTGAAATTTTAAAGCTCTGACTCTATAAAACTATTTTTTCTCAATATAGTTTTTTCTCAAAAACGTTAGGGTTTTTGTTGATTTGACAACGATACAAGTTTATGTACTTACAAATTACGGTGGTTGTTAATGAATATCCAAAGAAGAGGACACGTTTATAAGCTGTGTACATATTCAAATTTGAAAGACTTTTTGTAAAAACGATTAAAGACAATATCAGATACAACACTAACAAAATTGTAATTTAGAAGAACATTTGTCCTGTCTATGCTCTGTATGATGATGGTTGGCATGTGGACCCTTACCCTACCTGCTGCCTCTTACCCATTGTAATACTTCCGCCCGGGCTCGACAGCAGCTAATTGCCGCGAGAGTCACCTCACTGTGCGTCCAGTATGAAACAGTTTTTTTTTGCCTCGCCCAATACTGGTAAAATTTTGTTATATTTGAAATCAGCGAAATAGTACGATGAAAATGACACCAAACACGACTAAGGAATATTAAAAATTGGGCGTTATAAAGCACTATGCACTGAAGATGTGTATTAAAGTAGTTGTTGAGTTTTTACCTTGACACACCTTAAAATTTAATATTTTTTAGTCGTATTTGGTGTCATTTTCATCGTATTATTTCGCTGATTTCAAATATAACAAAATTTTACCAGTATTGGGCGAGGCGAAAAAAAATTGTTTCATACTGGACGCACAGTGAGGTGACTCACGCGGCAATTAGCTGCTGTCGAGCCCGGGCGGAAGTATTACAATGGGTAAGAGGCAGCAGGTAGAAAGAGTCCACACGCCAACCATCGTCATACAGGGCATAACAAAGGAGTATAAGTAAGTAAATGAGGCTTGCAATGCTTAGTGTAGATTAATCTTTTGAGGTTCATATGACTACAATAATAATAAAATGTACGAAGTATATATAAGTATACACGACACGTTCTAACATCTTTAACAGATAATTTATAAATACATTTTATCTATATTGTAAAAACCAACCGTTAGAACAATATTGGTATCAAAACAATTGTTTGATAAAACTGCAAAAATATTACCATAATACCTTTTAGAATTGCACAGAATGATTTTATTTTCTTTAGGTGTAGTTTAAACTACACGTTTTTAGTCTGTATGTGCATGTGTTATCAAGTATTAGGGCTATACAATTTTATTTCATAAATATTTGCAAAATATAAATACCAAGTAAGTAAAAATTACCTATATATTTAATTGTAGGGGTATTTATAATTTATGAGTTTCAAGAAACTATGGCAATAAAGTGTCTGGGGTACAAGTTTTAATTACCAGTATTGGAATAAACGTTTGAAGAGAAATTGAACAATTTATTAAAAAAGTACATAAAATAAACCACGTTCTTCAAAACAAATAGGTAAATAGACAGTACTAACAGCAGATATACGAGGGGGTACCCAAAAATAACCGGAATAGCGCTGCGACTGGCGGAGCTTACGTAGTACGCATTTATCCCGCTAGGCGAGTGTAGCGCAACTCGTTCCGAGTTCAGTGCCGTCATTTTTGTCGCCTGAGAAGGTTATGTCCGGTCACAGTAATTCGTTTTGTAAAAGCAGTTTCGCTTGCTCCTCGTTTTTTGTCATGGCGGATTTAAGTGAACAGGGCGCTGCTGTGAAATTTTGTTTCCTGCTTGGGAAAAACACCGCAGGAACTGTTGTGATGTTGAAAATAGCTTACAAGGATAGTGCTATGGGAAAAACTCAAGTGTACCAATGGTTTTCTCGTTTCAAAGAAGGTAAAATCTCAATTGATGACAAACCTCGTTCTGGACGTTCGTCAACTTCCAGAATTGACGAAAATGTTAAAAAAGTTCATGCAATCGTGCTTGAAGACCGACGACAGACCATTGAAGAGATTAGTAAGTTATCTGGAATAACTTGGAACTCGGTTCAGCGAATTTTGTCAGAAGATTTGGGGATGAGAAGGGTCACTGCAAAATTTGTGCCTCGGGTCCTGACTGAACAGCAAAAAGTGAATCGAGTTGAAACATGACGTGCATTGAAAGACCAGCTCCGAACCGACCCAGATTTTTTCTCCAAGGTCATTACTGGTGACGAGTCATGGTGCTATGGTTATGACCCCGAAACTAAACAACAGTCAAGCCAGTGGAAAACTTCATTGTCAACTCGCCCAAAAAAAGCTCGTCACGTAAAATCAAACATCAAGACAATGCTCATTTGTTTTATCGATGTGAGAGGGGTAGTGCATTCTGAATTCGTCCCACCAGGTCAGACTGTTAATCAGGCTTTCTATTTGAAGGTTTTAAAAAGATTGCGTAACAATGTGCGACAAAAAAGGCCAGATTTGTGGCAGACGACGGACTGGTTTTTCCACCATGACAATGCACCTGCTCATGCAGCCATTTCAGTGCGCCAGTTTTTAGCAAAAACCAACTTGACTCCCTTGCCCCACGCACCTTACTCACCTGACCTCGCTCCGTGCGATTTCTTCTTGTTTCCGCGAACGTAGAGGGACATGAAAGGACAACGTTTTGACGACGTGGAAGCGGTAAAGAAAAAAACGAGGCAGGAGCTGTCGGCCATCACAACAGACGAGTTTGAAAAATGTTTCCAGGAATGGGATCGCAGATTGGACAAATTTATTAACTGTAATGGAGAGTACTTTGAAGGCGATAAGGTTGTTTTGTAAAAAAAATTAAATACATAGCTTTAAAAAAAATTCCGGTTATTTTTGGGTACCCCCTCGTAGAAAGAAAGCAAATAAGTCATCATCGAGAAGGCAGCATTAACTGTAGTAAGAGAATTTCTTTATAAGGTACCAAAATTGTATAAAAACATTCACTTTGTAAGTTACTTTCGGCGATTCAAAGTTGATGCCTTTGCAAACCATTGAACAAAGAAAGTTTCCTCTATTGAACAAAGAAATAGAAGTTTTTCTTATTCTGCAGTTTCATTCACTATTCTCTGTTTTTTGAAACTAATGTGAAAGTTTCACTATAGAAGTATTGCCAAAAAACAATTTTTTGATACGAATGATTCTTTTTTCTTCTTCCTCTTATTTCTATAATTTTAATATAAAAGCAATATAACCAGTGCTTTTCATATTAAATTTTACATTCAGGGGATACATCTTGCTATAATTTAACGTAAACCTTAGGCCATTCTCCAACAGATCATAATAAGAGGATGTGAAAAAAATGACAACAGAGACGTACAAATCTGCGTACACATTTATATTAAACGACAATGGTAATAACAATGGAGGGGATTTCTAAAGAAATGAGAATGTTCAAATAAACAAAACATACTATACATCGTAAATAAAAGATTACATTGAACCAAAAACGTTGCAATGAATAAATTTTGAATGTTTGGATCCAATGATACACCAGTGTGAATACACAAATTTAGAAAAGGATGATAGAGTGTATATAGGATAAAGAAACAACTGGAGTGTTCACATTCACTGCTGTAGAGTTGTAGCATGATAGCTAGAACAAAACCAATCAAATCTAAATTAACAGTAGAAATTACATATATCTCTCTATTGGCCAGAGGCGTGGGCAGTGAATTACGTGAGATATGAGGGTTACGGAAATGGATTTCAGAGAAGAGCTGCAAGGATGTCAAGGAGGCAGAGAATAAGGAATAGAAATTGTGGAAAGGAAAGTGATTACATGGAGCAGTGAGGAGTATGGGGATGGAAGACTGTCAAAGGGAGAGATGCTCTAATAACCAGATAGAAGATGGTGAAGAGGAACCGCCTGATAAGTAGTCAAAGGATGAAGTGAGAGAAATCGTGGAACTGATAAGACGTAATGTACAGTCAAAGTTGAAGAGTAGAACGAATTAGGTAAAAATTCGAATGGATGCTGTAAATTCTTGTTGCCATTGTTTGTTATACGTATTGTTTTTTTTGTGAAACTACATTACAAAAAGATTAAACACCAAGTCAAAACATTGTTTAAGAAGGCATACAGCTCTTTTGATTTCTGTTTCTGCTTTTAGTTTCACGTTTACTTACCTGTGTGGGAAATCATTGTGTGTATTCAAAGGGAACAGAACCTATCAAACAAGGTGTAATTTATAATGAGAAACGTTTTGTAAAAAGTATAACACAAACATTTTACCGAAACACTCAAAAACAATACACTTTATTTTAATATTACAGTCGTATAGTGTAAACAAAGTAAATTACTTAACACGAAATAATACTTATATTAGTCTGATAAATTGTTCATGCAATAGCATTTAATTACACGGTAGGCGTCGCGGTTCTTGCTACCAGTAGTTGCAGTACATTTTTATGTCGTAAATCATTCCATAACCGAACCTAATTTCCTAACAAACCGCACATATGACGACACAAAGGATACTTATTCTACTATATTTTATACATGACTTACGTTTGCAACAAACGGCATCTTCAACTCTTTGTCACAAAAAGATTTTATTTGTTTTCTGTGACAAAAAGACACTGCAAACAAGAAGGGATTGAACAAAGTATCAATCAGAAATTTCCTACACGTTTATCTTATTACAAATTTATTCAAAAATATCATTGAAACTTAATTTTAATCAGTGAAAACACAATACACAATTATAAACTATTTACTTTATCTATTTAAGGGATATTTAAATAGAAAAATACAAGACCTCGGAGTCTTAATGCGTGAAGAGTCTTGTATGTACTGCAGACTACGGCCACAAATTTCAAATACAAAATAAACAGACCACTAAGACTATAAGTTATTAAACACTGTTTACACGCATTACAGGTGTTACAACGTACATACATTCAATAAACGCGAATGAAAAGTAGTTTTGCCATCAAAACATACCACTGAATAGATAAATGAAATGTTCAAAGTCGCATGTTTATAACGGCATTGCATGTTCGTGTAAACAAATATCGTATCAAACGAAATCCCTACTCACGTTTGTTAAGGGCAACGTCGTTCTCCTCAGCCTCCTATCTGTCCACGACGGGGTGAGTGTACAATCCCTGTATACCTACTTCAGTACTTGCAGAACTTTTATTTTACTTTATTTAAATTAAAAACAAACATTACAACATAGATACCGTTTTAGTAATTTTTATAGTTTGAGTCAGTATTATGAATGGCATACCCTGTTGAAGTTAAAACGTTTTCAAAATCTCGTGTTACATTCTGTTTATCTCCTTCTTCAGAAATAACCTTTCTCTCATATGCGATACGTGCTTTTACTCCTCTTTCATAATTTACAATGTCTATAAAATTCGCTTATGAAACTATAGCCTAACTTTATAAGTTCTGATACAAATTTATTTTTCTTCTTCTTCTTCTTCTTCTTCTTCTTCTTCTTCTTCTTCTTCTTCTTCTTCTTCTTCTTCTTCTTCTTCTTCATCTCTCTTTACGCATCATGACTGCTGCCCATGGCAGTAGTACAACTCACGTTCTATCGCCGCTACACAGAAATCAGAAAGCTATTAATAGTTTCCGGTGGCGAGTGGCAAAGTGTAGAAATAGTACAAATGACCAGTGGCGAAGTTACATGAAGGCCATTGAGGCAATGCCTACCCTAAAAAATTCAGTAGAATAAAAATTATAAATACTATGAACTACGTAACGCAAAGATTATACATTGTTACTGTGACTGTCGAATTTATTAATCCGAAACATGCTTTACTGAGCGAGCGATAGATTGTGACAAGTGAGATTCGGCATAGCTTGTATAAAGAGAATGAGGCAACGTGAACTTGCCTCAGCGTTTTTTGTATACATCGTATGTAAGCAATGTGCTGGCGTGGATTGGTAGTGTGGGGGAGGGGGATTGTCCCGCGCTGTACACATAGAGCGTTGAGGCATGTCTCACTTCTGTGGTGCAAAGCGCGCTGTGTTGTTTACAATCGTGTTTATTTTTTGCGGTTATTAAAAATGTGTTTGTTATTCCGCTGAACTAACAGATGATCAAGATTGTTATCTGAATTATTTGTAACATTAAACATATACAGTATATAGAAACTAATCAAGTTTAAACATTTGAAGTTCAATCAGTTGTATTATTGCGTATGACTAATACAAGGATTGTTCAATAGAAACACGTTCAGGGCTGTAAAGCATTTTTATTCAACGATTTAAAAAGAAGTCTCCATTAACATTAAGACATGAGTCCCACTGTTGCACTAATCTGTAGATTCCCTCCTAGAAAAATTCTTACGGCTGTTTGCGGAACCATTCGCTAACAGCAAACTCTACCTCAGCGTCCGATTTCAACTACCGTCCTTTTAGTGATTCCTTAAAAAAAATTTAAGGTAAGATTTTTGCCTCCCCATTCATTAACTACTACCTTCGCCACTGCAAATGACAACAAAGAAAGAAAAGAATTATTATATTAGGGGCATGTAAAAAGAATTACGGAGTATCTGCTTTTAAATAATGCTAAAATGAGTACCACTAGAAAAACGAAATACTAAAATCAAAAGAACGTAAGCGTGGGACCAAGCGATCAAAACAGTTATAAGGGAAGTAAGTTTGAAAGAACGTATGTGGTGCAAGAAAAAAAGTGAAGAAAACTTTTGGAAATTGAAAAACATTGCAGAACACTATAAAAGTGAATGACGATGATTAATGGTAGCTTTCTACACAAGTTGATTAGTTTATTTGTTAGATTTAATTTTGCAAACACAAAATAATTGTTTAAATTGTTTTTAATACAAACCACAGATTTGTTTTACTATTTCCACTCCTTAAAACAAAGTTCCTGCTATTTCTTGTTACCTCTGTGTGTCCTTACCGTACCTATCAGTGAAACATGAAACGTCAATACATCTTGTACGTTCTTTTGTCAGCGTCCGTATGTGTTGCATGCCCTGTCGCCCTGTCACAATTACAAGTAACTTATCAGGCAATGCAGCTTTTCCGTAGATCTGAATAGCATTGCAAATGCACAGCAACGCCCATGTTAAAGAATTCTGTATGTTTTTCTATAGATACTTCTATGGTCGATACATGCGCTCAGTAATGGATTAAAGGCGTTAACATCAAGTAATAATACGAAAGGTTTGCACTATTTCTTACACAAGCTGTGAGGTTTGCGATCTCTATTCTGTAAAAAAGTAGACAATGTGCGACGTAGGCTACTAATTTAATTATACGGAATTATTAAATGGGTGGAGCCGATTGGAAAAAAACATTTAAACCAGTGGTATTGAAGTAATTACTGGTATTATTTCACAAATGTATTACATTTAGTCACCGATTCTAAATGGTTAAGGTAAGTTAAAATTTATATATATATATCTTACAAATATATATATATATATATAATACTTTAATATTTATAACTAAATTTACCTCAAGATATACTTTTTTCCTATTAGGAACATGTTTCGAGAGTTCCTGTACTCTCATCTTCAGCCTTCGCCATCTTGTTTCTGGTGAAGTATTTGTGTGTTGGCTTCTGGATGTTATTAAGGTAGTTTGTTGGTCTTTGGTCTTTTAAAGTTGCATTATTGTGTGTGGTTGTGGTATCTGTTTTTGTATTTTGTGTATTTTCGATGTTGAGTGCTTTGAATATTGTGTCATGTTTTGTATTGATTTGTATTTGTTCTGGTATTAGTTTGTTTTGTGTTTTATGTTTGTAAATCTGTAAATTTTCCCAAATGTTCATTATGGTGCCGTGGTATATGTTTTATTAGTGTTACATTGGTTATGTCTGGGAATTCATGTCCTGTGTTTATTGCATGTGTGGCTAAATTGGATTTATATATGCAATAAACACAGGACATGAATTCCCAGACATAACCAATGTAACACTAATAAAACATATACCACACAAAGGCACCATAATGAACATTTGGGAAAATTTACAGATTTACAAACATAAAACACAAAACAAACTAATACCAGAACAAATACAAATCAATACAAAACATGACACAATATTCAAAGCACTCAACATCGAAAATACACAAAATACAAAAACAGATACCACAACCACACACAATAATGCAACTTTAAAAGACCAAAGACCAACAAACTACCTTAATAACATCCAGAAGCCAACACACAAATACTTCACCAGAAACAAGATGGCGAAGGCTGAAGATGAGAGTACAGGAACTCTCGAAACATGTTCCTAATAGGAAAAATGTATATCTTGAGGTAAATTTAGTTATAAATATTAAAGTATTATATACATCAAGAAACGGACTGTAGCAGAAAGTGATTGAAATATATATATATATATATATATATATATGTTTAACCATTTTGTATATCTAAGTATACATAAGGTCTAAAACTATGGTATAAAACTGGTATAGATTTTACTGGTCTGCTTTGGCTTCACCTTTTCCTCTTCTCCTCCTTCGTATTTATTTTTGTCTTCTATTTTTTTTTTTTTTCTTCTTATAATTTTTCTTCCTTTTTATATTAAGTATTGTCGTCTGTTCAGGCATCCATCCGATAGCCTCCTGTGTTTGAGATCTTGCTATATCCTTATTCCCTTTAGGTGTAAAAGGAAGATTCGTTGCGAGAGCCAAAGTCATATAATTACAGATCTCACGCACACACAAACAATTACATTTATTCTGATACGCATATTTCACGCTTCGTAACAACTTGTTAAGTGACACATTCCTGCCCCCAGATCGTCAGTTTAGATCGTACTGCGTGTTTCATAAACTGTTTCGATTTTATGGTTGTTACAAATTTACATATTCATTTTTGTGCATGATGCATGCAGTATGTAGTGTTGGAACACACACACATATATATATTGTTAGGACATAACAGATCACATTAGTTGTGATAATTACAGCTGGTGATTAGTGACTTAATTGGCGTCTTGTGTTTTGTTTTCCACTGTACCGTACGACGATCAGTAGACCGTTGTAACAATATATACTTATTCTGTAGTCATAAAATACTGTGAACTGTTTATAAGTTGTAGCGCTTGCAATTAATTCAGTACAAGTAACGTTCAATATGCACCAATCATCATTTAACACGTTTATGGTCACAAAGTGCTATCAAAATGTTTTTAATCAGTACGTTTTTCAGACGGTCGATCAGAGGGGTATCGTGGGGTGTGTTTGAGCCTGTGTAGTCAGGGACTGCGACTGCATGCGAGAGCAGAGTGCGTGTTTAGAACTATCCGCGCCGCGCAAAATTTATTTTCGATCGATTGACACTGCTCTGTCAGATTCGTACGTGTTCCTACTCTTGTACTTTGTAGGACATATTTTACTTATAATTAATACATAGTATGAAATGAATAAAAATATGATCTAGAATGAATGTTAAGATAAAAATATGTACATTCGAATTCAAGAAAAGTGAGTTCAATTTAACGAGAGCTTGGATTTAACGAATCTTTTTAAAATTTTGGTTGGTTTTCTGCATGCGCGATTGGAATTTTTCCGGTGTTAGCTAGCATTAAAAAATTATGATTTAACTAGCATGGAGAATATTAGGAAAATATCAAACGAGAAAAATTATGCGTCTTTAGTATCTACTCACATTCTTACGACGGTCCACTGATCGTCGTAAAACAAAACACAAGACACCAATTACGTCACTAATCACCAGCTTTAATTATCACAATTAAACTGTTTGTAATCAAGAAGATCGTCTCTTACAACAAATCAAATAAAAATTGTTCACACGCAATAAAATGTCAACTAATATAAAACACAATTTCATTACAATTGTCCCGCAGGATTGTAAAACACATAACACTTCGCCACTAGTTACCACTTGAACGCACAGAGTAATCGCCCGAACAATAATTGCACCGCTGACGCCTTGTATTTATACCCCCTCCACACACCAGAACATTCTACCTACTACGCATTAGCACTACACTAAGACGCAACGGATTGCGGCCTTGACACCGTGCGCGAGCGGGGCTGACACGCGACGTCCAGAAAAGTCTCGCGAGCGCATGTTGAAATCACGTACCCCACAATATTCAACCTCTGGAACATTCGAGAAACACGTAGATTATTATGTGATGTCGTAACAATATATCATAAATGTAACATGAATAAGTAACCCATTTCCTAGAAAAGCTTGGTACAAAAAGTTCTAATTCGATAGGTAAAAGTCATATTTTTAATATGAATTTTTTGTATACATAACATAGTAGAAATGTTTGTGTCCCAAACTTTGATGAGGTTTCAGTTCTGTAAATTTTTCATTTGTTCGGGTAACCTCTTTCCTCCAACATTTTTGTTAGGTTAAGTTAGTTCCACCTACATTAGGTTGGTTAGGTCGGTGTCTATTTAGTTTTTTTACTCCGTCTACAGGTAAGACGAGGGATTATAAAGTTAGTGTACAATGTTATGATATACAATGTTGTTACAACATACATGTTAAAGTGAGCGGTGGAGATGTTGTGAATGAGGTGTCTCAGCTATTTTTGAGTTACGTAGCTAGTAATTGTACAAAATGCGTTAATGTTGGTATAGGTGATTATACGTTTTGTTACACGGTGGACCTGCTCAGTTGCAAGCGGAACGAGCAGAAAAGGCTCATCAAATGGTCAAGCGTTGTGATTTAATGCTTCGATGTCTGTGACACACGAATGATGTTTTTAATAAGCCGCAAATCGAGAGGCAGCCGAAGATCGCATTTTTGATGCCTATGTAAGGGGAGCGAAGTGAGCGCAGACGCCTGTTTTAATACGTAGCATGTAAATATGCAAAAATATGCATACAGAAATTTGACTGATTGAAGCAATCTATTAGAAATATCCGTACGCATTACCATTGAAAGAGTGAGCCTTCACCCCTTCAAACAGTTTTGATAGATGCACTTACTTACTTACTTACTAGCCAACGCCCACCCTTGGCTGTTGGGCCATTAGGCGGCGCGCTGACCAGTAGAGACGTGAGAGCCTTGCCGTACCATCTTCGTCTTGGACTTGCGTGTCTGAGATCAAGGCTGGACATGCAATCAGGTGATCCGCATTCATGGAAGCGTATCCACAGAGAACACATTCAGGAGACGACAACACGCCAATGCGGTGCAGGTGGGAGGCCAGGTAGTCATGACCGGTTGTAGTTCTAAAAAGAGCAACACTAGTTGCTCAGGGTAGAGTTCTGTTGATGGGGCCGTCCGTAACCAATGTTGCCCATCTTTTTCCCACACAGGCTCTTAATTGTTTTTCTTTTAGCCATAGGCTTATTGAGGAGTTTATTCTTGCTTTCGCAGATGCAAAAATAGATGATAGATGCAGTCGCGGGTCGCAATTGACCGGGTTCAAATTTTCACCTCGGACCCAACTGAGCGTGTTTTGTACGACTGGGTCGCAACTGACAGCGGTTCATTTTATGATACTTATTTTCTAATTCAAATGACCAGCAATTTTTTATTTATTTGTATATTTAATTCTGAAACTTTACTGAACTAATTACTTTTTACAAACTTTAGGTATATAACTTATTTACAAAGGTTCTAAAAATATATATAAACACTTGGTAGGTTTTACAGTTTTTACTTAACTCTGACAGCTGTTTCAGCTTCTCAAGCTATTGTCAAAGAGATCAGTGAACAACTAAAACAGAGAATGTTAGGGGGATGAACATGTGTTATGCGCGTGTATCCTGACATTCGTGGGGTCTGAAGATGGAGGGGGTTGTAGGAGCTAAGGGACGGTCAAGTGTCTGTAAAAGCTAAATATAATCTGAATACAAAATATAAATATCGGTATGGAGAACCATACATGACTTCCATGTTCTAAGATTTATATTTAAAATCATATTCGAAATGAAATATTTCCATAGAAACTACTTCTTTCCTCTTATTGCTTCAGCCTTAACCACAGTACTGTGGTCACTAATGTATACCATCTCACGTTTTCGCACTCGATTTTCACTGATGATGGGAGTCGATGGCACTGCCGAAACGTCTGGTTTTACAGAAAACATTGGACTACGGCTCAACAGCCCGGGAAGGAATTTTAACAAAAAACTACTTCTTTGTTGCCGATAACGTAGTACACATATAACAAATTCTCCCCTCCCTCAACAACTATAATTTTCATTAATAGAAAATTACTCCCACCCCGTTCACCTAACCTCTTCATTTATAGATATTTCATCTACGTTTCTACAGTGGATTATTATGAACTTCTTATCAGGATACTTTATTTATCAAAATAAAGTACTTCACTCTTGTTAAAATATTAAACGTTGCAGATAAACTACCCCTATCTCTTAACCGATCTTCACCAAAATCAACAGGCCTTGAGTTCTCTACAATTGAGAAATGCATACAAACATTATTTGATTCTGTTTGAATGTGCGGCAGTTATCGTTCTTCATAGAGACAATTACTCTTGTTAAAACATGAAAAGTGGCAGGTAAACAACCCCTTTCCCTTAACCGATCTTTACCAAAATCAACAGGTCTTCACTTCTTTACAAAACAGGACAGTATGCAAAAAAGTATTTGATTCTCTTTTAATCTACGGCAGTTATCGTTCGTCATAGAAAAAATTACCCTTGTTAAAACATAAAACGTTGCTGGTAAACTACCCCTTTTCCCTAACCGATCTTCAATAAAATTAACAGACCTTGAATACTCTATAATTCAAAAAGGTATGCAAAAACGTAGTTGATTCTGTTTTAATTTACGGCAGTTATCGTTTGCCATAAAAAAATTACCCTTGATAAAAAAAAAACGTTGCTGGTAAACTTTCCCTTTCCCCTAACCGATCTTCACAAAAAACAATAACTCTTGAGAACTCTACAAATCAGGGCTGTATGCAAAAAATTATTTGATTTTGTTTGAAATTGCGGCTGTTATCGTTTGCCATAGAAAATATCCTTTTAAAACATAAAACTTTCCCTTAACCGATGTTTACCAAAATATCGGTATGGAGAACCATACATGACTTCCATGTTCTAAGCTTTATATTTAAAATCATATTTGAAATGAAATATTTCCATAGAAACTACGTCTTTCTACTTATTGCTTCAGCATTAACCACAGTACTGTGGTCACTAACGTATACCTCCTCACGTTTTCGCACTCGATTTTCACCGATGATGGCAGTCGATGGTACTGCCGAAAAGTCTGGTTTTGTAGAAAACATTGGACTACGGCTAAAGAGCCCGGGAAGCAATTTTAACAAAAAACTACTTCTTTGTTGCCGATAACGTAGTACACATATAAAAAATTCTCCCCTCCACCTTCAACTATAATTTTTAATAATAGAAAATTACCCCCACCCCGTTCACCTAACCTCTTCATTTATAGATATTTCATCTACGTTTCTACAGTGGATTACTATGAGCTTCTTATCAGGATACTTTATTTATAAAAATTAAGTAATTTACTCTTAAATCATAAAATGTTTCAGGTAAACTACCCCTTTCTCTTAACCGATCTTCTCCAAAATCAATAGACCTTCCGTCCTCTACAATTCAGGGAAGCATGCAAAAAATATTTGATTCTGTTTGAATGTGCGGGAGTTATCGTTCGTCATGGAAACATTTCTCTTGGTACAACATAAAATATAGCAGGTAAACTACCCCTTTCCCTTAACCGATCTTCACCAAAATCAATAGACATTGAGCTCTCTGCAACTCAGGAAAGGGTGCAAAAAATTATTTGATTCTCATTGAATTTTCGGCAGTTATCGTTCGTCATATAAAAAATTACCATTTTTAAAGCATAAAACGTTGCTGATAAACTACCCCTTCCCTTTACCGACCTTCAACAAAATCAACAGACCTTGAGTTCTCTTTAGTTCAAAAAGGTATGCAAAAACCTAGTTGATTCTGTTTGAATTTACGGCAGTTATCGTTCGTCATATAAAAAATTACCCTGGTTAAAACATAAAATGTTGCTGGTAAACGACCCCTTTCCTTTAACCGATCTTCACCAACACCAATAGGTATTGAGAACTCTACAATACAGGGCTGTATGCAAAACATCATTTGATTCTGTTGGAATTTGCGGCTGTTATCGTTTACTATAGAAAAAAATTACCCTTGATAAAAAACCGTTGCTGGTAAACTACCCCTTTCCCTTAACCGATCTTCACCAAAAACGATAGGTCTTGAGTAATCTACAATTCAGGCCTGTATGCAAACAATTGTTTGATTCTGTTTGAATTTGCGGCTGTTATCGTTTGCCATAGAAAACACCCTTGATAAAACATAAAACGTTGCTGGTAAACTACCCTATTCCATTAACCAATCTTCACCAAAAACAATAGGTCTTTAGTACTCAACAAAACAGGGCAGTATGCAAAAACGTATTTGATCCTGTTTGAATTTGCGGCTCTTATCGTTTGCCATAGAAAATACCCTTTTAAAACATAAAACGTTGCTGGTAAACTACCCCTTTCCCTTAACCGATCTTCACCAACATCAATAGGTATTGAGAACTCTACAATACAGGGCTGTATGCAAAACATCATTTGATTCTGTTTGAATTTGCGGCTGTTATCATTTACCATAGAACAAATTACCCTTGATAAAAAACCGTTGCCGGTAAACTACCCCTTTACCTTAACCGATCTTCACCAAAAACGGTAGGCCTTGAGAACTCTACAATTCAGAACTGTATGCAAAATATTATATGATTTTGTTTGAATTTGCGCGTGTTATCGTTTGCCGTACAAAATACCCTTGATAAAACAAAAAACGTGGCTAGTAAACTACCCCTTTCCCTTAAACGATCTTCACCAAAAACAATGATTCTTTAGTACTTAAGAAATCAGGGCTGTATGCAAAAACTTATTTGATTCCGTTTGAATTTGCGGCTCTTTTCGTTTGCCATAGAAAATACCCTTTTAAAACATAAAACGTTGCCGGTAAACTACCCCTTTCCCTTAACCGATCTTCACCAAAAACGAAAGGTCTTGCGAACTCTGCAATTCAGGGCAGTATGCAAAATATTATTTGATTATGTTTGAATTTGCGGCTGTTATCGTTTGCCATAAAAAATACCCTTGTTAAAACATAAAACGTTGCTGGTAAACTACCCCTTCCCCATAACCGATCTTTACCAAAATCAACAGATCTTGAGAACTCTACAATTCAGTGCTGTATGCGAAATATTATTTGATTCTGTTTGAATTTGCGGCTGTTATCGTTTGCCAAACAAACAAAATTACCCTTAATAAAAAAAAAACCGTTGCCGGTAAACTACCCCTTTCCCTCAACCGTACTTCACCAAAAACAATAGGTCGCGAGTACTCTACAAATCAGGGCTGTATACAAAAAATTATTTGATTCTGTTTGAATTTGCTGCTGTTATCGTTTGCCATAGAAAATAAATCTACAGACACACACACACAGACACACACACACTTTTCGAAAAACGACTTTTTTTCATGTTTTGAGTGTAGTACAATCAGAATCTGCAATAATCTCGAACACGATTTTTTTTGCCATCACCATACTTCCATTTCCTTAAGGAACATGGAAGTAAAACAATAGGTCTTGAGTACTCTACAAATCAGGGCTGTATGCAAAAACTATTTGATTCTGTTTGAATTTGCGGCTGTTATCGTTTGCCATAGGAAAAAAATCTACACACACACACACACACACACACACACACACACACACACACACACACACACACACACACACACACACACACACACACACTTTTCGAAAAATTACTTTTTTCATGTTTTGAGTGTAGTACAATCAGAATCTGCAATAATCTCGAATACGATTTTTTGCCATCACCATAATTCCATTTGCTTAAGAAACATGGAAGTAAAAATTTACTAAAGTAAATAACTGCTTTTAATAAAGGGGATACACAGAATTCTGTTTTTTCATTTGTTACATTTTTGTTACTTTTTATTACTTCTATAATTTCTAGAATTTCTAACAAATTGGCTTTTTTACCTTTTTTGTATGTTGTGCAATAGCGTTATATTTTACATTAGTACAACGTACGTTTTACGTACCTTATTTACATTAGTGTAAGTTAAAGTAATCAATTACATTAATGTGTTTATGCACACAGACTGCAGTAGTTCCCATTATTGTAGGTCATAGATTTCAGTTACCCGGAGTCAATGAAACCTGACTCGTGCTTATGGATGGTGTAATTAACAAAAGCACTTGGGCGACATCTGGGTGTTTGCCAACACAACCAATTTCTATGTACGGACACGGCAGATACAAAACACTTTTCCCATCTGCGAATAAATTTGCATAAAATGAAGTTCGCCAGTAAATTTGTATTTTGTCAACTCTTAAGATTTCTACTTACTACCAGTTTGCTCAACATTGTACAGTGCATATGTTAAGTTTATACATTTAATTTAGTATTCTTGTTCGTGTTTTACGCTTTTTATGAAATGTACGATTACTTAAAAACAAGTGAATTAAAAGTGAAATAAACTGATTACACTTAGAAGTAAAATGAATTAATTTTGAAGTGAATTGAAAATGAAAACAACTAATATATAAGAATGACAGTTGACGCATGGAAAATTAGCGTCAGGACCGAGAACTTTTTATACGTTGTACTCGATAGGAATAATTTTCTCGACTACCAAATCCGGTACTCTTTAGGCAAGTGCCTTTCCGAAGTACACTGCTGTGCACTGCTGTCGAACTACACTTGTTTAGAATATAGAAATAAATCAGACGCTATCTCTCCGAGATAGGCAGGGTCAATGTAGTGTATTCCCAGGCTTATGGCCGTTATCACCAAACTTATCGCTTACTGATACGACTACATACGTTATCACTCAATAACCAACCGACATGAGCTGCCCAGGCACGCAGATTTATTAATCTTGACTAAAATTCTAAGGTTTTGATTGGACAACTGCTTGCTCCCTGTCTACAGAAGTCTAATTTAAATCAAAGAATTACAATTAGATAATGTAATTTATAATTTATTCTTGTCAAAACTGTTTTGAATCTGCAAAAGTCTTAGCTACAATTTTGTGTTTATTTTTGAGTTTCAAGCATGAATCATTGTTATTAAAAAAAAAAGAAAGAAAAAAATATCTCCGCTTCATAAATAGTACACTTGATTAATGAATAATTCTTTGCCGTAATGTGAACTAAGTTACTGACCACGACTAATCTCGAAACATTAATTAATTAGCTCAGTATATAATGTTTCTTCTAATTCGCGTCTGAACGATTCACGTGAGCGCGCATTCGACTATTGTAACTCAAAAGTACGATAATTACTCACATATTCATGCATTGTACCACATATTTGCACTTACAAAACCTGATGTGTAATTGTAAATTATAGCACCTACAACACAATACAATACAATAAAATTTTCCACTGCAATATACAAACTCTTCTAACTAATAAACAAACTTAGTAACTAACAAGTGGAGCACTTTGAATTAACAAAAATTTGAGTAACTTTTAGGTCTTTGTTAAAATTTATTTTTCGATAAATTGGTATCTCACGTTCACAATAATTTAATTAAGTAACATTTAAATCATAAGTACAGATGGCAAGTTCGCATTATTTCCACAGCGTATGCAAATGTATCTTTACATCTAGATTAAAACGCTCTTTGTGACTGATTCAGCAGTAGCTACAAATTGCGTGTGCCACAGGGTGTTCAAATGACGCTTCCGCAATTTGAGCCTTTGTTAATCACAAGGGTAGCAATGATGTGGTTCTAGCGTACTGAAACAATTTCGATCAGTGGTATTATAGAAAGCATTGCGTATTGACATTTGGAAATCTCAAATTGTAACAATTGATTAGTAAGGAACAGCCTAAACATATCTGATAAATGCAAGACAATTTTTGCAGTTTATAAAAACGTATAAAAACGGGAAGTATGTTTTTATTTTTAAATAACAGACAGTCCAGAAGCGTAATCCATTTTCCTTGTTACACAAAATACGAATTAATTATACAATGTGTAGACAAGCTGTCATGATTAAGTACATTCATGAGGTGATAGTTGTGTTAGACAAGGTTTAAATATCACCTGCACTTTTAATTTATACATTGATATTGTTGTGTAAACAGATGGTGAATACAATTATTACGGTTAACAGCAGGTTTGGTTCTGACAAAATATGAAATATTTTATCTATATACATAATAATATTCCTTTGTAAGTAACTCGTTGAGTTACCTGAAGGTATCCTATGTAATATCTTCAAATTATATCTTCAAATATCAACAGAATTCGATTATCTTCGATTATCCGTTAGCTCTATTGTAAGCGAAACATTCAATTAAAATTCAAACGAACCTCTGAAGACACAGAATAATTTCTGTGAAACGTGCGTCAGGTAAAAATAAACCTACTTGCAGTGTATTATTTGAAGATATTAAATATAATAAAATAATAATAATAACAATAATACGGAAACAACAATAATGGTAATAATATATGAGCAGTAGTATAAAACGATTGTCCGTAATAAAAACTACCTGTTTTTATATTGGAATTTATGAACGGTTAAAGCTTTACACAGATCCTGAGAACATACAAACGTCGATAAATTTGTCGAAATGTCGACACAAGTATTTAGAAATAGTATCAACTTAATGAACAAATCTAGCAAAACCTTTCACCAATCACGAAGATAGAATACTAAGGATAAATTATACGGTCAAGCGACTTGTGGCCAGTGTGTGTATATATAGCCTACTAATGATGTCATAAAAACAAGAAAAGAATAATTTTCAGAATAAAGATAGGAGGAAACTTATTAAGTATTTTGTTGTTAGCGTATCATCTGACGTTGGTAAAAACCCCATGAAAAGGAGTTCTCAATCAACTTGCAAAGCAGTATACTTGAAAATGTCTTTTTTAAAACAAAAATTATAGAATTTAGTGGCAGAAAACTAAGGAGATGTAAATAGTTTCAAAACATAAGAAGATTGACAAAATATCATATGTGATTTATTTTTATTTTACTATAATAGACAATGGTGATAAACACTAAGAAAAGAGTGTTAATAAAATCTTTAGAAATGAGTTACAGACACAGGACAAAAATTTTATAAGGAGGATAATGCAGCTTCAGTACTGACTATTAAAAGTCGGTTGCTAGATAAATAGGACAGGCAAATGAATTTCAGGCAAACGAAATGTTGCTTGAAAAAAGAAAGAAAATGCACGAGGAGGCTGAATAAGAAACGTAGACATCGGTAGAGCGGCCTACAATACAAGTAACAAAATAGAGCAAAATAAGTTTATTAGTTATTGTTACGACGGTCTCCTGATCGTCGTATGGTACAGTGGAAAACAAAATACAAGAGACCAATTAAGTCATTAATCACCAGCTTTAATTATCACAATTAAACAGTTTGTAATTATAAAGACAGTCTCTTACAGCAAATCAAATAAAAATTGTTCACACGCAATAGAAAAATGTCAACTGATATAAAACAAAATTTCTACTAGTAATTTTATACAAACCACTATGTTCTCTTTGGTATTACCAACCTGGTTGGTAAATGACCTGAAGATGACTTGACTGCCGAAAGCGCTCGTCAACACCAAAGACAACATAGTGGTTTGTATAAAATTACTAGTAGAATTATTTGAGACCACTAACACTCCAATACAACAATAAAACAAAATTGTTTAACAATCGTACCACACACTTATAAAACATGTGACACTCCGCCACAATACGTCGAACCGCACTGTAATAATTCGGAACTCAAACTCGATGTGTAATCGCCCGATAATAACTGACTGAGCGTAGCTGAGTCTTGTATTTATACCCGGCTGAGGTTCCAGAATATTCGCTAATAGGCGTCTACTAGAAAACACTAGAACGTAATTCACTGCGGCCTTGAATAAAGCACGCGCGGACCGGTATGGTCTGGTATTAAGCCGATAGATGATTGTCATTCACCGCAAAGTAGCAGCATTAAGTACGCACACAAACATTACAGCCGGATTCCATTGGAACATTCGATAAACTTGTAGAACGTTCCGTATTACGTAACACCTTTTCCGCATTACGTAGCATTATCATATAGGTTTTGACGTGTCGGCTACGTCATAATCCAGGGAACCTGTGATAATTGACGCTAGCCAATTATACAGGCTGCCTACGTTGTAACAAACTGAAACTCAAAACACAAGACTAACAAAATTACAATTATTCTAACTATAGGAAACAAGGGGAGGGGTTTAACTGATTTATGCACTCACTTTAGTACGTAACAAAGATGACATCCCTTTTATTCACATAGTATACGTAACACATTACAAATAAAGATATTATTTACTCTGAGATTGTAAGGGGGTTTTCTATCTAAAATAAAATGATCATTTAGATAATGAGTTTACCTCGGATCCGAGTCTTTCTTTTTCTTGTTAAGAATTTTCAAATTTACCATACGTGATTATATGATTACATTATTCCTTAAGTACCATTTGAAGAATGGTTTTATTTAGTTGAGCAACTTTTGAAGTTACATAACGAAAGTTAAGTTACAACGTATGATTACAAGAATTGGTGGTTACACCAGTTTAAATCTTAGAGCTTATTGATTGTCTTTTGAAAGTCTTTTTCAACTTTAATTACTTATATTTTAAAATATGTATAACTCACGAAAGACGAGCTCCCGCGTCACCTCTTATATTATGGTTAACTGTCCGTGTCTTGACGAGTGATTCTTCCGTAGTCTTGTAGTCGAGGATTGTCCTAGGGGTAGTCTGTCCAGTAATGATGAAGTGGATGTGATGGTGCCAGCTAACGTGAAGTCGTCAGGATTCTCGGCGATAGAGTAAAGGCAGTATAGTTCGAAGTCGTCGCTTTTCACTGTTATTCACATCACCTGTTTAATTGCACCGTCGTGTTGGAGTTTACATATTGTTTGTACATTATGTTGGAATTTCTTTTAACTTGAACAATATTTGACTGGATATTTAAATTACAGGAGATGCCACCTCTTACACACGTTTTTCCTTTTTCCTACATGTTAGGTTTCACAAAAATTTACTCACTACATATTCGTTACTTATGCCTAGCTGTCCACACTTTTAGTGGAAGTTAACACTTAAATTAAAATACACAGGAAATAACATTTTGCGAAGAGCCCCAGCGTGGAGCTGTTTACAGTTAGAAAGCCGCATTGTTAATCCCTAGTTGTTACAACAGGAAAGTCGCAACGACGCGGAGCGAATACTCCGCCATAATATAGTTCCATCTTTTATTTAATACTACAGTCTTACAGTTAGACAAAATAAACAATCGAGATTTTCCTCGTATACTGAAATTATTACACCTATTACTAGTGACTTTAAATTATTAATTCTTTACATTATGGTTTACACGTATTTCTTAAAATATGTATAACTCACGGAAGACGAGCTCCCGCGTCACATCTTATATTATGGTTAACTGTCCGTGTCTTGACGAGTGATTCTTCCGTAGTCTTGTAGTCGAGGATTGTCCTAGGGGTAGTCTGTCCAGTAATGATGAAGTGGATGTGATGGTGCCAGCTAACGTGAAGTCGTCAGGATTCTCGGCGATAGAGTAAAGGCAGTATAGTTCGAAGTCGTCGCTTTTCACTGTTATTCACATCACCTGTTTAATTGCACCGTCGTGTTGGAGTTTACATATTGTTTGTAAATTATGTTGGAATTTCTTTTAACTTGAACAATATTTGACTGGATATTTAAATTACAGGAGATGTCACCTCTTACACACGTTTTTCCTTTTTCCTACATGTTAGGTTTCACAAAAATTTACTCACTTCATATTCGTTACTTATGCCTAGCTGTCCACACTTTTAGCGGAAGTTAACACTTAAATTAAAATACACAGAAAATAACATTTTGCGAAGAGCCCCAGCGTGGAGCTGTTTACAGTTAGAAAGCCGCATTGTTAATCCCTAGTTGTTACAGCAGGAAAGTCGCAACGACGCGGAGCGAATACTCCGCCATAATATAGTTCCATCTTTTATTTAATACTACAGTCTTACAGTTAGACAAAATAAACAATCGAGATTTTCCTCGTATACTGAAATTATTACACCTATTACTAGTGACTTTAAATTATTAATTCTTTACATTATGGTTTACACGTATTTCTTATTTAATGCCGGCTCGGTATACAAGTTGAATCCGGAATTCACAGGTCATAGCATGATAAGTTTAATAAAGGGTTAACAGTTTTATTCTTTAACTTTTGCTTCCACAATTTTTAATTAATTAATACTAGTTAAATTTTCTTATTTAAGTCCCATCACTACCATGAGTTAGTCCAGGGGTAATTGGTTTCATAGTGCGATTTAATGTTTTTTAACTAACTTCCCATTCTTCGATTTCTATTATTAAATTTATTATTTTTTTTTTTACAATTTAAATCGTCACATACTCCGCCGCTTAAAAGTGACATGGGGGAAAACAATTATTAAGTGGATTCGAAAGTTAGTTGCTGGGGTACACTTGTCGTTACTGTGTGGAGTTTCTCTCCTTCTTCTCACTTTTCTTTTTCTTTCATTTATTTATTTGCATGAGTTATACACAACTTATTTCTTTGAGTATCAAACAATATATACATATACTTACAAATTACTTCTTAAATTACGTAAAGTTCATACTTAATTACTAAACTTTAAAACACACAAAATTCTACTTATTTCTATTACTTAAATCTACTACCGGATTTTTCTTTGGGTTTTGGTTACTCTCTACAGAGAGTTACTATCTAGATAACTTCTTACTTAGTAGTCAGGTAGTGGTTAACTGACTACTTATTTCTCTCATCTTTCGCTGAACAGGATCTAAGGTTGATCAGGCCTCATTCCTAATTCTACGATTAGCACTTCACAGGGTTACTCAGGTACAAGATAACTTGTCTACCTTGTATTACCTTTTTCTTGTTTTATTTCTTTTTATACAATTTTATCTGCGAAATATGTGTTCTCCGTACATATTCTTGCGTAGCAGGTTCGTACAGGGCTACTGTAACTGGGGTTAAGTACTTCTGGATTCGGTAAGGACCACACCATCGGTATGATAGTTTAGAGGTGGTCTTATCAATAGCACTACTAGTCGGGTGTGTCTTGAACATTACTAAATCACCGACTTGGTACCTAACTAAATTAGTGTCATTACTTCTCTCGTGATATTTTCACGATTTTTCTAAGTTCACTCTTAAATTTGAGCGGGCTTCATTACAGATTCGTTTAATCTGCTTATCGTTAATTTGCTGAGGTAGTAAGTCATGTAATTTCCATTTTGTGGACAAGGGGTGGTTTGGCTTGTATTTGTATAGTAACTCAAACGGGGTAGACTTATGTCCTTCGTGATAAGCGGAATTGAAGGCGTACTGTATCCAGGATAGGTTTTGGTCCCAAAACGTATGGTCGTTCGCATGGTAGGCAACTAAAGCAGATTTGAGGTTTCGCAGATACCTTTCAGCAATATTGCCTTGCGGACGATACTCCGTAGTGGTAATATGGTCTATACCTAACTTGAAACACATTCTTAAATTCCTTAGCCTTAAACTGGGGTCCGTTATCTGACACTAGATGTATAGGGGTACCATAATCTTTAAATAATCTCTCCTGTAATATCTTTACAGTGGTCGACGCTAACGCTCGCCGCATGGGATACATCCAAACAAATTTGGTGAACGAATCTACACATATGAGTAGCATAGTATTACCTGATTTAGATCGAGGGTAGGGACCTGAAAAGTCTAAATAAAGTTTAGAGAATGGGGTAGTAGGGTTTTCTGAAATTAATTGGTTTATTTGACTGTTTCTTGCTGGTTTGCTGAGCGCGCATAACTTACACTTTTTAACGAAGCTAGCTATTTCGCTGTTCATATTGTTCCAATGATATTCCTTACGAATGCGATGTATTGTTTTATTTATTCCCATATGGGCTTCAATGGTAGATGAATGGAAGTATTCCATCAGCATGGGCTTAATTACATCAGGGGCGATTATCCTTAATTCCTTTCCATTCGCTATTCTGTGGCATAGTATTCTTTTGCTTTATACGTATTTTTCTGATTTAATTCCTTGCTCGAGTTGTTCTATAATCGGTTTCAGAAGAGGGTCTTTTTGTTGATATTGAGCGATGTTGGTAAACGCAAGGGGGGATTCTGTAATTACTGTGTTAACAACGGGTGTTCCCATGCTCTCCTTGCTTTTGAGAGTATTAGTGGGCGACTGGAACATACGGGACAGGGTATCAGCGATTACAATTTGTGTACCTTTAATATGTTGTACTTTGAATTTGTAACAGTTCAATACCCATCTTCCAATACGTCCCAACTGTTTAGGGTGATTCAGTAACCAAGATAATGCTTGATTATCAGTTTCTAAAAGGAACTCTTTATGTTCTAAAAAGGGTTTAAACTTTTCAAAAGCAAATACAATGGCTAAACAATTTAATTCATATGCGGAATATTTCTTTTCTTGGTCATTCAAGGTGCGTGAATCATAACTAATCGGTAGCCTACTGTTTTCTATTTCTTGATAGATTACTGCGCCTAAAGCTACACTTGAACTGTCGGTCTGAAGTACGAAAGGTTTCGTAAAATCCGCTAGTTGTAATACTGGGGGTGACATGATGCTTTCTTTTAGTTGTTCGAACGCAGTTTGGTGTTGTGGAGTCCATTCAAATTTCGCTCCCTTCTTTCTTAAGGCATTCAGAGGTGCGGCGATTTCGGCTAGATGGGGAATATACTTGTGGAAATAGTTTACCATTCCCAAAAATCGGGCTATTCCTTTTGCATCTCGCGGGGGTAAAAATTCTCTGATCGCACGGGTTCGTTCGGGGTCTATGCTTACCTTTCCGTTGGCCTTCACGATGTGACCTAAAAATGAAAATTGTGGGACTGCAAAATTTACCTTTTTGGAATTAACTGTTAATCCTGCTTTTTGTAATCGAGATAACACTTCACGTAGATGTTTAAGATGTTGTTCCATCGATTCGCTATAGATTACGATGTCGTCCAGGTAGTGATACACATAACTAAATTTAATATCATGAAATATTCTCTCTAATAGTCTACTACATACGGAACTTCCTTGTGATATTCCAAAGGGTACTCTAGTAAATTGGTACAGGTTGAAAGGAACAGCAAACGCGGTTAGACGTTTTTCGATTCCTCTGAAAGGGGTATTTGGTGAAATGCTTGATTTAGATCCATTATCGTAAAGGCTTTCGCTCTAGTGAAGTAATGAAAAGCACTGTGGATGTCTGGAAGCGAGATAGATTCAAATTCTATTCGTTTATTTAATTGCCGGTAGTCCACAACTAGTCTATGTTTGTCGTGACCTTTTGGTAATAAGAAAGAGGGAGATGAATACGGAGACGTAGAGGGTTCGATGACTCCTTGTTCTAACAACTTGTTGATATGGTTTCTCATCACTTCCATTTTGGGCGGCGACAACTTGTACGGGGTAGGCGTATTACTTTGTGATCGCTCAGATTGATCTTATATTCTATCAGGTTCGTAAGTCCTAGCTTAGGGGTAAGAACGGTGGAAAACTCTTTTATTAATTTCTGCATTCTCAGCCTATCTCTATTTTCTAGATGAGATAATTCAGACTCATGGTGTACTATGTGTGCAGTCGATGATCTAGTACTTTCTTGTTCATCAGTTGTACAATCAAAATTATACTTCCGTGTACGGTCGAATCTAAAATAATATTTCTTCGCGTGGATGTCAAGAATTATTCCCGTTTTACTGATGAAGTCAGCTCCCAATATTAGGTCGGGTCCTATATCATCACATACTATCATTGTAAAAAACCACGTCAGATTCTTAATTTTTACTTTAATGGTGATGCTGAGTTTTATCACTATATTTTGTTTATTAGTGGTAGCACATTTTATATTTACAGTTTGACTGCGTTTCACTAGGTTGTGTCCGAATAATTTATCCGCTAACTTTTGACTGATTAAGGTTCTAGTCGATCCAGAATCGATTAATCCGAGGGTGGATGTAACACCTAGGTCAATTTGTATTAGTGCAATAGACTTTTAGTGCAATCACATTTAGTTATCGTGTTACATTTCTCAATAAACCTTCTAACATAGGGATCTATAGCTCTAGTGTTTCTTTTTTTTTTTATATTATTGTCGTACATTTCTTTGGGTTTACCGGTTCTCAAGTTGCTGCGGAAGACACAGGATTTCCGGTCTCCCTGCCTTACATGTTTTTTGGATTAGGGTGTTTACGTTCGTATTCCTTGTTGTTACAGTTTCTACTTATGTGTCCATACTTACCGCAGTTATAACACGTATTTTTATTACGAGGAGAGTACCTTGCTTCCGTTTTAGGTATATGTATAAAAATATATATAACTCACGGAAGACGAGCTCCCGCGTCACCTCTTATATTATGGTTAACTGTCCGTGTCTTGACGAGTGATTCTTCCGTAGTCTTGTAGTCGAGGATTGTCCTAGGGGTAGTCTGTCCAGTAATGATGAAGTGGATGTGATGGTGCCAGCTAACGTGAAGTCGTCAGGATTCTCGGCGATAGAGTGAAGGCAGTATAGTTCGAAGTCGTCGCTTTTCACTGTTATTCACATCACCTGTTTAATTGCACCGTCGTGTTGGAGTTTACATATTGTTTGTACATTATGTTGGAATTTCTTTTAACTTGAACAATATTTGACTGGATATTTAAATTACAGGAGATGTCACCTCTTACACACATTTTTCCTTTTTCTTACATGTTTGTTTCACAAAAATTTACTCACTACATATTCGTTACTTATGTCTAGCTGTCCACACTTTTAGTGGAAGTTAACACTTAAATTAAAATACACAGAAAATAACATTTTGTGAAGAGCCCCAGCGTGGAGCTGTTTACAGTTAGAAAGCCGCATCGTTAATCCCTAGTTGTTACAACAGGAAAGTCACAACGACGCGGAGCGAATACTCCGCCATAATATAGTTCCATCTATTATTTAATAATACAGTCTTACAGTTAGACAAAATAAACAATCGAGATTTTCCTCGTATACTGAAATTGTTACACCTATTACTAGTGACTTTAAATTATTAATTCTTTACATTATGGTTTACACGTATTTCTTATTTAATGCCGGCTCGGTATACAAGTTGAATCCGGAATTCACAGGTCATAGCAGGATAAGTTTAATAAAGGGTTAACAGTTTTATTCTTTAACTTTTGCTTCCACAGTTTTTAATTAATTAATACTAGTTAAATTTTCTTATTTAAGTCCCATCGCTACCATGAGTTAGTCCAGGGGTAATTGGTTTCATAGTGTGATTTAATGTTTTTTAACTAACTTCCCATTCTTCGATTTGTATTATTAAATTTTTTATTTTTTTTTTACAATTTAAATCGTCACAAGGTTTAATGTAACAGATGGGGAACAAGACAGTGTACAATTGTTAAAAACTATAAAACTAGGGTAGGGCCAAGAAACTATTTGCAGTGGAAAAGGTAAATTTATTGATACCTGAAGTGAGGAAAGGAAGTAAAACAGAATAAGAAGGAGATGAAGAGAAAATTTACATAAAGGGATATATTTGGTTGTAAGAAACGTAGCTACACTTATCTTATAAGATCATTTAGCTTCCATGTTCCATAAGGAAATGGAAGTATGATGATGGCGAAAAAATCGTGTACGTGATAAGGGCTGATTCTGATTGTACTACCCTCAAAACATGAAGAAAGGTAATTTTTCGAAAAGTGTGTGTGTGTGTGTGTGTGTGTGTGTGTGTGTGTGTGTGTGTGTGTCGTGTCTATGTGTAGAATTTTTTCTTTAGCGATCGATGACGGCCGCAAATTCAAACGGAATCAAATAATTTTTGCATACAGCTCTGAATTTTAGAGGACTCAAGGTCTATTAATTTTGGTGAAGATTAGTTAAGGGGAAAGGGTAGTTTACCTGCAACGTTTTACGTTTTAACAAGAATAAAGTACTTGAAAATTCATTTAAACTTTTTCAAACAATGGTAATAAAAAAAAATAAAATAATTTTGTTGCCAGGCAATAAAATTATAATTTTTTTCATTTTAATTTAAATCTCGTATGAGTGAAAATATATCGTTCCTGGCAGGCAAACATATCTCAATTATGTAATGTTTACGATTCCAAAATTTTGTTACAGGATTACCGCAGTCAGGACACACACAGACACACACACACACACACACAATTCGCGTTATTTCTGGCCTCACTCATGTTTATTTTCTTACGTTTGCACGCTTTTTAAATGAAAAGTGCCGAAACCCACACCAACACAACGCGTGCAAGCCGAAAAGGTGTCCAGCGTGGACAACGATTTGCTTCCTGTGGATCGCTGGCCATTGTAACTGCACGTGTTTACAGAGGAACGGTTCATAGACAAACTTTTAGTTTTTAGGGAATGAACCCTCTGCAAGATGCTCAGGGTCCATAAGAGACTTCGGAGCGCTCCTTCTTTTCCGCGTGTTTGTTGTGTGAAACGTACACAGTAGATTCGCAGCTTTACTCTAAGCAACGTTCCATAGGGAATGTTGAATTTTTTTGCCCACGGTGTACCTTCATACACACTAAAACCTGCTATGATTTTTTGATTACGGACATCATAATATTAAAACTTTGGAAACTTGAGCACTACTTAACCGAGATCAAACATTAACTTTTACAAGCCATTAATTTTATTGATCTTTTTATATGTGTACTACATTATCGGCAACAAAGAAGTAGTTTGTTGTTAAAATTCCTTAACGGGTTGTTTGGCAAGGTCCACTGTTTTATGAAAAACCAGACGTTTCGGCAGTGCCATCGCCTGCCATCATCAGTGAAAATCGAATGTGCTATGTGGAGGTGGTATACGTTAGTGACCATAGCACTGTGGTTAAGGCTGAAGAAAGAATTAATTTCTGTGGAAATTTTTTATTTCGAAAATGATTTTAAATATAAATCTTAGAACATGGAAGTCATGTATCGTTCTCCATACCGATATTTTTTGTTACGACGGTCTCACCGATCGTCGTGTTGTACAGTGGAATCCAAATAACTGACAACAATTAAATAATTAATTACAAACTTTAATTAGAGACTAGCAAGAGTTAAAGATCAATAAAGAACTTTTATACAATAATTCCAGAAACTTTTGTCCAACAGACAACAATCAATGTCACCTAACTAATGTCACTAACTAAAACAATAATCTCGTTACACTTACCCGCAACAATGAATAACAGTCCGCGTTCAGGTCTAAACTAAATTGAGTCGGCCACTAGAGACTCATATTTATACCCCGCTGAGAGTCCAGAATAATCTCCCATTTTTCGGGCGGCGTGCCGAGGTCAATTTGTGTAGTTGTGGGTGCTAGAACAATCTAGAGACTAGGTGATAGTTCGACCTTGAACGAGACGTGCCGACTGCAGGAGCTAGGCTACTCCGGTAACTTATGGAAAGGCAATCACGAATGATCTAGAGTTTTACGTAATCGTCTTTCGTAACAATATTATTATTAAATTCGTATAAATTTTAGTAAAAATTTTGATAATTTTTTTAAATACAGAAATATAAATAAACCACTTAAAATAAACATAAATAAAATTTGCTTGTCTTAAAGTAAATATTTTTAAACCAATTTTTCAATTTCTTGTCGTAATTGCAAGTAATCTTTTGTATACTTTATATTTCAGATATTAATTAGACTGTGTGTGTGTGTGTGTGTGTGTGTGTGTGTGTGTGTGTGTGTGTGTGTGTGTGTGTGTGTGTGTGTGTGTGTGTGTGTGTGTGTGTGTGTGTGTGTCAACAAAGCAGTCACATTTGCTACTCTAATTCTCTAGAACATTATACTTTCTTACATACGGTTGCTGCTGTCACCGTTGCAAACACGATCACGATAACTGTTGAACAGTTCCTTCTTCTCTCTACTGTACTCTTTTTAGGAGCTCCCTCTCAGTTTGTATGTTCCTCATATTTACTAATTTCCTTCACTCACTATTAGCGTCTCTCCTCTATTTCTTTATTAGTCAGTGATTGGATGATAAGGACGTATGAAAGATATTTATTGGCTTGGGTAAGAAGCATGCTTTCGGTCCAAGATTTCCGCGCGTGTAACACTGGATTGCCACAGCTGCTGATGCATAGGTTCAAATAGAATTACACTTGCTATTCTCAACGATGGGAGATTTCTGTTACTTTTACCTGGTAATATTACCCGCTTATTGACGCATTCATTTAAATCTAAACGTTTGATAAAATATGTTTCCAAAGTAGTTTCTCAACTTTATTACAAAAAGGAGAATCAAGAGTGAAAGGATAATTATATTTTTATCATAAGTACGTTAGTGCCCTATAAGAACTTCATTTCGGTGAGAGATCAACAAAATTAAATGGAGGAAATAAATATTACAGTCACTTATTTTGACACATGAATAAATTATTATTGCTTATTATAAACATTTACACTTGCCTTAAAAGGACAATAAAATGTCACAATACGAGCTAAGTTCCCCCCTTTAGCAGACTGGGAAATGTCGGGTCCAAATTCCCTTCAGCTTAACCTACATAATGCGGATTTAAAACAAAATTATAGTTACCAGTTTTATTCTGCAAGTAGCAAAAATATTCAGAATTTTTCTATTTACCGTTGCGGAAAGCTTGATAAGTAATTTAATATTCATGTTAAATGCGGTATCTAATTCACTTGTACGAATTAATAACTAAATTTACCTTATTTTGTTCGCCTTGTGACTTTTTATAATTTTTTTTTTCTATGACGCGTTTCAGAACTTATGCTCCATCATCAGATATATATTAAAAAAAGAAAAAATATATATATATGTTACATTTAATATTTATAACTAAATTTACCTCAAGATGTTATTTTTCCTTATTTGGAACATGTTTCGAGACCTCCCGTGCTCTCATCTTCAGCCTTCGCGATCTTGTGTCAGGTGAAGTATTTGTGTTTTGGCTGCTGGATGCTATTAAGGTTGTTTGTTGGTCTTTGGTATTTTAAAGTTGTATTATTGTGTGTGATTGTGGTATATGTATTTGTCGCGAAGGCTGAAGATGAGAGCACGGGAGCTCTCGAAACATATTCCAAATAAGGAAAAATAACATCTTGAGGTAAATTTAGTTATAAATATTAAATGTATTATATACAACAAGAAACGGACTGTAGCAGAAAGTGATTGAATATATGTATATATATATATATATATTGCGACAGTACAAATAAGTGATGTACTGAGCATGGAATATAAAAATTTAAATTTACCTAATAAACTGTAAATAATTAATAATATATTAGAAATAAGCATGTCAGGGATTGCAAGCTTGACTCAGACAAAAATATGAACAGGTGTTTCGACCTGAATCGACGTGCACACACACACAAATGTAACTGAAAGTGTGTACACCAGTATTTTGCTAGTGTGTGTGAACGCAGGCGAGTTTGCCACCCCAAGATGAATAATTGCACAATTACTGTTTTTCCGTAATTATTCATAAACTATAATTAAGAATTATAATCCAAAACCACAATAAAATGTAATAAAATTTACTAAATACTGTGTACGAAAACCACGCGAAAGTGACACACCGTACGAGTGTAATAGTGAAATAACTATGTACAAATCGAAAGGGTTAAGTTGCAATTTCCAAAATTACAGTGAACATGTGTTGTAAAAATAGTTATAAGATAAGTATAAGAGTATACTTACAGGACTCTGCAATTCGCAGAAATATAAAAAATAGCGAATTTGACAAAGAGTGGGTGAACTGAATCCAGAGAGAGTTTCTAACATGTCGATTTCGTACCACTGCAGGTGTCGACCAAGACATGGGTATAAATAGGACACGCAAGCTACAGTGGTTCTCTTTCTTGAATCATCCACGGTGCAGCGGGAGCTTATGCCCGTCAGCACGGCGTATTTATTTTTTTTTTAAACAGTTTAAATTTGCCAGTTACGTACAAATATGTAACTAAGCTGTAAAGACAATCATTTTAATTAATAACAGCACTACTTAAGAAGATCCATTAACGTCAGAAACAGCACGAGGAGAGTTCCAGAGAATGATTCGACACTAGACAAGAGAGTGATACGACGCTGGACAAGAGGAGAGTTCCAGAGAGAGATACGACGCTGGACAAGAGGAGTGTTCCAGAGAGAGAGAGTGATACGACGCTGGACAAGAGGAGAAGAGAGACAGCCGACGCTGGACAAGAGGAGAAGAGAGACAGCCGACGCTGGAGGCGAGACGAGGACGAATACCGAAGGATCAAAAAAAAAAAAATGATCGAGTATGATTGACGACAATAAGGTGATAAACAACTTATTTATATCTTAATCATACAAAGAACTCAAAGACAATTAAGACATTTCTATTTTATTTAAAAGTAAGAGCAATGTTTCTTGTAAAGTAGAATTAAAATCACAGATGTTTTAGAAATACGATTAACGTAACAAGAGCTCAAATTAATATGATATAAATGATTACAAAGCATTTAAATGAAAACAATTAGTATTTGAGAAAACAGTACTGAGAAACAAAGGATAAATTCAATAACTGTTAATAATTTTGAGTACATTACAATATAGAAAAAGAGATTTAAATATTGATATTTTGAGACACATTAATTGACTGAGTAGTCTGAAAATGAGATTTTTCTTTTATACAATAATTAGTAGAATAGAATATTTAGTCAGTAAGGATGTATATAGCTTAAGCCTTACGGCATAACAACAAATAATAACGAATGTTTTAAATCGACGTCAGTGCCATGTGCACATTTTTTAATAGTATCAAATAAATCTTAATTACCGTTTCAAGTTACATAGAGTTCTTATTGCAGATACACCTGAAACCCAATTTAAATGTTATATTGTTACGTAATTTGTCAATCTTGAACGTGAGACCGGTCACGCCTATTTTATGTATATGTAACGTTGCATAAATTTGGCGCTTCAAGATCGTGGGGCTCCACAAATTTAAATTATATTAAATTTGCAATTTGTTACGTTGCATAAATTTGTCTCCCTGGACGTGGGGCACGACATGCCTAAATTTATGTACAAAAATTTGTTACATAAATTGTAGCCCATGAACGTATGGCCCGATCCCCATCATTTAACTATTAAAATTTTTATGTAGCTAAATGGTTGCTCTAAAAGGTAAAGAGTGTGTTAAATGAAAAATGTATAATATGTAATTATTATTTATATTAAACAGTAACTGAATGTAATGTTAATTGTTGTGTAATCACACAGCTGGCGCCCACGAATAATATTATTTGTCTATGTAACAGGTGTAACTGTAATGAGTATTAATAATAACTATTAATAAAAATAAAGAAATAAGTAAATAAGTAGGGAACGGTTATCAATAATAATTGTTAAAGAATTACTAATAAATAAATATTTTAATAATTATTCAACATGGCAGAACCAGGAGGGTTGAATTTAGAAGCATTTAAAAATTCGATACTCGCCATGATGGACGAATTAGTCATAAAACAAGCCGAAAAATTTAAAGAGGAATTGAAAGAGGAGAATGTCAAACAATTAAGAAAAATAGATGAAATAAATTCAAAACAAACAGAAAGTTTAGAAAATAAATTAGAGCTACAGTCCGAAAATTTTAGACAGGACACCATAAAAATTACAGAGAGTCTAGAAGAGTGAAAAATTGATAATATTGAAATAAAACAAAGTATAATTGACAGTAAATCGCAGTTAACCGAAAAAATTAGTGACACCAACATACGTATTGATACTCTAGAGAATAATTTTAAACAAGCCTTACATGAACAAGTTGTACGGATTGAAAATAAACCAAAAGGATTACGTCTCGAGTGGAGAAAAGATTTAAAAGAAACGCATAAACAAATAAATGATACTTTAACTACTATCACGCGAGAACAGGATGATAAAATCCAAACTATTAATAATGTATCCCAAGTAAATACCAGTAAACTTAGAGAAATAGAAACACGTACTGTAGTTATTGAGAATAAAATTAAAGAAACTACGAAAGACCGTTCGGGAGACGTATCACATATGAAAGAAGAAATTCAAGAGGAAATGAACCAGCTACGAAGTGAGTTAAGAAGACGACAGAACCAAATGACCATATTTCCGACACCGACGGAAGAAAGGAGCAGACTTAAGTTCTCAGGTGGTAAAGGGGAGAACAGTATGGAATTCCTAGCAAGAGTAGAGAAGGAAATAGAAAAAATTGGGAGTGCAATAAATGACTACGAGAAGATAGACTTCGTCACGCGATATCTTAGAGATTCAGCCAGCCAATGGTACTCTATTATTAGAGATAACGTTAGTACATATCAGCAGTTTCGTGAGGCATTCGAGAACCGATACTGGAATCTACATACCCAACGACAAGTACGGGATCAACTCGAATATGGAAAGTTCAATGCACAAGTACAACAGAGTATTGAACAATACACAATTACGCAAATAGAACGTGTAAAACATCTCAAACCTAAATTCTCAGAATATGAAATTGTTTCAAAATTATCTTACCATTTTCAGCGAGATATCCAGTTAGCAGCTTATACGCAAGGGATTAAAACCATAGAAGAATTTTTAATCCTTGTAACACAGTCGGAGAATATCAATAAAGGTAAGAACACACAATACTGGGAACAAAAACACGCAAATCATCACCATAATTATCACAGAGATGACAAGAAAGCAATACAAAACACTACACCGCACCGTGATAATTATAAAATAAATTATTCGCCACCAATGTACAACACTACAACACGCACAGCTAAAGAAACTGAACAAAATAATACAGCTAGACGACAAGGAGACGTTATATGGTCATCCAATCGTAAACAGTTTTCAAAACCAGCTGACAAACGCGTTGCCGCAGTACGAGAGTATAACGAAAAAAAATTGAAGAGAGATAGCCAAGGAATGAATGAGACAGAGACTGTAACATTCCACAGCCGACCGTCTACATCAAAGGCGTCACAATGACTGAATAAACGGAAGCAAAATTATAAAATAAACAACATATACCCCTGCGATATTAGGGAAGACTTATTAAGCACCGAACAGGATATAAAGCGAGACGCGCAGCAAACACAATGCCCTATTGTGACTGTGAACATAAACAGGTGTAAAATACGGATGCTAGTTGATACCGGCAGCCAGCTGTCTGTTCTTAACGCTGCATGGGTTCAACGCAACAAGAAATATTTTAAAAATACTGCAATTTTGCCCGTAAATAATTTAAATATTACAACAGCTACCAATAAAAAAGAAAGAGTTAAACAACAAGCATATGTAACTCTAACATATAAAAATCTAGAATTAGAACACCCCATGATAATTATGCATAAATTGATTTATGATGGAATTTTAGGTATCGATATACTAAATACAATAAATGCTAAGATTAATATTAATGATAATATAATTGTGTGTAATTATAAAAATGTTCAATATGAAGTAAACATGAACAGCGAGGAAGAAGAGTGCAAGGTAAGTGAAACACCTATTACTTAAGCCACAAATACAATATGGTCCAACTCGACATGTGAATGCGGTAGATGAAGGGATGACGACACAGGAAGAAGAGAAACTGCACGAATTAATAGAAGAATATAGTGATGTATTTAGTGAAGTACCGACGCAGACGACAGTATACGAGCACTCTATAGTTGTGTCAGACCCTACAAAAGTCATTAGGAAGACATACCCTATCCCAATGCAATATGAGGAAGAGGTTGAACTCGAAATTCGGCGTATGATCGAAAGTGGAGTCATAGAGCGATCGAACAGCAACTTCCTGAATCCTCTAGTGGTAGTGAAGAAGAAAAATGGAGAGATAGGTCTATGCCTTGACATGAGGGAGCTGAACAGCATTGTATTAAAGGAATATGACTGTGCACCAACTGCGGACGAATTATTTACTAAGTGTGAAGGAGCAAGGTATCTGACGAAGCTAGATGTACGCTCAAGTTTCTGGCAGATTCCAATTCGTGAAGAGAATAGAAAGTACACTGCTTTCCTGTATAAAAATAAATGCTACCAACACAGGGTAGTACCCTTTGGATTAAGCACGAGTTTGGCAGCCATCGTAAAGTGTCTAGAAAGAGCCCTAGGACCTGAAGTGGAACCCTACACCATGATATTTGTAGATGATATCTTAGTTGTATCTAAAACGTTAGATGAACATATAAAACATCTAAGCACGATATTCCACAAGTTTAGGCAAGCGAACATATCCCTTAACCTAGACAAATGTGAATTTATCAAAACCTCTATCCAATTCCTAGGTCACATTATTTAATCCTCTGGTATTCAACCCGATCCTATCAAAATTTCCAGCATAACTAATTTCCCTATACCCGGAAATCTCAAGGAGTTAAGAGCATTCTTAGGACTCACAGGATACTACAGAAGATTCTCACCGTTATATGCAAGATATACGCAACCGCTTCTAGAGCTGACGAAGAAAGAAAAAAAATGGAAGTGGGAGAAGAAACATCAAGATGCCTTTAACCAAGTGAAAGAGTTGTTCATCGAAAATATTATGTTACATCATCCTCAACGAGAAGGAAAATTCGTAATATACTCCGATGCTAGTGACTACGCAGTAGGAAGTGTACTATATCAACAAGATACTATGGGAGAGCACCGAGTTATTGCCTACGCCACTAGAGTCTTCAAAGGAGCTGAAAAACACTACTCCACATCAGAAAAAGAAATACGTGCTATAGTATACGCTCTTAAGCAATTCAGATATTATGTTTATGGTACTCATTTTGAGATACATACTGACCACCAAGCATTATCATTTTTATTGAAATGCAAAATAACAAATGCCGGATTATTAAGATGGATTTTAGCCATTAGCGAATACTCATTCACCATTAAATACTGTAAAGGTAAAGATAATATTATAGCGGATACACTAAGCCGATACATCAAAGAAGAATGTAAAGAAGTTTATGTGAGTGAAAAGAAAGAAGTACGATTGTTATCAATTAAATTCAAAGAGAATGATGAAGTAAAACAAATGCTGAAAAACTTAGCACATCAACAAGATTTGGATGTGACGATAAGGGAGATGAAGGACCAAGAACAGCTACCAAATCATTATAAGGTACTAAATGGAATTCTTTTCAGGTTAGTAAGACAAGACTGGAAGATAGTACTAACGAATGACATGCTACAAAAATTAATTCAACCAGCACATGAGAGTTTATCACATGCTGCCGCTCTGAAATGTTATTTGAGTCTACGAGAAGATTTTACGATTAATAATATGTATCGAAAGATAAAGAAGGAAGTAAAAAAGTGTTATGAGTGTCAAACGGCGAAAGGGCCGAATTTACACACATATGTAGGAATGCAGAGTATACAGAAGGAGAACAAAGGAGAGCTAATTGTAGTGGATTTTCTGGGACCATTACCACGATCAAGTCGAGGTGTGAAGCACATATTGGTATGTATCGATGTGTTTTCCAAGGCAGTCCGACTGTACCCAATTATGCGACCCACAACCAAAGTTGTTCTAAAGATACTACTGCAGAAATATATTCCGTTATATGGAAAAATGAAGAAGGTACTCAGTGATCAAGGTGTACAATTCCAAAGTGAAAAATGGGAGAGGACGTTAAGGGAAAATGGAATACAACCTGTACTCACATCCATAAGACATCCTCAAGGAAACCTTGCTGAGAGAGTTAACAAAGAATTAGGTAAATATTTACGAATATATTGCCATGATCAACACAATAAATGGGCAGAATATTTACCATTTCTTGAAAAAGCCATTATTGAAAATTATAGTGAAGCAACAGGATACACTCCAATGGAATTAGAAGAATATAAGAAGCCAAACAGATTTTGGACTAAGTATATAAACAAACCTAATAACCAAAATGTACCTGTACCAATAACTGTGAAAGTTGGATACGCAAGGCAACGGATAATAGAAAGGGGTAACAAGAGAGTAGAGAGATTTAATCTAACTCACAAGCTACAACAATTCAACGTGGGAGAAAGTATACTACTCAAAGCAAATCCAGTGGGAAAACGGAGTGATAATACGGCGAAGAAATTCTTCAGACTGTATAATGGACCGTATACGTTAAGACAGCGAGTAGGACAGAACACTTTCATCGTATATGATGAGATACAGAAGAAAGAAATTGGTAAATTCCACGCAACGTCATTTAGGAAGTTCTACACATGAAAACAACCAGGTCAATGAAACCAGTCAGATCAGCTGTTTGTTGAAGCCACCCTACTACAAGGTCACGAGCAGTGAGCGTACGAAGAGGGGAGGTAAGACATTTGTATACACTCCAATTAAGGGTGAAATGACAAATATTATTCTTTATTATTTGTTACATTTTTTTTGCAAGTAATAATAATAAATAAATAAAAAAAAATTATAATAAATAAATTTATTAAATTTTTTTTTGTTACCAAGCAGAGGAATAATGCGACAGTACAAATAAGTGATGTACTGAGCATGGAATATAAAAATTTAAATTTACCTAATAAACTGTAAATAATTAATAATATATTAGAAATAAGCATGTCAGGGATTGCAAGCTTGACTCAGACAAAAATATGAACAGGTGTTTCGACCTGAATCGACGTGCACACACACACAAATGTAACTGAAAGTGTGTCCACCAGTATTTTGCTAGTGTGTGTGAACGCAGGTCTCTGCAGGCGAGTTTGCCACCCCAAGATGAATAATTGCACAATTACTGTTTTTCCGTAATTATTCATAAACTATAATTAAGAATTATAATCCAAAACCACAATAAAATGTAATAAAATTTACTAAATACTGTGTACGAAAACCACGCGAAAGTGACACACCGTACGAGTGTAATAGTGAAATAACTATGTACAAATCGAAAGGGTTAAGTTGCAATTTCCAAAATTACAGTGAACATGTGTTGTAAAAATAGTTATAAGATAAGTATAAGAGTATACTTACAGGACTCTGCAATTCGCAGAAATATAAAAAATAGCGAATTTGACAAAGAGTGGGTGAACTGAATCCAGAGAGAGTTTCTAACATGTCGATTTTGTACCACTGCAGGTGTCGACCAAGACATGGGTATAAATAGGACACGCAAGCTACAGTGGTTCTCTTTCTTGAATCATCCACGGTGCAGCGGGAGCTTATGCCCGTCAGCACGGCGCATTTATTTTTTTTTTAAACAGTTTAAATTTGCCAGTTACGTACAAATATGTAACTAAGCTGTAAAGACAATCATTTTAATTAATAACAGCACTACTTAAGAAGATCCATTAACGTCAGAAACAGCACGAGGAGAGTTCCAGAGAATGATTCGACACTAGACAAGAGAGTGATACGACGCTGGACAAGAGGAGAGTTCCAGAGAGAGATACGACGCTGGACAAGAGGAGTGTTCCAGAGAGAGAGAGTGATACGACGCTGGACAAGAGGAGAAGAGAGACAGCCGACGCTGGACAAGAGGAGAAGAGAGACAGCCGACGCTGGAGGCGAGACGAGGACGAATACCGAAGGATCAAAAAAAAAAAAATGATCGAGTATGATTGACGACAATAAGGTGATAAACAACTTATTTATATCTTAATCATACAAAGAACTCAAAGACAATTAAGACATTTCTATTTTATTTAAAAGTAAGAGCAATGTTTCTTGTAAAGTAGAATTAAAATCACAGATGTTTTAGAAATACGATTAACGTAACAAGAGCTCAAATTAATATGATATAAATGATTACAAAGCATTTAAATGAAAACAATTAGTATTTGAGAAAACAGTACTGAGAAACAAAGGATAAATTCAATAACTGTTAATAATTTTGAGTACATTACAATATAGAAAAAGAGATTTAAATATTGATATTTTGAGACACATTAATTGACTGAGTAGTCTGAAAATGAGATTTTTCTTTTATACAATAATTAGTAGAATAGAATATTTAGTCAGTAAGGATGTATATAGCATAAGCCTTACGGCATAATAACAAATAATAACGAATGTTTTAAATCGAAGTCAGTGCCATGGGCACAATTTTTAATAATATCAAATAAATTTGAAATACCGTTACCAGTTACATAGAGTTCTTATTGCAGATACACCTGAAACCCAATTTAAATGTTATATTGTTACGTAATTTGTCAATCTTGAACGTGAGACCGGTCACGCCTATTTTATGTATATGTAACGTTGCATAAATTTGGCGCTCCAAGATCGTGGGGCTCCACAAATTTAAATTATATTAAATTTGCAATTTGTTACGTTGCAATATATATATATATATATATTATGATAGTTATATTTTTATTGTGAGTGATAGTTTTATTTTAATATATATCTGATGATGGAGCATAAGCTCTGATACGCGTCATAGAAAAAAAAAGAAATTATAAGAAGTCACAAGGCGGACAAAATAAGGTAAATTTAGTTATTAATTGATAAGTAATGCTCCGTTTACTGTTTGTTTTCACTAACGTTTTATGTGTGAACGCCTTTGATTGAAATGGTTACGCGTGCGTGTATAATAATAATTATTATGTGACAGTGACAACATATTGTTACGACGGTCTACTGATCGTCGTATGTTACAGTGGAAAACAAAATACAAGCCACCAATTAAGTCACTAATCACCACATTTATTTGTCACAGTTAAACAGTGTGTAATCAACAAGATAGTCTCTTAGTCTCTTACAACAAATCAAATAAAAATTGTTCCCACGCAATACAAATGTTTACTAATATAAAACACAATTGGATTACAATTGTCCCGCACAATTATAAAATACATAACACTTCGCCACAATACTACGAACCGCAGTCCAATAAATCGCAACTCAAACTGAAACTAAGCGTCGCTAACTACTTGTATTTATACCCCGTCGAAAATCCAGAAACATCCATACTACGCATCAGCAATGCTACTAGAAAACACCAGAACTTAATTGGTTGCGGCCTTGGACACAGTGGTCGACCTCTGGCACAGTCTAGCTAACGCGTTGAGAATCACGTACGCACACACATTGCAGCCGGAATTCACTGGAACATTCGAGAAACACGTAGATTGTTCTGCAATGTCGTAACAACATATAATATTAATTATTATTACAGTGATAACATAATTTCATGACCACAATAATTCCATTAATTAAACTTTGATTGTAATCTTTTTTGTTTTTAAAAAGTTTATAACAGTAGTATAAATTTAGTAATTACAACTGTCTCGTGTTTTGACCGTAAATTAAACTTTAATTTAACTTTATATTTACAACAATTGGTATTTATAATTTAGTTGTTAAATTTAATTATTTTACAAATACACTGACGTCGATTACGATATAAAATTTTCCTTTTATATAATTTGTACTTTTATGTAGCAAATTATACATAAATTAATGATTATAGAGGATGGCATCAATGACCTTGACTGTTTATATAGAAGATAACTATGGGGCAGCCATGGATAGTTAAGTTTCGTTACTTTAGTGGTAGTTGACATCTTTATATGCGTCAACGAAAAGGCATAATTAAAAGGGCCTCAATCGTGCGAACGGGGCAAAATATCAAATTCCAAGTTGAACAGTATTTTTCATCTTGTGTCAAAGATTACCTGTGCAAAGATTACCTGGTGGCAATCGGTGTAACAGTGTGGATTTATATTCAGTACCCATAAATCGTCAGACTTTGAGTTTCATATATATAGACTACCAGTTGTTAGATTCAACATAGTGATATGTAGTATTTATACTGGTTACTGCTTCTTAATAGAAGTCTGAGTAGAAACATATGCAGTTTTGAGAGTCTGCTTTATACGTCAGTTTATCTACAACCTTGTGTATAACTGGAAAGAAATAATATTAAAACTTTCGAGATATACGCGAGAATCGGCAAAATACGTTTATATACTTTTACTGAGAAGAAAGGATGCATACTTTTGTAATGTGTTCCCTATGTCTTAATAACAGCTTAATCTGTTGATTTTGTTTACAACGGGCGCTGCATAGGAGTGTAAAGGCTTTTTGTTTTACCGTTAGAACCTATAGGTATGTTTTGTAATAAAAAACTACAAAATTATAGTATAGGAAGTATAACAACCTTAATATCTCTCTTGGGGCACATTTTAAAAAACACTTGAGATCCCGTGACAAAGTGGTTTCTAGACTAGTACATGACACGTAAGTTAGTTTAGCTGTAAAAACCGCAATCATGTCCCTTCTTGGAAGAAGTAGACTAAACGTTTAGCAGACTAAGGGTTTAGCATTGATATTGTTACCTGAAGACTAAACGTTTAGCAGACTAAGGGTTTATCATTGCCATTGTTACCTGAAGACTAAACGTTTAGCAGACTAAGGGTTTAGCATTGACATTGTTACCTGAAGACTAAACGTTTAGCAGTCTAAGGGTTTAGCATTGGCATTGTTACATGAAAACTAAACATTTAGCAGACTAACGGTTTAGCATTGGCATTGTTACCTGAAGACTAAACGGAGTTAGCCGTTTAACATGTGAAACAGGTTCCTTACTCAAGAGTTTCAACCAAACCAGTGCCTATTTTTATTTAGTAAATATTCTTATACTTAGTAGGTTCTTAAGACGCACAAACTTAGGGTCCCATATTCATGTGAATTTTACCAAAAAGAGGACTTTAAAGAGTGTGTGTTAATTCCTTCCTTTCTTCTTGAATCTGAATTTTACAAAGTTTTATAAAATTCTGTCAACACGTTTATTGGGTCTTTTGAAAATCCGGTTATGTGCTTGGCATTTATTACGTTCTAATTACTAGAAAACATATTTTACAGTCTCAGACTTTGTCAAATAGACATTAAATGTTTAGAGTACCTCGATTCTAGGACATACGTAAAACATCTGCTGTCAAGAACTGCAACATAGGAAGTTCATTAGTAGATGAGCAAATATTCTGCATATTGGAACTTTAATTAGCATTCACGCGCTCGGTTAAATTCATATTAATAAAACTTGTTTGGAACTTAAATAAATAAGTAGCATTTGTACATTTGTTTTTGCTATACCATTGTTCTGTTGATTATTGAAAATGTAATGGTCAAGTTAATAGTTAATTGGTGATAATGTTTATCCTATCTATGGAGAAGCTAAACAATTTACATGTTTCCAGATACAGAAGGAAACAACTACTCTACTTTAGTTTTTAAAACAACAACAAATTTAAAGCGTTAACAATACAGATATTCTAGTCATTTCTCAACAAACGTTTATCAGCAGGCATCGTTTAAACTTGTTGAAGCAAATAAAGCTGGACGCTGTCACAGATGAAGTATATTTTACAGTAAAATTTTCCTGAAGCCGAAATAAGTGGTAAACAGTATTTTTGTTTGACGAATAAATACTTTCTGCTTTATGTTACGCTATACAAATTTTTATTTTCAGGCAGTGTTAAATTGAAACTCATTTTTTTTTAAACATTATCTTAACATTTATCTACTGTTACGTCAATTCGTTCTTAGAAACAACTGACATAAACTCTTAAGTTATATATACGTGTTGTGGATCAGACAGGACTATTATTGCCAACATGAAGTGTATCATTTTTAGCATTTTCGTAACAACTCTCTCTGGTAAGTTTTTTAATATTTTACAATAGATTAAATTTTAAAATACGTTTTTACAAAATAAGAAGTAGGCCTATAGAATTACAGAGTAATTTTACATATTCAAAATTTAAATTTTAAATTTTGCTGCTATCTTAAGTCCGCCAGCAAATCACCTGGCAGTTTATGAGCGCTACGCAGATAAGTTACTGACAAAGCTGGCTGTTTTCTCTCTGTCTCAAAATTCAGTTCCTTTCAGAGTTCACTCTTCCAGATTCCTTTACTACCTTCATAATTGGACTTGATCATCTTTCTACACTGTTTAGTTTTATTTTACTTTTGCAACGTGTTACAAGAACACTTATTAGCATTAACAAAAACGTATCAGCGAAAACAAAGAAAACACAAATCATGTGGAAGGTGCTCCACTGAAGGTACTCCTCCCTCATTATAATCTAAAATAATGTCAGAAAAGTCTGTTTACAATGCCGCCCGTTTGTCTAAAGCGGTTTTATCGTTTGGTGTGTCCTGCGTCTTTCTTGCCAGCTCGTTGGAGTCTTCATTTGTACCGCATGTAACGATGTTTAATTTCTTCTCTAAAAGAAGGCACCTTAGGTCCTTCTGTATGATAGGGTTTAGAATTGGTCGCTGTCCTGAGTGTCACGTTCTGGAAAAGCTGCCAAAATGTTATGTTTGAATTCCTTACTATCCCCTGTAGCTGAACGCCGTACAACTAGTTTGGTTTCAGAATGGTCTTATAGAGGAGGCGCTTTTTCTATAGAGACATCTGTGACCTCCTTCTGCGTTCCCAGTACATACATCTCAAGGTATACCGACACTGATTACTTTTTTGTTAATAGGTGTTATCGTTATGTACGTTATGTAGAAATAGTTTACCATTTTCATCCTTCACCTCACGTTAGGGGGGTTGCTTACTCGCTATCATTCAGTGCCGTCCTCAACAGGGACTACTTTCTTATACCCTGAACTTGTGCTGCATCTCTTCGGAACTATGTATTCGACGCGCATCTAAATCAAACTTAACCCTCACAACTGACGGCTGCTCGCCTTCCACCACCTTCGATCAGCCAGGTAGCTGACGCTAACTAAAAATATGAGCCTACAACTTGTTATTTAATAAATTAATTTACCTTCAATAATCAGCCGTGTGACTTCTTATAAATCTCTTCAATTACGCGTTTCGGAGACTATGCTCCATCTTCAGATAGTAAAATAAAAAACAAAGCTATATCACTCTTACGAGATTGTTAATTAATAATATGTCAATTTGCATATTAACTGTACGCGATGTTGGGTGCGCACCCGTTCAAGTTCAATGTGCTAAACATGAATATTAAACTACAACTTGAGATATAGAATTGCTTTTTAGCCTATAATTGTAGATCGTTCAGATTAGAAACTAGCAGAAATACCGTGTATTTCCAAGGGACGATGAGTGGTTTCCTGAGAAACTACTTTAGAATAAATCAACAGACATTTACGATATTAATTGATGACTCGTTGGGCACTTGGTGAAACATATTAATACAAAGGTTTTGTAAAATATATAAAAACACTTGGTAAGTTTCACAAATTTTTTAATTAACTCTGACAGCTGTTTCGACTAAATAAGCCAAATTAGTTAATTACTAACTTAACTAACTGTTAGTAACTAAATGGCTTAGTTAGTCGAAACAGCTGTCAGGGTTAATTAAAAAATTTGTGAAACTTAACAAGTGTTTTTATATATTTTACAAAACCTTTGCAACAGACATTTGTTTCTTGGGGCGTCTAATGTAACGATGGATTGAGTTTTAGATTTGATTCTTCACGTTCGCGAGTCCTAACTCTTGATGATGTCGAAGAATGCTTAACAAGTTCCATAGGCCTAATACAGAACATGTTTATGTATAAACATGAATATTGCTACGTTACATATACATACATATACATGTGGGCATGTCAGGCCTCACGTTCAAGGGATACAAACTTATACAACGAATTTATATGTAAATTCGATATACAGTAATTCATGCAGGTTGTATAATTATACCAGGTGTATTTATAATAAGAGTATTTTTATTTATCAGTATTTAAAACTCATATTTATTATGCATTCATTATTATAAATATTCATAAACATCATTAATAATTGTCGGTCACGATATTGCTCATTATTAAATGTTTATATCTTATGATATGCAACATTACACATGTTTACAAAAAATCTCTTATATCTAAACATGTTAATAATCTTATATCTAGACATGTTAAATAATTGGTTTATTAATTTATTATAAAATTAAAATATTTTTATATTGAAATAAATTGTCTTATCTCAGATCTGACCTCTACTCGCTCAGTCTATACCAAGGTTTAAAATTCAATTTAAATTTATATTAATTTATTGTAGACTGGCCTTGTTTTAATATTCAACTTTAAATTAATCTTTCTATACTTAAAATATCTAATCACTTTCCATCGATTTTGATAATAAACTCTACTTTCTTTACTTTAAATTCTCTTTCATTTATGAATGCTTTTATATCTATGCGATCGCTCATTCTTACGACTAAACATTTATTTATATTTTAACATATTATTACTAAGTATAAACTTTTCCTTGTTTAATTTACTGTTCTTTGAAATCATCTTTATGAGGTCTTATTTTTTTTTTTTACAAATCATTTAAAATGCATTACGCATGTCACCTCGATTTCTGATGATCTTACGACTGTTGTCCGGGGTCCAGCGTTGTCCAGAGTTAGTTTTCCATTCCTCTTGTCCTGGCGTGGTCCTGGATACGTCTAGAGTCCAGCGTCGTTCTACGGCAGCATGTTCCTGGATGCGTCTAGAGTCCAGCATCGTTCTACGACAGCATGTTCCTGAATGCGTCTAGAGTCCAGCGTCGCTCTACAGCAGCTTTCCCGTATATACTCTTGGTAGACTTACTATTGCGGTATTTACTTTTTCCGTAATATTGTCGTGAATTTAACGAACGTTATTTCGTTTGTTACTGCGACTTGTAATAAAATAAATATAAACTGTTTTGCCGACGGACAGCATGTCCGGCTGCAACTGTGTCTTGAAATGAGGAGAAGGGTTTTTGGTCGAACCCTTAATTTATACCCTCTCGAGATTCCGCGCCAGTCGGCTCCAAAATCGTCCTGTCGATACCTGCATATCTCGTGACAGCCCCCACTCCCGAACCTTTTCATCTATTTGCAATTATTAGCAAATAGCAATGTTTTGCACGGAATCGAGATAGCACAAATCACAGCTAATTCGATTAAGCACTCACTATATTAATTTGAGCGTCTTAGGGTAATCTGCGTATTTTTTGGCAGGTTTATTTTGCACTGTCTTCGCATAACGTGTTCTATTAACATCATCTTTTCACTGGGGATAACTATAAATTTCACACACACTTTGGTGCCTTTGGTTTCATCATACACTAACTAGTTTTCGCACGGTGAATTAAAATAATTATTTTATTAATTACTTGGGGCGGGTTGCTGAGATTCCTGTCTATGGCTGCATAACTAACACACACAAGATACACGTGTAACACACATACAATTGAGCAGGTGTTCACTGCTTGTCGAAACAGGTTAATTCTCCCCTAATCTAACAATGAAATATTTTTGCAATCTCAGACCTGTCCATTTACCCGTAACTTATACAAATTTTACAAAATTTATGTTTATTTAAATTAATGCCTAATACAGCATATGGCTGTATCGTTGTAATATGTTTCCAAGAAAGTCAATCCATCTTTTGTAACGTGTCTTGCTAATATCTGCAATGCCTGTCTCCCCTCAGTTTCTAGTAGTTTAATTTCAAAACATCAAGAGTTGGTGCTCTTCAAATTGTCTCACCTGATTGCTTCATACAGCAATAAAATCAAATAGTTAGTTTTTCAGTATAAATTATTTACAGTTAAGCCTGTGGTTAAGTTATTTATCTTACGTTGATTACAGTTTAGCTTACAGTTGAACTTTGTAAGTTCAACAAGTCCACAATTATGTAAGTTTGTTACACGTGTTAACTTTAGTAGTTGTATAATAGTAAAATTTGTCGTAAAACATAGTTTATGAACACACAAAATCTATCATTTTGTAGCATGAGAACTTGAATTGCAGGCTGTTTTCTTTATAAACTGAAGTAACGTACAATAATCTGTAATTATGTTGAAATTTAAAATGTTCATTACTTTAATAGAGAAATTAACATTTAAGTTTATGTAGAAATTATTCGAAACTCGTACAGAAGAATCACAGTTTTCTCTTCTCCCATAACATTTGAATTTACGTTTGTAGATCTTTAAAGTTAGTCAAACAAACGTATCCCAATGTGACAATTGTTTAATGTAAAAATAAATTATATATTAATTTTGTTCAGTTGCTTCTGTATTTGGTGTGCCGCTGCCATTCAAAGACGAGAGAGCTCAACCCTCATTCGGTCGACTGGATCCACAGGTATGCCAACTACATAAACTTAATAATAGGCTAGTTACTGACATCTCGCACGATGGTTGGTGATATACATGAGAATGATTAAACTATATACAACATTTGGTGTGTGGCGCGCGGAAGGCACAGTGGTATCGTTTGCGACTCATATTCGCAACAGCTGCGCTGGGTCAAGGGGACGACTCAGTATGCCTGCCCACCCCTATCCCTGGGGACAAATAATGCTGCGGACTTATCCTGGCATGTGTGGACTACACAAGTAACAGGAAACACACGCTACTCACACAAGCCCATTTTTTGATCGTTTCAGTCAGGTAGACTAATTTAGAAGAGTGTTCATCATTTGTCAAAAGTTTTTCTAAAATTTCTCGTTAAATGTACTGTGTGTGTGTGTGTGTGTGTGTGTGTGTGTGTGTGTGTGTGTGTGTGTGTGTGTGTGTGTGTGTGTGATAAATACCAGGGACAAACCTTTCTACCTGATGTAGGACACAAATTTCTAAAGAGTGGCAACAACAATAGTTTTTTATACGTGGGAAATATGGAAAACTAACGTTCGACGCACAAGGATCCGTACTCTTTACGTGTGTGGTATTCTCGTGCACAAAAACTACAGACCCTTACACTTGACGTTAGTTCACCCCGGAAACGCTTTCTCATTACTTCAGGTTGCTGTCAGTCATACGTTGCCTAATAAGGCGCCGTCATATATATACCTCATGTATGACAAGCAGCTCACTCATTGTTTGCGTTGTCTGCGTTTATTTCATTTTCGTCCGTCTTCTTGAGATTTAGAACACCCTCTACGTAGGCAGGTACCCACCTGGTACCATCATTCCTAGCAACTGATCATTACATCGATAAAGTTATCAGGGGTAATGTGATCTAATTCATTTTCTAGCCGTCATCTTTGTATTACCAATCTGTTGCATTCAAAGGATGTATGAAACGCATCATCCTGATGGGAGCACAGTATATGCTCCCCCAGAAACTTCCACGTTCACCATTTTATTTAGGTAGACGCGTAGACATCCTCGACCTCAGAGAAAAGATCGTCAATTGGTCTGTCTGAAAAGATCATCAGAATGTTACTGTATAATAAAAAATACAGGCCCATATTTTAAAACATTATCAAGAACCATGTTCTACTTATGAATAGTTACTGTAGTAGTTCAAGTTGAAGTACTGCGACAGAATTGTACTTTGTAACGTTCAATCAAAGAGGGACAAAATGTAACCACTTCGTAATCTTCTTTTAGAGATTCTGTTTTTGTTTTTCAGATCTTTAACGCGACGTCATCGTGGGCAATACTGGAATTTCCAGGCAGTGACCAGTCCAGAGAATGGGACATTGAAAGGGCATTTGCAAACAACAAATATCCTCCTCCAAGAGTAAGTCGGATTTATAGTATTGAAAATTCGTAGCATGTTTATTATAAAATAGCATGAGATGCATTGTGTGCGAAATGCTCATTTTCAAACGACGTCAAGCTTTGAACTATTTGTTGTTTTATGAAGGACTCATTCTTATATATGTACGAAGGTCAGTTGAAAAGTTCGCGGAGCGACATCTATATAATGGTAGTGGTCGACATCTATCTCAGTCGTCGAACTAAAATCTTTCGTGTACTGCAAGACGTATATTTCGCGTGGACACCTGTTAATTTCCAAATATATCTGTCAATTTTTTCACTTTTTACCACCTGTTTGAAAATTTCCTGTCACGCGTGTTTTTAAAATGCACAAAATCAAACATCGTGTTGTGATGAATTCTCTGTTAAAAACGTTTTAGCGCCAATGGAAAATCAAAACGTAATTGTAAATGTGTTAAGAGATGCTGCGCCTTCAGAAACAACGGTGAGTGGGGCACACTCGAGTTTAAACGTGGTCGTACAAGTACTGAAAACGATCCCAGCAGTGGACGTCCAAAAAGTGCAACAAAAATGCCATTATTGAAAAAAAAAATAATAGGGTGTTGGGGGAAAGCAAACTGAGGAGTGGGTGACGTTTCTGAAATCATAGGCATCTCATATGACCGTGTGAATCATACTTCAACTCAAGAACTTGGTGTGAATAAGCGTTGTGCAAGATGGCTGCCGCATCTGGAGTTGTTGCGTTTTTTGGGGGGTCTAGTGCGGGGGGGATCTTCAGTACTAATACGACCACGTTTAAACTCAAGTACCTACTTACAAACCGTTGGTTTTGAAGTCGCACCATGTCCTGAACATTTACAATTTCGTTATGAATTTACTTTGGCGCTAAACAATTTTTAATAAATAATCAAACCACGATGTTCGATTTTGTCCGGTTTTCAAAACACGCGTGACACGTCAATTTATAACAGCTTCTAAACAATGAATAAATATATAGATAGATTTGGAAATGAATAGGAGTTTACAGAGAATAGAAGTCTTGCAGCACACGAAAAATGTTAGTTTTACCGCAAAGCTACAGATGTCGCTCCGCGAACTTTTCAACTGACCCCGTATACGTATACTGGTGAATGTACCAGGCTTGATCAAAAAGTTCGTTTGGAATTTCCACTGCTGCAAGTGCCCAATTAAAAAATCTGTTTTATGTCATGTGGGTACACATATTAGTGACTATCGTCTACACGTTTAGCCCTATTTGATGCATAGTTTAGATTTCGCAGCTAATTGAGTAAGTCGTCCTTAGGCGTGTTAGGCGATTTTTTGTCATTATACAATGCAAGAGTGAAGGCAAAAATTAAATTTTTTGTAACCTGTAAAATAAACGGCTCTATCTTGGTAAATGTGTTCAGAGCGCTTTTGGCGAGACTGCTGTGCGTGAAAAAGTTATTTACACTTCAAAGACTGCCGTAAATTACTTGAAGATAGTGGTGTCAGGTAAAGATTATGTTCTTGCGTTCCACGAAATTTCATCGCTAGGAGCAAAGGTAAGTAAAGAGTATTATTCGGACATTTTACGGTAGTTGCATGAAGCTATACGTAAAAAAGGCCAGATTTACGGAAGAATAATATATGAAAACTGCAGGCAGATAGTGTATCTGGACGCACGTCATTGCTTCTTAAGAATTTTTCCTAGCTAGGCAAAAAAAAAAAACATCATAATGATGACACGGCGACTGCCGTATTTACCAGGTGTGTGCCAACGCGATCTTGCCTCTTCCCAATAGTGATAATTTCTACGAAAGGACAACGTTCCGCGACCGCTGAAGACATAAAACCAAAATCGCTAAGCGAGCTAAAGGCTGTATCAAAAAGTGCGACTGAAATATTTTGAAGACTGCAAAAAGACTGGCTTAATCGTGTTAACATTCGAATGAGACTACTTTGAAGGAGGCTGTATAAGTGTCGATGAATGAAGGCGTAATTTTTAAAATAAACAAGAACTGCATGCATTTTTTGATCAAACCTTGTATGTTTAACTGAATAATTAGTTACACAAATAATTACATAAATAAGTAATAAATATATAATAATTACATAGATAATTAGAAAAATATAACTTTGATTAATAATAATTAACATTGACATAATATTAATTATGCAATTCGACGAATGACTAGTTATTGTTTAATCTAAACTATTATTTTAAATTAAACGTAAGATTTGCTTGTTCCTGGTTGTAATTTACAGCCCTTCAACTTCATTTAAAAAATAACATTTTCTAATTTATTACCATTGAAATATAATTTGCATAAAACTGAAGAACTCATTATGCTTACGTATTTCATATGGTTATATGAAGATATTAGCACTAATTTAACATGGTTTTTAAGAAAATTTAATTATTATTCAAGGAGTGTAAGATATGTAATAATGACATTTGGATTTTTAGGCAATTGATCTGTACTCTGTTGAGGACGATTCGAAAGCGTGCGACGTATGTAAGTCCGCTATTGAATACGAAAAAAATTGTATCAAAAATGTTTCAAAAGAGGACTTTGTGAAAGTTTACAGTTCCGTTTGTGCACTGCTTGGAACTTTTGAAAAAATGGTAATGTAAAGATTAATATTGTTAAGCAATAAATTTGTAAAGCAAAAAAATTTATAAAAAATATTATCTAGTGTTTCAAGAATAATGCTTCTAAATTCTTTGAACAATGTAGTAAGTTATATTTTTTAATTATTTTATATTTCCAACATTTGATAAACGTAATTAACTTGTTATAGAGACATCAGGGGTCCACATCTTGTGGATACGGGTCTGGCAATCCCGATGTGCCCTAGCTGGATTCTCACTTTGCTTCAACTTGTCTTGGGTGAGATTCCTTTCTTTAGTCTTTTCTGTCTAGTCTCTCGTGACTGCCTCTTGTTCTTTTCTGACCCCGACGCTATTAGAGTAATCGAGGGCTAGGATGTCTTCCGTTTTGAATTCTAATTTCTTAATTTTGGGTGGCTTAGGATCTTAGAGTGCTCACTCATGCCGATACTTGAGCACAGGAAATACTAAAAAACGTTCAGTATCAGAATAACTTATATAAAGCCACCAAATTCTATCTCAGAAAGAGAAGGATGAGGGCGAATCTCCGGCGCCCCAAAACAGGGGCTTTTCAGCTAAGGTATGGTAACCATGACAGAAGAGTCTCTGGTCCTACTGGTAGGGGGCTGTGCAACAGGCCAGTAACTTGTTCATGTAAAACTTTGAAATACTTGTAGTATCCAAAGCCATTGGTAGAAGAGACGGGGGTCGTCCGAGGATGAGATGGGTGCCGAAACAGTTTTATATAACCTAATACTTGAAGAGGAGAGGAAAGAGAAAACTTGTTACAGATTTTTTATATATGCACGTATGGATCGTTACGTTCTACTGATTTTCTGAAAATGTAATGTTACAGTCTCTGCTGAATTTACGTAATTGTCGAGAGTCTTGTGTTTGTGTGCGTGTGTGTACTGTTTGGTGTGATTTAGCTGAAGAAGAAGAGGATTTAATGCATTTAGTGCAGCTGCACTAGTGTAATATGTTCAGATTACAAAAATGTGTAGTACATACATATGTACGTATATCATATGTTATTACTTAAAGATTTCAAGAGTTACTTCTTTTGGAAAATAAGTATTCTTTCCACGCATCATTGCAACTTATAAGCAACAAAGGAAAAGTAAAAAATCTGAAGTTTTTCTTAATGTTCACTATTCTACTTACATCAAGAAGAGTTTTACAGTGAGTTTATAAAGAACAACATTAACAATAAATAACTATTAAACACTAATTCAAGCATCCTATTTATATTTATGTAGCCCTTAGAAAACCGTGTTCGTCCAAGGTGATTTCAATCGTAATCTTTCTTCGACCACGTTTTGTATGGGGCTTTATTTTTGCAATATAAATGACCTTTTTATCGGCATTCTCATTATAAACGTTTTCAATCGTAAGTAACTGAGCCAACTGTCTGGACAATAGGCCAGACAATTTTTTGTTAGAACGATTATGTCATATGTAAGACTTATATTGTGACTTATGGAACTGCATCTAACTCTACATTGCCTGCGACTTCACGGCTTCTTTCCTGTCCATTGTCCGTTAGCGCCCGATATCGGGTAAATTACTTTCTACGACTATTTCCTATTTATGTTGTTACTGTTTCTACAATACTTAGAACATCTTATTATTTATTTAGGCTGTATAATGTGTACACATTTTCCGGAACCAAAGATAACAAAAGTGATTGAGTTATCATCTTCCACTGCTGCTTACCTATCCAAAGATCTTCAATCTCTCGTTCTCTCAATATACTCTGAATTTCTTCTATCCAGGTTTACAGGTGGTCTTCCTCTTTTCATTCTTCCTGGCGGAGTGTATTCCATAACTCTCCTTGGTAATCTTTTCAGTGGCATTCTTTTTGCGTGTTCATACCATTGTAATATTTTTGTTTGGATAAAATCAACAATTGAATTTTTTACATTCTGTTCTTAATGACTTCATTTCTAATTTACTCACGTCTCGGTATTCTTGCCGAACGTCTCCAAAAGCCCATCTCCGCTGTCATTGATTTTGTTCTTGTGTGTTTATTAGTAGTCCAAACTTCTGAGCCTAACAATGGTTTTAAATATTTTGGTTTCAGTTTCCATAGAACACATTGAGTTGCCAAAATAACGTATATCATATAAAACACAATGATTGCACCTTGATTTTAAACCGAAAACCGTTTCTAAACGGTTACGAAAAACTGAAAAGTTTATATATGTCTAAATAGGAATGAATTTATATTAACAATGTGGCAAAGCTTCCTGGCTGATTTAAATATTTAAAAAATGTAATTACCACACTTGAATTATAAAATATACAGATGTATTTTGTGTCCTAATATTATAAAATTGCTTTTACATGTTTCAGTGCAACGCGATACTTACTGAAATAGCACTAGTGGTTTACGAGGCTCTGAAAACCAAGTCTGCAGAAGAGATTTGCGAAATCTTTCGCGTGTGCGATCCCAAAGAAGGCAAAGCTGAAGTGCGTATGACAGGGTGAGTATATGACACGATATAGTGTTTGTCAAATTTATAAGATATTTTATTAGTGTTCTAAAGTAAATTTTTGTTTTTAAAGTTTATATATTTAGAACTTGTAATCTATCTTCATTGAGCCACCAGGTGGTCTAGTGGCTAGCGCGGGAGACTGATGCGCTCGTGGTCCCGGGTTCAATTCCCTTGGGAGGCTCCGTACGGCGTCCACTCAGTGTCGAGAGACAGAACTGAGTAGCCGGTTAAGATAACAGCAGCGCCTCCTGGCTGCGAATACCGCAACTAGCGGCTGGCGGCGCATTGTACTAGCCATACAACCGCCACACGAACCACAAAAACCGCGCAGTATGCCTGGGTCCTTAAGTGACTGTTGGGCAGAGGTAAAAAAAAGAAAATCTGTCTTCATTAATGTATTTCGGTTATTGCAGAATTTGTACGGTAATGGCAATATTCACGTTTATCACACAAATTTCTTAAAACTTGACCGTCTTATATTGATTTTTAATTCTCTTAATTTATTTTAAATTTATATATATATATATTACTTTAATATTTATAACTAAATTTACCTCAAGATATACTTTTTTCCCTATTAGGAACATGTTTCGAGAGTTCCTGTTCTCTCATCTTCAGCCTTCGCCATCTTGTTTCTGGTGAAGTATTTGTGTGTTGGCTTCTGGATGTTATTAAGGTGGTTTGTTGGTCTTTGGTCTTTTAAAGTTGCATTATTGTGTGTGGTTGTGGTATCTGTTTTTGTATTTTGTGTATTTTCGATGTTGAGTGCTTTGAATATTGTGTCATGTTTTGTATTGATTTGTATTTGTTCTGGTATTAGTTTGTTTTGTGTTTTATGTTTGTAAATCTGTAAATTTTCCCAAATGTTCATTATGGTGCCTTTGTGTGGTATATGTTTTATTAGTGTTACATTGGTTATGTCTGGGAATTCATGTCCTGTGTTTATTGCATGTGTGGCTAAATTGGATTTATATATATTTGGTTTTTGTATGCATTTAGGTGTTCAAAATAACGTTTTTTCAGCTGTTTTTTTGTTTGTTCTATATAACATTTATTGCAATCTTGGCATTCAATTTTGTATATACCGTTGGTTGTTGTATTATCTTTGTTGTGTGAGCTATTTAGATTTTGTAATTTATTTTTATTAGTTTTGTATGCTATTTTTATATCTGTGTTTTTAAATAGTTTTGTTAGTTTCTCATTTTATTATTTATATATGTGAATGTGGCCCATTTTTTGTTGTTGTTATTATTTATGTGTTGTTCAGTTTGATTAATTCTTAATTGTTCAGTTTTTATTTTCTATTTGATTTTATTTTCTATTTTGATCATAGTATTTTTATTGTATCCATTTACATAACCAATTTGGTATATTATATTTCTTTCTTTGTCAGTTTCTTGTTTGTTTAGGGGTATTTTGTACATTCTGTTAAATAACGAATAAAATGCAAAATATGGCAGCATTTTATTCGTTATTTAACAGAATGTACAAAATACCCCTAAACAAACAAGAAACTGACAAAGAAAGAAATATAATATACCAAATTGGTTATGCAAATGGATACAATAAAAATACTATGATCAAAATAGAAAATAAAATAAAATAGAAAATAAAAACTGAACAATTAAGAATTAATCAAACTGAACAACACATAAATAATAACAACAACAAAAAATGGGCCACATTCACATATATAAATAATAAAATGAGAAAACTAACAAAACTATTTAAAAACACAGATATAAAAATAGCATACAAAACTAATAAAAATAAATTACAAAATCTAAATAGCTCACACAACAAAGATAATACAACAACCAACGGTATATACAAAATTGAATGCCAAGATTGCAATAAATGTTATATAGAACAAACAAAAAAACAGCTGAAAAAACGTTATTTTGAACACCTAAATGCATACAAAAACCAAATATATATAAATCCAATTTAGCCACACATGCAATAAACACAGGACATGAATTCCCAGACTTAACCAATGTAACACTAATAAAACATATACCACACAAAGGCACCATAATGAACATTTGGGAAAATTTACAGATTTACAAACATAAAACACAAAACAAACTAATACCAGAACAAATACAAATCAATACAAAACATGACACAATATTCAAAGCACTCAACATCGAAAATACACAAAATACAAAAACAGATACCACAACCACACACAATAATGCAACTTTAAAAGACCAAAGACCAACAAACCACCTTAATAACATCCAGAAGCCAACACACAAATACTTCACCAGAAACAAGATGGCGAAGGCTGAAGATGAGAGAACAGGAACTCTCGAAACATGTTCCTAATAGGGAAAAAAGTATATCTTGAGGTAAATTTAGTTATAAATATTAAAGTATTATATACATCAAGAAACGGACTGTAGCAGAAAGTGATTGAAATATATATATATATTGAAATCTTTCTTGATTCAAAATGTTTTTGGTATAACTTAAGACGTCTTAAAACCAGTTTATATATACCTAACAATACTTTATTTATGAATTCTATTACGTTTAGTTAAAGCACTAAAGTTTAGTTATATTAAGATAACGCACTCATTTGGTCTAAACCTCAGCAGCACATCTTTCCTGATTGTCTGCATGAATTTTTAAGACTACTAAATACATCCTGTGCTACCACTCATATATATATATATATATATATATATATATATATATATATTGTACTGTTCTTTTCTTATGAGTTATATTTTATTTCTATCTGCAATAGTAATTTCCCTTTATTTGAGCGATCAGTACGAGTTGTCTATATTATTTTAATATTTGAATACTTTTATGTATTGTTTTTGTTTAACATCTGCTCATGAACAAGCTCTACTAATTTGATTTATATTATTTAATACTGGGAATGATTTATTCTTGTCTTTAATCAGTACCAAATAACGTTAGTTCATACATTTTTTAAGAAATAACAAGGTAATAATATCTACCGTGTAAATGTGAATAGTTTGAATCTGCCCTCTTCAGAACTTCTATGGGTTCAATTCTCGCTGATGTTTATCATCTTAAATATAATGAAAGGCTTCGTGTTTTATTCCTTCTCCGGTATTTTTTATTAGATTAAATGTCAAATTCTATTTTCTTCTTGGATTACTAAATTGATTCTTCTTTTAAATATCGAATTTTATTGTGTTGACTATCAAATTATATTCCAGGACAGGCTTCCTCCTTTAGATCGGTGTTCTATAAATGATATACTCAGACTTCTTGAAAATATTGATGTTTATTAAGTTGAATAAAAATTATAATTCTTTCAGTGTTACAGTTTTATACTCTTATATGTTTATTAGATTGAATATAAATGTTAACTCCCTTCTTTTAAATGTTTTCTATATTAAATACAAAATTAAACTCTTTTTTATGTTTACACTTTTAAATATAAAAATTGACTAAACAAATTTTCTTTCGTTTCAACATAATTCCATTCTAACAATTTACAATTTGCCATCTAGATACCTAACTAAATTCGTCACATCTTTTTATCATATGACTCTTAAAAAAATATATAATTTTACTAATCATTATTAATTAAATTTATTTGATTATTTACATTATCCATTATAATTAGTATATTTTAGGATACTATTCTGTTAATTTTTATTTTATTTTAATGTTTATTTCAAATTTAATATAATAATTGTCAAAACATATTTCTTAATGCTGTTGTATATAATATTGGAGTCTACCTCTATGTTGGTCGTGACTAACAACTCAGTTTTTTTGTTTACAATTCTAACATATGTTCACAATACTATTAAACTTATACCTTTGCTTCTTTTAAAATTATTATTTTATTCTTATGTACTGTAGTATATTTTAACAGCAGTACAATATATATATATATTCAATCACTTTCTGCTACAGTCCGTTTATTGATATATTATAATATGTTAAAATTAATATTAAATAATATATGTACCAACAATCGATCGGCCTGTGAACGAGTCGAGCATATTATGATAATCGATTTTAAATCGATACTTTTAAAACATTTGTCAATAAAATTTAGAAATGCTACAATTTGGTTTAAAATTTATTTATAAATTTAATAAATAGAGTATTAGTGAGCAACAGGACTACAAGAAAGGCGGCCATTACTCAAGTGGAAGTAATACATACGAAGAAGAAGAAATACCGCTAATCGATCAGTGAATTAGACAATCCTGTTAACGCTGAATTTAATTCCAGTAAACCATAAGCGATATTATTAACAAAATTGACTCAAAGGAACTTAAAATTTTAACACCACACAATTACAAGAATTATTTCCTAAAATATTAAACCATCAAAACAAAATTTTTTTTTTCAAAACCACCAAGAAATTTTATTTCGATAAAAAAAAATATTTTTTTATTTTGTAAACGAGCAGAATTAAGTAAATTCGTTTACTGTTGTATTCCACTATTTCCGCCGTTCGCTCCCGACTCGGCGTTCAAAACCAGTGACGTAATTCGGAGCTGACAACTGTCGCTCTGTCCGCTTTGCTGTGCTATAGTATCTTTTAATTTTATCAGTAATAATAATGAAAAAAAAACCAAACAGGTGTACTCCTTTAATCAATCTTTATTCAAACAAATTGATCAATTACGTTTTTTTCTTTATTTTAATACATATTGTGACAAAATTATGTCGTCTTCGTTTATAAGTTGGTAGTTACTAATAACTATGCTTTGATCAACCTCGATAATGATGCTCGTTGTTTTTATTCTATTAAATAAAATAATCTCAGGGCGTATTCGATTCGAATGTTATGGTTAAACAATTAATACAACTCTTAAAATCAAAATACAAACTTTACAAGATAAGGATATAAAAAGGTTTTGATGGTTTTATAGTGCAAACTAGTAGTCGTGGTTGTGTTGTCCACAGTTCTAGGTTATGAAAAGTTTTAGATATTTATTAGTTGTGGTTCAGTTTTTTGGTTTTCAAAAGGTGTAATAATCAATTTGTGTCATCTTCAAGTGTTCTTTAGTGTTGTTGTATATTATAGTGTATGTGGTTTTTTATTGTTTAGTTTTCTAAGTGGTTCGTGTGCTCAGATGTCGGTGTTGTTGTTAAATAAGTTTATAAAATTATACAGATTCACCCAGATTTATTCGTTCAGGACGAAGATGGGGTCCAACTCTTCCTTAATTCTTCTTCCAGGATTTAAATTCTTCCGAATTGGGGTCTTGTTGGTCTTGGGTTCCTCTAATGTTCTTCAATAACTGTCCTGATTCGTTTCACTATGTTTGGTATAGGTGTCCTCTTATTAAAATATAATTAGCTAAGACGTTATAAAAACGCGTCTGTTTTCAATGATGGTTGTTAAAGAAGTTCTCATTTTATTTATCTGAATTTTCGGTTGCTAAGGTAAAACTTGAAATCTGGTTGGTTGATTCAGATATACATTGTCATACAAATTCATTATTTTATTGCATGAATTGGCCAAAACTTTAAAAAATTATAACAACTTTGTTATACTAATTGGGAATTTAAAACTAATAGCATCATTATTTTGGTCTTAACATTTGTGACACATAGACACCAAGCATGCCTATTTTTTCTTAAGAAATTCTGATGTTACATTTTTGCTATTTGAATTTTCTTAAATAATTTAAAACTGATTATTTCGATTCCATATTTACTGTGTGTACTATTAATTATAAACATATCCATATTACATTTGTTTTATAAAATTCAAAATGTATTTCCTAAAATTTACAATATTCCAAAGTTTTTATAGGCCTAGGTCTTGACATGTTAAATTTCTATTTTCTGTTATTGTAACACCTATTAACTATGCAACTACCATCAGAACTACTCCCTATAACTCTATTAATATTATTATTTAAAATTACACCAATAATTATTACTGGAACATTATAAAAAATCGGTATGGAGAACTATACATAACTTTCATGTTCTAAGATTTATATTTAAAATCATTTTCGAAATGAAATATTACCATAAAAACTACTTCTTTCTACTTACTGCTTCAGCCTTAACCACAGTACTGTGGTCACTAACGTATACCACCTCACGTTATCGCACTCGATTTTCACTGATGATGGAAGTCGATGGAATTGGCGAAACGTCTGGTTTTGTAGAAAACATTGGACTACGGCCAAACATCCCGGGAAGGAATTTTAACAGAACTACTTCTTTGTTGCCGATAACGTTGTACACATATATATAAAAAATATGCATAAAATTAATGGCTTATATAAGTTAGTGTTTGATCTCCATTAAGTAGTGCTCAAGTTTCCAAAGTTTTAATATTATGATGTCCGTAATTAAAACATCAGAGCAGGTTTAGTGTGTATGAGGGGTACACCGTGGACAAAAATTTTCAACATTTCCTATTGAGCGTTGCTTAGAGTAAAGTTGCGAATCTACAGTGTACGTTTCACAGAACAAACACGCGGAAAAGAAGGAGCGCTCCGAAGTCACTCATGGACCCTCAGCATCTTGCAGAGGGTTCATTCCCTAAAGACGAAAATTCTGTCTATGAATCGTTCCTCTGTAAACACGTGCAGTTGCACTGCCCAGCGATCCACAGGAAGCAAATCGCTATCCACGCTGGACAATTTTTCGACTTGCACGCGTTATGTTGGTGTGGGTTTCGGCACTTTCCATTTAAAAAGCGTGGAAATGTAAGAAAATAAACATGAGTGAGGCCAGAAATAACGCGAATTTTGTGTGTGTGTGTGTGTGTGTGTGTGTGTGTGTGTGTTCCCTGCCTTTTTATTGCAGTAATCATAATAATAAAATGGAAACGTAAACATTACATAATTGAGATATGCTTACCTGCCACGAACGATATATTTTCTCTCATACATGATTTACATTAAAATGAAAAAATTATAATTTTATTGCCTGGCAACAAAATTATTTTATTTTTAACAATTACCATTGTCTGAAAAAGTTTAAATGAATTTTCAAGTACTTTACTGTTGTTAAAACGTAAAAGGTTGCCGGTAAACTACCCCTTCCCCTTAACCGATATTCACCAAAATCAATAGGCCTTGAGATTACTACAATTCAGGGATGTATGCAAAAAATTATTTGATTCTGTTTGAATATGCGACAGTTACCGTTCGTCATATAAAAAATTACCCTTGTTAAAACATAAAATGTTGCAGGTAAACTACCCTATTCCCTTACCCGATCTTCACCAAAACCAAAAGGTATTGAGAACTCTACAATTCAGGGCTGTATGCGAAACATTATTTGATTCTGTTTCAATTTGCGGCTGTTATCGTTTGCCAAAAAAAATTACACTTGTAAAAAAACGCTGCTGGTAAACTACCCCTTTCCGTTAACCGATCTTCTCCGAGAACAATAGGTCTTGAGTACTCTACAATTCAGGGCTGCATGCAAAAAAGTATTTGATTCTGTTTGAATTTGCGGCTGTTATCGTTTGCCATAGAAAATACCCTTGTTAAAACATAAAACGTAGCAGGTAAACTACCCCTTTCCCTTAACCGATCTTCACCAAAAACAACAGGTCTTGAGTACTCTATAAATCAGGGCTGTATGCAAAAACTTATTTGATTCTGTTTGAATTTGCGGCTGTTATCGTTTGCCATAGAAAATACCCTTTTTAAAACATAAAACGTTGCCAGTAAACTTCCCCTTTCCCTTAACCGATCTTCACGAAAAACAACAAGCCTTGAGAACTCTATAATTTAGGGCTGTATGCAAAAGAGTAGTAGATTCTGTTTAAATTTGCGGCTGTTATCGTTTGACATAGAAAGAATTACCCTTGTTTAAAAAAAACCGGTGCTGGTAAACTACCCCTTTCCCTTAACCGATCTTCACCAAAAACAATAGTCTTGAGTACTCTACAAATCAGGGCTGCATGCAAAAAATTATTTGATTCTGTTTGAATTTGCGGCTGTTATCGTTTGCCATAGAAAAAAAATCTACAGACAGACACAGACAGGCAGACACACACACACACACACACACACACACACACACACACACACACACACACACTTTTCGAAAAATGACTTTTTTCATGTTTTGAGTGTAGTGCAATCAGAATCTGCAATAATCTTGAACACGATTTTTTTTGCCATCACCATACTTCCATTTCCTTAAGGAACATGGAAGTAAAACATAATTCACATTTTGTGATCAAGCAATCTGTATATGCTTGGTTACATAAATCCTGCATAAGACATATCATCCACTCATTACCTAACAAAACTATAAATAACATAAACACAACTTTATTCTTACTTTCAAACATTAAAAGAAAACGTTTAATCATTTAATAATGATTTTATATCTTTCTATTTGTCTTAGACAGTTAAGCCATTCCAGTACTAGGTACTTTTACTGGTTTTTTCATCTTGTCATATACCTTTGATAATTACAGTATTATTTCTTAAGCCTTGTTTACACATGGATTGGCATTTCTATATTTTTGTCCATATTTTATTATTTGTAATTATTACACAATAATCTCTTCTTTGATTGTACAGTATTTATTTTATAACATTAGGTCCACCATTAATCACACTATTTTAATTGTATGTTTCCATGTATCTATAATGATTGTGTTCTTGTATTATTCAATTATATTGGTTAGTTAACATTTTGCTAGTATTTTTTTTTTTACATTCTATTGTGTATTTAGGCCTATTATCCCTCAATTTGTATTTTGATTATTTCTATATTGTATGATACATTTAACAAAGCAATTTGTTTTACTGATAGTAATGGTCCATAATGCTGTCTGGCTTCGTAGGTATTATTATTGTATTGGTCGAATTTTATCTCATCATCTGGGTATTTTCCATCACTTTACCTAAAGATTAATTTGGGTACGGTCATTTATAGTCTAAGTCAGTCTAAAGTTGTTATTTGTTCATCTTCACTATCATTTTTAAAAGATATGTTTCTTCTTGTTAAGTTTCTTATCCATGATCTTCATTAAATCTGGTACGATATCAAGCTATGCCAAATGTAATGTTACAATATATATATTCAATCACTTTCTGCTACAGTTCGTTTCTTGATATATATAAAGTAATTTGGAAATTTATGTTTATATTACCTCAAGATGTTATATTTTTCCTATTCGGAACATGTTTCGAGAGCTCCCGTATTTGAGTATTTGAGTGTTGGCTGGATTCTATTAAGGTTTCTATTTGTCTCTGGTATTTTAAAGTTGTATTATTGTGTGTGATTGTGGTATCTGTATTTGTATTTTGTGTATTTTCGATGTTAAGTGCTTTGAATATTGTGTCATGTTTTGTATTGATTTGTATTTGTTCAGGTATTATTCTGTTTTGTGTTTTATGTTTGTGTATTTGTAAATTTTCCCAAATGTTCATTATGGTGCCTTTGTGTTGTATATGTTTTATTAGTGTCACATTGGTTATGTCTGGGAATTCATGTCCTGTGTTTATTGCATGTGTGGCTAAATTGGATTTATATATTTCTGGTTTTTTGTATGCGTTTGGGTGTTCAAAATAACGTTTTTTCAGCTGTTTTTTTGTTTGTCCTATGTAACATTTATTGCAATCTTGGCATTCAATTTTGTATGTACCGTTAGTTGTTGTATTATCTTTGTTGTGTGGGCTATTTAGTTTTTGTAAATTATTTTTATTCGTTTTGTATGCTATTTTTATACTTGTGTTTTTAAATAGTTTTCTTAGCTTTGTCATTTTATTATTTATGTATGTGAATGTAGCCCATTGTTTGTTGTTGTTAATATTTATGTGTTGTTCATTTTGATTAATTCTTAATTGTTCAGTTTTTATTTTCTATTTGATTTTATTTTCTATTTTGTTTACAGTATTTTTATTGTATCCATTTTCATAACCAATTTGGTATATTATATTTCTTTCTTTGTCAGTTTCTTGTTTGTTTAGAGGAATTTTGTACATTCTGTTAAATAACGAATAGAATGCTGCCATTTTATGTTGTGGTGGGTGGTCAGAATGGTTAGGTATAATGATGTCGGTAGAAGTTGGTTTTCTGTATATTGCATATTGTATGTGGTTGTTGTTTCTTGTGATGGTTATGTCTAAATAGTTGATTTTGTTATGTTTTCTTTTTCTTCTGTGAATTGTATTTTTGGATGTATGTTATTGATTTGTTTTAATATGTTTTCTGCATTTGTATTTTTGTTACTTGATACATATAGCCCATCATCTACATATCTTATCCAAATGCCATTTGGATCAAAGGATTGTATAATGTTTTGTATTTTGGTGTCTATGTGTTGTAGGAATATTTCTGCTATTATGCAATGGTGATCCCATTGCTAAACCTTCTAGCTGTTGATAAATTTTGTTATTAAATTCAAAGTAATTTTGTTTTAGTATTAGTTGGAGGCTATTTTTTATTTCTGTTATATATTGTTTGTCTTCATTTTGTTCTTTAAGTTTGTTTATTATTATGTCTATTGTTTCTTCTACAGGGATGTTGGTGTACATGTTTGTGATATCATATGATGTGAAAAATGTATTTTCATTTATATTTATTATTTTTAGTTTGTCTATTAATTCGTATGTATTTTTTATGTTATGATGGTTATTTGTTGGATGGTTACTTTTTAGTTTTTGTGCTATTTATTTTCATATTTACAAATTTTTGTGGTATGTGTCAAAGGCACCATAATGAACATTTGGGAAAATTTACAAATATACAAACATAAAACACAAAACAAACTAATACCTGAACAAATACAAATCAATACAAAACATGATACAATTTTCAAAGCACTCAACATCGAAAATACACAAAGTACTAATACATTCACCACAATCACACACAATAATACCAATTTAAAGTACCAGAGGCCAACACGAAACCACAATAACAACCAGCCAACACACAAGTACTTCACCAGACTCAAAATCACGAAGGCTGAGGACGGGAACACAATGGTTTCCGAAACATGTTCCTAATAAGGAAAAAATATCTTGAGGTAAATTCTTTATAAACATTAAATATATATATAATGCAATGTATAGGTGTCGCATAGAATAATTAGTCGAGATATACTGTACTGGAATGAAGTGGATTTATTAATGATGCTATTAATTTATAACAACCTAATTAGCTTTTAATACAGTTTATAAAAATAATTAATCTGTCTCTATTGACCTTTGTAACATAACTACAAATTTTTTTCTATACAGTGAAATAAATTAATATTTAAATTTCTTGTTGTCGTAGTCACCATAAAGTCTTTACTGATGTGACAGAGTGTTTCTTCTACATAATTTTCTTTGCTTTGTTATACACTTATAACGTAGTTACACTTACCTTTAATGTCGACTGCAGATCCTTCAGACAACAGGTTGATCCTGTATCTGGATGATTACGTTAGTTGATATACTCTGTCCAGCCTGAGAGTCGCTTTTGGGCGTGTACGATAGATGTTTCTCACAAGCACGGTTATATACTTTCACCGCGAACACGTTGTTACTGCTAAATTAATCTGTTATGCGTACACTGTTTATCCAGTAATCTCAAAGTGTTAATAAGCTTGACACTTGGGACGTATACCTTAATTGAATATCTTGAACTTAAGAGGAATAGCACTTAGGATTGCAAGCAGTAACTCTAGGAAATTTTTAACTTGTGTTAGCCTCGATTAGCAGAACCACGCGGCGCTTACACCTTATCGATGTACAAGAGAGAATGCTCTACTAGTTTCAAACAATTATCCTCTACTGAATTCAAGTAATCTTATTGGTTCTTCGGTAACCCCTACTCATGATTTTCCTACAGATAACCTATATTCTTGTTCAAGAAAGCTTCCGAACAGAACAATTCTTGTTCAGAAACCGTGATAATTTTTACGGCTGAAATTATAGCCATTCATTTTTTACTTAAAATATCCATACATTTATTTACCGTTTTCTAAAGTAACTATTGTTATCAGTAGAAGTTTTTATTACGAACACTCTGATATCAGTCTCATTTAAAAATTTCACAAATAATTAAAGTTATTTAAATTAATGTGTTTTTTTTAATATCAAGTAAAATAATTAGATACCCTTGGACACGCGGCAAAGCATCGTTTTGCACTATTTCACAGCACTTAAATTGTTTCATAAGCCTAAAAATATATAAAACTAACATTTTTAATATTAATCCTTATTTATTTATTTATTATCAAAATACCCTTATACCATATTGGTGTCGGGTTACATCAATATATGATAAGTACATCAACTCTATATACAAATTTTTCCCATCTTACTCTATCCATTGACAATGTCTTCGCTTCCCTCCAGCCCAAGCCTCTTTCTCTCAAAATGTTTCCCATCATTTCATCCAAAGTCAGTCGTGGTCTTCCTCTCTTCTTTCTCCCCCCTGATTTTGCCTCCCAAACCTGTTTTACCATTCTATCACTATCCATTCTCTGCATGTGTCCCCACCAGCATAGTTGTCTCTGTTCAATAAAATCCAGAATCGATATCACTTCCAGATCCTCTCTTATATGTGTATTCCTAACCCTGTTCTTCCTTGTTCCTCCCACTACTCTCCTAAGATATTTCATTTCTGCCGCCTGGATTTTACTTTTTTGGCTTTTGGATAGCACCCACGTCACACAGCCGTATGTTAAAACCGGTCTATATACTGTTTTATACACACTCAATTCCGTTTTTCTTGATATCTCCTTCTTATTTATAAATCTACTGTTTAATGCATAGTATACTTTTATTGCCTTTTCAATTCTTTCATTTAATGCGGCTTCTTGTTTCCCATTACTGTCTATTATAACCCCTAGATATTTGAATTGTTTGACTTGTTCTATCTTCACTCCTCCAATCTCTTCTCGGCCTTTTGGCTAAGATCAAAGTGTAGTATCTGTTCTTATCAGCTTAATATTAATCCTTACCAACTAATATATGTTGTTCAAACCTGCAGTCTCTGCTTATTCATACAATGCCTTTATGTGGTATCATATGCTTTTACTGTCTATTATATTACATACGCAATTAAATTGTCAATTGCAATTTTTATAATTTAAATTTAGGTTAAAGAGTTTTACAATGTGCTTTGCTTTTTGCATTTACTTATCATGAATTACGTTTTTACACTGATGTTGAATGAAAATTATTGATATTTGTTTTGTTTCATTTTACGAAAAGCATCAACGGAAAATCAGTCATATGATTTCGTAAGATCCTGAGTCCGTTACAACCATTGTTCTATCATCAAAAGTTTTAAATAGTGATTGATCAGCATACTCACTTTCCAGAACGTCAGTTAGCTTCGTTTTATAGATAACTATAACGACCAAAAAAGTTCTTTTTTCTATTGACTGTCGTCTGTTCCGTCTTCACGTCTGTATTCATGGACTCCCAATATTTATCCTCCCAAAGTACCTATAGCCTACATCGTAGCTTTCTCGTTAATTTGTCTCCTAACTAACGCACAAAATTTTCACACCACCTTCCTTATTACTGTACTGTTAATTCTGTTGTCCATTGTAATATTAATTCCCATCCTATCTGATTCTTTCATGTACGATCAAGCATTATTAATTGGTGTTCTCCCCTAAGGCAGGTCTTCAAATAGTAAAAGCTCTCCAAGCTGTCCTATCGCATGTCAGTCTCTTTGTTTCTTCGTAACACCTTCTGATTTTAATGCTATCTATTAACTTCATTCTTCTACGCCCTCTTCTTTTTCTCCTTCTATGACACCCTCCATGGAAGTTGTAAGCAAGCAGTCTCTTCTTAAACAATAACCTATCCAATTCCTTTTCCTATTTTCTATTACCTTCAGTATTCTTTTCTCTTCCCATAATCTTCTTAAAACTTCAACATTCCTTACTTTATCAATCCACCTCACTTTTTCCATTGTTTGCCAAACCCACTTGTTAAATGCTTCTAATATTTTCTCATCCTCCTTCCTCAGTCTCCATGTCTCTGCACCATATAAAACAATGCTCCACACGTAACATTTGGCCAAACTTTTTCTTAAATTCTTATTAATTTTGCCAGACAGCAATCTTTTTTCTCATTAAATGCCTCTTTCGTTACAGCAATTCTTGCTCTAATTTCACGTGTGCAGAACATATCCTCACTTATCAAGCTTCCAAGATATTTAATCAACTCCACCTGTTGTATTTGATCAAGCCTTAATATCCTTTAATGGTCAGCAAAATTTTGTTCAGATGATTCAACAGCACAAAATCTGCTTATTTCAGTGTCGCGTGATCCAGAGAGTGAGTATAAAGTGGGAACCGCTTTCATTATACGTAGAGTTTTAATGTAAATTACTTCATCGTTTTGTCTCTTCATAGACAATCTGATAGTACCACATAATCTTTGATATGTATGTGATAGTAAAACCTTATAGAATAAAGCATAATATTAATTGATGACTCGTTGGGCACTTGGCGAAAAATTGAATACAAAGGTTTTGAAAAATAATATAAACACTTGGTACGTTTCACAGATTTTATTTAACCCTGACAGTTGTTTCGACTTCTTAAGCTATTGTCAAATAAATGAGTGAACACTAACACAGGATGTAGGGTGGACATCTGTTTAGGGCGTGTATTGGAACATGTTTGAGGTGTGAAGATGGAGAGGAGGGGGGGTTCAGGAGCTAAGAGAAGGTCAAGTGTCTGTAAAAACTAAATATAATCTGAATGCAAAATATAAAATTAAATCAACTAAATATTACCTGCATTTTATATTTTATAAAATATAATATAAAATCTGTAACTAAATTTTATATTTCGCATTCAGATTATATTTAGTTTTTACAGACACTTGATCTTCCCTTAGCTACTGCAACCCCCCTCCATCTTCACACCTCACACATGTTCCAATACACGCCCTAAACAGATGTCCACCCTACAACCTGTGTTAGTGTTCACTCATTTATTTGACAATAGCTTGAGAAGTCGAAACAGCTGTCAGAGTTTAATAAAATCTGTGAAACGTACCAAGTGTTTATATATTTTTAAAAACCTTAGAATAAAGCATTATTGTTTAATAATTGATTCTGAAAAGTCATATAAAAACCGATTATTGCCGTTAACAATTGTTACAAAATAATAACATAGTTGTTCTCAAACCGGGTGTCATTTGCAGGAATATAAGTTATTTTACAAGAGCTTATATTAAGAAAATATTCAAACTACATCGGAGAGTTTTTCGACTCTCGTTGAGACATGAATGCTTAGAGAAACGTTCCAGTGCGAAATGTCAGCAGTTTATCACTTCCGTGACAGTGATTGTTTCCTGATCGTTATCCAACTGCACGTAGACTACTGCTGTATAACTAAACAGCTTAAAATTCTCGCACATTACATTCCTGACAGTAGCGGAATAGGAATATCAATAGTAGTCTCCCCAAGTCACACTTTTCAAGTCTCTCATTTACGCAATTTTTCTGTAGTATTTATAGACACTGTCTAAATCAATCACGTGGTGTAGTGTGAAGTGGTTTATTAACGGTAATCCGCGAATGGATGTCTTACAGATTTACGGGTCAGCTTTCACCTTCAGCAGAATATTAGTTTTTCGGAGCTGGGTCTTATTTTTGTCTTTTTTCATCAGAAACCGTAGTGCCTCCCGCAGGGAAGTACAGTGCCTTCCTCCGACAAACTCTAAGTAGTTCTCTACATAGGTTCATCGTAACAGTCCGATCATTCTCGTTGTCCACATCGCTAACCCTTAACACATTAACAGAGTCATCGCAGCTATTCCGACTGTCCTAATATCGATGTATACAACTAGTTCAAATATTTAATTATTGTCATTAATAGTATGAAATGGATGACGGGTTAACAATTTGTTTCTCTCTTAAAAGGAAACGTCAAGTAAATATTGTTGTTATAGTTTCAAGCTTTCAGAGAAATTTTTGCTTTCCTAATCTTTTTGAACCTATATGATTTTTTAATTTATTTTTATGGCAATTACACACATTTTCTCTTTATCTTTCTTTTTAGTTTCCATAGACGTAGGCCTATGTCATTTTTTATCAAACTGTTTGAAGCATGTATCGTGTACACGTCTGCTGTAATATATTGTTCCACAAAGAAAAACAATACATTTATGTAAACTTGATAATTACTGATCCGTCCTTGCAAATTTTGAAAATTTCCTATAATATATTGATACGACGGTCTAACTTGATCGTCGTATGGCACAGTGGAAAAAAATACAAAACAACAATTAAGTCAAAATCACCAGCTTTAATTATCACAATTAAACAGTTTATAATTAACGCGTACAATATTTCCAGTTAAATTTGTCCACGCGCAATTACAATGTCTATTAATAGAGTTTCACACAATTATTATTAGCACAATACTATTTCACTTCGACAAACACTCAATCCGCGCTAGCGAAAATCGCTCACGTAACTGAACTGACAACCCGGCTGCAATGGCTTTATATACGCCGCGCTGAGGTACAGTACAGCTTTCCCTCCTTAACTGAACGCCGGCGGCTTAATGCGTATCTCAAGTGTTCCTGGAACTCATAGAATCACCTAGCTGAATGACGCAACAGCTGCCACACTGGACGGGGGCAGTGGAGAATGTTCTGTGTTATTAGCTTGGCTTCTCGTAACAATATAAATCAGTTATCATTCTTTCTTTACAGACACAGACCGAAGCTGAAGAAATTTGACAAGCTAATACATAAACAGTTATATTTAAAAATGTCACTATAATATTCTGATGAAGCCTTCTATAGGTGAAAGCCGGTTTAGGCTGTAAGGTAAAACTTTACGTTTTTACTTATAAAAAACTTTGTGTTCCGAGTCGTCAATATTATAGTGATATTTAGTTAAGTAACGGACACGTCATGGACAACGAAATCCAAGAATTTAAAAATGCTTAATAGATACAATTTTGTTAGTAATAACACCTGTTAACTGTAATATTTCCTTTGTTTCACAGGCCCTATGGGTATTTGCTATGAATTGGACCAAATATAGATAGAGAGGACTTGTCGTACAGGGGAATGCAACTATTTGCGTTACTACTTAACTTCCTTATTGTCAACTATTTACGTGATGTCAGGTGATCAGTGTACGCTATACAGGAAATAAATTCAACAGCTGCTTATACACAATTACTTTTATTTGCCAGGCTTCCTTTACAAAACTTATTAAGAAAGTTAACAAGTTTCCTTAACAAATGGCAGCATGATTTAAGTTTACAGCCAGTAGGCCTATCGTATATTTCACTAATAAATTTACAAAACATTTTTAGTACGGCCAAAAACATGTAACTGTATACATGTTTTCAATAGACCTGATTGGCTTTATAATTATAAGAAACTCTCTTAATCTCAGAGATACACTTAAAGAAGTTAAATATTTTTCTTAAAATTAAGTATGAGCATTCCTCTGACCAAATCAATGGCAAAGACGTTGGCTATATCAAATGGAAAGGAAAAATAAGTAAAACTGAAAATTAATTAGAAATAACCCAAGTCAAAAATTATCCTACAACTTGAATTAAAAAGTGGTCTGCCTGTAGCTTACTAATAACTGGCTGTCCTTCCCATACACAGAAATCTGTATTAGGATGTAAAATCAAAAGTATCATCAATTGCATTCGCCGTAAAAGTATGCAAAACTAAAAATTATAAAAAGTGCATTGAAAATGTTATGAAACAACACTGTCTGTATAATTTAAGTAATTTATCAATTGAGACGATTTATTGTTTTTCATAAAAACAGAGTAATGTTGAGGCTTCTTCATTGATTTCTTAGAACATTAATGGAACTTCAGTATTTGTACCTTAAGTGATTTTGTTTTCAGTATGAGTGTGAGTGAGAGAGAGAGAGAGAGAGAGAGAGAGAGAGAGAGAGAGAGAGAGAGAGAGAGAGAGAGAGAGAGAGAGAGAGAGAGAGAGAGAGAGTGTGTGTGTGTGTGTGGAAAGGGCCAGCCATTGATATAAAGGACACGTCGTAATGGAGAATTTAAATATTTGTATGACTACTTAATCCCATATACAAAACCCATAGCTATCGTACACAAATAAATGTCGTCTTGTGTTGGAGACATTACACTGCATTAAACACTACTCCCTACTACAGTACAAAATTTGTAGAAGATAACGTAAAGTACAACAACAACAAAATTCGCCTCTGAACATTATTAGAATTAATTTATGGTGTCAAATATTTAAATATCGTTATTAAAGTAATGACAGTTAAGTAAGGAAACCATTATTTAACGGGAGAACATTTTAAGGCTAAAAATTGTGAATGGTGGGGGGGGGTTTGAAGTTCTTGAAGTTCTAACTTCAAGAAACACCGGGCATCCGTTTGGGGTGTGCTTCGATTATATGCTGGTTGTTAAAGGCATAGGCCTATATGTACTTGTATTTACATATTTGCATATTTGTACACATCAACACTTACACTAAGAAATGTACAGAAAAACATGTTCCCCTGTGCGGAAATCAATTTCTCACGCCTTATCATTTTCGCCATCAGCAAAATCAGAAGCTCATAATATACATCTTTTAATATCTAAATAAAAACCACTGTTTTATTACTGGTAAATATTATATTTGTTTCACTCTCTCTCTCTCTTTCTCTCTCTCTCTCCCCTCATTCTCTCTTTCCCCCTCCCTCTCTTCTATGTCTCTCCCCCTCTCACTCTCTCTCACTCTGTCTGTCTCTCTCTCTCTATCTCTCTCTCTTTCGCACACACAGCATATAGAGGTTATACACACAGACACACAAGACACTCTCTCTCTCTCTCTCTCTCGCACACACAGCATATAGAGGTTACACACACACACACACACACACACACACACACACACACACATAATGCAAACCTATCAGGCAATGAAACTTCCATTGATTATACGATGTAAACGATCTCCATATTCTGAGTACAAGAGATCACATCTTTTGGCTACGTAAGACGACTGTGACCAACTACTAATCCGCTATGAGGAACGACTGATGATAGATTCATTTTGGCGAATGGAAACGTCCATAGTGAAATGCTCTCACTGTCATTGGCCTTTACATAGATGATAACACTGCCATTAATTCACATGACCACTTTTAGGGAAACTAAAATAAGTCAGAAAATAAGTTAGAATATAAAATACTGACCCAACTCTTCATTGCTATCAAATAAATAATTAATCAACCGTATATTATGTAAATTGCGTTATTTCTTTGTCTACGTAGTCGTAATGAATGGAACCTCTTTCACCATAACCGTTCAATATGTTCACATTTATCATGTTCGGAATAGCTGTGCGGACAGTTTAAATTAGTTGTGGTCCCAGAAAAAAAAACATTTCATTTTAGCTTATCTATTGATATATCGTCAATGTTATACCGAACATCAAAGGCTGAAACCACAGTTTGATGATAACATTTACGGTTTTACAATCCTCTAATATAGCGAGAGTACAAAGTTGATGTATAGGAAACGAATATAAACAACTACTCGTAACCAATGTGCGTTTGTGTGCGCGTTGTGTGCGTGTATGTTAAAATCAAACTATTTAACAAGTTCTTTGATGTCTATCTTGTTAATTTTTACTTTTTTATTATGTTGAATTTTGTTTTGTAAAAAAAATAAAGGTTTTATTAGAATAAATATCCTTAATTTTTGTTTAACTTAATTATTTAGAAATAAAAAGAAAATAGTTCTAAAATATAGTCTACAAAGTCTAATTTATTACGATTTGTTTAATTATGCTTATTTAGTTAAAATTTAGTTTAATATACTCACAGTTCAGAAGACATAAATTATTGTTGTTTTGTTATATATTACATGTGCAAGAAATGAAAGTTAAACGTAAGTAAAAAACGAACTAAATTAGTATTCATTTTATAATTTGTTGTTCTTCTTATTAAAGAAACCAGAACAACAAGTGCAATGATTATTTGTCTCAATTTCGTAACACCTTGAGTAGAATATAAGAAGTCTTGGTAAAATTAAATTTGATAACTTGGTTTAATTGAAAAGTAGCTTTTTGATATTGTTGTTAATTACTCAAGGACGATTTTAGAAAAACTGGATTCCGAGGATTGCATAGTCTACCCTTAGAGTAGCAGATTGCAATAATCGTAGGATTAATAATTAACTACCTTAAGGAAAACAAAATTACTGTTTTCCTGAAGTTTAATAAAGTAGTATTAACCTCCCTGAAGAGAGAATCTTTTACGAAAATACTAAGTAGTACTAAGAAGATATGAAAGATGAAAGATTCGCCTTATTGATTCAACTTATGTATACTTTTAATGTAAATCTGTATTTATTTTTTAATTTTATACTTAGTTTATTTGTTGAAGTTTATATTTAATTAGCTTTGAATTTTAAATAAATGTTTGGCAAAACAGAATTAATTCTTTGTACACTTTAATTGTTTACATGTTGAAACAGACCTTGCTGAGTTTTTATTACCACATTCATTTACTTGTGTGTACAAATATGCGTTTCTTGGTTATAGAACAGTATGGTAATTATATAAGCCAAAAATATAAGAAATTGTAACAAAATAAAATAAGACACACGCACATACAACATTTCTTATTTATTAATTTACTCCACTGTTTTAAGATCGCTATTCATTGATTCTTGCAATAGTACACTATTTATAAAATCCTTCGCCTCTGTAACAAAGCACTGATTTTAGAATTAATAACTTTAAATATCAATAACTTTAAATAATGACAGAACAATAGTCAGTAAACTCCTACACAAAACACAAAACAAACAACAGACAAAGACAGAAAACAACAAATTCATAACACTAACATACATCAACAAACAAACTGAAAAAATTGCCCATAAATTCAAAAAAGCAGGATACAGAATCGCTTACAAAACTACTAACAAAACAGAACACACACTATCAAAACGCACGCACAAAACACAAAACAAATTCGATCTACCCGGTGTATACAAGCTAAATTGCTCAAATTGCAATAAATTCTACATAGGCCAGACAGGACGTAGCTTCAAACAGAGATACATTGAACACACAAAGGCACTCCACACCACTACAGAATCCACCTTTGCAAACCACCTCATTGAAGCAAACCACACACATAAAAACATCGACAATAACATGAACATTCTACACGTACACACAAAAGGCAGAAAACTAGACACTCTAGAACAATTAGAAATACACAAACACACAAAAACAAATAAAAACGACATCCTAAACTAACAGACACAATTCAAATCGCACGCATTATTCGAACACATCTCACCACACACACACACAGCATCGATCTTTCGGAAAACTATCCCGTCGCCAACAACAAGACGGACAGCGCTACCTACGGCAGCCTCTGATGAAGCCTTCTAAAGGTGAAAGCCGGTTTAGGCTGTAAGGTAAATCTTCCCGATTTTACTTATAAAAAACTTAGTGTTCCGAGTCGTCAAACAATAGTGATATTTAGTTAAGTAACGGACACGTCATGGACAACGAAATCCAAGAATTTAAATATTCAGTAATTTTGTTACGATATGGAATGTCAGGACACATTACCAGGAAGTTAGTATTAGTCGATTTTTTTGTAACTTTCCTCAACATACTTCAAATGAGTACACAGATTTCCTACAACCGAAAGTTATTAGACAAAGACTTTACAAAGTTGATAGAGTGAGCGTTTCAACAAACAAACTCTACGATAAGGCACGTCGGTCAGTGTCAAACGAGATAGGGCATGTTTCTAGATATGATCGTATAAAACCTCTCACACAATTGTAACATTTCTTTTAAAGAAGAAAACGTATATTTGTTTGGTGTCGTGCTTTATTTTTTGTATGATCGACTTTACACAACACAACATTAATTCTGTATTTAATGTTATCTTAATGATTGTAATGTTTCTTGTAATATGTTAATTGTAAACATGTTGTACTATCATAGTTTTAATAAAGATTGCCTAAGTGTTATGTCTTTGGTTGCCTTTTGGTTTTACATATAGCGGCTAAGTAACTTTCTGTCTTGATAGTGAAGCGTCTCTAAAATACAGACGTCGTTAGTAGACAGCATATTATGTACTAAATCCCCTATCATAATTTTTGATAAATATTTTATTTCTTATTATAAATCATTCTTATTAAATTCAATTTCTTATTAAAAATAATGTTATTGAATAATTGTGAGGGATATAGCGTAGTCCTCATTTCAACCCTCATAGGTTATTCTTCATAGGTGTATTCTTTTATTCTTGGCGCGGCGTTTATCAAGTAACTGGGTCTTCCACCTTCTGTGGACTCCAATTTTCCTTTCACTTCCTCTCCGCAGGCATCCACAATAAGCTTGGGTTTCCTGTCGCCCAGCCTTACTATGTAGCCACACCATTAATTTCACTCCTCTTTACTATTTCAAACACTGATTCCTGCTGGAACAGCTTTGTGATGGTATCGGAAGTAATAATTTAAAACAAAAAATTCAATTTATTTCGACTACTTGGTAGAAATTGTCTACATGACTGCTGTACCTAGTGTCTGTGTTTGTTAGAGGACAAATAAGAAATACCTCTTAGATATTTCATTTGTCAGCTTCCATGAAGTACTGTATCATTTAATTTTTTCGTATCTTTTGGTAAGGATTAGATAATTTACTTTAGTAATAATGGATGTAATAACGAAGAATTAATTACTTTTATTAAAGCTGTAAAGTTCCATTAAATTTTAGTAAAGCTCCATAGCTGTAAGTGTGTAAGAATAATAAAGTTATGGATGATATCGCAGTTTTGGCAGAGTGGAATGAATATGTAGTAAGGAATCTAAAAATAATGGAACAACCTAGGAATAAAAACGAGTCGAGATTGATCAAAAGGAATACGAAACAATCTTTAGTGGAAGACACTAATTCAGAATCATCATCATCTTCTTAACGGTTTTAGGCTTTAGCGGCCTGTTCCTATTCCGCAGTCCACATTTTCTTACGGCTTATGTCTCTAGAGTTGTAATCTTTCACCATCTTTGGTATTCTACTTTCTTCCATTCTACTGATGTGTTCAATATATTTTTCCTGTAGTTTTTAATCCTTTCATTAAGTGCAAAATTATCTATATCACTCCTTATCTCTTCATTTCTTATATTATTTCGTCTATTACACATTTCGACTAATCTCAGAAATTTCATTTCTGATTTTTCTATGTTCTGTTCATCTTCTTTCTTTATGACCAAAGTTTCAGAACCATACAGTTAAGTAGGTATTACCATTGTTTTATACAATTTTATTTGGGCTTCTTTTATACATTTATTTCCCAACGTGTGCCGGGGTTTTAAAGAAACCGGGCGTCTGTATTAAACAGAAAAATATTTATTTAACATAAATTCGCTTACGCATTATTTCACGTGGTCAGTGCGCCGTGTTTCAGGGTCTACATGCCATAGCCATCTGTTGACGAAACCGGGTAATTGTGTTTCCCGACTCAAGGCATCTGTTTGCTGGTTCGTTCAGTCGGGCTTTGTCATCTACTGCGTGTACAGCCTATTCTCCTTTGGCAGCACAGTGTTTCGATAAATTGTGGTTTTCTATCATGTCATTGCTTAAGTAAACGCTCATAGACCTCCGGTAAGTAAATTAAGTATATATTATTCATTTTGTTGTAAAAAGTTTAAACTTAAATTATAATTGCCGTAGATGTGAACAGATATGTCTGATATGCATGCCTCGTGCGTGGTGACCGGAAGTATATTCCTTGTCATATATTTAATTTATTTAAACACTGAAACAGCTTTATACCTTGTATTTTGTAAGTGCCAATTGTCCATGTGAATAGGGGTGTAAAAAATTATGTAATTTTGTGGAACTGGGGAACTTTGGTGAATTGTCTGTGTGGGCACGTGGCGGTTATAAGCTTAATACCTGTCTGAGAATGTTAACTTTTCATACGTATGTAAGGGTGCATTATAAATTTCTATCAAATAATGAAGCAGTGAGGCCTTGTGTGTGACCTAGTAATTTAAAAACAAAAAGAGAAAATGTTAAACGTGTTATAATGAACATAGTGGAATTGGTCAGGGGTGGCATGTGTGTGTTATGATTTAGTTGTCAGCAAATTAATTATTATGAATGCTTAGGGTTCTCGATGTAGTCGGAGACCTGACTCCAGCTTGGTGGTGATTACAGCTTCCACCATGACCTGAAAACACTTAGACTCTCGTTCCTCGGCTGCTGGAGGAGAAACCACTGTAAAGCATGCCACTGTAACCACCTGGGAACCATTTGAACCAAATAAGGTGATATTTAACCAATTCTTACATAATTTGGCCTCTAGAAAGAAGAACTTGTATCGTGCATTTAACATCCACTTAAATTGACTTTCTTCACCATTAAACTGTTTTAATTGAGTGCGTGCCCGTCTGGACAATTTTTTATGTAACTTTGGTTTGATAATACACTTAGTCTCGAGAACAATTGTAGGCCCGCTCGCTGGATGTGTCCAGCTCGCATTAATTTTTTATCGTTTATTGTAAAATTGATTCTCTATAATGGGTTTGTAAAAGTTTGTGGGGGACAGATGTTTTTTTAATTAAGTAGGTCGGTGCTGTTGTACATGATGAGCTGGACCGGCTGGTCTGGTTTCTATTTTTATCACGGGGGTTTTCCTTTGCACATAATTACTTTCCTTTTCCATAGAAGGGCTGGGAGTTTTTTTTATTTTGCAATCAGGCCGGGTCACTTTCTTAAAATCACAGAATCTGGGGTAGTCACTTGTTGGTGCAAATCCATGCAAGCCTCCAGACAGGTTACTTTATGTCGGGTCTGACTCCTGTACAGCCTTCTTCTACCCTGCCCGGCCTTGGGAAGTTTTCTAAATTTTGTAATGGTTTATGAATTTTCCGGATGTTGTGTGGAGCATGTCAGCGGCCGGGCCAATCCGAATTTTCTTTAAATTTATAAATGTACTTTTTATAAAACTATACAGGCTGTACTGACACTTTAAAATTGTAATTGTATTTTCTTGCTATTATGGCCAATCCAGATTTTCTTTAAACTTGTGAATGTATTTTTTTATAAAACTATACATGCATGTGAAATCTCTAAATGGGGTGGTGATAAAAATATACAGGCTGTCCACCAGGCTTTATAATTGTGATTTGTCTGTGATTCTGTGATGTATATGTATATTGTGTTATGTGTTAGTGTCCCATAAGGGTTATTTGAAATCATGAATGATATTTATATGTTATAATATTGAAATTTTAATGAATTTATGATATATAAAATAAATTATGAATAAAAGTTGTTATCCTACTGTTGATAGCGAGTATTAATTGCAAGTCCCGTCGCATTGGACCCAGCTGACTTTATGCTTCTTCTAGACCTTCAGCCTAGTCTTAAATATCTAGTAGCCTCTTAAAAAAAAAAGAGGGGGTACAAACGTTCTCCAAATCGTTCACACATTATTCTGAAATTCGTCACCTTATTTTCTTTATATCTCTATCTTGATCATAAGTAATGTCACGTCCAACATAATTGCAATGTCTTACTTGTTCTACTCGCTAACTTAGAATTGTACCATTAAAGAAAGACGAAGAATTTAATAGGCCTACTTAAAACGCAGAGTTTAAGAGATAAAAAATGCATGAGGGAATATCAGACAAGATTAAACATACAGTAAACGACGAAGAAATAATGAGAAAAATAAATGCCCGACTGCTAGCCTGTGGTCCAACATTAATAAAATCATAGTTGTTATAAAAAAAAGATACAGTACCGTTTACCAAATGGTAAAAGCTTAAGAGCATGATAATGTCTTTCACCCGCCAGCTAAACGCAACATTTGCGCAAAAGAAACAGTCAGTCAGTAACCATAACGAATCACGTACGAAGACAACCAATTAACTAGAGACAATAACCTATCTACGGCTATGCAGTGTTGTTCTATGCCGAAGCTTTCGGCATATTTTTAAAAATCGCGCCCAGGCTAACCGAGGCAGTGGTTGTCGGCGCCAATGACGTTTGATAAGTGAGCGGCGATTCAATAATGCAGGCTGCCGGTCAGCTGATAAACAGTCCGTTGCACGTTAAACCGAGGCCTCGTGGAAAAATGAAAAACGCGAGTCTGCCTCATTTCCAATTTCGCTGTCCTCGGTAACTGGTGTCTGACGGCCTTGGAAGGAATTTCTGCCACCGCTACATTCTTTCTATATTATGTGTCGCTGATCGAAAGTGTCTCAGGTAAAAATCGTTACTTATTCTGTTCATTTGATTAAGACTTATGTGTTAAATAAAAAAATGGGAATTGTGGGGGTTAATTATTAATTGTGTGAGAAGGAGTACATGTGTGTGTGTGCGCGCATTCAGCAGGCTACTTCCGGTATGCATATATGTATGTTGGTACGTGGTGATTTTGCACCCGACTATTTTAGAACTCAAATGTAAAAGTAATACAAAATAAGTAACACCAAAAAGTGAAAGTGGTTGTAATGGCAAGTTGAGTTGAGATTTTTTGGAGATATTTTTTTTGTTTTGAAAATACAAACGTGAAATTTTAGTTTCTCTAATTGTATGAAACCATGTTGCTGGTGTACAATATTGGGGGTGTGTAAAATCGTGACAGTGTGTGTGTGGTCTTGGTAACCGATATTGAGCCAGTTATATGTCATGACGACTACTGAATACCTAAACGTTACAGGGTCCTTGATACGCCAAGAGGAAGGGTTAGGCTGAAATGGTGATCTGTCCATCTATCACCATCGGCAGGGACTTCGACCGAGAGCTCCCCAACGCCGTCGGACACACACACACACACACACACACACACACACACACACAAGCTCCAGGAGATCAGTAGGACAGTCGCCCTAAGGAAAGTGAACCACAGTTTCCAGGTCACCAACAACCCTGCTAGTCATCATCATCACAGGCAGTAACATCAACCAGTGTTAAAATACAGGTGGGAAATTTCCAATTATACAGTTACAACAATTACTACACTTTTGGGGCTCGAAGCAAACATGGACATGCTTATTCAATATGTGGACTATATTTTCAATTTATAATTGCCAGAATTGTGTGAGAACAAGCCTAATCAATGCATAATTTTGTTTCATTAGCCTGTGTTAAACAGGACATTCACTTTTATGTACTCTGCTTATTTACAGTATTAAAATTCCTTCATTTCTGTTGTCACAGCACATTGAATATATTTAGAATCCCTATATATATTTTCTAGAAAATGAAAAAAGATCAATGTTATAACCATTAAGCAATGAAACAGATCAAACTTGTTAGAACTAGCCCTGTAAAAATATATATATGTGGATTTGTTTTGTTAACTGTATGGGAGCCATTGTTTGTCAGGCTGTTGATTGATTTTCTTAATTACATTCATGAGTTTTAGTAGAAAAGTTTAGATATAATCAGTATTTTCCTCTTTTTTTTAATGATCTGAAATTTTGTCCGAACATGTCCACTCATTACTGACTATCATGAAGTAATATATTAATTAAGAGTTCCACTCGTGATGCTGGGCATTGAATCTTATGGTTGCTGGTGGTGATTACCATACATGTGCATTCAATATATATATATATATATTGTTATCTTATCGTGTGTACGGCTACCGTTTTACTCTGCAAAATGTGGATAATGTACAATTTGTGTGTAATGAGTGTACGTGTCTTCTCGATCCGTAGTTCGAATGCGTGCCACTTCTGTAGATTTCGTTCGTGGCGAACGTACGAATAACCAGGTCTTGATGTTCACTAGGGGTGAGAAAGTCCCGGTGGCGCCAAATTGTTTTCTTAAAACAATTAAAAGAAAATTCAAGGGCGTATGACCAGCGCCGCTCAAGCGGTTTGAATAATTCAAATATTTCCGCCCGCCTAGGCCAACTGTAGCATTCAGCAATTCGTTGTGTGTGCTGTGTAAATCGTTAGTCGTCTGCTGAAATGTACATAAAATATTGTGCACCTCCTAATGAAATTATAACACCGTGGTTACACACAATACTTACACATTTTTTATTAGTGATTGTTATTCATTTAATACAAATTATTCTAATACAAATGCTCCGGTTAATTATATGAGACAATTACAGGGTTTGACAATCGATATTTGAATTGATACCAGACGTTTAATGATAGCGTCTGTTGAAAATTGTATACAAATTATTAATGTCGTTTGTCATAGGTTTTTGAGGTTACGTTCAAAGGATTACAAATGTTTTAAAAACAATAAAAATACACACCTTTACATCAAGTAAACTTAACTAACATATTGTGTAGGTATATTTTGTTTAGCGCAGTGTAGTAAAAGTGTTTACAAGTTATGGATCATTAACAACAGTTTATATTGGTTAGTTTATAAATTGTCAGTGACTTAAATTTCTTTTTAATCTTTGAAAGTAATGAATTTCAGTTCAGTGAGATTTCGACCTTTAGTGACATAATTAACGTGAGTTTATTTATATATTTCGGGTAATTTAAGAGGTACTTATCACTTCCGTAGTTATGGCGAATTCATACGATCTGTTATTCATGGGTTATACTATAATCTTCTTTAATTTGCTGGGTTCAGGACATCAGGCATCTTTTTCAGTTTAACTGGTAGTAATTTATTTTCTTTTTTCGTTAATTTGGCCTCAACTTCAATAATCTGGCTCCAGCCTTTATCTTATGTCTTGGTATATACTTAGTAATAACTTTTTCTGATATTTTCTATGTTTCAATGGACAATTTTGGTCACTCGAAAATTAGCGTCTATATCATTAAAGCGTCATACATTCAGTAAAAAATCTAACGGTATTTTTGGCTTGTTATTCCACAGTTTCCATGGTAACGTAATTATTCTACCTGGTCGATCTCAAAATAAACCCATTGTTATCAAACCTTGAATTTTTGTTTAATTTGAATAAATATTTTATAATGGCTATATTTACTTGGGGATAATTTCAATGGTCGTAATCTTTACATAGATGTTCCTATTTTCTTTCAAAGATTAGTTTGATATCTTACAAGATTGGTCTATGCCATGTATTAATGTTTTAGTCCAAAATGGATAATACTATGCTAATACATAATTTACTTATTTCTAAGTTTTAATATAATTCTGCCATGTTCCCTTTCGTTACACATAATTACTATATTTTGCCTATTATTTCTTATAAAGGTATTGCTATTATTTTCTTTATAAATTCCTTACTTACTTAAAACATACTAACATATTACTGTAAAACTATTTCTTCTGGTAATTATTGCCTTAAACATTAAGCCAATAACTTCTTTCTTTAAATTAACAAATGAACAAATTTGGTGAGTGCTATACCTACACCATCTCTTTTATAACAGTAATCATCCTGGTGATTTTTATACTGAGATAATATTTTTTCTGTTTTTTGCATTCACAATTATTTTGTGTCTTTCAGTCTAATATACTTAACTTAGTTGCTCATTTAACATGTGCTTATATTTTGGGTTTGTCACACTTGTTTAACTCTTTTTTCTTAAGATTATATGCTGTTTATTTTATTACACTTATCACTTCACTGTTCAACTTTGTCACTCCCTACCTATCTCTAATTACCCTTATATTTCTCACGATCTCACTATTATTACAAAGTTTTTGTATCTAATGAGTTCATGTCTTTTTTGGTACTTTCAGATTGTCACATATCATTTTATAATATGCAAACAACATGGTATTGTAAATACCTCTTTCAAATAAAACATAACTTTGTATATATTGACATTAAAGTGATAAAAATTGGTCTGAAATGTCATAATTAGTAATAATAACAACAGTTTAATAATGTTAATATATTGTGTTAATTGAAATCTACTATATCTGTAGCAATAGCAATAATGTTATTGAATAAATAAACTCTCCAACATCTTATACTTTCGAACACATAATACTGTAATAATATACACACTGCTGATATAATCTTAGTAAAAGTTCCAAAGTATATAGTAGGATATACAATTTGTTCTCTGATTGAACCACGCGCACTTTTCTATTCCCTGTCTGTATGAGTGTAACCTTAAACATAACAGCTGACACATCACCTATAGATAAGGATATACATACAGTCATATCTACACATGGTTTTTTATGTATAACAATTGCTGAGATACTGTCATTTACAAGTTACCACTAATAAAAATTTAAACATAAATTATTAACAATAATATAAAATTATGCTCTTTTAAAACAATCTTGTGAGTTCATTGTTATGGCCATGTAATTTTTTATTTTCTTTTTTCTTCACTGTCTTCTTGTCTCGCTTTACTTTGGTTAATATCTGGCCAATCTCTGGGGTTGTGTCAACGTCAGTTGTCTGTCAGTCTAGTTCGTATTTTCTTGTTTTGTGATCACCTTTGGTTGTATTCTTCCTCCTTCACTATTGATTATATTTACTACTTTCATTCTCGTTATCATTTATCTATCAAAATATATGGTTTCTTGGCATTTTTTACATACTTTTTTATATCAAATGTGATCAGGGTTTGGCAATGTTATATAATGCCCTTCCACCAAAATTGATCATTTTATAAAACGTGAATTTGAGTTTGATGAAATTATCAATTGTATCGTATCAATTTTTTTTTTTTTTTCAAATTCTCCTGCTTCTCATTCATTTTTTTATAATTAATTCTGTATCCTTTAATTCCATTCTTCTCAGTCTTTTCTTCATTATCTTCTCATATTGCGAACTGGCTTATTGACTTTTTATTATAACTTATTCCCTATAAATCTTATTTTTCATCAAAACTACTCTTATACTGATATCAGGGGAACATCATCCCTGCTCAGTAAAATGATTGCTGGTTCATTCAACAGACAATCTCAATTAACAATTCTTAAATATAGTCAACTCGTGACTCAAAATAACAATAATAATAATCATAATCATAATATTTGTTGGTAATCTTTTACTTTTATACTTCATTATAGCTCAGTTCGAGTCATATATTGTTTCATCTTTCTTTATAGATACTATTTGAAGCATTGTTTTTTATTGATACAATTCACATTTTTATTCATTTTTAATTACTCTTTGTTTCATCTCCTTTCACATTATAACTCTTAGAACGTTTATTTCATTTATATTGTTTTGTGATCATTGGTTTGGGTAATTTTACTTCCCCTCTTACTAAATAGTTGTGGAAGCTGATCATTTTGATTGATATTTTTTTTTTTTTTTTTTTCATAATTTTTAAATATCATAGTAAGTTATGGCTTCTTACTAGTTAGGAATTTTTTGTAGCTTATTCCTTTACAGTATGTTATGCTTTTTATGCCTCATTTTTTGGCTAAATATTATGGTAATTTAACCTTATTTTGGAGGAATGTTTTGTAACTACACTCCTCTATTGTTAATTTTTATTTAAATATTGTAGTAAGTTGGTTGCTCTTACTTTATCTGAATGCCTCGTGACTTTTATCTCTCCATTCTTACTTGTTCTAAAATATTATTGAGATATTTGGGTAAGCTTTTCTTACATATCTTTTTTGATTTTTTACAATTTTTTATTCATCATAATGGTTTCTCTAATGCTTAGTGTAAGCTGTACTTACGAATGTTTTGGAATTTTGACATTCTTTAGAGATCTTTTCTTTATGACATTGGCAGACTTGTTTGTTTGTCATGTTATTATTTTTTTTTTCTTTATTTAAAGTATTTTTGTTGGTTTTTTACTTTAAATTGTTTTTTACAGTTATTGTTGGTTGTCATAATATTTCTTAATTGAGGCTTGATTGTATACCCCCTTTATTTTCTTGGTGACGGGGTGAGTGATCTCGTAAGTGTTATTGCCCTTGTCTTTTGTTATAGTGTATGGTCCCACGTATAATAATAGTAACTTTCTAGTGATGCCTTCTATGGAACTGGGTAATTCTCTGTTTTTTAAAAGTACCCTTTCTCCTACATCGTACTTAATAGTCTTTTTCTGGTTCTTAGCGTACTTATTCTTTTGTTGCTCTACCTTTTCGGCTATTCTGTTGTAGAATCTTTTTTTCTCGAATTGATATTCGGTGTTGGTGGGGAATTGGATCATATCAGTTATCTCTCTAGGCGGTGGCCGCTCAAACATCATTGTGTATGGGGTAGCTTCCGTAAAGTCGTGGTAAGCTAAGTTTATAAATTCTTCAGTGGATTTGATTATTCTTCTTTCTTCAGTAGTTTTGGTTATTCTTCGATCAAATCGTCCCTTATATTTTTCAAATAATTAGTACATATTATTGTGATCTTCTTGTCATGTGATGTCTTATATTCACCCAGAGATTGGTCCAGTGATGGGCTGTCCGCAGTTTTCACTGGCCTTAAGCGTTTAAATGAGGGTTGACCTCATTGCCCCCAACATCAGTAGTGTTTGATGGTTGGTTAGCGTTCGGCTCCTGTTGATTATTCCGGTTATCCACGCTGTGTCTGTGATCTTCTTCGAATGGGTGACTTCTCGTATCGGGTATCTGGTTATAGTACGTTCGCCGATAGTTAGATGAGGGATAGTTTCTTCTTGGGCTCCTTTGTCTTTGCCCCCTTATGTAATTTACCTGTGGCCGGTATCCTGGATTATTGTTCTGATTACTGTTGTTTCCAGGGCGATAATTGTTATTGTAACCATTTGACGGGAAATTACCCCTGTGGTTGTTACTGAAGTTGTTATTATTATGGTTTCCACTTCTGTTAAAATTTCTGGGCACGTTATTGCCCCGTGTGTTCCCTTGGTAATTGTTAGGGTTATTTATCGGTGACTTATTATCTCCCTGTTGATTCTGTGACAATTGTCCCTCATTGTTTCTGTTATTTCTGAAACTGTACCCTCTATTTTTCCTGTACTGCCACTCATGTTCATGGCTTTCTAGTAAGCTAGCCATATCTTGGATGGTCTTTACCTGGCTGTACATTCGTGCCTTTTGGATGGCGTCGTCGTAGTGGTAAGATAACTGTATTACCAGACACTCTTCAGGTATACGTGGCTCCAAATTCCTGGCCATGCAGATTTTTCCCAAGAAGTAGGAGGTAAGGGATTGTCCATTCTAGTTTTCATACCTTCCATTGCTCAGGTTATTACGGACCATATTCTGAGTTGACTGAGACCAGTATTTAGCCTTGAACTGAGTCTTAAAGTCTTGAAGGTTTTGGATGTCTGGTCGAGTGGCAGTCCACCAGTTGTCGTATGTCTCCTTGAACATTTCGTCCAACATCCCTCTTATTGTAGTCCATCGAGTCTCTCGATTCTTGAAGATTAACTCTTCTACCCTCTTCAAGAATTCAATAGGGTTTCTTTTATAATTACGGAAATTGATGGTATCTCTGTTGTCTGTATTCATGACATGATTATTATTACATGGTCGGTCACGCCAGGCATCCACTTCTTCCCGTAATGACTCTTCTATTCTGCGCATTTCGTCAATCCTCTGTTGGTTTTTGTCTACTTTGCTATCTACTTTATTTAAGTTGCTGTAAACTCCTTCCATTCGTTCTACCAAGTCTGTTCGTACAGCTGCTACCTCTTTCTGGTTTTCTTCCCGGACTTGGTGTATGTCCTCGTCTATCTGGGTACATTTTCTGACTGTTTCCTCATGACCTTCCTCAATTCTTCTCTTATTTTCTCCTTCGAGACGGTTCATTTTATCGAGTACTTCCTTGCGGACTCCAGAAACATTTTCGTTGGTCTTTTCTAGCTTCTCCAACGTTTCCTCTAATTTGTCATTGATTTCCGTAACCTGCTGTTTTGCTTCTTCTCGGTACTCCATTAATTGGTGTGCCATCTGCAGCTTCATTTCTTCTTTATTTTTCTCGTGGTCCTTCTTCAGCTGTCCCTTCAATTCTTCCTTCAATTCTTCGTTTCTTTGCTGAATTTCCTCCATCAATCGTTGTTGTAATATTTCATTATTCTTGTTAATGGTTTGTCTCAATTCTTCCTTCTGTTTCTGAAAATTGTCCTCCTGTTTTTTAAAATTTTCGTTTGTTTCTTTCTTCATTCCGTCAAACTTATTGTTCATCTCCTTCAAACTCTCATCATTCTTGTCGAATTTATTGTTCATATTATTCATCATTTCCATTAATTTTAGTATGTTTGGGTCTCCTCTAAATTCTCCCTTGTCGCCCGCCTGTAATTCCGTTTCTTCGTCTTGGCTTGGTTCTGTTGTGGTTATTATTGTCTCCACTTCTTCAATCGGTGTTCCTTCCTCTTCTTCCCCTCTGTTTTCTTCCATCTCCTTCTCCTTTGCCAATTTTTTCGACACTCCTCTGGTGTGCATTTTGTAATCTTTCGTAATCGCCGCTAGAATTTATAGGGTTTAATTGTATAAATTCTTTATTATTCTAGCTCCACTAGTTGGCGCGCCAATTTGTTATCTTATCGTGTGTAATGAGTGTACGTGTCTTCTCGATCCGTAGTTCGAATGCGTGCCACTTCTGTAGATTTCGTTCGTGGCGAACGTACGAATAACCAGGTCTTGATGTTCACTAGGGGTGAGAAAGTCCCGGTGGCGCCAAATTGTTTTCTTAAAACAATTAAAAGAAAATTCAAGGGCGTATGACCAGCGCCGCTCAAGCGGTTTGAATAATTCAAATATTTCCGCCCGCCTAGGCCAACTGTAGCATTCAGCAATTCGTTGTGTGTGCTGTGTAAATCGTTAGTCGTCTGCTGAAATGTACATAAAATATTGTGCACCTCCTAATGAAATTATAACACCGTGGTTACACACAATACTTACACATTTTTTATTAGTGATTGTTATTCATTTAATACAAATTATTCTAATACAAATGCTCCGGTTAATTATATGAGACAATTACAGGGTTTGACAATCGATATTTGAATTGATACCAGACGTTTAATGATAGCGTCTGTTGAAAATTGTATACAAATTATTAATGTCGTTTGTCATAGGTTTTTGAGGTTACGTTCAAAGGATTACAAATGTTTTAAAAACAATAAAAATACACACCTTTACATCAAGTAAACTTAACTAACATATTGTGTAGGTATATTTTGTTTAGCGCAGTGTAGTAAAAGTGTTTACAAGTTATGGATCATTAACAACAGTTTATATTGGTTAGTTTATAAATTGTCAGTGACTTAAATTTCTTTTTAATCTTTGAAAGTAATGAATTTCAGTTCAGTGAGATTTCGACCTTTAGTGACATAATTAACGTGAGTTTATTTATATATTTCGGGTAATTTAAGAGGTACTTATCACTTCCGTAGTTATGGCGAATTCATACGATCTGTTATTCATGGGTTATACTATAATCTTCTTTAATTTGCTGGGTTCAGGACATCAGGCATCTTTTTCAGTTTAACTGGTAGTAATTTATTTTCTTTTTTCGTTAATTTGGCCTCAACTTCAATAATCTGGCTCCAGCCTTTATCTTATGTCTTGGTATATACTTAGTAATAACTTTTACTGATATTTTCTATGTTTTAATGGACAATTTTGGTCACTCGAAAATTAGCGTCTATATCATTAAAGCGTCATACAATCAGTAAAAAATCTAACGGTATTTTTGGCTTGTTATTCCACAGTTTCCATGGTAACGTAATTATTCTACCTGGTCGATCTCAAAATAAACCCATTGTTATCAAACCTTGAATTTTTGTTTAATTTGAATAAATATTTTATAATGGCTATATTTACTTGGGGATAATTTCAATGGTCGTAATCTTTACATAGATGTTCCTATTTTCTTTCAAAGATTAGTTTGATATCTTACAAGATTGGTCTATGCCATGTATTAATGTTTTAGTCCAAAATGGATAATACTATGCTAATACATAATTTACTTATTTCTAAGTTTTAATATAATTCTGCCATGTTCCCTTTCGTTACACATAATTACTATATTTTGCCTATTATTTCTTATAAAGGTATTGCTATTATTTTCTTTATAAATTCCTTACTTACTTAAAACATACTAACATATTACTGTAAAACTATTTCTTCTGGTAATTATTGCCTTAAACATTAAGCCAATAACTTCTTTCTTTAAATTAACAAATGAACAAATTTGGTGAGTGCTATACCTACACCATCTCTTTTATAACAGTAATCATCCTGGTGATTTTTATACTGAGATAATATTTTTTCTGTTTTTTGCATTCACAATTATTTTGTGTCTTTCAGTCTAATATACTTAACTTAGTTGCTCATTTAACATGTGCTTATATTTTGGGTTTGTCACACTTGTTTAACTCTTTTTTCTTAAGATTATATGCTGTTTATTTTATTACACTTATCACTTCACTGTTCAACTTTGTCACTCCCTACCTATCTCTAATTACCCTTATATTTCTCACGATCTCACTATTATTACAAAGTTTTTGTATCTAATGAGTTCATGTCTTTTTTGGTACTTTCAGATTGTCACATATCATTTTATAATATGCAAACAACATGGTATTGTAAATACCTCTTTCAAATAAAACATAACTTTGTATATATTGTCATTAAAGTGATAAAAATTGGTCTGTAATGTCATAATTAGTAATAATAACAACAGTTTAATAATGTTAATATATTGTGTTAATTGAAATCTACTATATCTGTAGCAATAGCAATAATGTTATTGAATAAATAAACTCTCCAACATCTTATACTTTCGAACACATAATACTGTAATAATATACACACTGCTGATATAATCTTAGTAAAAGTTCCAAAGTATATAGTAGGATATACAATTTGTTCTCTGATTGAACCACGCACACTTTTCTATTCCCTGTCTGTATGAGTGTAACCTTAAACATAACAGCTGACACATCACCTATAGATAAGGATATACATACAATCATATCTACACATGGTTTTTTATGTATAACAATTGCTGAGATACTGTCATTTACAAGTTACCACTAATAAAAATTTAAACATAAATTATTAACAATAATAAAAAATTATGGTCTTTTAAAACAATCTTGTGAGTTCATTGTTATGGCCATGTAATTTTTTATTTTCTTTTTTCTTCACTGTCTTCTTGTCTCGCTTTACTTTGGTTAATATCTGGCCAATCTCTGGGGTTGTGTCAACGTCAGTTGTCTGTCAGTCTAGTTCGTATTTTCTTGTTTTGTGATCACCTTTGGTTGTATTCTTCCTCCTTCACTATTGATTATATTTACTACTTTCATTCTCGTTATCATTTATCTATCAAAATATATGGTTTCTTGGCATTTTTTACATACTTTTTTATATCAAATGTGATCAGGGTTTGGCAATGTTATATAATATATATATTATAATATACTATTATAGATTATTGATTTATGATTTATTATTAGTATTATTATGTTCTTGTTGTTGTTGTAGACTCTCACGTCGTCATAAGATGTGTTTAGTATTCAGTATAATTATTTAGCAATGGGTGATTGGAAGTTAAAGTTCGTGTTTAAAAGAGTATTAGACTCACTATTAATTCACTGTATTTACCTCCCCACTTACCATCCGTGAATATCTTCACTCTTCTCGATGGTCGACTTCTCACTCTTCTCGTCTTCTTACTGTAAACACATTTGCAATACACAGATATTCCGTTTGAATATCGAAAAAATGCACATAAAATAAAACAATTCAGATATTCAATTGTAAGTTGAATAATATAATATCAGTAATTTAAATATTGCCGCCACCTTATGAGATAATTGTTTCTAAAAAATAAACTATTGCTTCTATTTTATAGAAATGAAGACTCTGTATCCACTGGTAATAAACTGAGGATTTTATTGACAATAGTGAAATTCAGCAAAACTCTTTTAAAACAATTAATATGGATATCTTTATAAACAACAACAAATTAAACAAATATTGAGATCTCTGCAGCTCAAGGCTTGTATCACTGTTACAATGTACGATAATATGGTGAACTAGGTTATGTTCACTTTGGTTAATTGTATTACCAATTTTCGTGAATTTTTTTAAGATACATGATACAAGATATAAAGATGTGTTTTTGAATAACAATGTTTACTTATCTACTATGATAAAAAAAAACAAAAATTTAAAATTATTAATCTCGATACGATAGTCAATACTATCGTACTACCGTATGGTATTCTGAGGTCTAGTGAAGCTAATAATGTCAACACGTGCTTTGAACGTTACACTATTAAAATATTATTATTAATTCATTAGTTATTGCTACTATGTACTGGAAAGAGAAAAAGATTGGAAAAACTCTTATTATCGCTTTCATTTTATAAAAATCATTTGAGGACAGAATTGTTTCTCTGTGACAAAATATACGTTTTGGTTCTAGGTTAGTTTGCCTAGAAGAGAGTAAGTGATTACTTATAAGAAGTAATGTTATATAAGATTCTTAATATTATTGTTACAAACGCTTTATTTACTATTAGGATGATGTAGAATTATCAGTAATGATAATATTCACACAAGAAAATTATTATTCATCAAGTCAAAAGTCATAGTCAATTAAGCGACTATATTTACAAATTCTAATGAGCGGTATTTAAATTTAATTCCGCCGTTATCAATTATTCTTTAAATATAAAATACATCTTTTAATTAATTATTGCCATCATATTGTGCTATAACTTCGTTCATCAAACTCTGATAATTGTTCATCATTATTTGTCAAGGCACTCAAGCGTTAACTTGACTAGTGCAGTCAAACAATAACTTTCGTTTAATCAACGAGAATTATTCCATTTAGTATTTTCTTTAAAATTGTTAAAATATCATACTCCCTGTTTATTTACACTGGACATGACCCTTATTATACACTGGTCATGTTTATTCACTATTCACTTATTTCACTGTCACTCGATAATGGGGTGTTCAGTATAGGTTAATGTCTGGCTATATTACTGGAGGTGACGCGCACATTTCAAAATATGTCTTGCCGACTGTGACACGATCCTGTCGCCTCGAGTGTTGTTAAACGATTAAACAATCTCGCTAAAGCGTCTCCTTTCGTCTGGTGAAATTAAGCCATTTGATTGGTTTAGAAAGTCATACTGTCTACCCCAAACGCTCTGGTTAAATAAAAATTCTAATTTTTAGCGTCACTAAGTCTGGGTTTGAGATTAACTCTGACGTATACATGGATATTCGAAAATGATTGAAAAACTTATAATGGCTATAAGTTTCTTATTTTTTGTCATATCGTCATTTGGATAGTGGCATTAAATCCCGGACACTTGCGGCTTTATTTTAAGTCCAAACAAGCACTAATTCCGTTCATTAATACTTCACTTGATCTTCTTCAAAACTCATATAGTGTTTCTTAACACAAATAAGTCTTTTTCACTATATTTCGTTGTAATTACATCTTAATACTTATTACTAAACATTTTGGGTCCATTTCTCCTTCATGTTAATACATAATATTGCTATATTTATAGTTTAAACAAAATTTGTTAATGGCGTATATACCAACTATGTCCGTTTGTTTACATTTACTTATATCGCTATTATCCCTTATTCTACTACATATTTTTTGTATCATAACACTAATAGGTATATCTATGTACATTTGTTCATACTTTATTTTGGTAAAATGTTATTTTGTATACACATATAGTATGATTTAAAATACATTATGCTCTCATCTCGCCATTTTGTCACTTATTTAGTTATTTTAGTACACATGGGATATATTGTTAAGAATTAAAATTGTGTACAATTGTTGTACATGGTTAGTTCAATGTATTCATTAACTTTTTGTTGTTTTAAATGTCTCTAAGTTATTGTATGGTGGTTATTTACACCTGGTTCTATGATTGCAGTTAGTTAGTTTATTAAGTTTCAATTATTAAACTGCTAGCATAATATTTGTGAGATGTTCTCATAGCAGTATTGAACATTGCTCTAAGTACTGGTAACATTTTTTACTTTCACTTTATAAGTTTTGATAATGTTTTTTGACTAATTCTCTTGTCACATTGGGGTTCTGTCTATTTAGTTTAATGTTATTGTATTCAATCTGATTCATTTGTTGTGTTCTTCAGTTCATATGGTATTCATTGTTTTGCCTTTTTATTCTTATTTAGTCTCTGTTTGAAACAATTATGGATAATTACTTGGTTTAATTAATGTATATGATTTTATATTGCAGGTTCAACTCATGTGAGGTTATGTGTCATTTGTCTGACAACAATGTGCTTCATAGTTTTTTACAGTATTCATCTCAACTATTGCCATCTCATTATGGCATTCTATTACAATGGTTTATTATTAAGTTTTACACATTCTGTACACATTTTTACACTATTTGTTGAAACAATAATACTGGTTTTCTTAGTCTAATTATGTTACATATTTTGGTGGATTGTACCTAGGCTTTGGTACATTGATTTGTTTATACTCAACAAATTAGTTTATTTGCTACTATTTGTCTTGACATTCATTTACATTTTGTTCTGTGTTGCTATGGCATTCAGGCACATTTCATATCAAGGATTACAAAGCTTTTATCATTAATCCCTATGAACAATTAATTCACTTTTCTGTATCATATTTTTTGGTGGTCTTATTGATTATCTCTGTGATTTTACAATCTTGGATTAAACTTGTTACACTAATTGTCTGTGCATTTTACTTGTTAATCGTTGATTCTTTCACTTACACATGGTTAATCACTTCTCTCCGTTTAAACATTTTCACTGGTATTGTTTGTGCTGTTTACTTGGGGTAAAAAGGTTATCATATCACATGTTGTTACACTTATATTAAGTATTCACTGTCATTGTTTGTGATCACTTATTGATGCTCAACACTTGGTTTCTTTATTATTGGTATTCCAATAATCATTACACTTATTCTGATCACTACATTGATTTTAATTCCTTGCATATCTTGTGAAAGTTGATGTCTTGTACTGTTCATACATAATCTTCATTCTTCATGGTACATTTCTTTTCCCCTTCTTCTTCTTTTTCTTCTTCTGGTTAGTTGTTTCTCACTGTCGGTGTTCTCCTTGGTTACACATTATTTGTAATAATTCATGTTCCCTGAATATTGTCATATTCTTCCATATTTTTATTCATTATTATGGTAGTCATTGTCCTATATTTATTTCACTCTCATAACACATTAGTTTGTTTTTTCACTATGGTGATTGTATTTGATTCGTCTCCTTCTTACGTTGATAATTATTTTCGGCATATCCCCTCACTATTTTGATCTATTGGGCCTGGATGCTAACGTATTATATTGGCTCATTGGTATTCTCTCTCTCTTTGTTATACTCGATGATATTCTTGTTACTCTTCTTTCTTCTTCGTTGGGTTGGTTCAATATTATTCACTCGTAGATACACATTTTATTTGTATTCTCCTGTTCCTTCTTCTATGCTTGATGAAATATTTTCATTTTCTCCTTCTATTTGACGTATTAGACATTTATTTTATGTAACTGCTATTTTGGTACGTTACAATATATATATATATATATATATTTATGTTTAAAGCTAAAACATATAACAAAAGAAAACTGCAAGAATTACTCCTGTACAACCTCATTATTACAGTTTTTGCATTCTTAATATATTACATGTCTATATATTGTAGCATGACAGATTATCCACTGAATAAAGAATGAAATATGATAATAAATAAATATCAATTAAAATAACTATCAAAGGAAAATCCAAATGAAAACAAATAAGTATCAAAATAAAATACAATCATGACCTGAAGTAGTAGAAATACAGAAAAAGCAATTATGCAACAAATATGTGTAATGAAAACTAAATTAAAAAAGCTAAAATAAAATAAGGAAAAACCCAGGTAGGATAGGAGTAAGTAAGGAAGATACCCAGAACAATCCAACGTACATAATGACTATATGAGAAAGAAGAAACAAAGAATGAATAAGGAAGATACCCAGAACAAACCAACATACATAATAAAAAGGAATGAGTTTGAAGATACAAAATAGTAGGAGGAGAAGACTACAACAAGTAATCAATAGAAACCCAGTAAGGAGAAAACAAATACCCCAAAGGAATTTAAATGTCACAAATGAAAGTATAACACCCAAAAACAGAAATAATGTAAAATAAATGTAAACAAAAGTGTTTAGAGTTATAAGTGAAAGTACACCCATGAAAGATTGTATAATAAATAAAAACAAATCTTAACCACCCTCCATAAATAAAATGCTTGATAATATGAAACTATAAAACTGATTAGTGATAGTATCAAGAATTAACAGGGGACAAGTGCAAGTTATTATACTATAGTAAATAAACTTCAAGAAAGTGCATTGAATGCTTAAACTTGATAAAAATGTACCTTTAAACAACTTTAAAGTTTTAATTTAACTTCATGAATATTATTTAATAGAATAGTATTATGAAAGGCAAAGATTAATGTTTCTAATAAAGTGCCACTCTTTATCAAATAACATTCATTGAAATGAGTAAGGTAAATAGAGAGCAGGTAGTTAATAAGTAAAGTGACAAGGGATACATCCATAAAATAAAAATAAAAACAGATAAGACTGCACACAAGTAATTTTAAGAAAGATGTAAAAATGAAGAAACAAATGTGTTATGTTTCTAGTTAAATCAATGAACTGTATACATAAATGTTGAAATGGAGAGTAATGTTATAATATTGTAAAATGTTTATTATGTTTAATAATTTTAATCAAGAATGCAATGTCTGAGGGTGGATACCATTCTTTTAATATAAAATATTTATTATGAGTTACTAGAAATAATCAAGACTAGAATGTCTGAGATTAAATACCATATACTTGATGTCAAATAATTGTTATGTATTATTAGTTAGAAATCAATACTAATAATGTCTGAGGGTGGATACCATTCTTTTAATATAAAATATTTATTATGAGTTACTAGAAATAATCAAGACTAGAATGTCTGAGATTAAATACCATATACTTGATGTCAAATAATTGTTATGTATTATTAGTTAGAAATCAATACTAAATGTTCTTGTAGTAAAGTAAGGATTGTAAATTAACAGTGTGTTAGAATAGAAGGTTACAAAAGGTATAAACAATCTGTATTATTAAAAAACTTTGTATGTAAAACCAGATAAAATCTAGGCCAAATGGTAAATCTAAACTACATTATAATTGAAGAATCAAGTCTAATAAACTAGTTAACCTGATGGAATTTATGTAAGGTAAATCAGTCACAGAATAATATAATGTAAATTATACTTTAAAAGGATATTGTAAAAAGATAGGAAGAATTATGAGAAAAAATGCAAATGTAATAACTGAAAATTCAGAGTGGAGAGTCATAAATTATTGGATAATATTTAAAAGGATAACCAATTAATAAAATTACAAGAAATTAAGGAAAGATAAACATTTTATGCCAATCTGAGATTTAGTACAATCATAAATATAACATATAAAATGGCAAACATTTGGGGAAGAACAGGAAGTAAAAACGAATGCCTACTTTTTCTAAATGCAAGAAATATAGCATTTTTGATAAAAAACTATGTAAAACTATCTTATTTGGTATCAAATGAAACAGAATGAACTAAAAAAAGAGATTATGTATGTAATATTTCATAAAATTAAATAATAGCAAAAATATATTCAGTAATATAATGTAAAATTTCCGAATGTAGCGGCAGCCAAAAGAATTTAAAACAATGTATTGCTAATATTAAATTGGCTGAGACTTTGTCAGGAGACGAAGGAACTGAGACAGTTAATTATTGGACCTTGTCGAGAACACTTGAACGCGATTTGTGCTACTATTAACCTATATCGCAGACTAATATGGCGATCGGTCTGTAAGCCTATTCTACAGTAAAAAAATCGTAAAGTACTAAATTTTGTAATTAAACCTTAAAATCAGTGAGAACAATTAATAACATAATTTAACTAAAGTAATACGAAACAGTAAAGGAGTGAACTAATAAAATAAACCCATAAACAATTAATTGTTAATAACGAGACTAGAAGTGCAAGATTCGACCTTACTGAACAAAGTGTATTTAAACCTTAGCACACACATTTAATCGAAGTGAATCACAGAACACTGAACCAGAACCACTCTATCAACACCAGAAGGGATAATCACAATTGCGGAGACGAGGAAACACTGAAAAGGCACCATTTATTGGAAGAAAATTTCGTCGAGCTGATTGCAGTTTAACATACGCAGTCCGGGAGCCGCCATCTTTGACTTCCCACAATCCAAAGCGAGCTTTACCAACTCAACATACAGTCTTCACTGGTTCGAAATTTTATCTTTACTAAACATTATATATTAACAAATAACTTGTAATTTTAATTATTAAGCATTTTACATGTAAGTGTTATACTTTCCTGACCTTACCCTTCTCTGACTATATAAAATAACCGTTCAAAGAAGGAAATAATTAATATAAAAAAAACAGATGTAAAAATTAATCGATGCCCTGAGATATGAGTCGACACCAACTGTTGAAAAAATAGATTTAATATCGATCTATTTAAGAATTATTAAATAAATACTGGAGTTTCATAATTTTTACTTATATTTATTTCAAAAATTATTATTATCGTAACATAATAGAATATTTAACCAACGGACTACACGAAAAGCGGCAGATAAGAAGGGGAAAACTATCAGAAGAAGAAGAACAGCTAATCGATCAGTGCCGTAGACAATCCTGTTAACGCGGAACTTAATTCTAGTTACCAAAAGGTGATATAATTGACGAAAACAGTAATAACACAGTTAAAATTGTACACCAATACATCACGAAAATTAATTTCTAAATAATAATAACAACAAAAACAATATTTTTCAATTTTTTCAAAAACACCAAAATTTTTATTTTTGGTACCAAACAAATTTTTATTTTGTAAACAGAATTTTTTATTTCGTTACAATATTGGCGTCCAACTAAGGGGCTTCAATTAGTGATTGATAGGCTACTATAACTTGCCCAATTCCTAATTCAAGCTTGGCAGCGGTTATCCAGCCAGAGAAATAAGACAAATGCAACGTCAAGCAACTTCAAAGAAAAGGGCGGCGGAGGCCGAACAGGAAATTGATATGGAGGACAAAGAAGCGACGCCGGTGGAAGATGTGGAAATGTTAGTACCCCAAATGGAACCTAAACAACCCGCACCACCAGCGGAACAACCCGAGAAACCCTCACAACCAGTGAACACGACAATACAAGAGATTTTCAGAGTGATGATGGAAGAAATCAAATCCAACAAGGAATAATTGAGTAAGAAAATGGATTCCACAAAGGAAGACTTGAATAAGAAAATGGATTCTACAAAAGAAGAATCGAATAAGGAGAGGAAGGAGGACAACCAGTCTTTAAAGGAAGAATTGGGTAATAAAATTGAAAATACAAATAAGAAAATAGAGGAAACCAGCAAGAAGATGGAGAGCAACAACCAACTGTTAAAGGAAGAATTAAGTAAGAAGATGGACGAAAACGACCAATCCACAAAGGAAGAATTAGGAGAATTAAGTCACCAAATCGAAAGGACCAATAAGAAGATAGATGAAAACAATAAGAAGATGGAAGAGAAAATGGAGGAGAAGTTGGAAGAATTGAAGGAGGATAACCAACTACTAAGAGAAGAATTAAGGGAGGTTAACCAGGAGAATCTGGACAAATTAGACGAAAGGATGGAGTTGTTAAGAAAAGAAATGAGCAAGGAACTCAACGATAATAAGGAGTACACCAACAAGAAAATAGAAGAAGAAACCATGGTAATAAAACAACAGATCATGGAAGTTGACGGAAAATGTAAACAGACCGAGAGGGAAGTACAGGAATTCAAGGAAGTGGTAAACACCAAATTCACTAATATTGAAGAGTACAGTCGAAGGAAGGCGGAAGAAAACCGGAAGGAAACTCAGGAAGAATTAGGGAAGGTACGGAACCAAGTTACGGAAAGGTGCGATGGAATGGAAGTAGCGATGACGAATATCACTGGTCAAGTGCGGCAGAGCCAGGAAGAAATGGAAGTAATCAGAAACAGGCCTACTAACTTCACGGGTATCCCCATAAACGAGAATCGAGAATGGCTGAACTTCCGCCAATATAAAAGTAAGCCGATGGAGTTCTTGGGCCGAATCGAGGAATACATTGCCAAACATAGGGGCAACAGATGGATTAATAACCGAGAACTGTTGGACGAATCATTCCGGGAGATGACTGACAATTGGTGGATGGCAAAGCGAAGCGAGATCGATGACTACCAGCAATTTAAAAACTTATTCAAGGCGAAGTACTGGTCGGAGACCACCCCAAACTTAATACGCGACAACATCTGTCATGGCCGATACAAAACGCAAACGGGCAACACTATGACCGCATACTTCCTCGGAAAGGTATGTCTGGCGAAGCATTTGGAACCGGCCATACCAGAAGAATGCCTCGTAAATAAGCTATCGTACCATTACGATGAAGAAGTAATAAGAGCAAGGAGGGGTAGCCAAATAAAAACAATACAGGCGATGACTGAACTGTTGGAGAACTACGAGAATGAGGAGTACTATCGGCAAAGCAGAAGGAGGAATGATCGGCCGGAAATTGGAAATAATCCATACCCGAACAACGGTAGTAACCAGAACAGCAATGGATACCAACGGAACCGGTACAATCCCAATTATAATAACACCAACAACAATAATAATAATAATAATAACGGTACTATTAGCCAAATTGCAAATAGGAATAGTAACGGTTACCAAGGTAATCGAAACAATTATTACCCAAATCCAAATATTAATAGTCAGAGAAACCCAAACAATAATAATACCGAACGGTATTATAATAATAATAGGGAGTAGAGGGAAAATGGGGGTTCTGACCAACAAAGGATGTCGCCGTTCCCACGGTCCAAGATTTTTTCCCACGCTCTCCCCACCACCGCTGGACCACAGCATCCCAAAGGACCGCGAATTTCCGCGAATAAATTTTTTTAATTTGATATTTTTATTTTTTTTATTAAATTGATTTGCATATCCGCGAATATATGCAGCCTTTCGCGAGCCTAAATCACTTTCACTTTCTAATTTCCGCGAATATAATTTTTTATATGCAGCCTTTCGCGAGCCTAGATCACTTTCACTTTCTACTGGACCACAGCATCCGCGACTTTTTCGCTGATCTGTGTCAAGATCCGCGACTTTTTCGCGTATCTGGACCACAGCATCCGCGAATATAATTTTTTTTTATATGCCGCCTTTCGCGAGCTTAGATCACTTTCACTTTCTATCACTTGATGTAATATTAAATATATGATCAGGGTTACCAACCTTGCATGGTTCAAATTTGTTATAATGTATATTAAATATATGATCAGGTTTACCAACCTATGTATGGGTTCAAACTTGATATGTGTGTGTATTATAGTGTATATTAAAATATATGATCAGGGTTACCAACCTTGCATGAGTTCAAATTTGTTATAATGTACATTAAATCTATATGATCAGGCTTACCAACCTATGTATGGGTTCAAACTTGATATGTGTGTGTATTATAGTGTATATTAAAATATATGATCAGGGTTACCAATCCTGCATTATTGTGTGTGTGTATAGAACAGATCTGCCAACATTTTTCTTCGGTGGGAAATTCAAACTATATTATAGTAAATTGTTGACGACGACTTCGATATCAACTCTCTCTCCCCTCCTCTCTCTTTGTCTCTAGACACAGTTGTCATCAGTTTTACATAAGCGTCATGCTACTTATGGATTATTGTAATTAGCGATACTAAAATGTAATCACCAGGAAATATATATTTATCACCTATCTCGTGGCGTCCTTTTTTGACACATGACAGTCATTGACTACGATTTAGAAATTAATATACTGCCAAGTCTGTGTGTGTGTGTGTGTGTGTGTGGTAAAGTGTTACGCATAAAAAAATCTCCTTGAAATAAGGTATTTTCAAAAGTTTTGTGTACACACACATTGTATAATAATTTTCGTAATTGTAAGATACAACCTGCAAATTATTAAAATGTCTCTCTCACACATTTCTGATTACTATACAAATAATTGGATGCATATTCGAAGATTTCCCTTATTCAAACGATTTGTATGTGTGTACACGAACTTAAATACAGACGATTGTAATTTTAAAAATTCATTTTTTGCATTAAATATATATCGTAAACAATGAAATAATAATATTTCGTCATTGTAAGATTTTAATAAAACAATTATCAGTGTAAATAATAATTTTCATGATTGTAAGATACAACCTACAAATTATTAAAATGTCTCTCTCTCACACACATTTCTGATTACTATACAAATAATTGCATGCATATTCGGAGTACGTTGACAGTGAAACAAGTCTATGCACACACACACACATACACACAACGATACTGAATTAGATATAGTTATTATTCGCTAAATTAAACCAGAGGTCATTAACCTTGTGTACGACGTCCCACATTCTAATTTCACACCTGCTAGTCATTAGCAGCAATTAGGATTATAAAGTATTTACTCTAAAAACGGACAACTCTACTTTCTAATTTGACACCTGTCAAGCATTAACACCGCTTACAGTAATTACTCTAAAAACGGACACACACACACACACACACGTGCTTTCCCCACTACAGAGTACACTATATATACGCTAAGTAAGTTAGCGGCAATTTCTTATTTGTCGACTTGTACTGCACGTATTACGTGTCTTTCAGTATACACATCTTCTTTTGAAAGACTGTTTGTACGTCTTCAGTGTAGACAACGCACATACTAGTTTGGCTGATACTGTCTTCCAGTATACACATCTTCTTTTGGTAAGTGTATAGATTTTATTTAAACGTAAAAATTATCAAGTGCATTATTTATTGAATTTAATACATGTGTGTGTGTACGCGTGTGTGTATGATCAAATTACAATTTCTGAAAATATATTCTTACTGTATTTTTATAGTGGCAATTTCTCACCAACGTGTGCTGATACATCGTGAAATCTCTACATCTGTTTTTTAATAGTTGAAAGACTGTTTGTACGCCTGTAGACAACTAGACTCTAGACTGTAGACAACGCACATACTAGTTTTTTGGTAAGTTGTACAGATTTTATTTAATTTTAATGTATGTGCAGATTTTTATTTAAACGTAAAAATTATTTGCATTATCAAGCGTGTTATTGAATTTAATACATGTGTGTGTGTGTGTGTATGATCAAATTATTATGTCTGTTACAAATTTTCTGAAAATTGCTTTAAACAAACGTTTTTAATGTAAAAAATTTAGAAAGTAGGTCACAGCGTATGATGACATTTATATCTCTCTCTAATTCTGTTGTGGACATACATAGCTGTAAGCAGTGACTATCTCCTTATGAATGCGGAATGTAGACTTTCCTAAAATTATTTGCATTAAAACATTATCAAACGCATTATTGAATTTAATACATGTGTGTGTGCGCGTGTATGTGTATGATCAAATTATTATGGAGTGGGTTATACAAATAATAATAAAGTGTGTGTAATATATATACATTTATTAAAATACATACACACAGCTCCAAGATTATATTAAACAGTTTTACAATTAAAAATACATACACAGCTCCAAGATTATATTGTTACAAGTATGAAAATATATCTAAACTAATATTTACAATTTAAAAAAAAAAAATACACAGTTCCAATATTATACTGTTACAAGTATTAAAATATGTCTAAACTAGTTTTACAACTAAAAATACATACACACACATAGCTCCAATATTATAATGTTACAAATATGATGAAAATATATATATATTTAAAACTAGTATTTACAAAATATGTATAAAATAAGACTTAAACACGTCTATGTACTGTGTTGGACAATGGTGTATATTCTACAAGCGAATCATGTAGTATCATACAGTAGGCGGTTGTCTGTCTAGGAAAATTCATTGACGATTCAAATTCTAAACGTACATCAACTACTGAAGACTTAAGTGTATCGTCTTGTTTGCTACAATCGAAAACAACCAGCGGGGCTTTTGATTTGAATAATTCCGGTGTCAGTACTGGGCTACCGTCTAAACGGTGGTAATACGAACTTTGAAAACTGCTGTACATATTGTACAATAATGCAAAACGGTCTTTCCCAATATCCAAGTTTAAATTATCGTAAGGATAATACTTGTCGTTTAGAAACAGTCTCGCATTGATCACGTTACAGTGATCAAATTCATCAGCGTGTGCTGTCAGTACATTTTTTCTTGCTGTCTGAAACGCTAACACAACAAAGCGTGGTTTTTCCAGCTGACTCGAGGTCTTGACAATCCAATTCTGCCTTTTAGTCTGTGGTAAGGCAGGATACTCGTGCAACTCCCAGGTCCTAAAAGGCATAGTTATCGGGTGGTCTTTCTCTATGAGTCGTAACAGTGGTAATCTGTACACATTAGCTACATGTACATAAGGCATTTTCCAGTAAACTTTATCTAGTTCAAGAACACAATTAGCAGTCGTTTGTCCGCTTACTAAAACCATAGCATTTATGTCGGTAGAAGCGCGTAGGAGTATAAGTTCTTGTTTCACGTTCAGCACGATGCGTGTATAGTCTTCTGCGAATCCCATTAGCATTTTCAGTGGTATACAAAAATTGAATTCACCGTCATCATTCACTTTTAATATGTTCGTGGTCGGTGCCACCCAACCTGCGTTTTCCATTGCGTTACGTGCGTTGTTGTTGAGTGATAGAAAAGTTTTAATAGTTGACGTAACACCGACGTTTCTGGTATGATCCACTACCACGCCGGCCAACTCGTAACGAATCTCTTCAAAGAGAAATGCTATAGCATTGTTCACCAGTTCCACATTCAGTGCAGTATCTGCAGCCGCACTAGGGTTTTTTTTAACCAACTTGCCTTCGATGTAGAGGAAACTTTCTGACGGCAGTGTAAAGACGTCCTGTTGTTGTATTGGCACACGTATTTCATCATTGTTTCCATATCTTGTTGTTGCGTACGGTGCGTGTGAGTGAAATGAAAAGTGTGTGATACTGTCTTCAAAGAACGGTTGCTGCTCCACTGATAATATTCCACTCGCCATGTTACTTGTTTACAACAACAAAACCCAGTGAAATCAGGAAACGGCGGTTAACTGATGTTAATCGTTTCAGTTTCGAACGAGTACTGATGCGTTTCCTAACTGATCTTTCTTCTTCTTTTATTACTGACGACGACTGTGGTAGCAGCGGTGGCGAAGAAACAAAGTACAAGCCCATGTCTATAGTCGTTTTAGATGTAAACGCACAGTGATGACTTCTCCGCGAAAATCTATTACGTCACCGTCCTGATCGTGTAAAGATAATGTTATGTTGTCCAAACGACTCACATTCACAGGTAGGTATATGACGTTTGTAGGCGATTCAATTATTTTGAATCCTGGTTCGACTGACGGATAGAACGAGTGCAGTGTGTGCTCGGTTTTACCGTTCTTGTATGATCCTTGCGCTATATTACACCTTATCAGTATACTGTTCACTTTTATAATGTTAACTGTGGCGTCAGACGTGTGAGTTTTATTCGCTTCAAGCAGACGCTTTCCCTTGAAACCCAACATATCACCGATACCGTACACTGTTTGTTGAAAGTCAATACCCAGTGCACAAGTCAGCTCACATTTCAGTGTATTGTTGTTAGGACGTAGACTAATCTTTGAGTCTCCTAACCGCTTTTTGAGGAAGGCTTCTATGTCACCGATTTCATAAGCACCTGTAGGTAAAGTTATCAAGTCCCACGTTGTTCCGTCTCGTAGTACTGGAAACACGTTGTTTTTTCCTTCAATCACGTTCGGTATACTGTTGTATGTAGTAAAGTCCAATAGACCTACATACCATTCGCCGTTTGTTAGTTCGAGAGGCGGGAAAAAGTCACATACAAGAGCAGCAGCATTCGTACCTGTTAAGGTGACCGACAGCGAAGACATCTTGTCGCTTACTGATCACTCGCGCGTTAAGAAGTCCAAACATAAATGCCCGCAGATGACTGTGTGTGGTGGCTGTTCACGTTCGTAATTGTAGTAAATGTCAGTGTCGGTTCCAAAATACTGTGTCAGCTCAAGAGGTGGCTGCATATTACCATACGCATCATAGTAGTACACTTGTTTGTTTCGCTTCTTGTAGCAAACCCAGTGCGTACCAGGTCCTTCTGCACTGTCTAGATTAACAACTGCACTCTCATTCTTCCATGGTCGTGTGTGTGGTAAAGTGTTACGCATAAAAACTCCTCTGAAATAAGGTATTTTCAAAAGTTTTGCGTACACATACAAATCACTGTCAGACAATGCACGCACTGGTATGCAAATTAGTTTTTTTGTCTGTAAGGACGTAGGTATAGACCTGAAGCTATTTTTTTATTGTTACGTTTATGTCTTGGGACTGTTTTGCGTTTGCAGGTCGTTTTGCGTTTGTTCACGGATTGACGTTTAATTCCTGAACCCTTCTTCTTCTTGTTTTTTCTGCAACCACTACGCGAGCTCCCTCCACCCACTGCCGATTTCGCCTTCATCGCTGCCGCTACGGCCGCCGCGTACGCTCTTTCGCTGATGCCTGAATTCAAAGCTTTCACTCGATCCCACGCCTTGCCGGCTAGCACACGATCCGCTACGCGTCTTCGTTCGTTGTCCTTGTACTTAGCGTAAGCGATATCGTGTTCGCGACAGGCTTCGTCCAACTCGTTGATTCCGCGCTCGCCACGTGCCAATCTCTCTTTGAGTTTTGTTCCAGGTCCACAGAATCGGTAGCCCGGTAGGTGTAATTCTACTGGTAATGCGTCCACCGCTCGATTAATCAAAGTAGGTACTGACGAAACGATAGCGGGCACAGTGTTTTTAAGTATTTTTCCAATTACACCACGCCCCATTCTTCTTTTCTTACGAAGTACGTGCATTCTTGTAAACAGATCTCCAATCCTTGATTTCCGTTTCCGTATCGAGAACGTCTATTAAACGCCCCACCTCTTCAATATATTCAGACAGGACTGAACGCTGTGTCGTGCTGTCTTGATATTTATAGACAAACTTTATTAGATTGATTATATGAGCGTGAAATACCTGAGTGACCTTGTACAATTCGGTCTTTATATGTAATTTTAATTCATGCATTTGTCGTACAGTGACTGCGTCTTTGTCATTGACACCGTTCGCTATATTCGTAATTTTTCTTCCGGCAGCGTAGAAAGCATCGTTTTGCAAACTGATTGTGTGTGCATGTAAAAATTCCAAATTCACTGCGTCTTTGAAGTCAACAGGCGCTTGCACATGCGTTAGTCGACAGTCATTAACGATTACGTTACCTGCACGATCTTTTTTCAAACTCTTCTCGTCTACGTATCGTTTTGTGGCTGCATCTCTTGATTTAAGCGGATCGTTTAGCCTTATTATTCGATGATCTTTTGCGTCTACGGTAGCGTTATCGTCGTTCTTGTACTGTAAGCATGTGTCCTTTACGTACTGTAAAGAAACAACATCGTACAACTCTTCAGGATCACCCAAGTTGCATATCTTTTTGTTTTTCACATCAAAGTGACCGTCGCTAGTCACTCCTAAACCGATATCCTCACGCAGACTTCGATGAGTTTCTTTTCGCACTCTTACAGCGCTGTCGTGTCTACCGAACTTGTCTACACTCATATTTATGAAGAAGAACTGATGGTTATAGAACGGTGCGTCTGCTTTTATATGATAATGCCAGTTTCACGTAATTCTTCCAATATCGAAACGATTTCATTCCTATGACCAGTATGGCCGCTATTTTGAGACGCCATTAACAGTCTCAATCTATTAACCAACTCGTTAGGATCATCCCAATGCACGTAATCGATTGCAGTGTTCGGTTTCATCTCCATATAGCCACTCCCTGTACGTTTTCGTGCAAACAATTTAGATATTACTAGTCGGTACTTGACGCCACTGTTACTGTTTATTCGCGTATTGTGTTTATATTTTTGTTTGTGTCCGTTGGTTGCTAGTAGTATAGACTTATATTTCCTCATATCATCCTTGTTGTATTTTTTCGGTAGTTTCATAAACAAAAGTTCATACAGACCAGGTGTACCCTCGTAAATTTTTCCTTTGACATGAAAGTTGTTGTTATCATCGATTTTTACATTTGAATCACCTATCATAAATTTACCACCTTCGTATCGAACACCATACATGCGATCTATAATCCGTTTACAGTCCGCCGATTCACACAAACGCATATATTTGTTTGCTAATGAATCCTCGCTGAAATGTGAAGCGTTAGGGTTCCAGGCGTCCTCTTCACCGAAATGAGAAGCGTTATGACTCTGCATACCACTTTCGTTTTCTGTTATTACGTGTTGTGTAGGCTCTTCTTGTTTTATCTGCTCCTCCTCCTCCTCATCCTCCTCTACCTCCTCCATCATGTCACCACTTAACTTTCGTGAAATAGCTTCTAACGGTTCCAGAATCGGTCTGTAATTTTTTCTAAACGCCTCGTCGCTTTCTCTGATATCGTGTTGTAATGCATGATATTTTTTCCTTATGTTGTCGCTTATCGTGTCTATATCATACGCGAGTCGTTCCTCCTTATTCATTGCCATCGTGTGTTAGCAAGAGGACTGATTACATTACTACAGTGCAACCACTTTTATACTTCGTCGGAAACAATTATGAATCGATCAAAGCCGATTCTATATCTACCTTCATTTATTGACGAGTCTTTGTCTATGACTAGAAATCCATAACGATCCTTCCACGCTTCCATGCAGACGTCTTTGAAAGCATCATATTTCATATCTATGTTAACGTGATCATTGTATGCATGTCGTAAATTTAGATCGTCTTGTTTGAACAATATCAACAAGTTAGCGTTGTCACGTACCAATTGTTTCGGTATCTGGCTATATGTCTGGCATAGATAGAATGTGTCCACACCGCTATGTCTCCCCATAGCAAAATACTTTCGAATATTGTTTTGTCTTTCACACGATACGTCATCGAATACGATAACAGAGTCGAGACCAGTGATTTCACTCGGTAGCGGGACTTCTTCGTTCTCGCTGTATGCATGATAACCTAAACCTTCATCAGCGTGTGATTTCATCACTGTTTCTAGCATTCTGTATTTTGGTTGAAATAATGATTTTGAAAACACGTATACGTTGCGGAAACGTAGTCCGTTGGCATCAAACAGTAGGTTGAATAGCACATTGGATTTCCCACAGGAACTTGGGCCTGTAACGATACAGCGAATACTGTTCGGTAATAGCGGGCCATGTTTACGCTTAGCACTACCTTCGTCACCAGCCAAAAAGTCCATATCCTTTATTGGTAATTTGTTTGCTTGCTGTACAATCTTCATCTTTGTGAATACCGAAAGCATACTGTTTTCATCACGTGCTGTCACCTTTTTTATATTAGATCTTTCTTATGTATCCACGCATCGTGTTTACCATCGAAACCGAGCCAACGAACACGCACTCTGTCACCTTTGCGTTGTAACACCTTTTCCACTAGGTATACGTCGCCGACTTTGGACTTACTAATCTCGTGCTCGTAAAAACCACCTTTCAACACTTTGTTTAGATGATCTTTTAGCAGATAAGTGACGGGGATAGTAGTGGATTGTACTTTATCCACAGTGAATATTTCGTTAGTCCAATTCGGCGTATAACCTTTGGCGAACGTCATTTTGTGCTTACTTATACGAACACGGTCACCGACTTTAAATTTGGGTGGTTTCGTTGGACTGATTTTAGGCGCTGTGTTCTTCCTTATTCGTTCCAACACTATATGTTCGTTGGCGTCATTCACTTCACTCGGTTTCATACCAATGGTTCTGTGTGTTGTATTGTTGTACGATTTCAGTAATGTAGGTAGTAGATCCAACCAGCGGTAGTGTCCTTGTTCACTGAAAGCTCGATACATGTGTGTCTTCAGTGTGCGATTAAAACGTTCCACTATGGAAGCTTTTTTCTCACTGTAGGTTGAGTAATGTTTCACATTATACTTTTTTAGTAACGCTTGTACTGTGCTGTTGTAACACTCCTTCCCGTTGTCTGTCTGTAAATATTTCATTCGATTAGCAGTTAGTATAGGCTCTAGTGCATGCTTTACTTCTTTTCCTGTCTTTGTTTTCAATGGTACAGCGTACGCGTACTTGCTAAACGCATTGATCACTGTCATCATGTACTTGTACCCTTTGTTCTCTCGAGCGTATGGTATCATCTCCACAAGATCCGCCTGGTACAAGTCGTGTAGACCCTTCAATTCAACCGCGCGCCTAACGAAATTCCTTCTCGCTGCTCTGTGTAGCTCTAGAGCTATAGTCTTGCGTGCGTTGTTCATGGTTTAAGATACACTAACATAATACCGGCGTTAAAAATACTATATATATCTATAACAGTTTCTTTGTTTTTCAGTATTCATTCACACATCTGAATATCGCCATGGCTGACCTTCAACAGAATCCAGAACAACATCAGCAGGAACAGGGACATCCTCAACAAGGTAAAAATTTTTTTAAATACCAATTGTCTCTCTCTATAATTATGTAGCAAACCAAATTTGTTTGATATGAATTAACTCTGTCTAACCTGTACAAGATAGTCTCTTGACGTTGTTTAGAAATTGATATGACGGAGAAAATTTTTTATGTTCTGACATAGGTTTGTCACCTTCTCCCCAATGTATTGTCTCTTGACATCGTTTAGAAATTGACATGACGGAGAAAATTTTTCATGTTCCACCATAGGTATGTCACCTTCTCTCCAATGAACTAATTCAATTCCGCAACAAAAGCATTTAACTCTATCGTCTATGAATGACATACTATGTCCACAAACATCATAATTTAGCGGATAGTAGTAAAACCCAGCAAACGCTAACTCGTCGGGACTGACAAACGTCACTTCCCAATACTTGAACGATTTTCTTCTTTCACTTTCAATGCTAAAATCATGAGTAGCTGCCATATTCACAGTTTGCAATAAACTAACGTATTACTAACGTGTACTATCTATTTATTTACCACAAACATGAATTTGTGTGTGTTATTCATCATTCCTATTAGCTAATACATGTGTTTCTATTGTTTCAGATATGACACGATTTTATATTGTGCGAAACAGTAGTATTAGAGGATGTCTCACAACTTTTAATTACCTGCCTGTGTACACAGAAGAAGAAGATGAAGATATAGTACCGATAATGACCGAGGTGCGACCTTTATTGTGCAAGGATATTCTGGCAGAACAAGCACGTTTACGCAGTATCAAATGGCATATTGCGTGCAGGATACGTTTCACTAAAACTGTGTTAGATGGTGACAGCGGCGAAGAAAAAGTGGTAACCAAAGACGCTGTCTTCCACGGACGTTGTCGTACGTTGCTCACGGACGACAACGACGAGTTGAACTGTCTACTCGATGAATCCTACGATAAAATCATGAATAGCATATCCAATTTTACCCGTGACGGGAGCGGATGGTCGGTGGATGCTGTACTGAAGCTGGAACTAGTTGTTGGACGGTACCGGCCTCTAGCAGCATCCTCCTACCTTCCAACCCCGCGAAAACTTGCACTCACCAAGGCAGTAGTCAACATCAATAACTCCCAAGATGAAATGTGTTTTCTATGGTCCGTACTAGCCCACATACACCCTCAACAAAAGCATAAAGAATTTGTTTCAAACTACATCTTATTCAAAAACACAATAAATATGTCCAGTATCGAGTACCCTGTTTCTATAAACTCACTTTCTAAATTTGAAGCACAGAATCCCAACATTTCTGTAAACGTTTTCGGCTATGATATAGAAGACAATATCAGAAACGAATCAAAAAATGAGGTTTATCCGTTAAGAATTACTCCCAATAAGGACAGATTACATCATGTTAATCTTTTACTTCTGTCCGATACAAATAGCCGAAAACATTACTGTCTTATCAGTAACATAAGTAGATTATTATCATCCCTTACAAAACACAAAGAAAAATCATTTTACTGCGACTACTGCCTGCATCGTTTCACCACAGAACATGGTCTGTCCGATCATCTCCCCTACTGCACACCTCACGGCGAGCAGAAAACCAAAATGCCTACAGAGGAGGAGAAGTTTATGTCATTTAAAAATTACGCGCACTGTCTTAAAGTACCCTTTACCGTCTACGCCGACTTCGAGTCCACCGAACCGAGGTCCGCCGACTTCGGGTCCTCGGGTGACCGAGGTAATCGTGTTCACCTGGTAACAACGTCCCGACGACAGTGCACGAGTTAGGTGAATTCTACTCAGTTGATAGCAACGGTGTCCGTCAGAAAATAACTTCTCCTCCTGTATCGTCCACATCATACGAAGCGATGCATATTCCGTCAGGTTTCTCCTATGCTATCGTCGATCATACACACAGACTCTGGAGAGAGGCTAAAGTTTATCGAGGTGAAAACGTTGTAGACACTTTCTTCTCGTGGTTGATGAAAGACGCCTAGGATATGATGAAGGTAGTACGACATAACGTACAAATAATTATGTCCGATGATGACAATGTTGCATTCACTAACGCCACCGTTTGTCATTTGTGTGAGCGCCCTTTGACAGACGATGACAAGGTACGCAATCATTGTCATCTTACGGGGAAATTCTTGGGAGCAGCCCACAATAGCTGTAATCTAAGCTACAAGATGCCTCGTCATATCCCCGTCTTCTTTCACAACCTTCGTGGCTATGACTGTCACCATTTAACGCAGGGTTTAGGAAAATATAAGGACCAACACGTATCCTGCATTGCAACATCCAGTGAGCGTTACGTGTCGTTCTCCCTGGGTCCCTTGCGTTTCGTAGACTCTTTTCAATTTCTTAATCGCTCTCTGGACACACTCGTCACCAATCTGTCCACGTCCGGGTGCCAATTTCCTTTGCTCAGAGAGGAAATGCTTAGACGAGGTTTCGACGAACAGACCAATCTGCTCGTACGCAAAGGAGTATACCCTTACGAGTACGTTGACAGCATTGATCGGTTCAACGAAACAAGTCTACCCGCTCGTGAACACTTTGATAACCGGTTGTTGGAATCGTCTATTTCGAACGCAGATTACGAGCACGCACAAAACGTGTGGAGTGCATTCAATCTGCGTACGTTTGGCGATTACCACGATTTGTATTTGTTGACAGGCGTAATGCTGCTGGCCGATGTCTTTGAAAGTTTCCGAGACATGGCCTTACGCGATTACTGCTTGGACCCGTGTCATTTTTACTCGCATCCCGGACTCGCTTGGAACGCGATGCTAAAAATGACAGGGGTCGAATTAGAGCTGTTAACAGAGATAAATCTGCATCTGTTCCTTGAGTCTGGGGTCCGCGGAGGCTGCGCGATGATATCCAACCGTCACGCAGTCGCTAACAATCCTCTGATTCCAGATCAGTACGATGTATCGAAACCGACCTCCTTCATTCTGTATACAGACTGTAATAATTTATACGGTGCAGCCATGTCGCAACCGCTCCCTTACGCAGACTTCCGATGGCTCGATCGTAACGAAATCGAGTCCTTGGACGTACGTAATGTGAGTGATGATTCCGACATCGGGTACATCCTCGAAGTCGACCTACACTATCCTGATACCTTACACGACCTGCATTCCGACTACCCACTTGCACCTGTGCGCCAGCGCGTAACACCCGATATCCTTTCTCCCTTTTCCAAACGTTTACACGAGAGTATATACAGATCATCGTATAACGAATCAGGGTCATCCGTAGAGAAGTTGTTAACAACTTTGGAGGACAAACAAAATTACGTTCTCCATTATCGAAATTTGAAATTGTATTTAAGTCTTGGCTTAGAGCTGAAAGCGACTCATAGGGTGTTGTGTTTTAAGCAAAGCGCTTGGTTGAAACCGTTTATCGATTTCAACACTCGCAAGAGGCAAACAGCCGTCAACAGCTTTGAAAAAGACCTTTTCAAACTGATGAACAACGCCGTATACGGTAAGTCGCTGGAGAACGTACGGAAACATATAGACTTTGAACTAGTCTCGGATGAACGACGGCTTCAAAAACTAGTTTCCACACCTAGGCTAAAACGTATTATTCGTTATACGAACGATCTGGTGGGGCTCTCACTCCGTAAAAAATCCATTGTTCTTTCCCGTCCCGTGTATGTCGGCTTCACGGTGCTTGACGTTAGCAAAACGATAATGTACGACTTTCATTATCGTTATGCTGTCGCCAAGTACGGCCGCAACGTTAAATTATTAATGACAGATACAGACAGTCTGATGTATAGCATTCAAACATCAGACTTGTATGCAGACATGAAGAAGGACCTACACGTTTTTGACACATCGGATTACCCTACGTCTCATCCTTGTTATAGCCTTAAGAACAAAAAGGTTGTCGGCCTGTTCAAGGATGAAACGTGTGGTCGTCCTATTAGAGAATTCGTGGGTCTCCGTGCGAAATGTTATTCGTTCCTTGTGGCCCACGAAGATCCCACCCAAGAGTGTCAAAAACGTGTATGTAAAGGTGTGCCTCGAGTTGCGATTAAGAGGAGTCTGCGACACGATATGTATCGCAAGTTTCTCACTGATCATTGTCAGTTTTCTACCAGTGCGCTTTGTTTACGTAGCGATCATCATACGCTGTACACGATGCGTGTAAATAAGCAAGCGTTGTCACCGTATGATGATAAGCGTTATATATTAGACAATGGTCATGATACACTTGCATACGGTCATTATCGGATACGACAACGCATCAACATGGAGAACGACGACGACGACACCTCCCCACCTACTAAAAAAATTTGTCTCCATGTATAGTAACCCCCCTCAACACTTGTTTCTTTCGTCAGTTGACGTCTCTCGGTGCTTCAGTCCAGACGTCTGTAAACGTAAGTTCACATATTAATGTCACAACGATATTTGTATGTTTAAACATAATATATATATATATATATATATAGAGTTTGTAATGTGTGTGGTTTCTTTGTCTTACAGTATTATGGATAACACTGCGGTTATAATCGACTTCCAGTGCTTTTTCGACGACAACGGAAAATATATTGTGAAGGAACTGTCAATCATGGACGTTCTGAGATTTGCTGGTAGACATTGGATTTTGACACCGCCTGCTACATCCGTTACGAATTCCAAATACGTTAGGACAAACCACTGGTTAACGTCAAATTATCATAGACTTAGATGGAGCGAAGGAGAGACACCATACGACAATCTTGTTTCATTGTTAACATCACATACACGTATATATAAATATGTGTTTGTGAAGGGTTTTGAGAAAAAACGTTTTTTGCAATCAAAGATAATACACAATAATATCATCAATCTCGATGACTTTGGTTGTCCTAAAAACATACCGTATATAATTCATGGAACAGAATGTCTTAGACATTTCAATTCTTCTGACCATTGTGCCAACTATAAGGTGCATGCTATTCGGGAATGGATGATTCATGATTTTTGCTTTAAACAAACATTTTTAATGTAACAAATTTAGAAAGTAGGTCACCGCGAATGATGACATTTATATCTCTCTCTCATTCTGTTGTGGACATGTACATACATGCATAGCTGTAAGCAGTGACTATTTTCTTATGAAAATGGACTTTCCTAATGACATTGTTATATTTTTGGTGTCTCTAATTTCGTCTGTGGGACATGTTCATACATGCAAAGTGGGACACCGACGTTACCACCACCACTATCATATTGTACTGTCCTTTTTTGTTGAATATTCTGTCATTGTTTGGTTCTCTCTGGTTTGATACAGACGTGTTCACTAGTGTCTTCTAATAATGTCGTTTCTTGTAAAGTTTAATGCTGTAAGTGCTATCGAGTACAAACGATGTTCAGAATTGACAGTGAATAAAAAATATCCCATCATGGTCTTAACAAATGTGGACACAAAATATGGGAACTCTGTGCATGCTACGTTGGAGGATGGCGACCGTCACTATCGTGTCTATCTTCCCAAGAGGTATGCAGGTGTCTTCACGAATGAGGAGCTCAGACATATCAAACCTAAAGAACTACATTTAGTGTTTCGAGGGGCGAGAAATCAAACAACACAAGTAGAGATTGAGTCCTAACGTCGTAAGTAGCAATCGTGTTAACAAACAATTTATTGATGTGTGTGTGTGTGTGTGTGTGTGTGTGTAGTTTCAACTCACTGTATTTAACACTTTAATAATTGAATTTGTATGTACATGATAAATGTATCATTGATTCTATTTAGTTTCGTTGAATAATAGTTGGTTCGATTAGAAATTATTTGAAAGTACATTACCTTTATGCGATAAATGTATCATTGATTCTAAGTAGTATTTACAAATTTCCAGTGAATAATATTTGGTTTGGTTTGATTAGAAATTATTTGAAAGTACATTAACTTATGAAAAATGACATATACTTGAAAAAGTTTACTTAGTTAACACATTTGATTCTTTCCACTAACTGTGTGTGTGTGTGTGCATGTGATAATTGAATATTATCGTATCAGTGATTCTAATATCGACTGTATTGTTATGTTACAGATAAACTTCCTTGTGAACTGTATCTACAGCCGTGAAATTATTATTTTAAAATCTTACAATGTCAAAAATTATTATTAATATTTATTTTGTATATAACAATGTTTGTTTGTGATATATGTATATTTAATCAATGTAAAATGTATTTTGAATAATTGTATTATAACGGTTTGTAAACTATATTTTAAGTTTGTGTACAGTGCTGTAAATATATATTTAATCATTTAAAACAATATTATTATTAATATTTTATATATATATAACAATGTTTGTGATATATATATATATTTAATCAATAATTGTATTATAGCGGTTTGTAAACTATATATTTTATGTTTGTGTACAGTGTTGTAAATATATATATTTAATTATTTAAAACAAATTATGGTTTATTTTAATTTATTTCGTTATAAACCTTCGAATATGCATCCAATTATTTGTATAGTAATCAGAAATGTGTGAGAGAGACATTTTAATAATTTGCAGGTTGTATCTTACAATTACGAAAATTATTATACAATGTGTGTGTACACAAAACTTTTGAAAATACCTTATTTCAAGGAGATTTTTTTATGCGTAACACTTTACCACACACACACACACACACACACACACACACACACACACACACAGACTTGGCAGTATATTAATTTCTAAATCGTAGTCAATGACTGTCATGTGTCAAAAAAGGACGCCACGAGATAGGTGATAAATATATATTTCCTGGTGATTACATTTTAGTATCGCTAATTACAATAATCCATAAGTAGCATGACGCTTATGTAAAACTGATGACAACTGTGTCTAGAGACAAAGAGAGAGGAGGGGAGAGAGAGTTGATATCGAAGTCGTCGTCAACAATTTACTATAATATAGTTTGAATTTCCCACCGAAGAAAAATGTTGGCAGATCTGTTCTATACACACACACAATAATGCAGGATTGGTAACCCTGATCATATATTTTAATATACACTATAATACACACACATATCAAGTTTGAACCCATACATAGGTTGGTAAACCTGATCATATAGATTTAATATACATTATAACAAATTTGAACTCATGCAAGGTTGGTAACCCTGATCATATATTTTAATATACACTATAATACACACACATATCAAGTTTGAACCCATACATAGGTTGATAAACCTGATCATATAGATTTAATATACATTATAACAAATTTGAACTCATGCAAGGTTGGTAACCCTGATCATATATTTAATATTACATCAAGTGATAGAAAGTGAAAGTGATCTAAGCTCGCGAAAGGCGGCATATAAAAAAAAATTATATTCGCGGATGCTGTGGTCCAGATACGCGAAAAAGTCGCGGATCTTGACACAGATCAGCGAAAAAGTCGCGGATGCTGTGGTCCAGTGGAAAGTGAAAGTGATCTAGGCTCGCGAAAGGCGGCATATATTCACGGATATGCAAATCAATTTAATTAAAAAAATAAAAATATCAAATAAAAAAAATAAAAAAATTGGGAACGGCGGCATCTCTTTGATCTAGGCTCGCGAAAGGCTGCATATATTTGAACTTGGCGCGCGAAATTTTATTGGTGGAAATTCGCGGATGCTGCTGGTCCAGCGGTGGTGGGGAGAGCGTGGGAAAAAATCTTGGACCGTGGGAACGGCGGCATCCTTTGTTGGTCAGAACCCCCATTTTCCCTCTACTATAGGGGTTACCCACCAAACAATATCTTTAATAACAACAGGTTTTCACGGCCCAGGGTAAATTTCATACGAGCCGAAGGAAACAGCCAACGAAAATACACCCACCAGCGGCGTAACAGTTTCCACGAATATGAGGATCGGCGGAGAAGCAGAGAACGTGATAGTTCGAGGTACAATCCGCCTAGACGAAGTACCAGTCTAGATGACCCAGAACGGAACCCAAACCGAGAACCACCATTTGAACATCGCACGGAGCGACAGGAACCCACTCAAGGTTTCCCGACTGACGCCTCGGTCGGTCCTAACCTTACTACCAACGAAAATGAGAATTTAAACGGGAGGAGGCAGTGATGAATTATCATGACCCTTCACTGCTCCTATCTCCTGGGTATCAACAAGGGTTGCAAAGATCCACTAACTCTAATAATATAACAATCATTAGTTGCAACTACTTAAAAAATATTAGAAACGAACTATTGGAGGAGGACAACACTCTCCTCAATAGTCTAAACAATGACATAATCTATATAAACGCGGAAATAGAAGGAATCTTCGCCCAATTAATGATCGATACAGGTGCTAATGTATCTATAATTAACACAACTGAATTGGAGAGAATCCAAAAGGAATTTGGTCAAATATTGCCAACTTTACCAATAAATAACATTGTATTAATTGGTGCCACTGGTCGCCACAACAAAACGATCAGAAGGCAAGAATCAGTAAACGTGGTTAGCAAGGGTATAGCGATAAACATGGTATTCTTAATTGCGACAGGATTGCCCTTTAATATATTGGTGGGGTGCGATGTGCTAAGAAGGAACTCTGCTATCATCGATTTACGGACAGAAAAGGTATCGCTGTTTGCAGAAGGGCTGACCTGGACGGCTGATTTATTAGGTAGCGAGACAGTACTTCCCAGTAGTATCCACCAACAAATTCGAAACATAAACTATATCGAAAATAACTCCATCATTAACCCCATAGTATACGATAACACGGACGAGGATTTATGGTCCCAAAAGATACAGGAAATCGGGGATTTCCGGGGCGGAATCACAAGGGAGAAATTGCCAATACACTAAGCGAATCAGTTAATAAGAATATATGAAAGGTACCGCTCAGTATTTTCAGACGAACCCGGTAAGGTAAAAAATTACCAATGTACACTTCAATTTAGGGAAACAGTGGAGTTCAACAGAAAATCAGACCCCATTGCGGATTCACGAAAAGAGGCTGTAAGAGCAGAAATAAACAGGATGATTAACAGTGACATCATAGAGAGTAGCCAATCTCCATTCACCAGCCCTATCGTGGCTATTCCTAAGAAAAACGGCCAAGTCCGGCTTTGCTTGGATGCGAGGGAGATAAACAAAATGATAATCAATGACAGAACGTCGCCCGGTGAGATAGAAGAAATCTTGAAACGATTCCACGGTACCAAGTACTTTAGTACCTGGGACACGGTATGCGGTTACTGGCAGGTGGAATTACACCCACAGAGTCGTCAGTATCTGGCATTCATATTCGAAGGGCGCAATTACCAATTCAAGAGATTGCCCTTCGGACTCGTGAATTCAGTTGCCATCTTTGTGGCCTGCATGGACCAGATACTTGGACAGGAAGCACTCCAGTTTACCACCGTGTATTTAGATGATCTACTGATTACCTCAGAAACTTGGGAGGAACACTGCTACCGCGTGGAACACGTACTTGAGAAGTTGTCTGTAAATAACATCACGCTTAAATTAGAAAAATCCAAGTTTATTGCAAGAGAAGTTCAGTTCTTGGGTTTTAACTTGGATGACCGAGGAATCTCACCGTCAGCAGAAAAGGTGGAAGCGATCCAAAAATTCCCTGCACCCAAAAATAGAAAGCAATTACAGTCATTCCTGGGACTCTAATTATACCGCAAGTTCCAGGAACAATATTCGGAATTAACCGCAAGGTTTCAACCACAGTTATCATCAAAAACAAATGGATCTGATGTCAAGAGCAGGATGTAATTTTCCAACTGATTAAGGATAAATTTCTGGAAACAATAATACTTCGCCACCCAAATTTTAAAATACCTTTTTTCTTGAACTGCGATGCCAGCAACATCAGCCTAGGACGACGCTGTATCAAGAAGATGTAAAAGGTCAACATCAAGTAATTAGCTTTGCGAGTAGATCTTTAATCCAGTGCAAAAAAACTACACTGTAACTGAAAAAGAATTGCTGAGTAAAGTATTCGCTTGTGGTAAATTCCGCACCTACATCTTGGGTTACCCAGTTACCGTCCGAAAAGACCATAAATCAATATCGTTCCTAAAAAGCTGCAAATTGAATCACGGCAGACTGACAAGATGGATACTTGCCCTTCAAGAGTACAACCTAAATGGGAATACATCCCAGGAAAAAAGAATGTCGTAGCCGATGTGTTATCACGTGTTAATGTGAAAGAGCAAACATTCGAGGGAGAGAAAGAAAGCGTACTCAAAATCTACCACATTATTAGCACCAGAGCCGATCTAGCCATATTATTAACGAACCTTAGCACCCACCAACAAGCAGACCCGAAATTGAGAAATGTAAAAACTCGATTGGAAGAAGGGAACGAAACCGTCGCTCAATATTATCAAATAAATAAAGAAATCTTGTTCATTAAAACATCATTAAAGCTGGATACCTGGAAGGTGATTATTCCAACCCATATTGAAAAAGAATTAATCATAAACTATCATATACGATCTGGGCAAATGGGCGCCTTAAAGGTGATTAAGGCTCTGGAGGAGGAGAGCTGCCACATAAAAAACGTAAACCGGAAGGTCCGGATGTATATCAAATGTTGTCGTATCTGCCAACTAGTAAAATCAAACAACGAGAAGAAGGAAGGCATTATGATTCCTATAACATCGCAGGCGAAACTGGAGAAGGTATTCCTAGTCATCTGCGGACCATTTCCCCGTAGTGGCGGTCGACACCGATATAAGTTCCTGATAATCGTAATGGACCATTTGACTAAGTTTGTTAAGCTATACCCGGCTAATCGGGCAACTACTAGGAAAATTCTGGGAATATTAACAGAATCTTCGATCATCACGGATCACGGACCCCAGTTTAAGGGGAGAAAATGGCGGGATACCCTATTATCAATGGTGGTTCGAACGTACAAAACCTCAGTCTATCACCCGAGCAGTAATCCAGCAGAGAGGGTGTTACGAGAAGTGGGGAGGATATTAAGAACTTATTGTCACCATCAACAGAGAAAGTGGCAAGAATATCTAGAAGCCACGGAGGAATTCCTCAACTTGGCATACCACCCAGCCATAGGAGTTACCCCATACTCCGCCATGTACGAGAAACCACCCCCACGAGAGATCGAAGAAATCCTAGAGTTCCCTAGAAATAATATATATACGTTCCACAAGGTAAAATTCTACAACAAAGTGGCCGAAGACCCAGGAGAAACGGCATAACAAGTATCAAAAAGCTAGTGGTAAAATAATAACTTATAAAATTGGAGAAAAAATATTATTGAAAAATCGTGAACTACCCAGCACGCTGGAAGGAATAACGAAGAAGTTTTTGCTACTATATACAGGACCATATATAGCCTCCAAAATAAAGAACAATAATACGTATGAATTAAAGGAGATGGGTTCAGATAGAATCAAAGGCGTGTATAACCAGGCTTCCATGAAAAAATATTATGAGGAGTAGAATTTAAAAACAAATAAATTCTAAAATATATAGTAAAATCAACTTACTGACAATGATTTATGGAGATAATTTTGGAAATAAAAGAAAAAGAATTTTGCAATTAATAAACCACAAAATTCGAAACATAGTAAGCCCATCTTACAACCAACTATTTATGAAAACTATTATGGAAATAAAGAAAAAGAATTTTGAATGAAAATCACAAACAAATTCTAAAAACATAGTAAGAACAACTTACTACCCATTATTTATGAAACTAATTTTGAAAATAAAGAAGAGAATTTTGCATTTAAAAATCCACAAAATTGAAAAACATAGTAAGGACAACTTACTACCCATTATTTGTGAAAACTATTATAGAAATAAAGAAAGAGAATTTTGAATTTAAATAAACCGCAAAATTTAAAAACATAGTAAGAACAACTCACTACCAATTATTTATGAATATAATTATGGAATTAAAGAAAAGAATATTGAACTTAAATTCACTAAATTCAAAAGCATAGTAAGAACAACTTACCAACAAAATGTGAGCATAATTTTGGAAATAAAAGAAAAGGAATTTTGAATTCTGAAAATACCAAAATCCAAATATATATGAGAACGAAGAAACAAAGAATGAATAAGGAAGATACCCAGAACAAACCAACGTACATAATAAAAAGGAATGAGTTTGAAGATACAAAATAGTAGGAGGAGAAGACTACAACAAATAATCAATAGAAACCCAGTAAGGAGAAAACAAAAACCCCAAAGGAATTAAAATATCACAAATGGAAGTATAACACACAAAAACAGAAATAATGTAAAATAAATGTAAACAAAAGTGTTTAGAGTTATAAGTGAAAGTGCACCCATGAAAGATTGTATAATAAATAAAAACAAATCTTAACCATCCTCCATAAATAAAATGCTTGATAATATGAAACTATAAAACTGATTAGTGATAGTATCAAGAATTAACAGGGGGCAAGTGCAAGTTATTATACTATAGTAAATAAACTTGAAGAATTTATTTGAATGCGTTCGTGCATTGAATGCTTAAACTTGATAAAAATGTACCTTTAAACAACTTTAAAGTTTTAATTTAACTTCATGAATACTATTTAATAGAATAATATTATGAAAGGCAAAGGCTAATGTTTTTAATAAAGTGCCACTCTTTATCTAATAACATTCATTGAAATGAGTAAGATAAATAGAGAGCAGGTAGTTAATAAGTAAAGTGACAAGGGATACATCCATAAAATAAAAATAAAAACAGATAAGACTGCACACAAGTAATTTTAAGAAAGATGTAAAAATGAAGAAACAAATGTGTTATGTTTCTAGTTAAATCAATGAACTATATACATAAATGTTGAAATGGAGAGTAATGTTATAATATTGTAAAATGTTTATTATGTTTAATAATTTTAATCAAGAATGCAATGTCTGAGGGTGGATACCATTCTTTTATTATAATATGTTTATTATGAGTTACTAGAAATAATCAAGACTAGAATGTCTGAGATTAAATACCATATTTTTGATGTCAAATAATTGTTATGTATTATTATTTAGAAATCAATACTAAATGTTCTTGTAGTAAAGTAAGGAATTGTTAATTAACATTGTGTTAGAATAGAAGGTCAGAAAGGGTATAAACAAGCTGTATTATTAAAAAACTTTGTATGTAAAACCAGATAAAATCTAGGCCAAATGGTAAATCTAAACTACATTATAATTGAAGAATCAAGTCCAATAAACTAGTTAAACTGATGGAATTTATGTAAAGTAAATCAGTCACAGAATAATATAATGTAAATTATACTTTAAAAGGATATTGTAAAAAGATAGGAAGAATTATGAGAAAAAATGCAAATGTAATAACTGAAAATTCAGAATGGAGAGTCATAAATTATTGGATAATATTTAAAAGGATAACCAATTAAAAAAAATTACAAGAAATTAAGGAAAGATAAACATTTTATGTCAATCTGAGATTTAGTACAATCATAAATGTAACATATAAAATGACAAACATTTGGGGAAGAACAGGAAGTAAAAATTAAAGCCTACTTTTTCAAAATGCAAGAAATATAGCATTTTTGTTAAAAAACTATGTAAAACTATCTTATTTGGTATCAAATCGAACAGAATGAACTAAAGAAAAAGATTATGTATGTAATATTTCATAAAATTAAATAATAGCAAAAATATATTCAGTAATATAATGTAAAATTTCCGAATGTAGCGGAAGCCAAAAGAATTTAAAACAATGTATTACTAATATTAAATTGACTAAGACTTTGTCAGGAGACGAAGGAAATGAGACAGTTAGTTATTGGACCTTGTCGAGAACACTTGAACGCGATTTGTGCTACTATTAACCTATATCGCAGACTAATATGGCGATCGGTCTGTAAGCCTATTCTACAGTAAAAAAATCGTAAAGTACTAAATTTTGTAATTAAACTTTAAAATTTGTGAGAACAATTAATAACATAATTTAACTAAAGTAATACGGAACAGTAAAGGAGTGAACTAATAAAATAAACCTATAAACAATTAATTCTTAATAACGAGACTAGAAGTGCAAGATTCGACCTTACTGAACAAAGTGTATTTAAACCTTAGCACACACATTTAATCGAAGTGAATCACAAAACACTGAACCAGAACCACTCTATCAACACCAGAAGGGATAATCACAATTGCGGAGACGAGGAAATACTGAAAAGGCACCATTTATTGGAAGAAAATTTCGTCGAGCTGATTGCAGTTTAACATATGGAGTCCGGGAACCGCCATCTTTGACTTCCCACAATCCAAAGCGAGCTTTACCAACTCAACATACAGTCTTCACTGTTTCGAAATTTTATCTTTAATAAACATTATATATTAAAAAATAACTTGTAATTTTTAATTATTAAGCTTTTTACATGTAAGTGTTATACTTTCCTGACCTTACCCTTCTCTGACTATATAAAATAACCGTTCAAAGAACGAAATAATTAATATAAAAAAACAGATGTAAAAATTAATCGATGCCCTGAGATACGATTCGATACCAACTGTTGAAAAAATCGATTTAATATCGATCTATTTAAGAATTGTTAAATAAATACTGGAATTTCATAATTTTGACTTATATTTATTTCAAAAATTATTATTAGCGTAACATAATAGAATATTTAACCAACGTACTACACGAAAAGCGGCAGATAAGAAGGAGAAAACTATCAGAAGAAGAAGAACAGCTAATCGATCAGTGCCGTAGACAATCCTGTTAAAGCGGAACTTAATTCTAGTTACCAAAAGATGATATAATTGACGAAAACAGTAATAACAGAGTTAAAATTGTACACCAATACATCACGAAAATTAATTACTAAATAATAATAACAACAAAAACAATATTTTTCAATTTTTTTCAAAAACACCCAAATTTTTATTTTTGGTACCAAACAAATTTTTAGTTTGTAAACAGAATTTTTTATTTCGTTACAAAAAAATATATATATATATATATAAATATATATTACAAGAATCATTGTCATAAACATAATGTAAATCGCTAATTATGAAACACTAATCAAAGGGATTGCTACTGTTGAAGCAAGCGTATTATTGCAAGTCCTGTCACTATGGGCTCCAGCCATTTTATGCTTCCGTCTAGGCCATGTGTCTAGTTTTAAATATTTTATGTAACGGCCGTGGCGGTTACAAATGGTAGATCAGAGCGTAGTTTTTTAAGGTCTATGGTTGACCATGCACTTACAAATGGTGGCATGTACTTACAATGCCAGGTGGGAGAACTTAAAATGTGATTTATTGGTAAAAAAAAAAAAAAAAAAAATTGGGGTTGAGCTGGGGAGCTGGCAATTCTAACTCTCTCTCTCTCTCTCTCTCTATATATATATATATATATATATGTACTTGTCATTATTTCGGAATTGGAATGTGCTTAAAGAAAATTTTTTTATTAGTGTTTGTGTCTTTGTTGCTTAATGTGTTTAAGTGTCATAAAAATTTATAAATGTTAAGGATAATTGAATATTTATTAAATGTAAACCGGAAGTGACACTTGAAATTTTAAGGGGCACACACACACACACACACACACACACACACACAGAGTTAGGGGTCATGTGACATGATATATTATATGTTATATGTTATATTTCTCCAAGGACACTTAAGGTATATTTAAGGTTTTATGTACGTCGGTGTACACTTATAAATTTGGCATATCCAAGTTCCGTCAGACCTTGTTGGAGTTGGTCGTAACCGGTCCGACCCTGTTTGGAATTGATTCCAAACCTTGAATCGTATTATGGCATTTCGTTGATATGACTGTACCGGAGTTTCTTTTCATTTAATCGTGCATTATGGAGGCAGTAGGAGAGTAAACCGGCATTATATGGGTATTTTAAAAAAATTTTTGAATGCGGTATTGTCGGACCAGACACTCTTTGTTAGTGACCTTGAACTATATCATCTTTGAGTTTAAAATTATTGAAGTTGAATTATCATAATGAAGCGTTCAATAAGTAATAGATATGAGTGACGAATTAATTAATTGAATTTAACGATTTTATGTATCATTTGTTGTGTGTTATGTGGTTATGTTGTTTGAATGTTAGATGGTATTTATTTACGTGTTATATGGTATTGTGTGTTGTAATTTTGTATCTTTGTGCTTGTGTATTGTTGTTTGTTATGGGACCTCGCTCTGTCTTCTCGGCTACTCCTTGTCTCTTGAACCGTTTAAGGACCCTGAATGCTACTTGAATGAAATCAAGTTTTTCTGTTTGTCGTGATGTGTTGGGTTGGACCGTTGTTGTTGATTGTTTGTTACTTTTGATCGTGTATTTCTAGCGGGAGCTTGTACCGGGTATGATTCAACAAAGCAAAATAAATTAAAGCAGAGATGAGTATTGGTTTTTTTTATGGCCCTGTTTTGAGACAGGAATGCAAATGATAACTGTGCATGGGAGAAATATTCTAAACTTAAACATAAGTAGAGTTATTAAATTACAATCAACACAATAGTTTCAGGAAGTGATATATTCCGATCCGAGATAACCTTTGGTCAACTGATTTCCGCATGGGTAATGGAATGTCTATACTCATCTGATATACCGTTGTATGATTCCTTGTCATTTTTGTGCGTTCGGCATTATGAGTTCAAGGGCAACTTAACCCGTTCTCCTTCAATCAGCTGTTCTATTGTTGTTAAATGTTGCTCAGTTATTATGTTGAGTTATTGTTGGGTCTGATGCATGCCGCATTCTTGGGTTGATATTCCCAGCTTTTGTTTGAGTATCTCGCGTCATTTTGAGAGTTGGCCGCTCTGTGGAGAGGTTACCCCCTTTTTCATGTATTAGCATTAACTGCTAGATAAGGCGATGTAGAAATTGATGTTCGCGTGCCCTCGGTGCGGTCTTCCTCTGTCTTGTTAGTGGGGGCCGTCCTCCCTAGTGTAGGGGTGTGGATCGCTCATATGCCAAGGTTTGTAGTTGCCTTGTTTTGGTTGTATATGAGTGGTCGGTTCAAGAGGTGGACAGAGAATGATGAGGTATGCACTCACATATTAAGGTCTGTAGTACCTTGTTGGCCTTCGGGCCTGAATATGTGAGTGGCAGTAGAGTGGTGTCACCAGTGAGGGTGACGTTTGGGGCGGGCCCCTGCGATTGGCACGGCGGAGAGGGTCGTGCGGGGATAGTCGTTTTCGAGTTAAGTGTTGTTCAGTCCTGGGAAAGTGGGGATAGACCTAATGAGTAGATATTGATTGGGTTCTCAGTTTGTGGGTTTGGAGGCCTTAGGAGGTCAGTGCTCTTGGGTCCGAATTCTCGTCTTAATATCTTCCCTCCTTCTGTCTCTTGTTGCTGTGCGCTGACCCTGATCAACTCAGCATGCAGTCCCGCATACTCACACACAAACACAATCAGGCACACAAGCACACACACTCCACTTCTTCCTTCCTCTTGTTTCGTTTTCTTTCTGAGCCTCTGTCTTCCTAAGAGCGAGTATTTTCTGAGATTCCCCAGGGCAGCCTAGTGATGTTATGCTCATGAAGATGTAGTCGCGGTCGAATATTTCGGGTATTCTGTCTACCTGAGAGCGTATTGAACTGAGATTTTCCCGAGCAGACGAGACACAAGTGACGGTTATTATAGTGTAGCCAAGTGGCTACGACTGATTTGAATTTGGGGCAACCATGTTACTTTTTGGGGTGAGGGTATCCGAAGCGTTCGGCATATTTTAAAAAATCGCGCCGAGGCTAACCGAGGCATTGGTTGTCGGCGCCGATGACGTTTGATAAGTGAGTGGCGATTCAATAATGCAGGCTGCCGGTCAGCTGATAAACAGTCCGTTGCACGTTAAACCGAGGCCTCGTGGAAAAATGAAAAACGCGAGTCTGCCTCATTTCCAATTTCGCTCTCCTCGGTAACTGGTATCTGACGGCCTTGGAAGGAAATTTTGCCACCGCTACATTCTTTCTATATTATGTGTCGCTGATCGAAAGTGTCTCAGGTAAAAATCATTACTTATTCTTTTCATTTGATTAAGACTTATGTGTTAAATAAATAAATGGGAATTGTGGGGGTTAATTATTAATTGTGTGAGAGCGAGTACATGTGTGTGTGTGTGTGTGTGTGTGTGTGCGCGCGCGCATTCAGCAGACTACTTCCGGTATGCATATATGTATGTTGGTACGTGGTGATTTTGCACCCGAATATTTTAGAACTCAAATGTAAAAGTAATACAAAATAAGTAACACCAAAAGTGAAAGTGGTTGTAATGGCAAGTTGAGTTGAAATTTTTTGGAGACATTTTTTTTGAAAATACAAACGTGAAATTTTAGTTTCTCTAATTGTATGAAACCATGTTGCTGGTGTACAATATTGGGGGTGTGTAAAATCGTGACAGTGTGTGTGTGGTCTTGGTAACCGATATTGAGCCAGTTATATGTCATGACGACTACTGAATACCTAAACGTTACAGGGTCCTTGATCCGCCAAGAGGAAGGGTAAGGCTAAAATGGTGACCTGACCATCTATCACCATCGGCAGGGACGTCGACCGAGAGCTCCCCAACGCCGTCGGACACACACACAAGCTCCAGGAGATCAGGAGGACAGTCGCCCTAAGGAAAGTGGACCACAGTTTCCAGCTCACCAACAACCCTGCTAGTCATCATCATCACAGGCGGTAACATCAACCAGTGTTAAAATACAGGTGGGAAATTTCCAATTATACAGTTTCAACAATTACTACACTTTTGGTGCTCGAAGTAAACATGGACATGCTTATTCAATATATGGACTATATTTTCAATTTATAATTGCCAGAATTGTGTGAGAACAAGCCTAATCAATGCATAATTTTGTTTCACTTAACCTGTGTTAAACAGGACATTCACTTTTATGTACTCTGCTTATTTACAGTGTTAAAATTCCTTCATTTCTGTTGTTACAGCACATTGAATAAATGTATATATATTTTCCATAAAATGAAAAAAGATGAATGGTATAAGCATTAAGCAATGAAACAGATCAAACTTGTTAGAACTAGCCCTGTATATATATATATATATATATATATATATATATGTTGATTTGTTTTGTTAACTGTATGGGAGCCCGTGTTCGTCAGGCTGTTGAATGATTTTCTTAATTACATTCATGAGTTTTAGTAGAAAAGTTTTGATATAATCAGTATTTTCCTCTCTTTTTTTAATGATCTGAAATTTTGTCCGAACGTGTAAACTCATTACTGACTACCATGCATTACTATATTAAATAAGAGTTTCCACTCGTGATGCTGGGCATTGAATCTTATGGTTGCTGGTGGTGATTACCATACATGTGCATTCAATATATATATTGCAACAGAACACAGGATGATAAGATATGCTGTTTATATCAGAGTACATGAATGACGAGCATTTTCTTGTTTAAATTTGTTTTGTGTAATATTTTGTCTTTTAGTCATAAGTTTTCTATTTAAAAATTGATAAGCATATAGGTTACACCAAACTCTTCATAAAAAGATGTACTATATTGTCATGAATTTTTTGTATGAATTGGTGCGCGTGTGCGGGTGTGATAATCTGCGATCGCTATTGCGGCAGTGGTAGTTAACCGATTTACATGAAAATTTGACAAGGAATTATTTAAGTAAATAGCTTCGATTTGTGTATACTCTGAGGTTTGCACCTATTTTATAAACATAGTTTTTTTTAAGTAAAGCAAAACTCAAGTGTAACTCTTATCAATGATAGGGTAATAAAAATTGTAGATAATTTCCATGCAGGACTACGCAAAATTATACAAAGTTTTTCATGAAATTTGTGTATCTGGTCGTTCCATCAATCATGTGACTTGGGCTTGGCCTATCAAAATACACCAAATTCAGTGAGATTCATACGTTGCAGAGCTAGGATGGACACAGTCTGTCTGTCGACGTTGCTAGGGGAAGTTGTGCCCGATGAAGAGAGTTGTTCTCTTACAAACGTAAAAATATCTTATATGAAATAAACCATAAACCTTAGAATTCTTAACGAAGTTTTGCGGTAAGAACCAAGAAGGATTAGAGGAATATCTTATATAAAATAAACTATAAACCTTGAAATTCTTAACGAAGTTTTGCGATAAGAACCGAGAGGGTAAATAATTAGATAAAATTTAAAATATAATACAGTGCTGTTTCGTGTAAGTTAAGATATCCGCTTAGGGAACTTAAAGACACTACAAGATATCGTGGAAGGTGTTCATTAAACACACCGCATTAGTAAATACCCAGATAAATCCTGAGATTAAGAAATTATAAAATATAAATTAATAATAAACTGAATGAATGAAATTTAAATCATTGTGAGTGAACAATTTATCTCGAAACTAATCAATCGTGGAAGCAGTCAAACATAACTACGAGACTCTGTGAAATATCGCCGCTGGAGCCGCTTGCTGTAGAAGAGGACGCCAGGACAAAGAGGACACCAGGAAGGAATGAAACTGTAGAATAGGACGACGAGACGAAGAGGACGCCAGGACGAAGAGGACACCAAGAAGGAGGGACAGGAAGAAGAGGACGCCAAGACGGGACCGACGAGACGAGAGGAGGACGTTGCAGCAAACAAGTAAAATCGATTTATATTATCGAACAGTACAAACAATTAAATATATTATCAATACATGACAATTTAAAACACATTATACATCTTTATAAACAATATTTGTATACAATAAATAATTTTTCATCTCCTCCATAATAGACTTGTATCGATTTTTACACACTCACAATATACTTATTAGAATAATAAAGTTTGATCTGTTGCAATATATATATATATATATTTATGTTTAAAACTAAAAGATATAACAAAAGACAACTGCAAGAATTACTCCTGTACAACCTCATTATTATAGTTTTTGCATTCTTAATATATTACATGCTTATATATGTATATTACAAGAATCATTGTCATAAAAGTAATGTAAATCGCTAATTATGAAACACTAATAAACGGCCGAAACGTTTCGTTTTGTTTTTCTTGTGAATCTGTCAAGTTTATATATATATATATATATATATATATATATATATATATAATAGGGTTGCTACAGCTAGTGCCGTCTCCCTTCCTTCAACCTGGCTTTCCAGTTCTCCCGATGTTCCCATTGTCCTTCATCAAGTCCTATACGTTGCACAGATTCATCCACTTCGTCCCTCCAAGATCTTCTCGGTCTTCCCCTTTTTCTCCTTCCTAATGGACTCCATTCTGTCACTTTGTTGATCCACCTATTTTGGGCTCTCCGTACATGACCGTACCACACCAATCTTTTTTCTTCGATGTAGTCAATTACACTTCTTTCCGTTTCCATTCTTCTTCTGATCTCATGGTTTGTTATTCGGTCTTCTCTCGTTATTCCACAGCACCTCCTCCAATATTCCATCTCCGTTGCAGGAATCTTTCTTTCATTCTTTTTGTTAATAACCCATACTTCCGCTGCATACATCTTAATGCTTTGGACTATGGTCTGATATATCATTTTCTTGAGCTTTTTCTAATCTTTTTGTCCCAAAAACACTGTGTAATTGTCTAATCTCTGTTCTAGTCTGCCCTAATCTACTTTTTATTTTCTCTTCCGTTGTGCCTTGTTTACTCAGTGTGAATCCAAGGTACTTGAATTTGTCCGTTCCTCTAATTTTAACATTTTCGTCTATTTCTAAATCTGTTGTTTCTTCATCTCTAATTGCCAATATTCAGTCTTTTTTATGTTTATTTCCAATCCCGTCTTAGTGTATTCTTCATTCAGCTTTCTGACCATGTAGCTTAGATCTTCTTCATCCTGGGCTATAACTACCTGGTCATCGGCGAAGCATAGTGTGTACAGGTGTTCATTTCGTATCGCTATTCACACTACATTGCATTTTTGTTTCCACATGGTTAATGCATATTCTAAAAATATGTTAAACAGCGTGGATGATGTTGGGCAGCCTTGCAATAACCCTTTGGATGTTTTAAACGTACAGACAATTTTGTTACCTACTTTAATTTGTACGTTGTTGTTTTTATATAGATTTTTTACTGCTTGCGTCAGGACTTTCGGTATTTCCAATTGTGGACAGAGCTTTAAACGTTCCTTGTCTGGGTACTGTACCATATGCTTTTCTAAGGTCGATAAACGCTAGATGTACTTCCCTGTTCTTCGCTTTTTTCTTTTCTACGATCTGTTGAATTGTATATATCTGGTCTACGCATGATCTCCCGGCTGTAAAACCTGCTTCTTCTTGAATTTGTTAAGTTTTTATGTAGTTTATGTAACAGCGTTGTTATTATGTACAATATTTTGGAAACCAACTATAATTATACTGGATCAACAGCCCGGTGTTTGTACTGTACTTCGTAAGCTTACACGGCCGTAGTCAATGCTGTTAAAATTCATTCCTGGGCTGTTTAGTAGTAGTCCATTGTTTTGTTCAAAAACAGACGTTTCGACAGTACCATCGACTGCCATTATCTGTGTAAAATTCGAGCTTTGCTAACGTAGGGTCAACCTCAGTACTGTGGTCCCTAATGTCTCGGTTTGAGCACAGCCAAACAGCACGGGAATAACCTTTACCAAACCGGTATATTTGTTTTGCAGCCAAGATATCGGCAGAGAAATACTACGTTCCTTGAGAAAAATATAAAGTTCAATGATCAGAAAAAGCTTTTTATAGCACATATTACAGGAGTAAAAGGTACGGAAACATTTAACAAAGTGTTATGCGTAGTGTTGAACAGATGTAAGACTAGGACTGTTAGTAGAAGGAACATAAAGCGAAATAGCCGCGTTTGAGATGTAGTGACAGAGAAGGATGATGTAGATATTTTGGTAGATAATTTGAATAATGAAGAAATTCTCAGATGAGTGAATGAAAATAGATCTAGAGAGTATTAAACAGAATATGGAGTAAGCAGGTACAGCATATAACGAGTCATAATGACTAAGTGGTTATTTTAATAACGGGGTATATGAAAGAGAGAACAGGAAAGAGAAAGCCAAGGAAGCAGTTTGTGGTGTGTGCGAGGGATAAGTGAGAGCTAGGAGTTACATAGAGTTGAGAAAAATCGCAACGTGGAAGAAACTCTGAAGCATCAAGTAATTACCAATCATTTAGAGAAATCGAACAAAATCAAGGGGATAATTCATCTGTCTAAATGGGAGTAATTTGTTCTTCTTATTTTCTATACCATATCTCAAAACCATATTATTCTCTGTACTGTAGATTTGCATATACAGTTTCAAGAAACAATAAAAGCAAACTTTTCTTTTAAATGTATTTATTAGAAATCAGAATCACTCAAGTTCGAGTATGTATGACTTTTGAGCATGACGAGGAGCATCAGCCGGCTCCGTGCTCAGAGCGCCCGTGATCTGAACGCCAACGATGAAATCGTGCTCTGAGCGCCGATACCGATAAGCCCGTGTTCTGTGCGCCGAGCTTATCTGTGCATCATTAGTCGCGGTAACACGTGGCTGCTTATCTGTCTGTCCGTTGTTCTTCAACTCCGTAGCCAACATTAGCGGTCCTATGAAAATTTGTACAACTCATTCCTAAAAGACAATGTGCAAAGCCACCATTACATGCATAATAAAAAATTTCAAATTGAAAGTTGCAGACTTCTGAAAAATGTGTAAGGCAATATTCATCCGTTACCTTTAAACATAAACTCGGTGCAATTGTCAATCCGCGTCTTTCATATTTTACGGTTACGTAGAGAGTTTATAAGTATACAGGCCTACCTGTGTGTGTGTGTGTGTGTGTGTGAAGGGGTGAGACAGTTTTGCATCGGCAAAATAGTAACATTTCTTACGCATTATTTTTCTTAAATAGATAGACATAATTAGAATATTCAAAAAACTAATTAATACAGTATTACAATTTAAATTATTGATAATATAATAATCCCTTAATTACGTTTGTAAATAATTATATATCCAGTAATCATTGAATGTTTATTGGAATTGGTGCAAATAGCAGTACATGTCTAAAAATATGTTATAGCTGAATGCAGATTGTAAGATGTTCAATAATGTATATTATTAAAAGTTATTATTACTGTAACGTTTTTTGCCACGTTACAAATCCAGGGAACCCATCCTAATTTACCCCAGCCAATTATATGGGCTGCCTACGTTGTAACGAACTGAAATTAAACTCAACACAATTAACAAAATTAATTAAGCTAATTATTAGGAAACAAGGGAAGGTATATCACTGATTTATGCACTCATTTTCATGTGTAATAAGATGACTTCTCTTTATTAACAAATGATATGAAAAGATCCCATAACATAATTAATTAGATTAAAATATTCAAAGGGTTTTCTGAAAAACTATGGATCATAATGATCATGTACTTTTTACCTCGGATCCGAGTTTAATTTAAATATATAGCAAAGACGTCTGAGTATTACTATGTTCATCTAGGTGCTTGCAAGACTTCTTTTACCATTTGAAGAATGGTATTGTTTACTAAAGAGATTATAATTTACATTTACATATTAACGTTACAACGTATGATATTCAATATTACAGTATACTCTTAGTTGGTCTCATTTATAGTTTAAAGAAAATTATAGTCTTTGAAAAGTCTCTTTCATCTGTAAGTTATGTCTCAAATATAATTAACTCTCGATAGGCAAGCTATCGAGTCACCTTTACAATAAGTCGTGGTGACCTCGTCCTGGGGTATCACTCTTGGGAATTCTGGAAGTCGGCGTCGTCATCTGGGTCGTGTCTTCGGCGAGTACTAGATAGCTGGTTCACTGAGGAGATTGAAGTTCTTCTGGTTAAAGTTGGTGTAGATTCACGTAGGTCCTAGTCAGCGTCGTATGGCTCGTATACGTCCACATGTGAAGTTTATGCAGGTCACATCTTCATATGTAAAGTTGTACTGGAATTTACCTCTTGAGGGGAGACGTCATCTTGCTTACTACTTGTTAGTTTTTTTTGTTTAACTTATTACATTTCTTAACACAACTTTCTACATTTTACATATTAAACTTGCTCGCCACGTTTAGTAGTGGTAGCTAACAGTTAAGATTAAAATTAACCAATGCATTTTTGAAGAGCTCACGCTCGTAGGTGTGTACGGTCTGACGGCTGCATTGTTACTCTTTTCTCGATTCGACTGGCACATTACAACGGAGCGGAGCGAGTACTCCGCGATAATATAGTCCCTATTTTTATTTAAAGTGACATTATTATTACAAGAAACAATACATTAATTATACATATATAATTTAAGTGAATTATTTTAACTACTACTCGTGCCTTCAAATTACTAATTACAAACATTATGATTTTTATATTTTCCTAAGTTACAGACGACTCGCTAAACACGTTGAGTCCGGAATTAAACAGGTCAACGCATGATGACTAGCAAAAGGGTTAACTGTGATATTAATAGCTTTTTACAATTCGATTTTTTTATTAATTGTTTAGTTAGATTTTCCATTTACATCTCATACTTATTCTGAGTTAGTACAGGGGCTTTAGGTTTAATAGTGCGATTTAAAAATACTTAATTGCTAGTAAATTAATTTTTTATTTATTAAAGATTTTATTATCAATTAAATCGTCACATTACTCTACCGGCACTGAACACACTTATCCATAAATTAGAAAACTATGTACAGAATAACAGAACTACTGATATTACAAATTTATGGTAAACAAATCAATCATGTGACAGTGGTTATTACTTATTATTTATACTGTTGTAAAATAATATTTACCGAGTACATCGTCTATACAGAGTAATATAGTCTATTGTTAAATTTATGTAGACGTTGACATTCACACTCTTCCTGCCTCTCACTCGCATACTCTCTCTCTTGCACTCCAGCACTCTCACACTCCCTCCATTACTCTCTCTCACTTCCTGTCACTCCCACTCTCCCAGTCTAAAACACACATAACACACACACACACACACACACACACACACACACACGAGCACAGCAAGATACACAAGCCCGCGTGCACAAACATACTTATACTCATGCACATATACACCCTATCGAAAACACATAAAGTTCCCCCCCCCTCCAACTCAAATCGCAATTATGCATATTCCACATATCGTAGGTACAGATAAAATTCATGTAGGGTTCTTTACGTTTTAGCAGCCAGGTAGGCCTAAACGAATGTCTCTGCTTCACGCATTTACACATACTAGAACCGACTCTACATACAAGTGGATACACATGCGTTTATGCGTTTATGTGTATGTGTGTGCGCGCGCGCCAGTCAATGAGAAATAAAGTAAAATATTTCCACGGAAGTCTTAAAAGTAGTTGAATACTTCAGGTCAACTGCTGTTTACAGGGAACGGATGAATATTATCTTATTCCTTTACCTTTTTGACAAGACTGCAAATTTCATTTTGAAATTTTTTATTATGCCTGTAATAGTGCCTTTTCACATGCAGCTTTAGGGAATAATCCTCTTTATTATCTCAGAATTTCTTATTTGTTTGGGACGAAAAGATTTGAGAAGAAATAAAAGAATTTGATTAAATTCAACTGTAAATAATAAAGGACAATACGATTATGAGACGGAGACCTGAGCTGTATATGTGCGTAAACACGGGATGTACAATGTAAGCGGGTTGATAAGAAGGCAAAACTTGCTATAATAGTATGGTCGTCTGTAGTAGATAGCCGCATACAAATCTGCTGACCATATGACTCCTAAATGAGTTTCTTACTCGCACCTTTCCTTAGTTGCGGTTTGACAATCGTTGCGACAAAGTAGTATTAAAGTCGTAAATTTTGATCTAAGTGGAGTCACTACTTCCAAGAAAGAAAGTAAGAATGATCCTCTATTTTTCACGAGTGATATCAGTACAGGATGACACGTTCAAATGAATTTAATACATTCTGGGTGTGTACGAAGGAAAAACATCAGTCAAAGGTACACCAAAACAAAGAGCTACATCTTGAAGCACCAAAAGCCTAAAATAAAACTCAAAATTGTTATAATTTATTTGGAGGTGAAGTTATGAGGAATTTTAGTGAAAATAGAAAATGTCTATCTGAAGTCTCTGTATTTTGTATGTGTAGTAATTTGACAGAATTAGTATGTCTCAACACTCATTTTGAGAAAAGTTTTGTGAACTGTGTCACAAAAAAAATCTTTACCGATATATTTTGTTATCAGTTATGTGTATTTGTGAATAACGTTATATACAGACGTATAGAAACATGCGTACATTGAAAAGCTATGACTAATTATTTGTCATTTAGGTATTATCGTTACAAATTGAACTAAAAACTAACCCAGTAGTCCAAAACTTTTAGTATTTATTTTATGATTGTCTGCTCTACAGTTATGTTACTAATAAAATGGTAGAGTATTTGGGTTTTCGTAATTTTTCTGATAATATGAAAAATTGTCCAATATTGGAATTTAACTAACTTAATAGTAAATATATTTTGTTCTGGGACCTTACTAGTGCTGTGATAATGGCTTTAGTAATGACGTGTACAAATTTTCATTCTACCGCTAGTGTTGGCTACGAAGTTGGCGAACATATACAGATATCAAGCCAGGTGTCTAATGATCCATAGATAAGGCCGGCGCACAGAACACGGGTTTATCAGCATCGGCGCTCAGAGCACGATTTCAGCGTTGGCGCTCAGAGCACGGGCGCTCTGAGCACGCTACCCTTCAGCCATCCATGTAATCTGTCTAAACTCTCAGGTCATTTAATCAGGTGTCACCTTGATAATGGTGAGGTCTGATGCTAGTTTCTTTGTATGTCTCTATAATGATAATGACAATAATAATTATTATTATTCAGCTTTTTACCTGGCGGGAGGTTCTCTGGCTTGATCTTGCTGGCAATTTTTCCTAATTCTTGCCCTCTCTTTGACGTCCCTCTTCAGTTCCTAGTATTTTTACTTTTTTCCTTGAATCGGCCAAGAGTAAAATTCTTCTTTCTCAAGTAGGCCTACCATGTAAATTTGCCTCAGTGACATTATACAACTGGAAATCTTTTCTGAGTATGTGTCCGATCCAGTTCGTCTTCTTATGAAAACGATTCAGTCCACTAAAAAAAAAAAAACAGTACAGGAGTCATCAGATCTCCTACTTAAATTGCAGTAGGCTACTCCGATTGTCGTTCCCATATATAAGGTTGCCTCCAAAGTAAGATATTCATACAATCAAGAGCCTCTACGAGAATAATTTGCTTATTGCATCAGATTTCTTTCGCTTCCTCTGCTATTGGGAGTCATAATCCTTGACCGTCTTTGGAACCGTTTTGTGGATTGCTTCTTGATCCAAATGTTTTTCACATATCACCTGTTATAATGTTTTTGGGCATCAGTTAACTTCAATTTACAATAGTAGTTCTGCCAAGAAAAAATCAGTTACATTTCATTGCTACATAATTGATATCGCTGTGAACCTGAAGATGTGTTCAACAGACACAACTTACCGCTATTCGGTATTACTATGCGGATTACAGATTTACATTAATAAATCTATTCTATAGTACTATATTGGTCACACCTAAAATCACTCGTAAGCAAAGGTTTTAGACATAGCTGTATGCCATCGATTAGTGATGCATATTGCATATTCAATAAAGTCTTGAGCAAGGATTAATGTTTGTGTATTTAATCGGTAGTGTTAATTTCTGTATGCACTCCCTATGTAGGGGATGAGTTGTGCTAATAGAATGTACTATAATATATGTGTTATAGTACAATATACTAGAATATACCAGAACACATTATAGTATACCATACAATAGTGGGAATATACTATACTATACTATTATAGAGTAATACATTGCCTACAACGTTCTTTTAATTTGATTTTTCTAATGTGTTTGCTTTCAGATTTAGATGTTTCATTTTTATATTTTAACTTGACACGCCATTTCTTGAAGTCTATTAAATACATTTACGAATGTCTTTACGTAGATAATTACACGTTTTATTATGGCACTCGACTGGAATAATTTTATACATGACCTATATATCTTTTATGGCAGATCTTATATTGTACATCAACCTGGAGTTTCTCTTTTTGTATAAGGATAATTCGGAAAACAGCACTGAAAAGTGAGAGAAATATGAACTTTATAAATGAGGCCAAATAGCGAAGCTCAAATTTTCCTCTTCCTCCTGTGGCTCTACATGCTTTGACCCTCAACGTCAGTGTATCAGTGGCGAAGGACTTCCATTCTCGCACTGCGAGTGTCACTTTCTCATCTCCTGTGAGAACATCCTGTTCAACAGCATGGTCTAATTATATCATAATTTAAATCAAAAGAGATGGATTTTGTTTGGAGAAAGATACTGTATGATCTAAGGTAGTTGTACGTGGTAGAATATAATTGACGACATACATGACTTAATTATTTAGGCACCAACGTCTTGTATCAAGTATAGGGATATTGATAAAACGATTTAAAAATTTTAGCTAATTTATAGTACAATAAACAGGACATTAAATCTATAATAAAAAGTGACACAAATAAAATAAAATTGCGGAGATTCTATAAAAAGTAAAATGACAATGCTGGTGTTATTGTATGATAGCAACATTTGAATGCAAACAAAAATAGGCAGAAAAGAACACAATTGGGTAAAAATGAATCCCTGAGGATTGTTCAAGGATGCAAACATACAAGAAGGTACCTTGGCATTTTTAGCAACAACAGTAGATGACAGATATTAAATGAACAAAGAAGTCAAGACGAAAGCAACACTGGAAGGACTGAGCTAATGCAGTTACCGAAGGTCATAATCACAAACCACAAGAAAATCCAAATGTTGGCTAGCTACGAATAAGTTGGTATTTAACGAAAGAGATACAGGCAGTGTGCCTGATACCCTATTGAATTGGATAAAAAGAAAACAATGTACGGGGCAGATTTCGATGTTTTCCTAACATCGTTTGTTCATTTATTTTTCATGTGTAGCTCCAAATTTCAACACTGCCTCTTACAAAGTGTTTACAGAGTTAGTTTCAGAGAATAGAGTAATAATCGATTGACGGACAAATAAAGATAAAAGTAAAATTCGGCAACACCCAATGCTGTAGGTCCCCCGCTATATATATATATATATTTAAAATATACAAACAATATCTTGAAGGAACAACTTCAATTTGTTGAATAGAACTGTAGATATTGTCGGGTCGCTTTTGTTGTGCTAATGTGATCCAAGTTTATCTGTAACCGTAGGGAAAATGTCACGTACGCAGAGATTGCGCTTTCCATAAATGCATTGTTGTCTGACGGATGGTGTGTAGTCTGCATAATGGAGTGGTTCAGATTTACTCTGCTCGCTGCACTGACTGCATGTAAGTTTACCTCTTTATTTGATGCTTTTCTTGTATCTAACTGTCAAACTACATTTATAGGATTAATTTTGGAGAAATCCTAATAAATCTAACGAATCGTAGAAAAATTCGGCATAAAGGAAAGTATAAATTTTTTTGGTCCTTTGTAAATAAAAGTGAATCAACAGACACAACATTTCTTTTTTCACACACACACACACACACACACACACACACACACACACACACACACACACACACACACACACACACACACACACACACACACACACACACACACACACACACACACACACACACACACACACACACACACACACACACACACACACACACACACACACACACACACACACACACACACATTACTAATTATTATAATATTTGTGTATTACATATTTTATATTCAAACAATGTTTGCTACAGTCTATTTCTGATGCATATATAATATTTTTAAAATTTATAATTACTTTACCTCAAGATGTTTTCTCCTTATTTGGGGCATGTTTTGGGAAACATAATGTTCCCATCCTCAGCCTTCTTAATTTTAAGAATTAAGAAAATTAAGAAGGCTGAGGAAGGGAACAATAAGTTTCCCAAAACATATCCCAAACAAGGGGAATAAACATCTTGAGGTAAAGCAATTATAAATTTTAGAAACATTATATTTTACATTGTATTGTATACACTATGGTATATATTTTATATACTATGTATTGTATATTGTGTATATACTACAGACGATTATACCTAACCTAAAAAATACAATGTAGGATGTAGCCTATAGCGATTGTTGTGGTATTGGTATAATTACGATTTATGGGTAATATAGGAAGAATATAAGTAAGAAACGTTGCATAAAATTGCACAGTAATTAATAGGCTAATTTACCGTTTCACAAAACAAACGAAACCGTTTCTTTCCACATTCCAATAACAAAGACATCGTTAAACTCATCACAAACATTGTAGTTTTGAGATTAGTTTTAAATTATCGCTAAATATTGTTGATAATGTAAAGTATTGAGCCCCGTAAATAATTGTACTATCTTCTTCCAGTTCATGTAACTTATATATATTAATTGGTAAATCAGACTATTGAAAATCATATACAAAAATTAGTTACAACAAATTTTAATAATAATTGTTCAATCTAACTTAAATAGACATTTTTAATTCAGAATTATTATTGAACATATTCGTGATCCTGTATATTTAATTTAAACAAATTTATCGTGAAGCTAAACTTTTATATACACACTAATGTTTATGATATTATAATTTTTAAAATGTATTTTAATTTTATTCATTTATAAACTAGAGTTATTACGAAATTAATGTTTGTTATTTAAACTTCAGTCTAATAATCGTTTTAGAAAGATTTCGTCTTTTCCTATTGAGTATTACACACGCGCGCGAGCGTCTATATATTTTTTATTTAATATTTATAAATTATTTACCTCAAGATGTTTTTTCCCTTATTTGGTACATGTTTCGGGAATACTATTGTTCCTATTTTCAGCCTTCTTGATTTTATATCTTGTGGAGTACTTGTGTTTAGTTGGTTGTTGTTATTGGGTCCTGTCGGTTTTTGGCACTTTATACTGGGGTTATTATGTGTGACTGTGGTGTACATATTAGCTTTTTGAGTATTTTCAATGTTCAGTGCTTTGAATATTGTGTCATGTTTTGTATTTATTTGTATTTCTTCAAGTATTAGTTTGTTTTGTGTTTGAATATTTGTAAATTTTCCTATATGCTCATTATGGTGCCTTTGTGTGGTATGTGTTTTATTGGTGTCATGTTGGTTGTGTCTGGGAATTCATGCCCTGTGTGGCCACAAATCATTGCATGTGTTATTTTGAACACCTAAACGCCTACAAAAAGAAACAGAAATATATAAATCTATAAATACGCGCATACTTGAGCGCGTATAATTTATTCATTGCCTGCGCGCGTGTGTGTGCATCTGTACATAAACAACACCCTCAAACTCTTTATCTGTGAACTTACGATTTTGTAAAATATTCTTATATGTGGGAGAACCGTTATGTTTTTATGAGTATCACATGATTTTAAAACTTTGTAAACTCATTCGAATCTATGCTTGTGTGTTTACAGGCGGCTTAGCAGTAGGAGTTCCACCCCCGGCACAACCTCAGGTTGTCAATAGCTTACCGGTTAACTCAACCGAGTCCAGATTTAAACAACACGACAAACTCATTTCTGTAAGCAGAGAATTGCAATCATATTTTCTCCTAGATCTGATTAGCAGTTGGTGCTAACATTTTAAAAAGCACATACAATAATTTGTGCACACGTGTACAACTTACTCCTGAATAATATAGTTTAAAGTGAATTGAATCTCTGTCAGCTTTAGTGAAACATAATTGATGTTAACATTCAGTTTGTGTGTGTAAAAATAGTTTCTGATTACATGTTGTAGACTATCAAGAAGATTTACGAAGACACGAGAAACAACAAAGGAGGCTCAGACGGAAACGTCGAAGACTTTTGCGACGTGTGTAAGACCATACTACAATATCTGAAAGATGAGTTCATAAAAATTTCAGGTGACGAATTCGTTAGAATTCTTGAAGACGTATGCAAAGTTATTCCTACTTCACGTGACGAGGTAGACGATATTAGTAACAATAGTAGTAGTAGTAGTAGTAGTAGTAGCAGTAGTAGTAGTAGTAGTAGTAGTAGTAGTAGTAGCAGTAGTAGTAGTAGTAGTAGTAGTAGTAGTAGTAGTAGTAGTAGTAGTAGTAGTAGTAGTAGTAGTAGTAGTAGTAGCAGTAGCAGCATCAGCAGGAGCAGCAGCAGCAGCAGCAGCAGTATTATTGTTATTGATGTTGTTGTAATAATGTAAAAGAAATAATTATAATAGTAATAATAATAATAATAATAACCACTTTTATAATTTCACATAACAACATGAGAACATGCAAACATTTACAATAGTATTTTAACAGTATAATAGTTTAATAGTATTTAAACATTGACAATAGTATTAATTAAAGATGATTCTTTAATGTTTCAGTTCATAAATATTCACTGAGCATACGTCTCTCGCAGTGAATATTAGGGTTTAATTTCCTGCGCTAGTCTGTTCCATTGGATTTCCACTGTTCTGCGAATGTCTTCTCGCCACCTAGTCAGTCGTCGGCCCCTTTTCCTCTTCCGCGCCACTGGTCACCCCTCAATAATACTTAGGTCTGTCATATTTCATTCCGGCAACATACCAGCCCAATTTCATTATATTGTTTCACAACATATCGTCATCACTTTTTGCATGTTAAAGTTACACGTCTGAGTACCGTATATTGGAATCGGAATTATATATTTCTCTTGAACGTGAGACAAAAATATAATCTGTCTAATGCTACAGACGTTTATACTACCTATATATATATATATATATATATATATATATATATATAATATAATAAGATGTTACGGAACACTGTACTTAAGACACACAACACTAACTATTTAGCACACAGTCAATTTTAAAACAATTTTGGTAAATTCCTGGACACAATGTTCAAATATTTTAAGGCAGGTGGAACTTCAACAAATAATTAGAAACTTGTCAAATTTTATTTAAATTATTCTAAATGTATGGATATTTCTTAATAGATTAATAAATGTAGATATATTTATTATTATAATAACATAAATATTTTTATTTTTATAATAATATAAATATTTTTATTTATATAATAATTTAAATATATTACTCAAGCCAAATATACATAGATTAAAGACGAAATATCAAATAATTACAGAAAAATCGAGACTATATTAATAAGCAATTAATTAATGTACATCTTCTATTAGCCAACACACTTGATTATCATGCATGGAATAATAAATATATTAATATGCTTAAAATTCTAAATAAACACAAAACATATAAATTTAACATAATCAAAAGAGCTTAACAATCAACATTAACCAACATTTAACCAAAAATCCTTGACCAACATTTACACAGATTAAGTAATAACCACACTTTTCACCCTAAATTCCTAAATTTATCTACTACTAAAATCACTAAAAACAAAATAGCTACTCTAGAAAAGTAAAAATAAAAACTACTTGCAGAAAATACCATATTGAATATTATAGGCCTAAGTATAGTTATGTAGATAACTGCCTAATTGCATAGAATGTTAAAAATAACTAATATTTTATTATTTGATGAAATTTCAAACAGGTAAACCTGTAACATTCACATTCATTTTAATCTGATAATTATACATTTTTATCAGAATACATAAAGCTTTATGTTATTATTTAACAAATTATAATGCTAATATAATGGCACTTTGATCTACTTGTGTTTGATTTACGGTTTTTGCATGTTCAAATTTCTTTGCTTTCCAAACGTTCTTTAACTCATTGACTTTAGTAAAGAGATAAATAATACGTAAAATCTCGCTCTACCACTAACTCTTTCTCCTTCTCTGTTTATCTAATTTCCCCTCCGACAACATCTTTCTCATTCTACCCCCTACCGTTCTCTGGTCATTATTGTGATCTTTCAGGCCTATTGAACACCTCCATTCCTGCTTATTTTTCAACCCTAATAAAACAATTTCGTGTGTGTTAGCGTTTATTTACGTTTCCGTTCCAACCTGGACACTCCAAGAATATTTCACTAAGTATTATTAAGAGACACTTGTAAATAAGACTAATAAAAATAAAAATTGTTACAATTATAAATATATTTATAAATATATTAACAAATATAACAATCTTATAAAGTATGAAGTCTTTTGAGACTTTTACATTTCATCATACTACAAATAATAAGTTCCCCATATTACTCTTAAATATTCAATTTAATATACAAGCGACAATAATTAGTTCTTCACGAACAAAACCATCTAGTCGTTCATCCCCTGTTACGCAAAGTGACTCCTAAAAAATTAACAGGGAAAGTTAATTTTTAGTTAAGAACTTGCAGTTAAAATTAAGCATATCTTGTAGTTAATGATTTTAAGAAATTTAAGAAATCCCATTCCACAGTGCAAGAAAACTATTGTTCAGATCTTTAAGTTGTGGCAACTGATAAAATAAAGGAATAACTTCTGAAATTTACTTATAAAAAACTCTGAATTTAGTTAAGCTATACTGAACTTATGAAAAGCTTAGAGTAGTGACAAGACAAACTAGCAGCAACGTAGCAGCGGTCATAAGGTTTTGATTATATGTCTAAGGTATTGTTATGTCTAAGCCTAAGGTGTAACTCATTTCTAGTCCAAAATCAATTTATGATTACGGTAAGAAAATAAGAAACATGCTTATTGACAGCAAGTAGTATATTTTAATTGTGTTTTGTTGAAGATATTTACTTCATTATTCCAACTTTGTCGTGTTTACTTGTCAAACTGCTACTTGTATTGTTCCGGACGAGTCCTTTCAGCGTTTCCATTTTCAAGTCCTAAACCACGACCTAAGAGCTAGTCGTGGTTTAGGACTTAAAAATGGTGGAAACACTGAAAGGCCTCGTTCGGAACATGACATGTAGCGGTTTAGGAAGTAAACACTTGCTAACTCCAAACAAAGTTGGAGTTACAGAGATTGCTAATTTAAATAATACTTCGTTATTATTTGATTTACTTTAAACTTAAAAATTAATTTTTCTTTTCTTTATTTAATATTTATTATTTAGTATTTTGTTTACATATTTTGCTTGTGTTAACGATATTCGTATTAACATTGACCAAACAGAATCATTTTTAATTTTATGCCTGTATTGTTGATACTGTCGGTATTATAATATATTGACCTTCGATTTACATTAAAGAATTTACAAATTTATTTATTCCTCCTCCTCCTATGGCGCTACAGCCCAAGTCGGGCCCTGGCCTCCACCAATCTCCGCCTCCAAACTACTCTATCCTTTGCAGCCCTCCTCCAGTTTCTTATCCTAATGTCCCTCACCTCCTCTGCAACCCCACCTTCCCACCTCTTCGTCGGTCTGCCTCTAGGTCTCGTTCCCTCCCATGTACCCAGCAGAGCCCTTTTGGGATTCCTGCCATCCTCCATTCTCATAACATATACGGCCCAACGCAATCTTTGCATTCTTATAAATTTTGAGACTGGTATCTCTTTATATATTTGATACAGTTCATTGTTGTATCTCAATCTCCATGAACCATTTTCTTGTATTGGGCCTATAACGCGTCTGAGGATTTTTCCTTTCAAAGGTGTCTACTATGTCGGCTGTTTTCTGTGTGACTGTCCATGCCTTACACCCGTAGAATATATTTATTACTAACGCAAAATAACTAGTATTTTTCAGAAATATTAATGTTTATAATTTTAGATGTTCAAAACTAGTTTAACGTAGTTTAATCATGCCTTAGTGCCTATCAGCTGTTGATGAGTATGGCCACCTGATATATACTATGATTACGGAGACAACAGCGGACTCACTGTGTCAGCTGATTTCCCTATGCACAGGAAAGTCAACATTAGACAACAAAGTGAATTTATCAAGTCTTCACGCTCAGCATTACCATACAAGTGAGTAAATTGAAACTCTTACGTTTAAGACTTATCCGCTACAGGCCAAACGGTATTTAAAATATTTTTAGGCGACGACTTACCACTGAATTCGACATTAAATATTCACAGTGGATGAAAGAACGATGTGTAATAAGTAATAATATTTTTGTCTCTTAGATTATAAACTTTATCATCCAATTAAAACAAACTTTGTTGAAATTATAGTTTATTTGTACTTTAAATAACAATTCTTATTTTTAACGTGTAACCATTAGAGTTACAAGTTTACAAATAGGTCTACCACCCTGCTTTACAATCACCCCTGTTTAAATGTTTAGTTTTTCTCTTTCTTCAAATTCATAGTGGACCAATCGTAATCTTTATTACAGTATATGTGTAGTGTGTGTGTGTGTGTGTGTGCGTGCGCGCGCGTCTTTGTGTGTTTATATATATTTTTATATTATTCTTTTGTAAGTAACTCTTTGAGTTTCTTGCAGGTCTCCAATGTAATCTCTTCAAATAAATACACTGAAAGTAGGTTTATTTTCACCTAGCGCACGTTTTACAGAAATTGTTCTCACTGTTGCACAGCACTATAGAAAAATTATTCCGAAAATAACTATAGAAAAATAAGAGGAATAATTTTTTTATAGTGGTGTGCAACAGTGATAATTCTGTTTGTGATTGTAACCACTAACACAATTTTCTTAATTAAACTTTAGAAATTATTCTGTATCTTCCGTGGTTTGTTTGAATTGTAATCGAATGTTTCGCTTACAAGGTGGTGAAAATAAACCTACTTGCTATATATTTTTACATTAAATATATACGTGGGAGGCTTTATTTGTATTACTCAGTACAAGGACATGGCAGTTCTACCACACAAAGACAGGGGGAGACTGCGGAGAACACACATTGTGGAAAATCATCCTGACGGTAACAAAGATAGGTCTATCCGTCAAAGTGTTGTTGAAGCGATGAGTAAATTTTAACGTCAAGCTCATAAACCCGTTACAGGAAACCCCCTCTCACTCTCTCTCTCTCTCTCTCTCACACACACACACACACACACACACACACACACACACACACACACACACACACACACACACACACACACACACGACGATAATCATTTTAATTTAGTGCCGCAAAAGGCTAAAAACTTACAGGTATGTTTAAACACACTGTGTATTATATCAGAGTAACAGGTCCGTTTGCAATTGTTTACGCTGTGTACAGAATAGTGTACAATTCATTAATTTTTATATTTTAATACTAATAAAAGTTTTACAAGAAAATATTTTTTAATATTTTATGAATTTACATATGTTTTGACAGTACTCCAACTATCATCAATATCGAAATATATGTAAATTTACAAAATAATAAAAAACATTTCTTGTAAAACGTTTTTTTACATTAAAATAAAAAATATATAATACAAGAAAAATGTGAGCATATATGAATTAATTAATTATATTTCATAGTTGACTATTTACGAAATGATTTTAAATACATGGAAATGGATTTATTTTCTAGTGCTAACTGGTATGTGTACTTTTCAATGTGGAAGGCATTATTATATAGTTACCTTTATCCATTTTAATGTGCGAAGAATTTTAGTGCTCTGTGATGTTAGTTAATTATTTTACGTTTTTCTTTCTGAAGTTCTCAACGCTACGTTGCTCTCAATGTCTGTTCATCGTGTAAAGCGGAAACTGCAACGAAGTTTCAAGCACCACCCTAGTCTTCTTCTTCTTCTTGGCCAGCAGTCTCGGCGAACCTTTCCGTTGGCTGTTTTATTTTAACGGCATTTAATTCAATATTTTTACTGCCTTTTTTTTATAATGCCCTATTGATGTTTTTAACACATTTCTAGCTACAAGTTATATGTTTCATAAAAGTACCTATTTAATTAGATTTATTCAGACGTATGTTGTGTTTATTTTCAAACACTTTCATCCGCTGTATATTTTCTTCGTTTCGGTCAGCTATGGGCCATGTTGATGCAGCTATTATCTTATCTAAACTTTAAGCTTTCCCCAGTACTTGTGAATTTGTTTTCGGTGCGCTTCCTTTGTTTGCTCAGTTCGCGTCTTGCCTGTTTCCTGTTCTCAGCTTGACCGTTTGGCGAAAACACTGGTGTGTTCCAGTTTCTTCTTAAGAGGATCACGTTCCTGGAAGTTTTGACGTGTAATCTCCACTTCTTCCAGATCACTTTTTATCTATGTAAACAAGATCTCTTTGGTATTTTTACTTAACAAGTAGTCAAAATCTAGCTGGTCAACGTCTATGGGCTCATACGTGTCGAATGACCATATTCTTCTCCGTAATGTGTCGGTTGTCTGGTCTATATATATGTGTATTGTTAGTTTTTCTGTATTCACCGTGTTTTTTAAAGGAGCCAAATTTTTCCTCCGGGTCTTTCTTTCTTTGGCTTATAGTTTCCATATTGGCTTCTATATTTACTTATATTAACTTAATTCTTATTTCTGGACAAATTATACAATCAGATTTACAAGATGATTAATGAAGCTCAGATCGGGGGCCTACATCTTGTGGATACGGGTTTGGCAATCTCGATGTGCCCTAGCTGGATTCTCACTTTGCTTCCACTTATCTTGAGTGAGATCCCTTCCTTCAGTCTTTTTGTCTAGTATCTCTTGACTGCCTCTCGTTCTTTTATGACCCCGACGCTATTAGATTAATCTAGGGCTAGGGTGTCTTCCTTTTTTAATTCTAATTTCTTAATTTTGGTTGGCTTAGGATCTTATATTGCTCATTGATGCCGATAGGTGAGCACGGGAAATACTAAGAAACGTTGTTAAGTATCAGAGTAACTGACACAAAGCCACTAAATCCTATCTCAGAAAGAGAAGGGTGAGAGGGCGAATTTCCTGCCCTCCAAAACAGGCGCATTTCGGCTAAGGTATGATAACCCTGACAGAAGAGTCGCTGGTCCTCCTGGTAGGGGGTTGTGCAACAGGCCGGTAACCTGTTCATGTAAAACTTTGAAATACTTGTTGTATCCAAAGCAGCCTCGGAGTAAGGTCTGGAACTATATTAAAGCTATTGGTAGAAGAGACATGGGTCGTCCGAAGATGAGATGGGTGTCGAGACAGGTTTATATAACCTAATCTTTGAATAGGAGATGAAAAAGAAGAATAAAGAAGTAACTGAAAACACACACACACACACTTCCGTCCTTTCTCACAAATATCACTTATCGGTTGAACACTTAACCTCCCCCCCCATTTAGTAGAGCTCTATAGTAAAATAATGAATTCTGGATAGGCTAAATTTTATGTTAGCTTGATTAGAATTATGTTATTTCAAGTTTGTTCAGTAATCGATAATACGGTATTTGTGGAAGTAAACTTTTAAGGGTCAATATACCCAACGTATAAATAATAAGTTATAAAAAATAAGACTGTAGAATAGCTATAACGTAATTGATAAAGTTATAGATTATGTGTTGATTAAGATATATATATATATATATATATACATACACACGCGCGCGTGTGTGTTCAAACGATTGGCTTGAATTCTGTCTTCTTTCTGTTGAATTGTAGGATTACCTGAAGTTTCACAGGCGGCAAATGCAAATAGGATATATTGACAGCGTTAGAAACGGCTGCTACAGTCACGTCGAAGCCGCGATATGCTTGATCCAGACAGCGCAGAGCACAGAATGCTAAAACAGTGATATCAGAAAACACAGTAATCCTGGCGGGAGTTAGAAATATGTACGTAGCCCAGACATGACAACTATCAGATGAAAATGACAACCAGAAATCATCGCATTCACTGAACATTATCTTGTGAACTACATAATTCGTTTCAAATAAATACATTACCATAAATTTTAATAGAACCTAATTTTTAATCCAAATATATTGAACAAAACTGTTTCTTGTTGTAAAATTATCTTTGATTTATTTTTTTATCAATTTCTAATCTAACACAACGCAGATGCATTAATCTACAAGTTGTATTCGGCACACGTAAAGCTTGTATAAGCCTGCTGATTTCTGACGCCACCTGACTGAGGAACCTCCTCTTCGTCTCACACCATTTATAGTCGGCTGACCCAACACCATAATATTCTACAAAGTGCTTACCTAGGAAAAGTCCCGTATCGGTTATTATAATTTGCCGATTTCACTGTGATTAAAATACCATGTTAAGGTTAATTTGCACTAAATTTTGTTGACGTACTCTTCACCTTAAACATTTATTATTATTATTATTATTAATTCGGGGTCAAAACGTCCTACGACGTTGTCCGATGCCCAACCTCCATTGCTGTCTGTTTTCATCGTTTAGTCCTCTATCGCTCATTGATCTTCTACAGTAGTGCCCTCTAGTCGGCCTTGTTCCATTCTTTGTACGTGTCCGTGCCAGATTAGTTGTTTTTATTCATTGCAGTCGATTGTCTTTTGTACGCCTATTTCTTCTTTGATCCTTTAATTTCGTATTCGCTCTAGCCTTGTAATTCTAGCAGCTCGAATCAAAGCATCCATTTTTGTAGCTTCCAACTTTTATTTTACCTGTTCTTTTATTTTCCATGTTTCGGATCCGTACATCAACGTGCTTTTAATCATATCGTATATTGTTTTATTCTTTCTTTTCCAATTTCTGTGCTCCATAGAATCCCATTCAATGATCAACTTATTTGTTTTGCTTTGTTTATTCTTGATTTTATTTCAACATCATCTGTTCCTTCTTCATTAAAGTTTATTACAAAGTATTTATAGCTGTTGCGTTTTTATACGTTCGTTGGTTTCTAAGATTAAATCTGTTGTTTCTTCTCCGACACACAGCTACTGCGTTCATCAGTGATCCCTATTTTTTATACTCTTTCTTCAGTTTATGTGTCATATATTCCAGGTCTTCTTTATCATTTCCACATATCACTTGATAGTTCGCAAACGTCAGGGTGTACAAGCATGTGTCATCGTCAACTTCAATACCCATCCCTTTGGATTTTTCCTTCCAATGGGTTACTTGCATTTTTTTCTTCCATTTGCAACGTAAATTTTGAAAAGCTTGGGGCAGATGCAACAGCCCTGTCTTAATCCTTTATTTACTTGAACGGTTCCATCTTAAATATTTTATACTACTTATTTATCCGTTCCATTATCAAAATACTCTGGGTTAGTGTCACTGCACTATCGATAGTCGTGTTTTTTATTCATATTTTAATTCGGGTTTGCGAGAAAATGTAGTCGATAAGTTTATAGTTACGTCGTACTTAAAAAGTTATATTTTATTTTGTCTGTGTTATCTGTTAGAATTTATTTTTTGTTCATTAAGTTATATGTATAGTGTAAAATTCCCAAATTCCTCTTCAATTAAGCCCCAAGTTGCTGGTGCTATTTGTAAAAATACCGGATTATGCCCTCTAATTTGTGTGTTTCTTGTAAGGTAAAATATATAATTTAATTTGGTTAATTACCTTATTATTGTTAAAATCAAATAAACAACTTTTCTTTTATTTTTTTTTCTAAAATTCAAATAAATTTATTATTCCTCTTTGACATTTATTAATGATGTTGACATACAATGTCTCTTCATTTATTAGTAATTAATTTCAATTGTACAACATGACAACTTTTATAATCTCAGGGTTAAAGTATAATTCATGTCAAAGTATTGTTCAAGTCATAACATAACATAAAACACATTATTTATAATGAATGTTTTGTAATTGTATGTTGTTAATGTATGTTGAATAGTGGTAGTAGGTCGTTTGGATCATACAAAAAGATAATTAAAACTGAACTCTTAATATTAATAATTAGAGTTTACTAATAAAATTAATTATTAAATTGTTTAAATTGTTTGTTTTATAATTGTTCACTGTAACTCTCTTTTTAAAACGTGATAATGTTTGTTAAAATATCTGGCTTAGTCTATCGGAATGATCTCACCAATCTGTAGTTTTCTTGAGAACTTCTTTCTTGATTTTTTACTTCAGTACATCAAATTTTCTTTTGTACTTGAGATTAAACTAGTATTCTTCTAGGTTTTATCTAATGGTTATTCTGGATCATTTCATTCTTCATCAGTCATTAATTTTAATATACATTCAGTAGTAAATTTAATATGTTCTCCTGGTTCTTTTCAATTTTCTCCCAACAATAATTCTTTTTTACCTAAAACTCTAATTTATTAAGTTAAGGTTTTGGATCATACTCTTGGGTCTCAGGTTCGATTTTACATTTTATAAGTAATATTATTGCCTCGTATTTTATTTTATCTTCGTCGCTAGACGATATTGTGAGTTCATAACGTAAGATTCCTCTCTTTTTAGGTATTTACACCTAGTTTATTCATACCACACGAGCTATATAGTATTCTCATATAAATTATATGTTTCAACGATGTTCATTATAATTGGGTTGATACACTTTCACTAGACACTTTTTTTCTTTTTATCGTTTCTCACTGTTTTTCTCACTTTCTATCACCATTACACAACATAACTGTGGTAATCATAATCTGATATGATTATGTATGTAAAAATTATATCATTCACCGTCTGTGATTCAATACTACAAAATAAATGTCTGAGGTACACATACCCCCTCATAGTTTTACTCTATTGCTTGTGACCTAACAAATGTCTTTTACTTATTAACTACGTTTAACATTTGTACATTTTAACTCTATTAATTAATTATTATTTACATGTTTGTCTGTCACTTGATCTTCCCTTCTGGATATTATTGTCTTCGTAAGTCATGATTCGTCATTGGCATAGTTATTATTTAAAATACTTTTCTTATATGCTGGCTGTCTTATCATTAGTTACACTCAATTATTATTTTTGTTCTCTCTACTTTTGGTCATGTTATAATAGTTATAAGTTATTAGTAAATTATTTATTTAAAATAATATTTTAATATGTTTTATTATGCAGAGCTGTACTTTTTGCATGAAAAAATCATCGTATAAATTCAAGAGAATATCAAACTTAGGACATGTGCAAAGCACTACGTCGGTAAAGTAAGGTGGTATTAAAACTTATTAATTCTATGACAAGAAGAAGTTATAAATGAAAAATTGCAATCAATTAAAAATAAAACAACTTCCTGCAAAGCTACTCAGTTGTTAGTATTCATATTGAAAAGGCTGTTTGTGTAAGCTGATGGTACTTTCCTTATTTCCGTGTACAAAATATAATATACATTATCAGTTGTCAGGTTTTTCCGTGTTGCGTTGGTGTGATGCATTATGCATGAGAATGATGAGTTCTGTTATGTATACACTTGAAAAATTGCGTTAGTGTGTATTACGAGTTTTTTCTTTATTTTTATACAGAAGACAAAAGCAACTTAAACCTATACCCCCCCACACACACAAACGTGTTAGAATATTTTTCTCATTACTTATAATCGCCTCCATTTTATTGACAGTAGTTTCTTGTATCTGAAATGCAAACACTGACTTTTAAGAGACTATGTACTATGTACGTAAGTTTTTACAGTGTTGTAGTTATCCCGTATGTGTGATCTCTTTATTGTTTCTTCTTCTTGTCCACCATCTTCTTCTTCTTCTTCTTCTTCTTCTTCTTCTTCTTCTTCTTCTTCTTCTTCTTCTTCTTCTTCTTCTTCTTCTTCTTCTTCTTCTTCTTCTTCTTCTTCTTCTTCTTCTTCCTCCTCCTCCTCCTCCTCCTCCTCCTCCTCCTCCTCCTCCTCCTCCTCCTCCTCCTCCTCCTCCTCCTCCTCCTCCTCCTCCTCCTCCTCCTCCTCATCCTCCTCCTCCTCCTCCTTCTTCTTCTTCTCCTTCTTCTTCTTCTCCTCCTCCTCCTCCTCCTCCTCCTTCTCCTTCTTCTTCTTCTTCTTCTTCTTCTTCTTCTTCTTCTTCTTCTTCTTCTTCTTCTTCTTCTTTTTTGCAAGTACAGTATAAAGCTCAAAGCTTATTACATCGTTTGTTGTTACAACTGATATAACCTATTCATCTTTTCATCGGCCGTCCCAGACTTATACTTCTTTTACGAATAAATTTTGCGCTTAGGTGTTGTATTCTTGATGGGATGGATCCACACGACCGATGTGATCGAACCATTTTGGTCTATAATTCTCACTATATCATTCAATGTTCTGACAGCTAATTCATAACATATGTCCGCATTCCTTTTTCTATCTAACCTGGTATACCCGGCTACTGATCTAAGGAGCCTCATTTCTGCACTATGCAGTCGACTTTTTATTGTCTTTAAGACCAGTAACTTCCGGCTTTCAATTTCACTTTCTTGAGACTAGTTTATACATATTTTCTGGTATATTTATTATGCCATGTAAAACTATCCTCTGTAAAAGATTACTTAAAAACGTCACTAAAAACGGTAAAATGTGTTCAAGAACAAGAACTGGCAAACTACGGCTGCCGATTAAAATCAGGTCTCCGTATATGGTCCGTGAATGAATCTTTTTGCAATTTTAAAAGCCAAATACATGTAACTTAGCATTAGGTATTTAAAACGTAACGTATTTAATGTTTGTATTAATAAGCATTTACGGAAATACATATAGTATAATTACACGTATTGGTTTTACTTAATGTTACCGATTTTTGAATTTGTTTAAAGGAGGATTCCAGAAACATTTTTGTGTATTGGAAGTTCAACGCTATTTTTGGTTCATTTCCATTTTTCTTATGTGTCTAACATTCGAAAGATATTATCATCTGCACCTTAAGGTATTTAGACATAATGGATAGCTCTTTTCAGAGAATGTTTGCCGACCGCTGTTCTAAAAGATTCCAAATATGTTGTTTTCTTCACTAAGTTTATTACCTTTTTTCTCTAGAGTGCTGCATATTCTTAAATGTAGAATTATAAGATAATGAGTTAGAGTTTAATTAACTACATCAATAATAGAAAAATATATTTTTGTGTTTTTCGAAATGACGGACCTGATTACTTACTACATTAACTAAACTTCAAACAAATATATTGTTACTACGGTCACACAGATCACACAGATACACTGGAAACGGAGTAACTGACACCAACAAAGTCAATAATTACAAAATTTATTATGAGAACCGTTAGAAACCAACAAATGCACTCCTATACAATAATTTAAGTTTAATTTGTCCACAACATAAATGTCACCTTATTACAGATTAGCACTAATTAACACAATAATCACTTCCCACTAAATCGCAACAATCACTTCGATCCGCACTCGTAAAATCGCCATAAGTAACTGGACTGCTAAGTCGGCAACTGACGCTCATATATGACCCGCAGAGGTTCCAGAGGAATCTATCACTTCCGAGCCACGAATCGAGAAAAGGTGTCGTTTCAAGCGCCTGGAATTTACTAGCAGCAAGATCAGTGCGCTCCCTCGTCACATTGCGCCGACTACGAGCCGTCTGGAACAGCCACGAATGATGCTGCAAATTGAGTATTAAGTAATACTCTTTCATCTCAACATAGCAATATATAATACCATTACATTCTATTAGGAAAATAAATACTCTTAAACTGTACACTTAGAATAACAACTGAGGGAATGCGTTTATTGCTTTTAGTGTGTAAATAAAATAGCCTTTGCCGCTCGGCTTTCGAGGAACTGTACAACACGCCAGACACAAGTGTCGACCTGTGTGAGAGTATTGCGTAATTAAATGCGTGCACGTGTAGCTTGTTTCACTTAAGTCGCTACCTAATTAAAATTATTTTATCCATTAAGTTAATTCAATTTATTTAAATATAATTATTTCACTACCGACTCGGAACACAAAACTTTTTATTGGTAAAAACGTAAAAGTTTTACCTGATAACCTGAACCAGTTTTCGATTTTAAAAAGCTTCCTCTGAAAAAGCTTTTTAAAAGCCAAAACCGGTTCAGGTTATAACGTAAAACTTTTACGTTTTTACCAATAAAAAGTTTTGTGTTCCGAGTCGGTAGTGAAATAATTATATTTAGTTAAGTAACGGACACGGCGTCGTGGGCAACGAAATCCATCAATTTATTTGCTGATACTCATGGAATGTAAATTTTCTGACTGCAGATTTCAATCTTTTTCAAGTCTTAGTAGTAGAAGGACGAGGCATCTTTCTTTTGTATGATCAAAGTAGTTTACGGAGATAACGTAGGACGCCTTATCAGGCTGAAAGCACAACGTCGAATCCAATAGCATGCTTCAGTTTGATTACCCTAGGATGTATACCTGGTACTTGTTTATACCACGAGTCATTTTAAAGATTTTATTTTAAGCATTCAGTGTTTTCAAACGCGAAGATGTTTCGAGGCGCGTACAGAGAGTAAAAGTACATTGCATATAACCCGTGAGAAGGATATTTTTTTGTCGGAAATGGTAACACTGCCTTTGCTGTTGATCGATTCCCCATATTGGATAACAGAACAGACTTTGCTTGAGTAGTTCGTATTACACATATTGGAGTCGCAGCATTTTGGATTCAGAGTCCCGCAAAATGCTGAGTTCACTCCGTAATAGGTTCTCTTAATGGAGAAGGTAACTTCTCGTCAAAATTCATAGAAAAATCACAGTTTGTTATAGTTACGGTGTGGCTGATCCACAATAGGATTTGGCATCAGAATGTTGGTGTTGGTTCTGCGCTGATTGACCTTGGAAATGGGATGTTTTGTATATCTGTCGCATAGTTCGGACTTCACACCCAATGGTTATCACTCGTAGCCTGAAGAAATCTAGCGTACAAGATTTGGCGACCATGATGAGGTGAAAGGTGAGATCTTTATGTGGTTCAGACAACTGGCGACAGAGATTTCTGTGACGCGGAAATACAATTGTTGGCTTCCAGGTTTAAAAAATATTTGGATAATGATGGTAATTATTTTGAAATGTAAAGATACAAGTATTTAAGTAACTATAATTTAAAAAATTGTAAATAAATATCTTAAAAGGTGTTAAGGTTTTTGTAAGTTTGCTTTTTAAATCCCTCGTTAAATAAAACTCGTGTTTCCCATTTAAATCTATGTAAGAAATTTATGCTTTAAAATATTCAATATGACTTACTTAAGGCAGCCACTCTTGTATAACTCCCAACCTACTCTGGTTGTACGAAAAGGTAAGGTTATTTTTTATCAATATGAGAGACATGGGGGGAGAGGAGAAAGAAAGAGCGAGAGGGAGATAGAAAGACGGAGATAGACAGACAGACAGACAGACAGAGGAGGTGAGTAGGGGATATACATAGACAGAGTGTGTGAGATAAAGGAGAGAGAGACAGAGATAGAGGGAGAGAGAGAAAATATGTGTACTTTCGAGTACAAAACTACAGTTCGGTCGGCGAGTGATTTCTTGCAACCGACGCCACACTAAATGCGGTTAAAATACGGACTCCGGTCTCTCCTTTCATTTCTCTTCTTTATATTGCCACATCAACCGCCTTTGTGTCCATTTCTCTCCGGAGGTATGCAATTAAGAGTTTTCTTCGGTAGAAAGACAGGTATCGCGGAAGAGATGTGATAATAAATGTTTTATGGGGGGTGCGTTAATGAGAAGTACCAGTTAAACCAGCTACAAAATACTCAATATCACATAACATAACCGCGCGTGGCGTGCGCACAGACACACACGCGTGCGCTCCCGTGTTTTTTCGCTGTGTGTGTGTGTGTGTGTGTGTGTGTGTGTCTCTCTCTCTCTCTCTCTCTCTCTCTCTCTCCCCCTCTCGCTCTCTCCCTCTCTCTCTGTTCGGCTTCTATCATGCCCGTACCAAATCAACATCCATTTCCCTACGCTGTGTGTTAGGCCTACAATGGCTTCTGTTCCCCACAGAGACAGACTACAGTTTGCCAATACCAGTACGTAAAAGCTAAAAAGATAATCAGAATTTTACATGAACTTCTGTAAAAGGTGTACAAGGTTTAATATTTAGTAGTTCCAACTTTGAAACACGCTGTTCTTTTATTTGCAAAATGTAAAATCTTTATACAGTGTTTGAGCAATACTGTACCAATAGTCGTAGCCATCTTATTTTCCTGGCGCCGACATGTGAAGGCTAGATAAATGCGACTTTAGAATTACGAATGTTTATAACGTTTAAAACAGTAACATATTACAGCGTTATCTTCATTACGACATTGCAGTGGAGCGCAACAGTACACCAGGGACAGTTTCGAGCACGTACTCTCGCGTGATAACACAAAGTCTTGTTTTATTTCTTCACATTTCTTAAATGTTATTTTGTTGTTTCAGCAAAGTAAAATTTATGTTTGCTATTATACGTGCGCTTGAAAACAACGTCAACAACATTTCTACAGGATGTATTTATTTGCAAACATGTCTGTGTTTACACAAAAGTCTGTGTTCCCACAGGCAAAAGTAAAGTTTTCTAACGTGTGAAGGGAACAAGGAATTTGTTATCAGTAGACTACCAGTGTCTGATATTAAAAAAATTAAAAATTGCAATGTAAATCACACTGAAACGACATTAGTTTGTATTAAGTAATCCAAATTCGACATATATTGACATCAAACATTGTTCTCATTTCTAACAGATTCATCCCCATAATCTTCTTTTTTTTCTTCTTCTCGATCTTCTAATTACTATCTTCATCATCAACATCGTTATCATGTCCCCTAAGCATGAAAATTTGTAGTTTATAATATATATATTGTGAAACTTATGATTAAATGAAGAGAAAAGCACAAGATTGATCACAATGGAAGACTGTTGCAAACCATTCTTAAGATTGAAGGCATAATAATAAAAAATATAAGAGATAAGTAATAAGAGATTAGTTTCGCAAGCTAAATACCTAGAATACCTACAATATAAATACACCTAAATACGTAAAAGTTATTACTTGCTAAAAGTAAAACAGTTTGGAAAAATTACAAAATTGATGAAATTATATTAAATATTATACTAAAAATTTATTTAAAATAAGTTTCCGATTTTGCAAAACTTGTTATGCATACTTTTTTCCTACTTTTGAATTAAAACAGAGAGACGTTTTCAACTCCGCGCCACCAAAAGTCTTTTAGCCTAAAACACGTAGGAACACAAGAAACGGTGTTTTACTAAGCAAAACATCTAGTTTTTCTACCGCAGAGAATAATGGTAAATATTTGTTACTAGGAGAATAATTAAATTTAGTATAATTTGGAAGTATTGATTTTTATAAATACCTTATTGAAGGGAACTGACTTTTGGTAGAGTAAATGGAGTAATGCGTTTGCAGCTGTCCTAGAGCAGGAGTCTCCAAACTTTTTCACTTGAGGGCCGAATTGAAAAATCTTGGAAGTCAGGCGGGCCAACACACACACACACACACACACACACACACACACACACACACACACACACACACACACACACACACACACACACACACACACACACACACACACACACACACACATATTGTAAACTTATTTTTTTTTAAGTTTATGAAATAATCAAGTGAATAAAATTGGTACAAAGGTTTTTTAAAAATATATAGACACTTGGTACGTTTCATAGATTTTATTTAATTCTGACAGCTGTTTCCACTTCTTAAGCCATTGTCAAAGAGATGATTAATATCGTAATAAAATAGGTATTTAAATAAAAATTAAGCAGACTTATCCATAGAAAACAAATTTATTTATTCAAAATAATGTAAATAAAGGTAAGGAAAAAATAATTATTTTTTGGGTTTTTTATTAACGTATGGGATGTGTGGATTTGCTTCTGACATAATGTTTGTACATTTTGGGTCAAATGTTGATGTTCCTGTCACTAGAATGGATTTCACGTGTTCATCTGACAAGTTAGCCCCGCACTTTGATTTTATATTTATTTCTTGTTTAGTTATTTAGTAAAATGTTATAATATTTGAAGTATTTTGACGATCTATTTAAAAAGCACGTAGAATCAGCCGGGTTGCTGCGGGCCGGATCCGGTCTGCGGGCCGTAGTTTGGAGACCCCTGTCCTAGAGAATTAAAAATTACATAACTCAGATATGCCACAAAAACAACGTCTTGCATAAACTGTACTTTTATACCTTATTTCATTTTGCATTTTGTGGTTTCACACCGTATCCAGTGGCACGTAGCTTATTTGTGACAACATATCCAGTAGTATCTGCAACTTGTCACGACCACAAATTATTATATTTTTAAAACCTACTGCAGGTGGTGTACTGGTCATATTTGTATATTTTTCTAACAAACTACATAAGCTGAAAGTTAAAGTACAAGGTATATTTTTCTTAATTTTTTAAATTACCATTTAATTTGGTTCTACCTTTAGAGATCAAGTAGAAAATGAAGATATAAGAACTAAACTAAATGTTTATAGTATGGCCAGCAGAATAAGGAAAGGACAAATACAATTGAGGCAGCATATCGAGAGAATGGAAGATATTAGGCTACCTAAACAACTAATACGATACAGACCTCAAGGAAGACGTGACAAGGAAGAGATAGCTGCAGTAAAGTCGGAAGAGGCTGTAAGCTTATACCTTGACGTGGGAAAGAAGAAAAAGACTATTTAATTGTTCTTTTATATAAAACAAAACATTGTGTATTTTAAGATATGCCCTTAGGTCTGCGGAATATGTTCTAGCCAATTACGTAAGGAGACCCTTCAGAACGTCAAATTTGCTATTCAAACAAAGTAATTGTTAATTTTTAGAATAGTACAGCCGACAGAAATTGTTGAATCTCACATTGATTATAGTACCAGATTGCCAAACACTTGGGTTTAACATTCCGTAATGATGTCACCGATTTTTTTAAGTTTCAAACCACAGGTTCAATAGAGTTAAACTTTTATGATTGACATAAATAACAATTTTCATTTCAGTTTTACTACTAAATAACATTTATAGCGCATTGTAATTAAATAAGAAAGACAAATATGTAACGTGGAAATTATTCTCGGTTGCGGTACAATATTACGTTAAGGGAGAAAAGGGCTAGACTAGAAGACACCGATAGGGGAATGTCGTCACGTAAGGAGAGATACGGTGTCAATTATTGAGATTTATGGCTTTGCCTCTCGTCTACCCCCTTTTTCTTGATAGGAAGCAATAAATATCCATTCATGAATTTCAGAATTCAAAGGCGAGACTATATATTTCAAAAATGTTATGTATTATCTCATCATCTTTCAGTTTTGTAGCGCTTAACTTTGAGGTATTTAAAATGTACTCACAAACGTTATTTTTACTTCAGAATTGGAAGTAAATTCGAAAACTTCTTCTTCTCCTTTTCAAGGATTAGATTATATAAACCTGTTCCGCCATCCATCTCATCCTCGGACGACCCACGCATCTTTACTCCGAGGCTGCTTTGTATACTACAAGTATTTCAAAGTTTTACATGAACAGGTTACTGGCCTGTTCCTCAACCCCCTACCAGGAGAACCAGAGACTCTTCTGTCAGGGTTACCAAACCTTAACCAAAAAGCCCATGTTTTGGGGCGCAGGAGATTCGCCCTCACGCTTTTCTTTCCGAGGCAGGATTTAGAGGCTATGTATCAGTTTTTCTGATACTGAACGTCTCTTAGTATTCCTAGTGCTCACCTATCGGCATCAGTGAGCACTCTAAGATCATAAGCCACCCAAAATTAAGAAATTAGAATTGCAAAAAGGAAACACCTTAGCCCTCGATTGCTCTAATAGCGTCGGGGTCAGAAAAGAACAAGAGGCAGTCAAGAGAGACTAGACAGAAAAGACTAATGGAAGGGATCTCACCCAAGACAAGTTGAAGCAATGTGAGAATACAGCTAGGGCACATCGGGATTGCCATACCCGTAACCACGGAATGTGGACCCTCGATGTAAATTAAAACCTTTCACATTTAAAACGCCGTCTATCTCCAGCTGGTCAAGTAATAATCGATGTTAGTATAATGCGGTTTCTTATCACATAAAATTAATTTTATCTCATTCCAAAACCAAACAATAGAAAATGTAATCGTATTGTTACAGATAAGGAGGAAATATTACACAAAAATAGAGTTTGGTAAGGAGGAGATATGTGGAAGAACATAAATCAGAGTTCATCTAAGAACATCTATTTAATAACCACATTATGTAAACTGTTGATCCCTGCGTTCCATCCAAAGTTTTTAGCAACAAACGGGTAAGATGTTTTCAACATGTTTATGAACCCAATTAGATTGTAAAGAAAGAAACAAATTTAGTGAAGCTCAGTAAACATCGCGTGTAACTGTCTGAGTCTAAAATGTGTAATGTAAAAGAAAATGTAGCTCTTATATACAGGGGCGGATTGTTCATAACACTAGGGTATGCTTCAGCACCAGGCACCAGGGCCTGAGCTGTTAGAGGGAGCACCATCCAGCTGAACTGACTAAGCGAAGCAAAGCTTATGATCACATTACGCAATTGTTTGGTTTTCTTACGCAGTTATTAACCATGGAGAGTGTCTAGTTGGAAAATCAAGCGAAAACTCTTATAGATGTTTACTCAATCGATTTGAATAACGATCTTCTAACAGAATTGAAGCACTTTCTGCTACATGTAAAATTGCAAGAAAGAGGTTTCTCTCAAATCGTTCTTAAAGATGATTTATGTTCCATAATACTACAGTTTGTCCGCTCAAAGTATTACAGTGGATTATTGACTGTAAAATGACTGATGTATTTCCGAATAAGTACATTGCTTACCGTCTGTTTTGACGATTCCAATAGCTAAATGCGATTCTGAAAGATCATTTTCTGTATTAAAACGCATTAAGGATATGTTGAGTTTTACTATGGGAAATTAGAGATTATCTTAGTTAGCAAGGTTGAATATTAAATGCAAGATACTTGAAACTGTCGATTTAGAAGAAATTATACAAGACTTCGTTAAGGAAAATCAAGAAACAATAGAGCGATTGGTATTTCCTAATCTTAAATACTACTATGCTCATTGTAATCACTATTGAACTAAATATTTGTTGTAATTTGAGAGTTTCAGAAAATAACTGTTAACTTTCGAAATTGTGTATGCCATTTATCAATGTAAATAATGGATAAAATTTTGAATTTCTAATTGGTTGGCGGGCACCAGTCTGATGACAGCATAGGGCACCACGCATTTCTAATCCGCCCCTGCTTATATATCAAGAATAAACAGAGCGGGGAGTTAGGATACCTACAAAGAAATTATTACGGTCTGGAATGACTTTTTAAAATGATGTGGGAAAGGTAGATTAGCATATAAAATTAAAACGATATGTAAGATAGATTCCATCGCCCGAATAAAAAGTAAGAGGAGGCCTATCTATCCGGATGCAGAATGTAATAAAACCAATTCATTACATTAGCTTATAGAGTAGTACACAATTACACATACTACATGGTTATATATAGTAAAAATGTTTATTTAGGTACGGAGAATCAATAACTCCCATATAGTTTCTTCTTCTTCTTCTTCTTCTTCTTCTTCTTCTTCTTCTTCTTCTTCTTCTTCTTCTTCTTCTTCTTCTTCTTCTTCTTCTTCTTCTTCTTCTTCTTCTTCTTCTTCTTCTTCTTTTCTTCTTCTTCTTCTTCTTCTTCTTCTTCTTCTTCTTCTTCGTCGTCTTCTTCTTCTTCTTCTTCTTCTTCGTCTTCTTCTTCTTCTTCTTCTTCTTCTTCTTCTTCTTCTATTCTTCTTCTTCTTCTTTTCCCTATTTTCTCTTTTTCTTCTTATCTCGTGTTTACTTCTTGGTTTTAGGCAAGTGAATAGGTATGATTAAATATATCAATTTCCCTGGTGTCTGACGAATTCTTCCACTACTTTAAGTTTACGTAAGAGACTTAAGAAAAGTCCTGATGATGTATTTTACGTATTATATCTGTTGAACTACACTGAAAACTCTCTGGGCTTATTTCGATGCGTAAGAAAATGCCAACATCTGCTAGTTAAATCGTTGTTGCAAAATTTAATACAATTTTTAATTTATACCTCTCGTTTAATGCGGTCCTACAGTTCTTCCTCTCCTTAGCCAATCTCTTCATTTCCAAATATTCAAAACACCCGCATCCTCAACGACCTTTCCAAGGTATTCTAATGTTAGCCATGTCGTGAAGTTCTTTTCTTCCCTTTAATTCGTCTTCCATAAACGACTGAATAATTCTAGGTCTCTTCACCAGTTTTGTTTTTTCGTTTATATTTTACACAAACCTCTCTTTCCCTTGTCATTTCTAGAACCATCTCAATTGTTCCTTTGTACACTCCTTTTAGTTTTAACGTTCTCCTCTAGGACTATGTTTTATAGTCTATTACTTGAGGAATTTTCTGCCGATTTTGACTCAGTGTCCATGGATCCTTCTGATTTTTTTACACTGTCTTCATAAACGGTTGTAGAATAAAGTTAAGGAAATTTTTGTGTCCGCTCTGAAATTTAGGGGCTGTTTTCACTCTTTTTTCAAGGGTTAAAGAAACAAAATTTAATTAACCCCAGGAAATCGATAGAGAATCAAATTCTAAGCAAACAAGGTGGTATACACTGATTTTAAGAAATTCGTTGTTTGCGAGATACAATTGTTCAAAATTTTACCAAAAAAACGCGTTTTTTAACGTTAATCTGTTTGTGTAAATCACAATTAAAGCGTTTAACAGGCAAACATTTTCGACTTTGTATGGTTTCGTTATGTCAAATGGTTCATACGATACATCCAAAACAAGCTGGTGATTCACCGTTTTTCGATCAAAGCACGTGCTTAAAACTAATATAACTCAGCGAAAAATAATTCGAACGTAACCAAATTAGCATAAAATGTAAGCTTTGTTAATTTTCTAGATAATGATGGTTTAATCACTTGTCTAGCTTAAAAAATAACGACGTTATGTAGGAAAATATTATACTTTTTGCAAATTTTTCCCAAATCATTAAAAAATGGACGTCCGCCATTTTGTCAAATATGCATATTAAGCCGAGATACTGTAGGTTTCGGTTGTTTGTTATATTAGCAATGTCCTCAAATTTTTTTAAGCATATTTATATTGCTACACAGTGACGCGTAATGTTTTAAAAAATTTCAAGGTTTTGGATTTTCGCCAAAATTCGCTTTTTTATTAAATATCTCAGTAACCATACGCTTTATCTAAAAAAATTATATAAACCAAAAATAAAGCTTATAAAAAGCAAAAATTCTGAATTTTGTTTTATTCCTTTACGACTAAAACTCGATGAGTCACAGCAGTTTAAAGGTGTATTTTGCCGACATCTAAACAATTTTTGATTTCTAGGCGAAATATCTAGTGTACAGTAGGTTTCTCGACTATAGTCCATAGGACAAATGTTGTAGATCTTTAAAGTTCCTATAAAATACATTTTGTTTGAAAGTTTTTTCTTAAATATTTACCGAGTTATGACCAAACATGTAAACGTGCTCCAACAGTTACATTTTGTTATCATACGATATATGTCCGAGTGCGGTCCTGAGACCATATTAATTTATACTAAACTACTTTTTCTTCAAGTTGACAATAAAATGTAGTATCATTATTATTTTTTAACGTCTATTGCAAACAAAAGAATATCCGTTGTAATTTGCCACTGTCTGTACTGCTGGTTTGTTATATCAATCGAGTATTAAATTTAATATAATAATATAATGTTTATGGTTCGACTTTTCTTTGAATTTTGAATTAAAGCCGCTAAAACACGGACCCTCCAGCTGAGACCAGAAGATGCGCTACCTGATTCTCACTGCTTAGAGCTGACGTGTTTTTTGGATAAGCGTCGGGGTTGTTTGTTATTGTGCAACGGTTGTAATATTTTGTTAAATATTATTAATGTCATAATATTTTAGTAATTGTAGGTTAAACAACCCCCAAAACGCATTGATTCAGGTTTTCAACCCTTTAGGGGTGGTTTTCAACCCTTTTAAATCCAATCAATGAGTCGGATGTATCCCCTGACGTCAAAAGCTTAATCAGCACCCCCCAAAAACCACTCACTTTCGAGGATTTCATCGGCATTCTCAGAAGTTTAATATTTACATCCCCTGGTTATAGTCTTCTTCAACCCTTTAAAAACTACTCTTTGCGTCTAATATAATCTTGCGTCAGAATTGTAATCAGGACCCCCCAAAACATATAAGTACCTAATGCCAGGGTTTGAAAATGCATCCTCGCGTCGTTTCATATTTATAACCTTTTAGGGGTAGTTTCCAACCCTTTAGGGGTGAGAGCGGGCCAAAATGTTTCCTTAACTTTGTTCTAAAACCTTTTAGGAACCGATATCAAAAGGAATCAAAAAATTACATGGACACTGACTCAAAATCAGTAGATAGGCCGTTTGTCACGCCTCACGTAATAGACTGTTAAATGCTTATATTTTTTGTTAGTCACGTTTTTTGATTGTAATTTTTAATAGTGGAAGCTTCCTGTGGGATAATGGACTTAACGGAAAACCGGTAACGGCCTACTAAAACAAGGGCGACTCAGATAAAATATTATTATTTTGTTGTCTTCTTTTTGTACTATGCATCCGATGGCGGCCATATTTTTTGTTTCTTCACAGGGTTGCTAACGGTTTACTGTATACAGATAATAATCGGACAACAATCACAAAAGTGTATACAAAACCATTTCTTAAAATGTCTATGTGTTTAATGTTGTCAAACCTTCAGCGGTCTCGCATATGTAGCACTGATATAATTTCTTACTTTGGTATACGAAATTCCGAACGCATTCAACAAAGAAATCTGAAATAATTTATGTGTCTCTTGGGTCACGCAACAGTATTGAGGTAACATCGCCCCCTACAGCTTGGCTACAACAACCTTACGTATTGGCTCTGCCGCCTATACAGTAAATCTATTCCTCTTGACGGGCATTCAGGGATATTGTTTACTTTTTCTCTACACATCAAACAATCGCTTTTACTGGAAAGTCAAAACCGATATGTATTTCTCCAATGTACAATGATAACGTTTCTTTGTTTATATTTTTATTAAAATACGTACAACATATATGAATTAAAATAGCCATTCCCTTGACAACGACTTAATTTTAATAATTCATTAGGTTATTTACTGTAAATATATTCAATATATGCATGGCTGTTACTGGGTTTGTTCTTTTGTAATTTCAATAGTTTTACTGAAATATTTTGTATAGAAGTTTTAAATAAAATGGAAAAGTAATTTTCCATTTATTTTAATTGAAAACTACGGGTATACTACGAGATTTGGTTGTTAAAGATATTAAATGTGTTGTTACGACTGTCTCACTGATCGCCGTATCGTACAGTGGAAACAAAATACAAGACACCAATGAAACCAGTAACAACCAGCTTTAATTATCACAATTAATAATTTGTAATCAACAAGATAGTCTCTTACAACAGTTTAGTTAATAATTGTCCAAACACAATAATAATGTCAAATATACATAATTCAGCACTAATTATAACACAACACTTCCCTACATAACTTCTACAAACATTCGCCCGCGTTAGAGCAATATCCCAACACCACTGAACTCACAAGTCGGCTGCTACGACTTTTTATAGGTAGCGCACGCCTTCTAGAAATCTTCCACGCTCAATGTGCAAGCCACTTAATGCTGACACTAATGCGTATTTCAAGTGGCCCCTTAAAGAGTCTAGAACAAACTTGAACGCGGCCTTGATTGAGGCAAGAGCTGGCCTTGGCTACTTTGGTCGGGGGGGGGGGGGACGAGTGGCAGGAAGAAATAACTAGCATAAGAAATAAACTGAAGTATCATGTTGATAATATGAATAGTAGATGAATTATGATAAATGAACAATTAAAATGAGATTAACAGTATAATCACAATGTGATATCAACCTTGAAAGAAAGTTATGCTAAGGCATAATAAATAATGATTAAAGAAAAATTAATGAAAGAAAAAAGTGTATATGTTCTAATTATAAATAGTGTCAAATGTAATCAACAATGTAAAGAACTGTATGTATTTAAAAACGTTATAAGATTGTTAATTTTGTAAAAAGATTTATTATAAGGTAAGGTGAACAAAACCTTATTATAAATTGTGAAGTATAAGGGAATGACCTAAAGTGAGTTAAAGTAACTTAATAAATAATAAATGATGTAATAAAAGATCAAAATAATGACTAGGGCCAATGTGCCAAGTAACAATAATATTGTGCAATAATTAGCACATGATTTATAAGAAAATCAGAAAAAGGGCAAATTGTAGATAATAAATGCATAAATAAAGACATAATAATTAATGTAACTCACAACAAACTATGTAGAGTGCATACTAAAAGAAATATTGTAATTATAAAAAGAAACATGAAATGTTTAGACAAATACGAAATAACAAATGAGATTATGAAAATAAGAATAATAAAAGAGCCCATACTATACAGAGTATAGAAAAAATGAATAACAATTATGTAAAAGCTGTAATATCACCAGAAAACGTCAATTTAAATAAGTATAGGAAGTAAGAGTAATTTTGAATAATTAATAATAAAAGAAACAAGCCATTTAATGGTAATAAGGAATTGTGTTAAGAATTATTAATGTTCAGCTGTATATAGCACATTTATAGAATAATATGTTAATTTAAATATTATAATTATGTTCAAAGTAGTAAAAAATGATTGTTTAATAAATGTTAAAAAATAAACAATAGAATCTGCAAATTGTAGCAGAAGACATTTGAAATAAAGCAATATTTAAGATAGGCTATCAATAAGATGTAGTTTATTAATTAAAAATGTATCCAAACTGGGCGCTATTAATCTCAAAATAACCAGCAAGGAACTAGTATTACGATGCTAGTAATATATAAAAATTTGTAATTAGAATAAATGAGAAATAGACATAAATAAGATAAAATTTGTGAATTTTGGAAGGGTACAGGTAATACTAACAATAATGATAACCTACGCTTAGAGCGATTATGTAATAGTTATTTTTAGAATGACCGCATCATGACGTCATTTTGGACCAATCAGAAAATTAGATACGACAATTTGTCGTCACCGCCAAGCTGAGTCTGAGGTGACTACATAAACAGCACGCTCGAAGGAACACGGACACATTTTTTTATTCTCTCGGCAGATACAACAGAAGATCCACGTCAAAATTTCAATTAAAAGTATTATTAACCAACAGCAGAGAAGAAGTTACCTACATAGTAAAGTGAATTACGACAAACAGTATTGTTTAACCAGTAGTGCGAAACCACAGAACGAGGTTAGCAGTGTTACCTAACCCAAATAAATAACAGCAGGAAGTATTAGTCGTTCTTCGCGGAAAGTGAAAGTGTACGATCAGTGTATTGAGATCGTATAGTGAATAAATAATAATCCAGAAAGATTATCAATCAGGGAGTACAGTGCAAAATATAATTAACAGTGTTCAATTATTATATTATTATTATAAGATATAATTCAGAGTAAATACGAGTTCACTTATGTACTAAACACCAAACACTGACACAATAAGAATTAATGATTATAAACACTTTTTTAAAAAGGAATTATGCAATTCCAATACAAGAATTAAGGATTCATGCTAATCGTAGTTAACCTCAAAACTCGTAGAGGTCAGACGAACATTTTGTTAATAAGTCTCAATTTCTAAAGGTGTCTAACCTACAAAACTAAATATTTGTGAAGCATCGTAACTCGAGGCATATTAGTTTTATTCTGTAGCTTGAAAGGATTCACCCTTGAGATATCAGAACTTTGAAGGTAAATAAATATTTAATTAGAGTGAACATTGCCAACCATCTGGGTTACCAGAGAAATAAGCCAGGTTAATTGTCATCACTAAATCATTGTTTAGTTGTATCTATAGAATTAAAAAAGCACTCAGTGAGAAATAAAACAATAATATCTTAATTAACAAACGTTGTACGAACTTATTGAAGTAATTTTTAGTAATTTTTTCTTATTTAAGAGAGATAAAGCCACTCACACAGTTAAGTTGGCGGCATGGCTGTGTGAAGCGCCAACCATTCAAATTTATCACCAGTAACCAGAAAATATTTATTTAATTAAATTAATTTCATAGTACAGACAATTGAATAATTTAACGATATTAATTAAAATTATTTCGTTTATTCATCTAATAAATTATTTTATGGAATAACAACCTAGATTCCATATGGCGCCCAAATAACACAAAATTAAGCTCACTTACTTTTAAACAGTGCTAATCTACTGTTTTGACGAATCAATTGTTTTATAACATACCAAGACACTTTGAACAACCAGTTCAGACAGACGTAAGCTACCAGTTCTACACCAAAGGTACGTGCAAGTTGTACTTACGTTATAAACTAGTCAAAACAACTTTATTACAGTACAACGACCATTCAGATCAAGGAATAGCGACGGAACGTCAAGAGGATTCCACAGTGAACCAGATTAATTAAAACAGATTACAATAATTCAACAATTATGCTAAAAATATTTCAAACAAAAAACAAGATTAAATAATATAAAATAAAATAAAATTATTTAATAACAAAGATTAAAATTAAATTTAATCGAAAAAGATACGCACTCGGTACATTATAACACACACACACACACACACACACACACACACACACACACACACACACACACACACACACACACACACACACACACACACACACACACACACACACACACACACACACATATTCAAACAAACGAAATTGTTAAAAATTTCTAGTTACCCTTGATGGAAATTTTCTACAGTGGTCATTTCTTCTATCAAATTAAAAGTACAGGTATACTTGTTTTATCAAGTGACATTCTTTGTATCCGTTTCCTAATAAAACTTTACCTTCGTTAGTAATAAAACTTTTAAATCCATTAAGCATGTAACAAAGTTAATACTCCAACCATACATTTTAATAGCTTCTTTGTTAGAAGAATCTAATGTATTATAATTTACAAATATTAGACATTCATAAACGTTTCTATTTTTAAATGTATTCATGTTATTTTTATTTATAAACTAAAATGTTTGAATCCACGATGTAACCATAATCCATAATAGCTTAAGGCTATTAATAAGCGGAAGTACTAAAAATAAGAGCTAATAATGAAAATATTATTCATACATTCAGAAGCTTTATTTGACATTTAAGGAATATATCACAAACTATTAATAAAATTAAATGAAACATAACTTTTACTCAAATGTTAAAAAGAATATTAAACTCAAAGTCAAGACTATGTAGTCGAACTCTGTGATGTATTCGAAAATACGCCTTCATGTTAACACAAACTCAGGTAAAATATTAATACTTAACAAGAACATAAAGAGAAAGTGTGACTTAAACATTTTGTATAAGTTTCACGAGAAGAACTGTCCCAAACTGTCCAATAGCGAAATGCGGGGCGGGGCGCCACTAACACCTGACTAACATAAAGATAAAAACGACAATTGTAACCAAAATGTGGCAAAACAATCTCATTTACCAAGTAGGTTGGTCAAATCATCGACTTACTGTTGAATACCAAACGCATCGATATTGACTACAAAATGATACCGGTGTCGAGTTTGTAAGAGGTCTAAATAAAGCCGGACTTTTGTCGGAAAACAATGTGAGTAACATAGCAAATTTAAGTCACAATACCAGCAAATAAAACACGTTTCTGTTGAATACGTGGATACTGTAAACTGCTACACATGTTTGTAGCTTACGCTTGATTAGGCCTATGGAGAATTAGACACGCCTTCGAAAGTACTCATTTCAGCTGAAATAGCAGACACCTACCTATGGTAGTGTTTTAGCTTTCCAACAGGCAGATGTCCAAACACAGTTCGGAAAACCACTGGTACTAAATATTACAACTGTGCTGGTATCCACCGACAGTAGGCAGAACCGTTAAACAAAACTGTTGAATAAAACTTCAACATTTAAGTATCCCAATAGAATGGGTTTTTCTGAAAAGAATTCTACTGAACTTAATGTTGATTTGCAAAATCAAGAAAAATTTATTTACATAATTACGGTGATAGATTTGTGATTACATTTAATACTTTTGTTAAGCTAGAAACCAAATAATGGGAATTGAAACGTACGTTTGCGGCACAATTTGCATACCCGTTTTGTAAATTTAAATGCGAAAGGGTTATTTTAATTACAAGTATAATACTACTGACTACTTGGTAGAAATGTAAAATTTTAACCTTGTAGCCTTAAGCTATTATGGATTAGGGTTACATTGTGGATTCAAACATTTTAGATTATAAATAAAAATAACATGAATACAGTTAAAAATAGAAACATTTACGAATGTCTAACATTTGTAAATTATAATACAATAGATTCTCCTAACAAAGAAGCTATTAAAATGTATGGTTGGAGTATTAACTTTGTTACATGCTTAATGGATTTAAACGTTTCATTACTAAAGAAGGTAAAGTTTTATTAGGAAACGAATACAAAAAATGTCACTTGCTAAAACAAGTATACCTGTACTTTTAATTTGATAGAAGAAATGACCACTGTAGAAAATTACCATGTAGGATAACTAGAATTTTTTAACAATTTCGTTTGTTTGAATATGTGTGTGTGTGTGTGTGTGTGTGTGTGTGTGTGTGTGTGTGTGTGTGTGATAGGAGAGTTAGAGGAAGAAAGGAGAGAAAGATGGATAAAGGAATAGACAGATAGACGGTGGGGGAGAGAAAGAAAAGTGTACAGAATAACCGGTCTATTTAAGGATCAGTTGACTGAATGCATGTCCCTTACAAAGTCAGACTTAACAGGCATTACCAAAATTTAATAGAATAGAAGTGGGAAACTAGAAACAAATACGCGTAGAAGTATTTTCAAGTCGATTGCTTTGCAGATATTCCAGACGGAAATACGTACACTCATTGCAAAATTACCTCTATTGCTATAGTCTGATGTCACTTTAAACTGCACCTGACTCGTGTGCCGTTAAAGCCATCATTCAGAAGCATTTTTAAAGTGATACACATTGGACAGGTTACGTTTGAGCTATGATGGTTACTTTGCCGGTTAATAGTATATTATAAGTTAGGAGACGATATGATAAGTCCAGCTAATGGCATTATAGATCTTCAAATAATAATAGCGACTATGGGGAAAGTCTAATGTGAACTACAGGGTGCTCTAACGATTGATGATTTAATTACACATGTCCAACGTAATTACCATCGTAATCGAATAATCCGTGTAATTACTACGCACTTAAAATCGCACTGAATTCGCACTGCGCGTCCTTTTCACGTCCTTTTCTCACTACACATGCGTATTTATTTTTATACATATTTAGGAGTCTTTGAATTTTTTCTACCATTTATGGTTTTCTTATAATTAAATAAAAACTATTATTTGACAATTATTCAGGGTGAGATTTCAAACTCTCATGCTCGAACTGGCCTCACTCACACACATTACTTACTACTGTACACACTCTCAGCGACAATCGCGTGAGCGCTCAGGTCAGTTCCTGTATCTCTACATGCCGTATTTTTAACATAAACTCAGCTTTCAATCTCATACTTGTTTATTTATTACATATGTATAAATTTACTTTAAATATTTTTTGATATTTTTTGTATTTGACAGTACAGTATATGATTGTACCGTCGCAGTATATATCGCGTATTAAGCAGCAGAGAAATAAAGTCCGTATTACTTTTGAGATAAACAAGCAGAAACGATAACACCATTAGGCCTGTGTTAACTGTATACGGAAGCTGGTAGCAGCTTCAGCACAAGCATAATACAAAAACTAGGAAAGGAAAATGATAAAGAAAGAATAAGGTGGGAATTAGGGAATGTAGTAGATAAAATATTTAAGAAAAGTTTGTATAATTCAAAAAATGAACAAAAAATCAAATCAACTGTAACTAAACTAAAGAATAAAATAAAGAAGAATGATATTATAGTTACGAAGGCGGACAAAGGAAATACAATGGTACTACTGAGAAAGGACGAATACATAAAGGAAACGGAAGAATTTATAAGGGAAGGACCATATGAGGAAATAAAGTATGATTATACAAGTAAGTACCAGTCAAGGATAAAACAAATGATGAAACAGATAACATTTATAGAAGAAAATAAGAAAAAGTATTTATTGGAAAGTAGTCCAACAGCACCAACTTTTAAAAGTCAGGTTAAGATACATAAAGAAGGAAAACCAATTAGACCGATTGTTTCTTTTATTAATGCACCTATTTATAAATTATCAAAGGAAGTTAGCAGAGTACTGAAAGAGAAATATGAATTTGGGACAAAATACAAAATAGAGAATAATGTAAAATTGATAAAAAAATTAGAAAATATTAGAATTAATGTAAATACAAAATTGTTATCACTGGATGTTAAAGACATGTTTACCAATATCACAGTAAATAAAGTTATTAAGTTAATAAACGATAATAATATGGGAGAATACAAGTATAAAAAGCAGTTGATTAAAGTAATTAAAGAATGTGTAAATCAGAACTATTTTAGGTTTAATAACAAGTTTTATATACAGAAAAAAGGTTTACCTATGGGGTCTTCATTATCCCCTATTCTTGCTGAAATATACATGAATGATTTTGAAAAGCAATTAATAATTTCCACTAAGTATAAAGACAATATAAAATTATGGTCTAGATACGTTGATGATGTATTAGTAATTTGGGAAGGAAGCATAGAAGAAGTGCATGAGTTTATAAATGAGGTAAATAATAAGGATAAAAACTTACAATTTAAAGAAGAGATAGGAGGTAAGAAAATAAATTACTTAGATTTAAACATAGAAATTAAAGATAATGAGAAACTACAGTTTGGGATATTTAGGAAAGAGTCGTATTCTGATATAATTATACCAAGAGAATCTTACCACCCTTATAGATATAAAATGGCGGCAATCAATTCATTTTGTTACAGAGCTAAGAAGTGTTTAAAAGAGACCGAATCAAAACATAGGGAGTTAAAAACGATAAATGGAATTGTAAGGAATAATAATTATAACACCAACATAGTGGATAAAGTTATGAAAAGGGTTAACATACAAAAAGCTAAAATAGAACCAGAACAAAAGAATTATGCAGGGTCATTGACATACATAGGTTCACATACTAGAAAAATTATAAAATGTTTTAATAAATACGGAGTAGATATAGCTATTAAAAAATGTGAAACGGTATTTGATAAGATAAGGAATAAGAATATAGAAAAAATTCCAGTATTACAGAAAAGCGGAATTTATAAATTAAAATGTAAAGACTGCAACAAAGTGTACCTAGGTGAGACAGGACGAAAATTTGTATGCAGGTTGTCTGACCACAAACGTAGAGAAGGTAACAGAACAACCAATTCGTTATATGCAAGACATTTCATAGAAGACAACCATAAGTTTGTTAATCCTTTAGAAGAATACGAAATTGTAAAAGTAGTAAATAACACAGTTGAAAGGAAGCTTAGAGAGGAGTTAGAAATATTGAAAGAAAGAGAAAAAGGGTTAGACAATTTAATTAATATTAAAATTAAATTTGATAATGAAGAAATATTTTATAACATAATTAAGAAGTAAATGATAGAGGACAGATAGATAAGATTAAGAATTATATTGCATAGTACTAATTGAATGTTTTGAAATAAGGGTGTGTGACTGACCCACGTGTGTGGAGAGGAAGAGGGTACGTTTAAAAGGACACACACACACACACACACACACACAACACTGAAACACAAGGAATTTGCTAGAAAAATATGTAACTGTACAGATGGTGGGACAGGGTTTAGGGGGTGGGGAAGGGTCATTTATATTTTAGCTTGTTGTGTGTGAGCAGGGTGGGGTGAGAGGGGTGAAGGGTTTGTTTTCACATAATTTCTGTCTGTTCCGATCTGACGATGAGCTGTGAAGCTTGAAAGCGCTAATCGGGATAATTTTTATATAGTGGTGTGCAACAGTGGTCATTCTGCTTGTGATTTCAACCACTAACACAAATTTCTTCATTGAACAAATATTTCCATCACATGAACATCTGATGATCCTCCAGACGTCATAAATGATAACTCGTTCATGTACGATTGGATAATCCCAGATGTGATGATCTTAAGATGAGCCACTAGAAGTATGACAAAGAAGTCGTGTGATCTAAAGGGGCGGGATACCTGAGTTGGTGGTGCATTCAATAAAACTAATTACCTTCGAAGAAGGGGTAAGAAGTCTCTCTTAGATTTTGGACATACATGTCACTATCACTGTGACTGTTTCATTTTTTCGGTTAGTCTAGGTACGAAGTGTTGTGTTGTTCACCATCATGGAACTATGTAAGTTATAAACTTATGTTCTGTTTGCCTCAAGATACCAATACATATACTTTAACTGGATATATTGTGTTGAGTATTTCTATATATGTCTCACCCTCTCCCATTGGTACGCCAGAAAGGGTCGGTCACGCCATATCAGAATAAATGTGTACTATTATGTTTGAGCATTTTTTACCTTCTTCATCTTATGAATTTCTTATGAAAATTATTTAAAGTTTTCAGATTTAAGATTTGCATGCATTTTGATGCCAATACGTGGACGGTTCTTTCTAAATTTTGTGTTAAGAAAAGAGTCTATTGCACGGAATATACATCGGCAGTTAAATATGAGACGTCCTTGACGAGACGCGTGCGGCTTTTATTGACTTTAAAAAAATCTTCGATCGAAAAGACAGAATGTATTTTGGCAAGTATTGGAAAAACAAAGAGACCTAAAATTGTTTACAGTTACTATAAGAGTTAAATAACAGAACTATACAAACAGTTAAAAACAATTGAAGGGTCTCTCAAAAAACACATTTTAATCGGTACTTTGAATAAAGATGCAGCATGTTATCTACACTTTCAAGCATTTTTGACGACCTTCGGGGAACATGGAAACAACAACTGATTTTAACGTGTGATTTTTCCTACGTTTGACTTTAAGCTAAGTCGTGGATGGGCTTTAGGCATCCTTTTACTATGTTTCGGATGTAACTAGTTGTATTTAAGATTTTAAAGTCTTAGGGGAGGCTAACGAGAGACTTGTCTATCTCCTCATAGAGGATAATTATGTCTTAAAATATTGGGATCTAGAAACAGCTCTTAGAGAACCTCTGGTGTTGCTTTTTGAGTAAAAAGCAACACGTAACAATTAAATGACAGGAATTCCAATTATAGGTAACATCATACTGTGAGGAAAAGTGCCATGTGTCCCAGTTACTTTTAAAAGTAAAATATAAGCAAAAGGTAGTACAGGAAGAAACCAACACTTGGTCATCAATATCTGAGTAATTTGTTTGGTGAAATGCACCGATATTCAAATTTCAGACCTGTAGTTTTGAAAATTCGTGTAGTCTTGCTGCTTGGCAAGCTTCAGGACAAAGATGGCTGGGGGAACACAAGACTTGACAGGCTTTGAGATGTTGATATACATACTAGACTAAAAATATTTGGAATAATTAATAAGATTAATGAGGTTAGGAGCAAATGGAGAAAGAAAAACTCTATAATTATAAACGTGGCATTTGTGTATTTACAAAGAATAACAAAAGTCCAAATAGACGTAAGAAATTATGACATTATCTGAAATCACCAGAGATGTTACTAAACCTTGACAGAAAAGAAGAGGAGGTAATTCTAAAATAAATTTAAAATTTCTCCTGTCCTTTTGGTTATACGTAAAAAATGTTTTATTTAAAAATTTTAAGAAGTACGGCTTTTACGTATATCTCTACATGAGTAACCTATATGAGGCCTGAGTCTACATGAGTAACCTAAAACAACGTGTTCAGCAGCCAAATGAAAGGGAACTGGAAGGGATCGTGACAGAGAAATTAATTACTATAGTTTATTACAAATTATTCTCTATGAATTACAGTGAGAATAATTTCCAACTAAAATGAATATTATTGAGGCTATCCTTTGTGCGTCACGAGCTCGAACTGCAACTACGTTAGTAACGAACGTGGGACGTAATTGACGCTCACCGAGAAGGTGACGACGCCGAATTTTAACAGTAATTTCCTACATTGGTTTTATCTTGGAAATAACGAAACCACTAAAAGGTGAGAATAAACAAATATTTTCCTTAGGGGTTTTACCGGGTTAACCTGGGTTGGCACTAAAATTGTTTGTATATTTAATTATTAAAAACAGGAAAACAAGAAATAGGGGAAAAGGAAAGAAGTCACTGAACAGTAATGTGTAGTTTATGAAGTTGTTGCTTATTGTTAGTGTACAGTACAATTTTGAAAGCTCTAAATATAATATTATTACAACCCCATTACTTTGTCAGTAGAGGTAAATAGAGAAACCAATAAAGCTGTAACGTACACAAAATATTACTGTGACTAACTGAGACAAGAATAACACTTTACCATCTTTATTTGTACTGAAGCTGCTACCAGCTTCCCTATACAGTTAAGGCCGTTCTAATGGTGTTATCGTTTCTGATTATTTATCTCAAAAGTAATACAAAATTTATTACTCTGCTGCTTAATACGCGATATATACTGCGACGGTACAATCATATGTTGTTCTCTGCATATATGAGATCAAATAAATATTTAAAGTAAATTTATACATATGTAATAAAGAAGCAAGTATGAGATTGAAAGCTGAGTTTATGTTAAAAATATGGCATGTAAACATACAGGAACTGACCTGAACGCTCACGCGATTGTCGCTGAGAGTGTGTACAGTAGTAAGTAATGTGTGTGAGTGAGGCCAGTTTGAGCATGAAAGTTTGCAATCTCACCCTGAATAATTGTCAAATAATAGTTTTTATTTAATTATAAGAAAACCATAAATGGTAGAAAAAATTCAAAGACTCCTAAATATGTATAAAACAAATACGCATGTGTAGTGAGAAAACGGCGTCAAAGGGACGCGCAGTGCGAATTCAGTGCGATTTTAAATGCGTAGTAATTACACGGATTATTCGATTACGATGGTAATTACGTTGGACATGTGTAATTAAATCATCAATCGTTAGAGCACCCTGTAGTTTACATTAGACTTTGCCATTGGCAGAAATGTGCGAAAATATGAAATTGGACGATAGTGGGGGAACTGACGCCACTAAGCAATTTCAAACAGGCAGAATTCTGTCCCAACAGGTGCTGTACGATGCTCGAATATAAATAGGGCACGGAAGAAGCCAGCCTTCTTCTCAATCAGTCTTCAGTAGCGGCGGGACGCTATGTCCATTATCGACGCGAATTTTTAAATTTTGTTAATTGAACAGTAACTCTTAGTCTGTTTCCGAATACGATTATAAAACATACTTTACGATGTCTACACACACAAACGTCAGTCAGTCAAGACAAGCTACGAGGTTACATCATGCAGAGGAACGCTATGCTGAACAATAGAGGCGTCTGCTAGAACTACAGCAGCTGGTGCAGAGCAACATCTCACCATACTACATCTACCAGATGGGACCATGATAGACGAGTAACTGGAGGACGACAAGTGGAACCTGGGAACGTGCAGGGAGCTCCATCAGAAGAGGACCTACGGATCAACGGAGGACATGAGTATGACCTACAAAATCGAGGTGACAGATAATCCGTTTATAAATTTTAAATGAGAGACTAAAGACATTTAAAAGACACTTTGAAATTTAAAAATGAATAAGAGTTTATGTAAAATCTAGATAAAGAGGTTCATAGTATGTGATTTAAATTTATTAAAATATTTTTCTTTGATATCTAACGATTAATTTAGTCAATTTAAATTTTATTTAAAGTTTGTAAAGCAATCTATGATTATTATGTATGCAATATATAAATTAACGTAGTTGAAAAGTATATAAAGAAAAAAAACAAAATTGCAGTAAAGCACACTGTCAGACTGAGCAGTCGAATTTTAATATTAACAAATAAGTATTAGAATATAACTTTGTTACTTTAGAGTATAAGATTTATTTAATGATAAATGTACTGCAACATTTGAACGTTTTAAGCAAACAGTAATGAATATTTATGGCGAAGTAAATGAGATTTTTAAACACGCTTGTGGTATATGAATAAAGTTATGAAAATTCGTTACAATTCAATCAATGACTACTCTTATTACCATTACACCCAAATTCCATTAATTGGAACACTGTACCAGTAATATAATATATATTTTGGCACTCCAAAAATTAAATGTACTTAAATTTATAATTTGTTGTGTTACAATACGTTGAGAAATATCGAAAAATCTTCTTCGTTTGATAATAAAAATAGCTGTAAAAATACACAATTCTGAGTAAATTATTACCCAATGCAGAAAAAGTGTCACGGCATTACGGAACGTTCTGTTACATTGGAGACCGATCCCGTAGCTGTAATGCGTACGTGACACTTGACATGTGAGGCAGTATTACGTAATGCGGCTCGTCTCGTATATTCTGGAAGCATCTTAATTAGCCCAACGATGCGTGTTTCTGCGAAGGTCGCGCTGAAGTGCCCTCTAGAATTTTCGGTGGCTTGTTAAGGATGCACGTTATGGAACACAGTAGCTATAAATAGTCCATACCTGCTGCTTAGTTTTCAGTTATTGTCGGGCGATTACAGGCGATATTACTCTGTGCGTTCAAGTGGTTAATAGTGAAGTGTTGTGATTTATAATCGGGCGGTATATTGTAATATAATTGTGTTGTTATATTAGTTGACATTTTATAAACAATTTTTATTTGATTTGTTCTAGGAGACTGTGTTGTTAATTACGGACTGTTTAATTGTGGAAATTAAAGATGGCAATTAGTCACTTAATTGGTGTCTTGTATTTTGTTTTCCTCTGTACCTACGACGATCAAGTAGACCGAGGTAACAATATATTATATTTACTATATAACATAATGTTATAGAGAGCTTAAAAATTATGACTTTATATAAAGACAAAAAAGGGCTTAAAGCCATAAAGTCAGACGACTTTATATCCTGCCATAAGAAAGTGGCAACCTCATCCCCTGAGTATGTGTACGGCTGCAATCAACCTTCTATGAACTCTATCTCTTCATTTTTGCGACTAGTTGGTCTGTCGCTCTAGATTGACATTCATTCCGGTTACTTCTGTTCGTTTCTTTTATCAGTCCTAATATGTCTCTCTTGGCTGCTTCTTGTTTCTTCCTGTTGTGACATTATTAGAGTGTTCTTTCATTCCTTCCTTTACATATTAACCTAAAGAGAAACATCAATTTTGCTGTTCATAACGCCTGTTAATGTCTCTTTCCTCTCGCGATCTCCAGATTATTTGAACGAGAAGCCTGTCGAACAACAGAGCGAGTCCTTCCACCCGTCCTCCCCCTAAAAGGCGGGCAGGTGTTGCCTCAGTAAAGGCCGCACACAAGTAGGTTGCAGGGTGTTCAAGAACACTTGTGATTCGCATTAAGCCGGTGTGCAGTAAGGAGAGAAAGCTATACTGGAACTCTGCGCAATCTATAATAGTCATAGCAGCCGGCTCGTTAGTCAGTCGACAGTGAGCGATTTCCTTAGCGCGGATCGAGTGTTTGTAGAAGTGTTGTTGTGTTATAATTCGTGCGAAATTCTTTATACTTGACATTATTATTGCGGGCATACAAATTTTTCTTGAATTGTTGTAAGAGATTATCTGGTTGATTACAAATTAAAGCTGGTTGTTAGTGACTTCATTGGTGTCTTATATTTTGTTTTCCACTGTACCATACGACGATTAGTTAGACCGTCGTAACATCATGTTTTTACCAATGTGTAGTATCTAATGGAAATTTTCCTTTCACCGGAAGTTTATTGTGTAGACCTCAATGTGATCATTGTGTGCACAGGAGACACCTATTGATCAGAAAATAAATATGGGCAGGAGACTCGCTCTAGCCTCATAGTAACGTGGAGGATGTACTAACTGCTTGAATATTATTGAGGCGGAGGAATGGAAATTATATATAATATATAACAATATATTACAACAACACACGGTTTTAATGTGTTAGCCCCACGTTTTTGAAAGCCATTTACAACACTACCAAATTTAATGTGTTTAATAATTGATGTGTGACATATCTTTAGGTACATTACATTACATTAAATTCGTGTGTGTGCAAGAATGAAGGTTGTAATCATAATAATAATAATGCTTCCATCCTCTTCTTCTATCCAACAGCTAGTTACAGAGCTATGAGTGTGACACGCATCATCCGATCAACCATACAAAATCGAAATAGCATTGACAGTTTATTCAGTCGCAACAGTAATCTAAAGGGTTGCACTGAAACCAAACAACATGTCTTATAACTCTCACTAAATTGATAAAGGAGCACTTGTCAATATTATTAACAATATCAAATAGTGTACCTGTTGCATACCACCGTAAAACGTGATAATCACTTTACTCTTCTGATGATACTTCATGTGTTTTCACATAACTTAACTAAAATAGGTAAAAGTTTTATATTCCAAATATTTTTTGTTTACAAAAATTCTATCCAGGAATGGATCTTTTATAGCGGTTGTATTTATTTTTAGAAAACGTTAACGTAGTTATTTGATTATATTAGATTTAGTTTTATATTCGTAATATTTTATAACAAAAATTCTACCCAGAGATGACGGCCTTTTATGACGGTTGTATTTATTTTTAGGAAACCGTAACAAAGTGATTTGATTACATCAGTTTCACCTCTAGAGCGGTAAGAGGTATTGAAGCACACAATATTTTAACGCCGTATTCTTTTACACATTTTGCAATAAAAGTCACGCTATCTGCAGTTAACGATGTGGTGGCAACACTATTGTCCCCGTATGCTATCATTGTCTCTACGTTACGTAAAAACAGTGTCTCCACACGCTTCTATTTGCAGACGATCAGGTTGTCATCGATAATGTTAAATATGATACCTCATTTGTGCTGAGAAAGCTATTAAATGAATGTTCATAGAGGGGAAATAAAATTAATATACAGAAATCAGACTATTTATATGTAGGGGAAAAGTGAGGGATATCGTGCTACAAGGTGGAATTATAAGAGTCTGCCAAGAATATAAAGATTTGGGGAGTATAATTAATAAAGAAACGCGCTATAAATTAGTGAATAAGTTGCGTAAGTTGAATAAGTTTATGTGCGGGACCATTAGGCGAACACTTAAGTCAGCAAGTAAAGGAACACGCCTAAAATTCTACAAGGTGATGGCTCTTCCCACACTTCTTTATGAGTCTGAGAATTGGATTTTAACGAAAGGCCAGGCCAGTCGCATCCAAGCGGCTGAAATGAGATTTCTCAGGCACTTGGCAGGGTATACTCTCCATGATCATAGAAGAAACACAGGTATACAACAGGAACTGGATATAATGAGTATACTCGACAGGATCGCCCAGTATCGGCTGAATCGGTGGGAACATCTTTGACTGACGTATCCCCAAACAACTATGGAACTATAAGTCGAGGGGACGGAGAGGTGTGGGACGTCCGAGGAAGCGCTGGAGTGACCAGCTCTAATCTTTGCCTATTTGAGACCGGAACAAACCATCCTTGGTTTAATACTTGAAGATGATGATTATGATGATGATGCAACTTCACGTGTACCCTAGGCAAGGGCCCTTACAAGGTGCTATCAGCTGGCCCGACGAGGTTGTTACTCCTCCCGCTCCTCCTTCCTCTTCACTTGCAAGATGAGGCCCGGGCTTGCGACCGGCAGTATTTAACAATACCGTTGGGGGAGTTCTATCACTCTTTTATTATAGTCAAACTTAACTTCATTCCCTTCTGTCTTTCTTAGTAACCTATTTAACGTTTCGGTCAACTCCGGAACATAACAAGTAGTAGTTCAGCAAGTAAACACGACAAAGTTGGAAAAACTACGACAGTTTTCTGGTGTAGCCTAAATGTTGAACTATATTTTTGCTAATGCACAAATGAAAGGAAGACGGTGGAGAATAATTCTCTGTCTTCATTTACAGTAGGATTTAAAAGACTTTAAAACTTATACATTTATTTTTACTGATTTATACTGCTGAAAAACATTGGATCAGCTGAAAATGTGATACGTCTGAATAAGAGACTTCTGATCAATAAAAATAGTACGTTGTTACTCAAAACTAAAAATAAATTACTTGAAGATTTTTTAAACAATGGTAAAGATGAAGTTTGAAATAAGGAAAAGTTATGCAACTGAAGACTTTAAAAACAATACTCAATAAGAATAAATTAAGGAAAATTAAGGATGGAATTATTACAAAAAAAAAACCTTTCGATAAAACTTTACAATAAATACTGGTACTGTGAGTACCAGATAAGATAAGTACTGTGTGCGCACGTGCGTGAGAGAGAGAGAGAGAGAGAGAGAGAGAGAGAGAGAGAGAGAGAGAGAGAGAGAGAGAGAGAGAGAGAGAGACAACATACAGTGTCAACTTCAAAATTACAGTATCCTGAGTCTCTCGGCACTTGGTAGAACATGTTACTAATATTTAAATCACATAAGGAAACACTTGGATTAGTTCTACAAGCGTTTTATTAGTCCTGGCAATTGTCACTAGTTACGGCAGGTTCAGAGGTTATACACTAGAACTGAGTGGACGGTAGGTATGGAACAACAGTATATTAAAAGAGCAGAGGCTTGTATAGTACCCATACGGTTAAACGGACGATTGTGGCGTAGGCGCGTGAGCACCCTATCGACCAGTGTTTGGGACATGCAGTCAGTCTGTCGAGTGACTCTCGGCGTAAGATTCCTCTCCCCGTCAAGTGCCAACAGTCTCTGCGGAGGACGGAAGAGCGGGTAGAGTCAGGGCATCGTATTCCTCTGGGGGTGAAAAATCGCCCCTATGGGCGGAGGAACCACAGGAGGTGATCAACGGGATTAGGACGCGGAAGGCAACGGTAAAGCGCCGCATATGCAATAATATATATGTTAGATGGATAAATTGCTTCTTTTTACTTACTTATTTTAAATACTGGCTTCTTTATTTTTTTATCCTATTTATCAAAAATTGATCGCTTGTGGAGGTGGCACGCCGGTAGGTTTCTGAATTTGATTGTGGTCCCGGGCAATTTTAAGTTGGAAGCCAGTGGTTTAAAATATGCGTGTTTGACCGTATATGTAAAGATAATCTTTCTGAATATCTGAAATTTCTTAAACTATCTTCTTTAAAAAAAATGTAGCAAATTAAATGTTTAATCTTGTTAATTTCTATAGTGAACTTTTTTTTTGTAATATGATTTAACTTAATTTTACTCGTATAAAAACGCCTTAACGATCAGTGAACAAGATATTATCTACATATCTTGTGCAGTACAACACATAATGGATTATAAATTGTAAAATTAAAGTGAAAATAACTTGGTTCCATTGATACATACTTGTATAATAGCCACTAATTCGTGTTATATATCTTGACGTAGTTTAACAGCGCATTGATAATTTTTTTCTTTTTTATAGTGATAGCATCCATATCTTCCCTTATTACCATCCCAACCTCCTTGGAGATTTGTAGATTTATATCTAACAGGAAAAAATGTTGTTAGAGATGCAATTATCCAAACAAGGAGCACAATATTCTTCAAATCTATTCCAATGTTGGCATATGCTTATGACATAGATATTATGGGAAGGTCAGAGAATGATATAAAAAAGGCATTCATAACATTATACTATTCAGTTGAGGAATTGGGGTTAAGGGTAAATGAGGGGGCAACTAAATATATGATAATAAAAAATAGGAGAACTTGTAACCCATCAACATCACATTTAAAAATTATGAATTTTCATTTTGAAAGGGTCTCAATTTCTCGTATTTGGGCTGTCTGGAAAATGAAAACAATGAAGAGGTAAGTAAAATAATTCAGAATGCTAACAGATGCTACTATGGGCTGATGAAATACTTTAAATCACAACTTCTACACTATGAAACCAAACCTAGACTACACAGAACATTAGTAAAACCGGTGTTGATGTACGGAAATGAAAAATGAAACACAGGGCGACCTGTTCGACTTGCATCTTATAAAAGGAAAATACTTAGGAAAGTTTATGGACCCATTAAGGCAGGTGGAGAGTGAAGAATAAAGTACAACAGAGAGCTCTCTGAGTTGTATAGATCGCCTGATATTGTGACAGCAATTAGGATAGCTAGGTTGAGATGGGCAGGACATGTACAGAGAACGAATGAAGAGGATGCTCTTAAGAGGATTATGAAATGCACACCAGAAGGAAAGAGAGCACATCATGAAGACCCAGCCTACGATTGATTCATGGAATTCTAGACGATGTGAAAGTATTTGGAGTGAAAAATTAGTGGACATTGGCTAAGTATAGTGAAATCTGGAGGAAAATCCTGAGGGAAGCTGAGGCACAACGGTGGGCTAAGAAGCTACTGATGATCTATCAGGAAAGCAGAAGCAGAATGACTGTATTCTGATGTGAATAGAGTGCATAAAACAGTATTAATACCTTGTGTATATGCACTCTACCTAACCTAGACGTATTTTCGGAGAACGTTGATATACCATAAAAGAAAGAGAAGTATACTACACACACATAAAACAAACAACAAGTAATTTGAATATATACAGACACACACATTTAATAGATGTCCTAGTCAAAGTCTCACTTCAGTATCTTCATAACATTCTTCCTAAAGGCATTAGTATTGTGATTGAAACAGTCAACGTCTTCACTGTCACAAACTCTATTAGTCATTTTGATGGATCTTGTTAATGGAGCCAACACACTCTGCCGCAAATATCTAAATAAAACATGGCTTCTTTGTTTTTCGTAAAGAACGCTGTAACCGACCCCCGAGACATCTATCTCAATAAGGACGTGAATATTCTTGTACACAAATGATACATCTTGTAGTGCCCTTCTGTTGTTAAGGGTCGTAAGGATGATTGCCGAAAGCGGCACTGAACTATAAAGCCATTGGTAGAAGAGCGTGGGTCGTCCGAGGATGAGATGAGTGCCGGAACAGCTATGTAACCTTATCCTTGAAGAGGAGAAGAAGAAGAAGATAAATAACACATCGTGTAGTGCACTTTTATTTTTAAGGGTCATAATGCCCCAAAGTTTACACTTGGCTGAACATGTGACGGACAATGCTGACTGATGCCACGGTTCTGTAGATAAGGAAAAACTCGTTTTGGGACTGCCTGAGTCTTCTGATCGATGTTGTCCCTTATACATATCCCCAAATCACGGAACAATGCTCCAAAACCGGTCGAACAGTGATTTGGCACGGATTCTTAATAACTCATTTACAGACATTGATGGGGTATGTATGGGTATTTTGGACATCAAATGAAACCAATTTTGTATTAGCTGGAAGACGTAAAATTTGTAAGCTTAGTTATCAAATAATAAAAAATATCGAGGTTTCAGATGATATGTGGCGTCATATACAGAACGCTGAAAAAATAGACAAGGAAAGAGACAATGGTTATATTTTATACAACAATGGGAGTGCTTGTTTTACTATATAGATCGGAAACATGGGTTCCACAAAGAAGATTAAAAACCAGATTCAAACTTCGGAAATGAAGTTTCTGAGAAGAACAAAGGATTGCACGAGACGAGATATTAGAGAAGTGCTACAGGTATTCTCCATAAATGATAAGATCCAGACATATCCCAGGGAATGGTTACACCATCTGGACAGAATGGAGGATGGACGACTACCTAAAGTTGCGTTTCAGTATAGACACTTTGTACAAGAGATGTAGGAAGACTACGAGTGAGATGGAGAGATACTCTGAGAAGACGGAACAGCCAGCGTGCCTACTCCGTGAGATGAAGAAGAAGAGAAGAAGAATATATCAAATAATTAAGAGTTTGCATATATTATAAGTAGACCCTGTAGTATATGACAGTGTGAGCGCAGAGATAATTATTTGAATGCAATTTTGATAAACGACATAAACTAAGGTTATGGGGTTATAAGAATTAATCTGTATAGGTTTATTTCTTCAAAGATGTTTGGTTTTTCTTGCGAATGTATTTCTGAATTGTACTTGTTGGTAGGATATGAATTTAACCTTTGGAATTTATCACTAGTAACTAGAGCTTTAGTTTATTCCGATGTATTCTTGTCTTTTTTAAATTGGTATTTTACTGTGCTTATCAGCTTTACATAATATTAAATTGTTTTCAACTAATTTCCGCGTTATACTTTTGATAACTTAACTCTTTTCTAAACTGTTAGGACTACGTTATGATTTAACTTGATATGATCATTAATGAAGATGCCCAGTGATGCACAGAAGACTTTAATACTCCATGTTAAACGTTATTTGAACTATTAATAGTTAATTCTGTGTCTATTGCTAATTTCATCGCCTTTCAAGACATTTCGAAACATTTGTTTAACATCTATATATTTCTTGTGGGGTCTGGAACATGGAAGAGGGACTTGCATGTGGTAGAGCAACGGTTTGTGGAAGAGGGACTGTTTACGTTCATAAGATGTATTCACTCTTAAGTTTTATATACGAAACCCGTTATCTACATTCATGGTGGGATATTAACACTCAACCTTTTAAACATTTACCTTGTAAAAATTTCCCAACGTTCTCCAAATCGTTCCACACATTCTTGTGAAATTCGTCACTTTATTTTATATATATATATATATATATATATATATTGCAACGAATCACAGGATCATGATAGGCGGGGCAAGTTCATATATTACACAGACAATGGACATTCATATTATATTGGTAGATGGTTAAGTTTGGTTGTTATCAATTGTATTTAGTAAGGTTAAGGGTTTAGTTTAGAAAAACTGTGCATTATTATTTATGGTTATTCATGTACTGTGTTAGTGGAAATGTGCGCGAGTGGGAAACGTTTCCTGGGCGGTGCGTGAAGTATTATCGTTGTTTTGACATTAGCTGAACTGAGACATGTGTATCGCTACAATCCCTATACCTGTCGGACTATTGTTTACGTTCATGTATATTATTAGTATGTAGGCAGTCATGCATGAGATACGAGTAGTCTGATTACCGCTATGCATGCTGTTACAAAGTAAATGCACTCTACTGCATGAAAAGTGCATGGTCATTTTATACTAACCATGTGACTTCCATCCACCAATAGAATGCTGACTGGTGGTTGGAAATTTTCTTAAGCCTGTCGTTACACAGGCAGTTCTTCTACGCCATCTACCGCGAACGGGTCGTGCACTCCTTGTACAAGAATTCTACCGCTTGCAAGGTGCTGTAAAGCCTATTCGTCGTTAGTGAAACGAGAAGGCTCAGAACTGTGTATGTAGTACATCTGCACACAGGAGTGTTTAAACGCATTACGCGTATAATTACGACAGTTCTTCTACGCCATCTACCGCGAACGGAACGTGCACTCCTTGTACAAGATTCTACCGCTTGCAAGGTGTTGTAAAAACTATTCGTCGTTAGTGAAACGGGAAGACTCAGAACTGTGTGTGTAGTACATTTGCACACATCAGTGTTTTAACGCATTGTGCGAAAATTTACAAGCAGTTCTTCACTGCTGCTACCGCGAACGGTACATACAATCCTTGTACAAGACTCTACCGCTTGCAAGGATCTGTTAAGACTTTTCGGGGATAGTAATGCGTGTGACGCATAAAAATTGATTTTATATCTTTACACACGATATTAATATTGTAGTATTACGTGTGTAAGAAGTGAGTGTAACTGTATCGCTGTGCGAGATTTTCCGCAGTGACAGTATCATTAGTTGTTACGCAATAGTTCCATCAAGACGTTTCCGTGCTAGTGCAAGATTTCCTAATAGGGTGGTCTGCTGATCGCGGTAGACCTTGGTATTCGCGAGAACACTTGAAGAAGCCGGAGAGGTATAAGCTCAATATACCGTTATTGATTAAACTCACTGTCACCTGAGATATTACTTGGTCTTAAACTCTATATAAGTTTTGCGAGTAATAAAATCCGTAGTACCGTTGTGTGTGCGAATGGTCGGATTCATCGTGGGTATTGCAGGACATCAACCCAGCTGTTGCAGGACATCAGCCCAGCTGTTACAGGACATCAGCCCAGCTGTTATAGGACATCAGCCCAGCTGTTATAGGACACCAGCCCAGCTGTTATAGGACACCAGCCCAGCTGTTATAGGACCAGCCCAGCTGTTACAGGACGCCAGCCCAGCTGTAAACGTTTCTGGTGAAACGTCTGTCATTTGTAAGCCACACCTGACGAACCATCTATACCGCAAAGACCGGCCCTTCTCTTCAACAACATCATCGTGGGAGTCTTCTTATGTAACGTATCACGTCTTGCGTATGAACATTATTTAACATTTTAAAAGAAAGACTCTATGTCAAACATTACATTCTGTACATTTCAAATATACCATATAAACTATAACTTGTGTTTGTACAATAAATAATCTTAAACCCTCCAATATAGACTTGTAATTTGAAATACACATACTATCATATCCTATGCGCCAATAGTTTAGTAATTTGTGTTGTCGCATAGAGATATTTTGGCGCTTAGCAACGTAGGGCTCGTTAAATAGCGGTAAATTTACGCTATTACATATTTGTCTATGAATATAAAATTTGTTGGAAAAATCCGACGTATAAATATAATTAACCTAATAATTGTATGTGTATTGTTCATGTGAAAAGCTGAGGATATAATTTTTCAAGTGTGCATATTCTCTTGTATATCATATATGAACAGATTTTATCAGTATATTGGAGGTAGATTATTAGTTGTTGTATGTTAGATAAGGTATTTACATGTTGATATTTTGAACTGCTTTTTGTGTGTCCATATAAACTGGTTACCATATGTTCTAATCTTGTTGTGATAATAATAACTTGCTTTGCGTATAAATCAATAAATTTAAATTTACTAAATTTTAAACGGAAATTTGGTCACTATGGCGGAGTCAAAAGGGATAGAGAAGGCGTTAGCGGCCATATTAGCGAAGATGAAAACCATGGAAGAAAAGATGGAAGTGAGTATACAGAAAATTTCAGAGGAAAATAAAGCCCGTCAAAAAGAACATGACGCCAATATGCAGAAATTTTGGGAAGAAATGGAAGCTGATAGAGAGGAGAGGATGGCGAAACTTCAGGAAATGTCAGCTGATATTGAAGTAGATTTAACTGTTGAGAATATTGTACCTTATGATAAATTGGAAGTACCAAATGTTCTTCTTGAACATACTCTCAACGAAAGTAATATGGAAGTTAACCAAGATGTTACATCTGAAGGATTAACGGAGAACGGTAGCGTAGTAGATGAAATTGAAAGTGATTATACAGAAACCACCTTATTAGGGCCTAGTAGTTCATATTTCGGTAAAGTCGAGTATTTAGATTCTGCATCAAATTGTAGTGAAGATAACAGAAATGAAATTAGTAGTAACAACACTATTAGTCTGGAACATACTTCAGGTAAGTGCTGTGATGAGGTGATAGTTTATAGTGAAACAGATATAGCATGCGAGAACCGTGAACGTATGATAGGATCTGAAGCTATCATGGATGCGGACAGTGTATGCATAACACATAAAAATTCCGAACCAGTAGTAGAGCCTGGAACTAGTATGGATACTAACGGTGCAGGTATTTATGACACATGGCCTGATGATGAGGTACTAGATGAATCTATATCAGGTACTGAGGTGTTTACGGAGGACGGAGAGGTGAATGATACTGGTGACAATAAGGTGACAACAATTATGGTAAATAATAATGAATCGCCGCGTAATCAGTTTCATGTTCAAACACCACAAAATCAGCCGCAATCACAACAACATAAAAATACAACTCAGCAGATTAATACCAACTTATTAGCGACAGTTACTGGAAATGATTTAGTTGAAAAGCAGTTCAATCAATCAAGTATGAAAAATGTTAGTTATAAGAATGAAACTGTTATGTATGGCCTATATCCTGCCGAAATTAGGGATAATTTAATGTGTAATAATGATAATAGTAATAAACATGAAGGAAATATGAGTATTGAAAATTGCACCGACCTTATTGTCGAAGCAAAAATCAGTGGTTATGTTGACGAGATGTTGGTCGACAGCGGCACAGGAATATCGCTGTTGGACGAGCAGTTACGTAAGAGGTGTAAAAACCACTTTATACAAATGCCGATTCTGCCGGTAAGTCACACAAGGATAAAATCAGCAGCGTGTGAGTCGCAGATAGTTGAAAAACAGGCACGTATAACAAGATATGTGCAGGGAACGGAAATAGATGCGACCGTCCTTGGAGTTAAAAAACTCGGACATAATATTATTTGGGAAGTTGATAAATTGAATAAACGGCATGCTGCATTGGAAGTTCAGAAAGAATTATTGCCAGCTAAAGTTGATTGTCGACCTCACGTTATCAGGCGGGGACGCTCGAAAGATAAGATACCGAATAACTCACCGACCCCCAAGGTTCAGTTAATGAGTTGCGAGATAAGGCAATTGCGGCGTATATTAAACAAATTCAAATCTGTATTTCCAAGTAAACGTGTGCGTTTCAAAACTGAGAAAAATTTATACAAAAAACTCAGAAATAAATGTCAGGATATAGGGGTAAGAATGTGTAGTGATTTAAATATGTCAATTCAGGTTTAAATGTTGTATGTAAGATGGCTCTGTGAATGTACAATAATCTAGTTTTGTTAAGGAATGTTGTCTGTGTACCCTATGACCCTGCATAAGATTTCGTTATCTGTGTGTCAAGAACATGTGTGTTTGTTCTGGGTTTGAAGGTTACCACGTGTCTTTTGATTTGATGCTTCTGTCAAAGTGACAGTTGGAATTGTTAGTATTAATTGAGGATGTTTATTTGATTTTAGTTCGAGGGTATTATTATTATTTCAGGATTAAGAAGTTGTTTTGGGTATATTAAAAAAAAAAAAAATTTTATTTTTTGTTAGTTAACTAAAGAAAAAAAATTTTTTTTTTATGCGGGAAGGAGTTAATCCTGCAACGAATCACAGGATCATGATAGGCGGGGCAAGTTCATATATTACACAGACAATGGACATTCATATTATATTGGTAGATGGTTAAGTTTGGTTGTTATCAATTGTATTTAGTAAGGTTAAGGGTTTAGTTTAGAAAAACTGTGCATTATTATTTATGGTTATTCATGTACTGTGTTAGTGGAAATGTACGCGCGTGCGCGAGTGGGAAACGTTTCCTGGGCGGTGCGTGAAGTATTATCGTTGTTTTGACATTAGCTGAACTGAGACATGTGTATCGCTACAATCCCTATACCTGTCGGACTATTGTTTACGTTCATGTATATTATTAGTATGTAGGCAGTCATGCATGAGATACGAGTAGTCTGATTACCGCTATGCATGCTGTTACAAAGTAAATGCACTCTACTGCATGAAAAGTGCATGGTCATTTTATACTAACCATGTGACTTCCATCCACCAATAGAATGCTGACTGGTGGTTGGAAATTTTCTTAAGCCTGTCGTTACACAGGCAGTTCTTCTACGCCATCTACCGCGAACGGGTCGTGCACTCCTTGTACAAGAATTCTACCGCTTGCAAGGTGCTGTAAAGCCTATTCGTCGTTAGTGAAACGAGAAGGCTCAGAACTGTGTATGTAGTACATCTGCACACAGGAGTGTTTAAACGCATTACGCGTATAATTATGACAGTTCTTCTACGCCATCTACCGCGAACGGAACGTGCACTCCTTGTACAAGATTCTACCGCTTGCAAGGTGTTGTAAAAACTATTCGTCGTTAGTGAAACGGGAAGACTCAGAACTGTGTGTGTAGTACATTTGCACACATCAGTGTTTTAACGCATTGTGCGAAAATTTACAAGCAGTTCTTCACTGCTGCTACCGCGAACGGTACATACAATCCTTGTACAAGACTCTACCGCTTGCAAGGATCTGTTAAGACTTTTCGGGGATAGTAATGCGTGTGACGCATAAAAATTGATTTTATATCTTTACACACGATATTAATATTGTAGTATTACGTGTGTAAGAAGTGAGTGTAACTGTATCGCTGTGCGAGATTTTCCGCAGTGACAGTATCATTAGTTGTTACGCAATAGTTCCATCAAGACGTTTCCGTGCTAGTGCAAGATTTCCTAATAGGGTGGTCTGCTGATCGCGGTAGACCTTGGTATTCGCGAGAACACTTGAAGAAGCCGGAGAGGTATAAGCTCAATATACCGTTATTGATTAAACTCACTGTCACCTGAGATATTACTTGGTCTTAAACTCTATATAAGTTTTGCGAGTAATAAAATCCGTAGTACCGTTGTGTGTGCGAATGGTCGGATTCATCGTGGGTATTGCAGGACATCAACCCAGCTGTTGCAGGACATCAGCCCAGCTGTTACAGGACATCAGCCCAGCTGTTATAGGACATCAGCCCAGCTGTTATAGGACACCAGCCCAGCTGTTATAGGACACCAGCCCAGCTGTTATAGGACCAGCCCAGCTGTTACAGGACGCCAGCCCAGCTGTAAACGTTTCTGGTGAAACGTCTGTCATTTGTAAGCCACACCTGACGAACCATCTATACCGCAAAGACCGGCCCTTCTCTTCAACAACATCATCGTGGGAGTCTTCTTATGTAACGTATCACGTCTTGCGTATGAACATTATTTAACATTTTAAAAGAAAGACTCTGTGTCAAACATTACATTCTGTACATTTCAAATATACCATATAAACTATAACTTGTGTTTGTACAATAAATAATCTTAAACCCTCCAATATAGACTTGTAATTTGAAATACACATACTATCATATCCTATGCGCCAATAGTTTAGTAATTTGTGTTGTCGCAATATATATATACATTACAACACTACAGGTTAACCAATTCAAATGCATTTATATATTTATATATTGTTGTAAAGAGAATTCATAGGTAGGTGTAATCGTAATAAGAAGATGATACGTTATTTACGTTTAAAATCGTTCCATTATTTATTTATTTAAACAACATCTATCATATCGGATATTAAGCAACAACTCATTATTCAATCGTTTGTACGAAGTTTTCGTACATACCTTATTGCTAACACATTACATACATAAATTATATACAACTCTTATTATCTAATTGTAATTACTTTAAAATGTTTATTTTGCTCTCGGCTTACTCATGGTGTGTTCGTTCATATTTATGCAATTGCTGATTCATTAGCTTCAAAAACTGAATTTACTTCTATTCAAACTTCTTTATAAGAATTTGTTTTACTTTCTACTGCATATGCATTATTTGTTTCTTTATCATCAAAGACTTTACTAATTACGTTAATTCAAAAATTACTTATTTCTCTTATCATTTACGTTATTAATTTCTAAATTTGATACAAGAAATACTATTCTAATTTTTACTGCTTTTACATTTTTGTATCCTTTATTATTTTTAATATTGGTTGAATGTCTTTCATTCAAACTTCAATCAATGTCTCTAAAATGTTGTTTCTTTATCACCTCGTTTGACGTGGTTATTCATCTGTACGTCCTCCGTATCCTTCTGGTCGTGTCCTCTGCATGTGCTTCAGGTCCTCCGGTCGTGTCCTCTGCATGTGCTTCTGGTCCTCCGGTCGTGTCCTCTGCATGTGCTTCAGGTCCTCTGGTCGTGTCCTTCGTGTGTGTTCATTAACAGTCGTTTCGTCTCGCGTCATATGCTGCCGGTTTGTCCATAGACATCATCGTATGTATTTTGCAGCTCTGGCTGTATATCTAGTTGATCTGGTGACTGTTACGATAATTATGAATTTGTGCCGTCGACCGACATAGCCACTTGCGGCAATGGTTGAATCGAGAAGAAGAAACTTTATTAGCGCGGCCTGGTATTTATAGTCAGGTCGTGCAAAAATTCCTGTCTGAACACTTTCAACTTGTCAGATTCTGTCGAGGCGTCACTCCCCCCACTCTGGTTCAATTCACTATTTTCGCTTATTTTCGCGAATTACGAAGTTTGTTTCAACTCACTCGATGTTCAATCGATCACTAATTTTTATGTGATTACTATACGTAAATTGCACTTCTTTGTGGTATTCACAAAAAGAGTTATTCATTTTTTACCTATAGTAATTGCACTTTTTGTCACCTCTGTATGGTTTTCTAACATTTTATGTATCTATAAATTCTACACACTTTGGTGTCTTCTGTTTTACCCTATCGTACATACTTTTCTTATAATTAACAAAAAACATATAACTATTCTACCCCTTATGTAGGTTCATGGTTTTACTGTAAAATTACTTTAAATTGTAATTGTTCGTTACCAGCATGTTAATTTTCCTTTGATTCATATTATGTATTTTAAATATTTAAGTAAATATTTTTAAAAGAACAATAAACCGACAAACAAGGATATGATTTTATACTTGTATGTCAATAAATTTATTGTGTTGGTAATAACAAAATGTATTCCTATCTTCACTCATTCCTATCTCTTGTACCTTCTTCTTCTTCTTCTTCTTCTTCTTCTTCTTCTTCTTATTCTTCTTCTTCTTCTTCTTCTTCTTCTTCTTCTTCAGGCTGTAGACCTAACGAACCGTTGCACACTCCTTGGTCCGACCGTCTTCCAATATTCCACCTTCCTTGCGGATTATAAACAAAATTTGTTTTGATATCCGTTCTTATGCAACCTTTCAACATGTAAACATTTTATTTGCCTCCAGAAACGGTTGATACTATAGAACAGGTTAATTACCTTCTGTCACGTTTCTTTGAATCCAATTGCGGGATTACTCGAGTTTCGATCACAACTGTGTCACCATCAGATCGTATAGACAAATATGATTAAAACTCCATTTTTCGATGTTTGTACATCACGTCAGATAATAAAAACAACACGTACACGGTATAAAACATTAAATAAAATAACAAACAATAAATATAAATAGCCTATAAAACAAACGTAATAACACACAAAACATGCGGCCGTCACGAACCTGTTGGGGCGTTCCTGTACAGGTTCGTGACGGCCGCATGTTTTGTGTGTTATTACGTTTTGTTTTATAGGCTATTTATATTTATTGTTTGTTATTTTATTTAATGTTTTATACCGTGTACGTGTTGTTTTTATTATCTGACGTGATGTACAAACATCGAAAAATGGAGTTTTAACCATATTTGTATATAAGATCTAATGATGACACAGTTGTGATCGAAATTCGAGTAATCCCGCAATTGGATTCAAAGAAACGTGACAGAAGGTAATTAACCTGTTCTATACTTTCAACATGGTCTGTCCAATTCTGTCTGCATTGCTTTAACCTTTCGTTTAGATTGTATATTCCAAGGATGTTCCTTATATCATCATTTCTTAGCCGGTCCCTCCATGATACTCCTAGTACTGATCGTAAAAATATCATTTCACTAGCCTGTATCCGGCTTTAGGTCTTTGCGTTCAGTATCCAAGTCTCACTGTCATAAACGCCGCATGGCACTGGCATCATTTTATAAAATTTCAAAGGAACGTCTCTTCTGATCTTTCCATTCATTCTTCTTCTTATCGTTCTACACGTGTGATTAAACGTCCCTATTATTTTGTCCACATCTATCTCTCCAACATAAGATAAGTCATGTCTAAGGAACCTGAACGGAATCCTTTTATACCTTAAGCCTTTAAAAAATCGTTCAACTTACCATAATATCCCCTCAACACTCCCTCCCCCCAAATTGCTTTCTGGATCCGCCTCTGCTCTGCGCTATAAACAGTGCTCAAACTAAGAGACTTAATGATAAGTTGAATAAAAAATGTGACTGAAACTCAATAATGGACAACACGACATTAGTACAACTACCGGCGCATAGCTGAGCTCTTGGGTCCGGGAGCGGGGGAAGGGAAAGGGTGAGGCGCGCGGGGTAAATCATTAACATTCCTGTAAACCTTGACTTACGATACTGTGAATAGCCTTTTGTTATGTTATGTCTTGCTCGTCCTGATTGTTGACTTCTGTGGATTATCTGTTTTGTAATAGTCTTGATATCTTTTCAATAGTCGGTGTTGTCTTGCGAATCTTAGTTGAGTTTGTGCTGCGGCAGAACTAAATTTTAAACTGCCACGGCTAGCTAAATTTCGTCGGCGCGTGATTGGGAGACTAGAGCTGTTTTCACCAGTATTCAGCAACGAAGCGAGCGACGTAATTCGGTTGGCAGTGGCCGTGCTGCTCATCGCTCACGGCGATGCGAAATGCAGGCCGTTTTAAACTTGTAGTAAAATGCAGCCCAGCTGATCGTGTTAAACAATTTCGAACAAGTTGTTTGCAATCGTCCAGACACCAGGAAACGTGTGTTCTGGTACCATTTCATCTTCTGGCGTGGTGAGTTGATCCGACGGCTGGGAAATAGCCTACTGGAAGTATCGATCTATCATGCACGAGTGAACAGTAAAGGTCGCAGGGTCCCCGCCCCAGTCGGGAGAAAGATTCATGGATGGCGACTACAATACCCGTCACCTCCGCAGAGCTATGCTGTCATGTACCCTAAGGGCGTCGGATCCATCCCATGACACCAACCTATGCCTATGAAGACACATGCATTCGCAACCTCCATCAGGACCGGTAACTTCATGACCAACCTACACTGAGAAGGACCATACCAGCATCCATCACGTATATTACAGGACTGAGTACTTTTACAAACCCAGGTGGGAGAATTTTCCAGTTTATAATTTTCACACAACTACACCTTACTGGTTTCAAGAAGAAACGGACGTTTATATATCTATATCTATATTGGTCTCTTAAAAATTCATAGTGAACAACATTTGGTTGAAACATGTCCTGTGTATAATCTCGGTTAATTTATTCTTAATTGTTAAAGAACATGCATTTAAATATTGTTAATTACTTCTTATTGTTAATAGTTTTGCTCATCCTAATAAAGGAACATTGCTAATAATGCGAATACCTTACATAAGTACGCATATCTAATTTGTCAGATTCAATCTGTTAACTGATGTTTGAGATTTTCAATATGATAATGATAATGATAATTTATATGAATTAATTAAATAATTTACTGACTGGAATAATCTTATGGAATTATGATACTTGCTATTTTTTAAATTAATTCAAATTATTAACGAAACACTAATAAAAAAAAATTGTTATCGTTGAATTAGCGTTTCATTTGCAAGTCCTGTCACAGTGGCTCCCAGCACATTTTTACTTCCGTCTAGATCAAACACCTAGTTTTAAAATTTAATGTAACGGCAGTTGTAGTTACAGATGGTACCCCAGAGCTTGTTTTTTTTTTAGTCAATGCTAAACAACACCGTTACAAGTTTGTGCTAGTACTCCGTGTGTCTGTTAGTGAAACTAATAAAGTGAAACTGTTTTAAAATTGTTTATAATGGCTGGTGTAAACAGTAGGCTAGGTGGGAAAGGCCTAATCGGTCAAAGCAGGGAAATAATTAGCAATGTGTTTAAATTTATGAAGAAAGGGGCTGATAACAAAGAGGTGACGATTCCAGTTGTTAGAGCTAGGGAGCGAACTGCTGCTGCTACTGCTGCTGGAGTTTCTGAACGTGCGGTGACCAAAATAAACAAGGAACTACGACAACTTGAAAATTGCAATGAGGGTGCTAAGCCTGTTTCATTTGTTACTCCAAACAAGAAGCGAACGAAAGCGAAACCTGTAACTGGACTAGATGAGTTTGATCAAGGTGTTGTGCGGCGATTAGTGCATGAATTTTATACAATAAAAAACAATTGCCAACAGCAAAACTTCTGAAAGAAGAACTTCAAAAAATAATAGGGTTTACCGGAAATGAAACAAGTGTGCGTGTAATCCTGAAAGAACTGGGGTTACGTTAGAAACAAATTAGGAATAATAAAAAATTACTTATTGAACAATCTGATATCAGAGAACAGAGGATTATAGTTATCTCCAAGCTGTCAAGAAATATAGAAAGGAAGGCCGTCCTATAAATTATATGGATGAAACATACATTCATTCTTTTCATGTAAGTGGAAAAGTATGCTCAGAAGATTCCAGCCAAGGCATTCGATCTCCGATTTCTAAAGTAGGTCGTATGATTATTATCATGCTGGAGGGGAAAAAGGTTTCATTACTGGTGCACTAACTATGTGGAAAGCGTCATCTTCACCAGGAGACTATCACAAAAATATGAATAAGGAAAATTGTATGAAGTGGATACGTGAAAAGCTGCTTCCAAATCTAGAACCTCGATCAGCCCTTGTGATTGACAACACCCCGTATCATAACATTGAAGTAGAAAAAGTACCCACATCAAATAGCAAGAAAGAGAGATGAAGCAGTAGTTGACTAGAAAGGGGATTCCTTATTCAGACACTATGCTGAAACCGCAGCTTTACAAACTTATTAAATTGTGTAAGAGGCAATTAAAAAAATATGTTTTGAACGATATTTTGGAAAGTGAAGGACATGAAGTGTTACGTCTCCCGCCCTATCCTCCCGACCTCAACCCTATTGAACTAATTTGGGGTGAGGTGAAAGGATTTGTCGAGAGAACATTTCATTCAGTGTAAACGAAGTGAGAAGATTGTGTGAAGAGAAGTTTAGTGTAATGGGACCCGAAGAGTGGAAACCAAAAATAAAACATATCCAAGATATGGAAAGTATTAAGCTTCACTGGAACCAAACATAGACAATTTTGTAGATTCCTTAATCATCAAACTTGATAACAACAGCTCGGCCACGGACAGCAACAGCTGTGATAGTGACTGTAACATGGAAGGCATTGCTGAATTAGTGTAATCTTTTCAAAGGACACAAGTAAGTTTATGTTTTATTCTCTTTTCTAATTTATTGGTAGTTTTTAATTTGTATCTATTATCTATGCTATTTGTTTGATAATATTTCTATCTTTGCTCCTATCTTATTTATTTACTGGGATTCTATACATATTAATGAATTGAATGCTGCCATTTTATTTTGGGGAGGATGATTAGACTTATTTGGAATTATCAAAATAATTAAGATGGTTTTATGTATATTGAGTACTCAAAATTATTTTCAGTTCTATTTATGGTTAGGTCTAAGTAATTCAGTTTATTATTCGATTCTTCTTCTGATGTGAATTTTATTTTCTTATGTAAATTGTTAATTGAATGCCTTTATTTTGGGATGTATATAGAGTGTCATCAACGTATCTAAAGTAACTTCCTAATGGGTCGCTTAATTTTATTCTATTTATTATTTCTTCAAGTTTTTTGTAAAAAGATTTCGGAGATGATAGCGGAGGTTGGGGCTCTCATAGATAATCCATCTTTTTGATAGTATAGTTTGTTATTATATTGAAAATAATTTTGTTTTAATATAATTTTCAAACTGTTAGTTAAATGTCTAATGTATGTGTCGTTTTTTATTATTTGTTTTCAGTTTATTATAATATTGTTTTCAGTCTCCGTGTTATAATATTTATGATATCGTCAATGGAAATATTTGTGTACATGTCTGAAATGTCGAAATAATATAATTTTGTGTTTTTGTTTACTTGTATGTTTTTTAGTTGTTCTGCGAGTTCGATACTGTTTTTTCTATTAAATTTGTTGTTGAAGTTTTACTTTATGTTTTAATATTTGTGATAGTAATTTAGATATTTTATAATTTGGTGCTGTCTCAGCGTTTATTAAGGGCCTAATGGGTTTATCAATTTTCGGTCATTTTATTAGTGATCTTGTGTAATCTTCTTGTTTGCTTGACAAAAAATAATAAAAATCTATTGATGCTTGATTTAAAAAGTACTTAATTTATTGATTATTGTTATTTTATTATTATTATCATGATTATATTTAATAGTTATTATTAGTTTTAAATTTGAGAAAAATTAGTTAAACCAAATATTTTTATAAATCTAACATAATAACAAATTGAGTGAGGCGTTAATAAATGGTGAATATTCCCGCAAAAATTAAAAAAAAAAGGTTTGACATATAAATATATTTTGATTAATCAGTTAAGTTCAAGTTATTTTATTTTATTCGATCACATTTATAAAGTATTTGTCAAAAAATCCTACATTTAAAATTAAAAAAGGGAATAAAAAAGTGTAATGAACGCACTTGGGAAGCCTAATTTATTGTGAACATAAACACAATTATATAAAACCAATTCAATTTGTATTGGAACACAAATTAAATTCAGGTGAGGTGAGACAGGTCAGTGTAGGCAAATAGATGTTTTACGCATGACTAGTACAGTGAGAGCGGCCGGAACTGAGGCGCACAGCTATGCGTCGGTAGCTGTACTCATTATAAAAGTACTGAATACAAACAACGGGAAAAACATGAAAGCTGGTTTAATTTTTACACTTTTATTGAAACAAAGATCATATAAAAAGTAAATGAAACTTTATACATAAAATGGTGGTGTTTGCATCACGTTATCAGTAGCCGTGAGTCTTGTAGCCGGCGACGTGTTCACCATTACCTTGGCCGCCGCGCTGATGATGGCCGGGTCCTGTCTAGCCTGTGTAACCGCGCTGCCCCTGTTCGATGGGGGGTCTCGCGGATCTCCTGCCTTCACCGTCTGTGTAACGGTTGCCTTCACCGTGCTGCTGGTATTGGTTGCGGGGTCTCGATTCGCTGTGTCCATGCTCTGTGTAACCGCCCTCCCGCTGTCCGATGGGGGGTTTCGCGGGGACACGGCCTGCATCTGTGTAACTGCGCTGCTGGTCTCCGTTGGGGGATCTCCCGCCTCCATATTCTGTGTAACCGCGCTGCCGGTCTCCGTAGGAGGCTCTCGAGTCGGTGTGTCTATCTCTGCCGTCTTCGTGTCTCCCTCCGTACTGAGGAACCGCCGCCACCACTACCAACACAGCCACAAGAAACTGCACAGAAAAACAATTCCAAATTGTCAAACATTTGTACTTACATTTACATTTTTAATCTTATTATAATATCTAGTTAATATAGAAGTACTTATTTATTCTCTTTATTACTGTGTGTGTGTGTGTGTGTGTGTGTGTGTGTGTGTGTGTGTGTGTGTGTGTGTGTGTGTGTGTGTGTGTGTGTGTGTGTGTGTGTGAACCGCTTTGTTCAACACCATCAGAGAATTACTTATAGACTTTATTGCAAAGTCTGTCACGGCCGGAGTCACCACATTAAAATTAGAAGCTACCCGTCTGTTGGACCGTGGTCGATCTCTAAAGCCTGTATCACACTATGCTACTTCACTAAACAACTGCTACTGCATTTTCTGGCTATCTCTGTGTCACACTATTTTTAGGTAGCCGCTATTTAGTAGTGGCTAGTACAGCAAAGTACGTGCTTGCTAGATTGGTTTGATGTTAAAAAAATATTGCCCGAAATGTCATCTGTGGGTGTGCGATGTGAAGCTTTGAGACATCTGTTGCTGATTGGTGTTAGACAGCTTTGTAAGGAGTTGCTGAGAAACATAAGGAACAAAACGAGACGCATGTGGGTTTGGGAATGGATAGGTAGATGGGATAAACTAGGTACTTCAACAACACTAATAAGAGTGCTGGCAATTGGAGGACCCCCAATCGTACCAAAACATCATGAGGTTAGCCGTACCAAAGTTTTAGGAATTGCTAGATTTAGTGTCACCAAACTAAATTAGATTTGTATTGTGTACATCTTCCGTCCTGGCACTATTCGTTTTAGATTTTCTAATTTTATTCAGTTCATTACAATAAGCATCAAAGAGTGTTTTAATTTTCTTTTCAAAGCATCATCCTTTGCTGGTAACCAGGCAAGTTCCAGCTCATCTAGCAACCGAGTGAAAGCAGTTTTTCGCGTCGCGTTTCAACTACTTTACCGACGTAATCTCCTGCACACAATCATATTTCCTATGTATCTTAAGGAATGTAATTATTTCATCACCTGACCACTTTAAGAAATCACTCATTGTAAGTGTAGAAATAGAACACTGAAAAGGCACAATATAACAACAACAACAACAACAACAACAACAAAACCAGAAAGACGCCGAGACAAGCACGTGGAGACAGGGGACGCACTACTTTACTGCTACTGCATTGTCACACTGGGCGACTAGGGCGCTACTCGGTAGCGGCTAGTGAGTCACGTGCTTTCAAGGTCGGCTACTGGCTACTTAGAACCATAGATATATACTACTGGATTGCGCGCTCTAATGCAGGGAAGGCGCGAAACTCAGTCCGGCTGTGACACTTTCCCCGCCACCACTCTGTAGTGTACTTCCAGTGTAGTCACGTCTACTTACATGCTGTTTGCATTCCGTGTTTTCGTTTGACGCGTGATTGTTGGAAGGTTGTGGATGTCTATAAAGTACACTTTATAATTTGAAGTTAACAAGATGCCAACGTATTGTGTAGCGTACAACTGTAAGAACTATGCTGTTAAAAACTGCGGCCTGTCATTTTACACGTAAGTAAAAATTTTATCAACAACATTATGACTGACATAACATAGGTATTTTAATCACTGTACTTTAAATAGTATTGATTTATTTATCGATCTCATATTAGTAGTCTGCTCTGATTAATTTAATGTTTTCTTATCTGAAATTATTAAAATTAAAATAGTAATTTGTTTTTGTCAAGTACTTTTCACATTGAGGCTCTTTTATTGTGTTGAAAATTGGAAAGAAAATTAGCGTATGCGTAATATTGTGTTATTTTTCAATTTTAAAAGCAAAAAAGGATATTTTTGAAAGTTAAACTTTAATAAATAAAAATTATTTTTTTTTTAATTTAATGCAGGTTTCCAAAAAGTCCAGAACTTCGAAGCAGGTGGATAAATGCAACGAAGAGAAAAGGATTTACACCGTCGACGCAGTCCAGACTTTGTAGTAAGCATTTCGAAGACAGTGCGTTTGAAGTCGGAGGTATAATCAGAAAATTAAAAAAGGATGCAGTCCCTAATTTATTTGACTTCCCACCTCATTTGCACACAAAGCAACCTAAACGTAGAAGGCTTATTAAGATATTTGAGGTAAATCTTTCTGTTTATATAAAAATGTTTAAGCCAATCAGGTTCATAACGAAACTTTTCATCTTTTTAAAAAGGGCTCATACAGAAAATTTTTAATCTTTCCAGTCCGTTTTGGTTACTTATTTGGAAACGGTTAAAATTAATAGAAAAAGAGAGTGTAGTGATAAATTATCTTGTTTTGTGAGCCTTTGAGTTTTTTAACTATTTTATCAATCTTAATAAATATAAAAATTGAAAAAAATAAAAATTGAATTCTATAAATTTTTAAACATACAAATTTCTTAAAAAATTTAAGGGTACTCAATTTCAACCCAAATACTGAAGTAATTTAAAAGTGTACGTTCTGTTTTAGAATACTGGAAAAAATGAAGTTCAACAGGAATCAACCCCATCTGTCGAAGCTGATGGCAATCTTGAAGCATCATCAACTTCGAATATACATACAGTCCCTCATATTCAACAGCAACAAAGAATTGTAAGACAATTTATTAAATTTCTACATCTAAGCAATATATTATTAACTAGTCTATTAATGTACTGTATAAAATTAGTATGTAACGTAACATATATTGGTTACAGGCACCACAATCACCAACTAAAAACATCCTACGTAGAAAAGTTAAAATTTTGCAACAACGTATGCTCCCTCCGAGAGCTCACTGTAATATATTTTTGCCACCTGTCTTTTGGTAATTAGTTAAATGGTTACACTACTGTTACCTTCGCTTCTCTGATCTACTAGTTATTGACCGTGTCGCTTCCATACTCCGTACCCTCCAAACAAACATAGATAGAATGGACCACGGCGATTACGTAAACATCATTAAGAATTACAAGTCACGGGGAAAACGTAGTGTTGGGAGAGGAAGGAAAAGGTCGTCTTGACGAAGGCGATACAGTCACTGTGCCTAGTCCCTGAAATAAAACGAAGAAGTATAAAAAGAAGAAGACAAAAAAGAAGAAGGAAAAGTAGAAGACGGATGAGGAGGAGAATAAGATGAAAAAGCAGAAGAAAGAGATTATGAATTTCTGACAAGGCATATCATAGTAATCTTCCAGTTGGAACTTTTTCCCTTGTTTTCTCTGAAAGAGGGTACATTTCTGTATCCTAACGTCACTACATTTTCAATCGTACCGTAGAAGATTGTGTTTTGTCGTCTCTCTTTATTCCAGGTTCAATTCAGAGACTTAGTTCCCTGTTGCTCAGTCACTACTCTGGGCTACTTGTCTTGTTTATCTTTGATATTGTTCATTCTAAGTAGTACGCACTGGATTATTATGTCTGTATACAAGGATTGCTAAATTCAATTTAATTCGGAAAAAAGCGATTAAAATCTGGTTTTACTGTTTCAATTGTGAAACAGAGACAAGAAAATCAAGAATATGAGTCACATAATATCGATCCTAAAGAAAAAGATGAATGCACCTGATAGATTGTTGGAACTCTTAGAGAATAATTTTTCAGGTTTTCCTTTATATTTAATATTAAGCAATCTAAAAAATAAGTTTAAGAGTAAATTCAACCAGGTATATATGGACCAAATGAAAGATTTTGCCCTTACGTTATACTTTTATTCACCTAAAGCTTACAATCTTTTGAGGAATAATCAGCTGTCTTTGCCAAACCCATCCACATTAAGAAAATGGGTTGGCAATTTCAACTGCTCACCTGGCTTTATAGAAGAAGTGTTTTCTTATTTAAAAAATAATGTTAGCATTAAAAGTTATTTGCTACACGTTAACCTAGTATTTGATGCCATGAGCATTAGAAAACAGCTAATATATGATCAAAAAGAAGGTAAGCATATAGGATATATAGATGTAGGGTGTGGTATAAAAATAGATGACCATGAGGCACTTGCAACCGAGGCTTTACTTTTTCAAGTCGTTTCTTTGAAAGGCAATTTTAAGTGTGCAGTGGGATATTTTCTTATTAATTCAATAAGTTCTAATGTACTCTCGCAGCTAATTAAAATGGCGGTTATAAAGTTAAAACAAGTTGGCGTCAGTGTACAAAATGTAACATTTGATGGGACGACCACAAATATTGCTGCAATGGAAAAACTTGGCTGTAAATTTCCTGAAAAACCTTTTTTTAGTATTACAGATATTGGATCATAACGTTTGTACCATGTTAGACGCTTGCCACATGTTGAAACTATGTAGAACACACTTGCTGATAAAATAATAATTGAATCGGGTAATGGGAAAAAAATACAGTTTAAATACATAGAAAATCTGTTATATGTACAAACTAAAGAGGGTTTAAAGTTTGCAAATAAACTTTCACACACACATGTTTTCTACAAAAATAAAATAATGAATGTGAAGATAGCTGCACAAACATTAAGTAGTAGTGTTGCTGACGCTTCACAATTTTTACTTTATAGCAAACATCCCGATTTCGAGGGCTGCGAGGAGACAATTAACTTCATTCGAATAATGGACAGACTGACTATTTTAATACAAGGGATCCCTTTGGTAAACACATTAAAGAACCTATAAAAAAAAGTAATGCTGACTACAGTAAAATGGTGCTATCAACCAGCTATGATTATTTAAGTAAATTAAAATTGAGGGTGTAGATATTTTAAAACATCCCAGAAATACTTTTGTGTTAGGGTTTCTTATTGGCATTTTGAGTACAAAATTACTAAATGAGCTAGGGTTCAAATACATTTTAAGTTACAAATTTTCTCAAGACCACCTTGAATTGCTTTTCTCGTGCATTCGATCAAGGGGCGGTCATAATAATAACCCTAATATTAATCAATTTCGTCATGCATTAAGGAAATTAATGTTTAGGAATATTGTTCAGGCTTCAAAGACAAGTAATAGTTTAGAGTTTGATATAAATCATCAAAATTGTATTCTTAGTTTTTACGGACCAGGTAACGCGACGGTTGATAATAATGAAGAAGAGGAAGAATTATTAGATCATATAGAATATGATATTGTAAAACAGTGTGAGCTGTCTTATTACAAAGAAAATATACTTTATTACATAAGTGGTTTTATTGTTAAACAAGTAGATAAAATCATGAAATGTACAGAGTGTAGTGATTTGTTACAAGATGAAATTGAACTTCCTTGTAGTCGATTCAGTTTGTTTTTATCAAAGGGAAAATTGATAAGAGCATCTTATGAAGTATTTAAACTAGTAAAATTTTTATATAATTTATTTATTGCATTAAGGGATAAAAAAATGTAATTCTACTCACTGCATTTCATTAGCTTGTAGATATTTTAAAAGGAGTTTGTTTAAGGGGCATATTTCTAATTTTGATTTTTCAGATGACAGCCATGAGCTCAAATTAATAAAATTAATAGGTAGTGAGTTTTTTAAAATAGTTTGCAATGCATTTGCAAAAGAAAAAACTGCACTGTTAAATAAATCAAAGTTAGGGGTACGTCAGAAATTAAACAAAATTATTTTGTTTAATAATATTTAATATACATAAAAATATGCATAAAAATGTACTCTCATACCTAAGAAATCCAAAAGTAATACTTATATTAAAATTGTAAAGTAAATGATTTAAAAAAATAGAATTTATAATGTTTTAAAAGATATCTAAGTTTAAACATTTGTAAAATTGCAATAATAAATTACGTGCCATTTTAAAAAAATGTGTACATTTCTCCTCTGTTTATAGAATACTTACTGTCTTTGTTTATTAAAAATTACTTCAGTTGTGTCGGTTTTGAAGGGAATAAACGAATAAACTCGATGTTTCGTTATCGAGTTTCAATGCAGCGCAGCTGGTGGAACCACTACAGAGTGGTGGGGAGAGCTGAACCGCGGACCGAATTCATAGCACAGCGTTAGCTATCCAGTAGTATATATCTATGCTTAGAACACGTCCATCTTAGCGCTAGTAGCTGCTACTAACTATGCTCCACTAAGTTACTTAGTAGCCGCTACATGAGTAGCATAGTGTGACACAGGCTTTACAGACTAATTCATACTTTTTCTAAACTTAAGTAGAAACGCGTTCAATTAAGGGTGACACCTAGAACGCATCTGAAGTAGAGGTACAAGCAATAATCGAGGTGCGTTTCTCCTGAAGAAGGCCTCTGGTGGGCGCGACCACAACCTCATGGCACGGTAGTTTCCAATTTCAGTAATACTAATAGAATTATTCTGACGACGCTGTACATTAATCTTCAACGAAACGTACATGAGACAGCAAAATTTATAAATATATTTGCATAGTAAGTGTATATTACTATAAAATATTGTAACGACAATTACGGAACGCTCGAGCGTGCCGTTCTACACATACCATAAAATTCTATAAACGAATTATATAAATACAGTAATCAGCTGATATAATATATAGACCTGAATCTAAACATAAACACTCCGCTATAAAATCTGTTCTCGTGAAACTCTGGACACAAACGTACCTTTCACGATCATTAATCAGTGTTTACGAATTCGTTTTCTGTAAATAGTAACAGTTTTACAATATTATGACCGCGAGTGCACAGTGTATATGTCCTGACGATGGTCTATGACCGAAATCGATAGAAATTCAAAATGTCAGTAACTAAAAGTTTACTATAAAACATATGTATGCTACCTTTAGGTTATGAACAATGAATACACCACAATAGAAGATTGAGGTTATAGGTACCATTAGCATTAGTAAGCAATAAGCAATAACTGTGCGTATATTATAAATACATAACATTTTCATTAAAGTTGAAAAACGTTCGGCGTTTCTATTCCACAACACATAGGCGTAGCGAGTCTCCGAACTGTGGGGGGGGGGGGGAGGGGGCAGCATAGCATGTAAGAGTAATCTTATTTAGGGGTAGCATATCACATAATGGCGGAAATCCAAGAAATGCTTTGTTTCTGTAGTATCTCAGGAAGTCTTTATTATTGACGCTTACCTTAGCCTATATATTGAATTTTTGGCATACACATTGTCATGTTCTATTTTTTTTGTTATTTTGTATTTTCTTTGACTCTAGGTGGGGAGCTGCCTCCCCCTGCTCCCACCTGGTTACGATCATGTCACAGCAGTATCGTTACAACCACGGATAACAATACTGTGCTGCTGCTGCTTTCCTTGTTACGACTAGATCATTCTATCACGATCGTTCTAGATCTAGATCATGAAAGTCTCCGTTGTTTGGTTCGCAGTTTCTTGGTTAAACCAGGTTCCGACGGTGCCCATAATTCGCTAACAACAGAGTTCAAAGTGGCTACAAACAACGACTCTTACAGAAATTGAACACCTTCAGTACGGTCTGATGCAGTTTTGGTTTGAACATCGACCCCACTGGTCGACCTAACGTATCCTTGAAAGTTTGTCTAGAACATCACTTCTACTGTTCCAGTTTTTGTGTTTACTGCTAATTATGTCCCAGAGCACAATTTTTTTCGTATTACTGTAGAAGTTGAACAACTTCAAAGAATTACCTCCATTGTATGCGACGAGTAGAGGGAGATCATATTGGTAATTACTTTCTCTCTCTCTCTCTCTCTCTCTCTCTCTCTCTCTCTCTCTCTCTCTCTCTCTCTCTTTTAGTATCAATGACGAGACGTTTTGGTTTCCTGTCTAAGACCTCTGTGCATGTGAGAAATAAATATTAATTCTGTTAGCCTCTCAAGGAGGAGCAGTGGCAGCTCGTTCATATGGTCCTATGGTTCAGTGAACTCCTCCCTAAATAATTTAAATATGTTTATTATAAATCATATGTATGATATTCTGCGACTTTGTCCTCAATCTTGTTGTGCCGGACTGTAACAAAGTAGCCAGCATTGTTTCGGCACAAAGTTAGCGTGGAAACAAAGCTTGAGAACTGCGTCATGGGAAACCGATTGACGAGGTGTTGACACTCTGGAAGAGATGACCTAGTGTCACGTTCGTTCGAGGTCACAAGTTATCTTAACAAAAAAAAAAAAGTAAAAAATAAAAATAAAAGTAGATTGTTGTTATATAATCATGACTGAGAAATATCTTACTTCTTTTTTCCTTGTGTTCAAACGCTGTCGGTAGCAAAAAATCGCTCTGCAAAACTGTTTACACGGTTAACACGCGACGAAAAAATGAATAAATTGTTACAATAACACGTTGACCCAATTGGACTCATTGTGGATAAAATGTTGTGTTCATTTGCTGCGGACGAGACAGTTTATTTACGAATAAACCTCTTAACATAAAATACGATGCTTATAAAGTAAACGTTCATCTTTTATTATTTTATAGGCAACCGTTGTTGTAAACAAACTTAGATCGGGTAAAAATTCGATTAAAAATTGTTAACGAACCCTGAAAGTGTAACTTAATTAACGTCGGCCAACGTAATCATACCGGTTTCGGTTTTAACTTGAACTGTTCAACAGCAATAAAAACAGTTGATTAAATTAAAAGAGAATCATTATTTTAAACAATTATAAAAAAATGTAAAGGTGGCAAAAGAAACAACTAGTGAAACCTGATATAATACATCACGTCACAGACATTTGATGCGCTGTTGTTTGCTGTCGACATGCTTGTAATTCAAAATTCAGAATTTGCTTCTTACAAAAATATGTTAGAAGCTTCATCAACATTGCAAACAATACAATATGAAAATACCCGATACATAAAAACGATAACGGCATTTTGAGGCAAGGAACCAGTAACAACAAAAATAATAATTGTTGTTCAAACAATAATACTCAATGGTCAAACTGTAGAACCGGTGAGCCATTTTAACAATTTGGAAAATGATATTGGTTGCGATAAAATTGAGATATTGATATTACCTTGGGTACGTTCCAGACGACTGTGGGTAAATCAATAGTATTTTTAGAAACAAGCTACGTCCAGATACATAACTAACGTTGTACAAAGTTATGGCGGTCCCTGTACGGTATTATAAATTATTTACATTTGTTTTTGATGATGACGAAAATTATTAGAATTATTAGAAAAGTAGTTAGACATTTGTGTAACGCCTGACTACAGGTACTTGATATTCAGAAAAATTACATAAATATTGTCGTAAATAAAATACTTCAACTCCGGGTAACTCAGTTGACATCTCCAGTGACTAACGTCATCAACTGCCTTCTGTCCTATGAGTGTGAATTATGGACGACATCCAAGAAACAAGACAGTAAAATACATGCTTCGGAAATGGCGTTCTGAAGAGGAGATAAAAGGTATTCTTCACTTGACCGTATAAAGAATGAGGTCATCAGAGAAGAATTACAAGTTTTCGCCTTGAACGGAAGATTAAAATATTATAAACATCGGCGAAAAGAACACTTAGAAAGAATTTCAGATCCAAGACTAGCCAAAGGAGTCTGAAAGTATAAACCTATAGGACACAGGTGTGTGGGTAGACGTAGTAAGAGATGCCTGGGGATCTTTGAAGTGGGAACAGGCAGCGTGATGTGAAGATGGTGATGACGAGCTAGTAACCAGAGCAATATGTTATCTTCTCTGTATAGTGGCTCATAACATTCCACGTCTTCCGAAAATTTAGAAATATTTAAACATAAAACAATTAATCAAATTAATACAAGAACAAATTCAGATTAATTCGAAAAACGATAATATTTTCAAAATTACTAATTCAATATAATAATAAATATTTATATTATATTTTACAATTAATTATATAACATATTTTATTTGCACATATAAAAACATTAAATTTAGTCTACACATAGAACAGCTGTTTAGAAACAATTGATTTAAAAATTTTGAATTTATTAATTATATCTGATGTAATAAATAAATTTTAAATAAATATAGATGTGTGTTGATGATATTAGCTATTATGGAGTATGTGACTCCGATGTAATCAAGCCCCTCTGTTTGGACTAGCCAATTTGTAATAAAATAAATAAGATTGATGTGTGAATCTGTAAGTTGTAAGGTGTTTAATTGGTGTGGCTCTCGACGTCTTACTGGCCTGAAACACTTCCTTAAGTTTCCCAGGTGGTCCAGTCCCGATGGTAGCAAGACTGGTCGAGTAGCGTAAAGTTGATGAAGGAATATATATGTTCGGCTTCGCCGAAAGTTTCAAAACAAAATTTATTGTTTTGAAGGAAATTTAAAAAAAATTATGTTTATAAAAAAAAATTATTTTAATTTTATTAATTAATTAATTAGGATCAATTAATTAATATAGGGCTGTGAAGTTTTAAACAGTGTAATGCTCTTCTGAAAATTTTTATTAAAGTTTTAGTATATTTTAAATAAGCTATCACCACTCATAAGACTGTCCGTAAACCAATCGATACTTGTTTACCTTTTTATTTTTTAGGTTATCTTCACTTACGGGTGGTAAAGTTCTTGTAGATTATCAATTAGAATTATATTATTGGTAATTAGTATTATTGAAGAAATAAAGAACTATTAAGTATTGAAAAGTATTAATATTTTATTAAGTAATAGCAATATTGACTCTTATCGATTAGTATCGATTCTCAGGATATCGAAAAAAGTTACAAGTATATGATATAAAAATTAAATAGGGTTCTTTAAACAGCCAGTTATTACCAAAGTCAGAGAAATCGGGCTAATATTCAAAAAGTATAACGTTACAATCAAATTAATAGTTATTAATAAACACAGACATTGAATAATAAATTGTAAATATAATAATTGTTTTCACCAAACAGCTGTGCTGAACCAAGAATAGGCACTGGGATTGTCAAAGAAAGATGGCTGCCGTCAAGTCGATGAAAATGTTGCTCGTTCCTGCTGCATTCCAAATAATGTATTTTGACGCAATATTCCTGTTCTTGTGTCTGCAAATCTCTTGTTATATGTTGTGTAGTGACTGGTGTAGTGATTCTGGGTTGTATTTAGTATGTCTGTGTAATTATAAGTCAAACACTTTCTCCGATTCCGTCACTAATTTGGTTTAATGTATTATACAGTTTTCTAGTGTTTTATGGTGTTTTCCGGAGTAGATTTATATTGTTCTGTGTTATGGAGTGTTACTTGATCGTTTCTGTTATAATATGATAGTTTCAGAAGTATTTTACAAGTCACTCGCGATTTCACAATAACTCACTATACACTCGCTTTGTATGACGATTATAGGTTAGGTTATCCACGTTATCAAACGTATGTCATGTTAACCGTTCAACTACCAATAATTAACTAACTGTTTCCTTCAGTTTCAATTAAACTCTTAGCCCATATAATATTATCCTTAACATTGTTCAAATATTTTTTCACATCCTGTGTGCACTTTTATATTTTCACTATATGAATGCCTAAACTTTGGTTATTTGTCAATTTTATTCACTAGATTTGATTTAAATTAATCTTTCAGTTCATTCTGGTTATTTTCAGATTAAATAATGCCATTTTATAGTGTTTTCTGTCCAAAAAATAGTAATTTCACTTTCAGTTTGTTATACAAACTGTTTGGAAGTCAAAACATTAAAATTTACTTCCTGTCATTATATAACTTCAGCCATTTTATCAGTTATATTTAATATTAATAATTCTATATTGTATTAAAAGGTTCCTATTCCCTTATTTTCTGGTAATTAATTGAATTAGTTGTATTCTGAAACATTATTCTGAAATATGTGACTCCCATGTCTAAATTTCTGAGTTTAGTCATTTTTATTTTTATTCATAATTCTGAATATAATTTATTAAAATCTCTCTAAATGGTATGTGCAATTATATGGCATGATCTCAAGTTTATTTTGTCTAAACCCCTTTTGTTTATTTGCATTTAATTGAGCAATTTCTCTGTTTTGATGAAGTTTGGTTTCCATTCTTTTGGCCTATGATTTTTTAACAATTTTTCTTACAAAATAATTTACAAACAATATATGATGTGTGATACCCTCTCTGACTTTTACAAATAGTATTATAAATTAAACATGCTTTCAAATTACACAAAAACAATTAGTATTGGTTACAATACAAACAATAGTTAAAACAAATAAAGAATATTTTTTTTTTTTTTTAAATAAATGGTTGTCTTCAAGTCAGACATTTTGCAACACAATCCTTATTTCTAAACATGGAAATATGGCTTACAAAAAAGGTTTTTTACTAACTAACATCTTAATTACTCTCTACTATTTACAAGTGGTAACTATTTTTATAGTTCTGATGTTAGTTGTTTCAGACCCAAACAAATGGCCTTATATCTAATACATTTTTAAACATTCTTGTACTATATACATAAAAAACCTTATATTTATATTCTTATTTCTAACTATTATTATAAGTAGGATTCTACAGTTTTTATACTGTCTTTTACATTGTCTTTGGGGAATTGTACCCTGTCATTAACAAATAAATAGTATTAATTGTTCAAAAGGTATTATGAACTCTGTTTTCCTTTTTTCATGTAAAACAAAATGTTATTTTAAACAGATTCATGTCTTATGAACAACATATTGTCACAGTACATATTTTAAGTCATTGAAAAATGCATATTTCATTGCATCCAATGTTTGTGATTGCCAAGAATGAAACACAAGGTTCATTTTTTATAATACCCAAAACTATCACTGGTTCACTTTGCACTTATATATTATGTTAATGCTAAATGGTCGTATAGTCTTATTAACATAATAAATTGGTTAGCGTTTTTTCAATGGAGATTTGTTCCATGGGTACTATATTATTGTTTCATCTTAGTTCACAGGAAACTTTTACTTTATACACTCCTCTCTCTTAAATTTGTATACATGTGGTTTTTATTTCGTTATACTTTTATTTTTAGATATTTATTTTGGGGATATAGGGATTTGGGTGTCTTTTATAAGAGCATGACATCTTCTTCAGGATGCTGCCCTCTTCTTCTTTCTTCAGTCTTCTTTTCTCCTGCCTTCTGGGACTGGTATCTTCTCCATCTTCTTCTTGATGCCATCAGGTTTCTTGGGATCTTCTCCATCTTCTTCTTGATTTCAGAAATACACCACCTGTATTGGTTGATCTTGGCTTATTTTAGGGTTTCTCTTCTATTTATTCTTCCTCGTTGTGGGTTTGGTCATATTCAGTACTGCTTGGTTATTTACTTTTTACCTTCCTGGGTTATACCTTGAAAACCTTTGGTTATGAGACTGGTTTTGGATGACTCATCACTAGTAACTCCTTTTATTTGAACTTGTATTTTCTTTATAATAATGATTCCTTTCCACAGTTGCTATGAATTAATCTATTTATATTAAACTTAATGCTTTCTTCCATATTTAAACATTATAACTTCATTATTCTAATGATCAATTGCCATTCAATATTATGCTTATATCTGTCATGTTACAGATTGCTCCCCTCCAGAAGTAATTATTTCAGACATGTTTATGGATGAAATAATTTCTTATGATAATTTCATCATTTCTTATAATTCATTTTCTTCTCCATCTTTATATCGACTTTTTTATAATTAGAGTTTAATTAATTTTATATATATAATTATTTGTTTTACTACTGATCCTTTTCGGATAGTTAGTGTCTTCTGAGATATATTATTATTGTAATACATTTTCTTTCTTTATCAACTTCGTGTTGTATCCTTGGGATATTTATTCCCTAACATTCCCTATCACGTGGGCTGGGGCAGATCAGAGGGGCACTGTACGCTACTTCTCTGCTGGCCATACACCACTTCTATAAATTGAGTACAGGGGCATATCCATCCCTGCTCAAAAAAACATAATGCTGCTGGAATTATCTTCAGTCAGTCATCGAATAAATAAATAAAAAGTAGTCTCATTTTCGACTAATAAAAATATCTTTGGATTCTCCACTTCGTAGTCTCTCAGATTATCTCACATTTTCTATCTTAATAAATCTTCATAATCATTATTATACTCATTACATATATATTTTTTCAAAACTCTTAACTTGTCTGATATATTTAATTTAATTATGGTTGAAAACCTTTCTTTTAATAATTCTGGTTACTGTTTACAGTGTAACTCTCTTTCTTCTTCATCTGAATTCTCTTTATACTTTCTTCTGGTTATTCATAGTATTAGCATGGTCTTTATAAATAGTCTTTCGTATTCATTATTTGAATGGTCTTAATATATTATATTTAATTTTTTAACATTGTATCTTTACATTAGATATACAGGTTGTTATATTGATCATTTTATTTAAACATTTTGGTTCTTTCCTTTCTCTTAGAAAGTTATTAATCCGTCTTCGCATTCATTAGCATTAATTCATTTATATTATATTTCATGTGGTATTTCTTCTCTTTGCATTTCATATAGGTCTTATTATTATCATTGGTTCAAAATCATCTTCTCCATGTGTTTGGTATGAGTTGTTCTTCTTTGCTCTTAATTAACTGTTTTCATTATCGTTTCATAGGTAATTAGTCTCTTTGCTTCCAAATTTTTTTTCTTCTCTGGCATATTACACTCTTTTTTGTTATTCTTCTCTACTCCTTCAAATGCTATTGTGAATATCTAGCATTTATTCTGGATTAACGTTAATTCTCTTTTCTGAATTAACCACTTTATTTTCTTCTCAATTCAATCATAATTGACACATAATTATTTTTTGGAACTTGGTTAGTTTTAATGTAAAATTCAAACTATTCTTTTTAATTAATTGAAAAATATTTCTCATAAATCCTTGTAATATGTTGATCTTATCTTGTTTCAAAGTACTGACGTTCTATCAACATTCAAATTCTGTTTAATTCATTTATTCCCAGAATTGTCTCATTCAGAATTGTTTATAGTATTGTGATTTTACTATTATTTCTGAATGTTTTGGTATTTCTCCAAATTCAAATTCTTCTTAATTATTTACCATAAAGTTTTCTCATAAACTTAGTTATAGTAAGTTGGTTTTACTTCATTTTTAAATTTTTCATATATTAACTTCAAAATTCCTTTCTTCTTAATTCTTCCAAAATGTTTTTCTCATAATTCAGTGGTAGTAAGATGTACTTACTCAGTTTTAAATTTTCATAATTATATTTGAATTCAAAAGTCTTTCTTTTTCTTTCATAAAGTTTGTTCCAAAATTATTAGGTTGTAAGTTGTTCTTACTTATTTTTTTATTTTTTCAAAATATAAATTCTAAATTCCTTCTTCTTATAATTCTCCAAAATGTTCTTCTCAAAATATTAGGTTGTAAGATGTACTTACATTATTTTTGAATTTTTATAAATAATTAAAATTCTAAATTCTAAAACTCACAACTCATTCTTCATAATATTTCTTCATAGAAGCTTGATTGTACACTCCTTTGATTTTTCCTGAAACGATTTCCTTCAACTCATATGTATTGTTATGCTTATCATTTACCACAACATATGGGGTTATATTGTACTCTACACTGGCCCATATTATTTATACTTTAATAAGTTGATCTCCACTTTTTCTTTTCTCATATATACCCAGGAAGATGGACGATTTTCTTTGTCGTTCCATTGCTCATATTTTTATTTATAATGTGCATTTTCTTAAATAGTCTTCATTCATAAAACCCAGTCTTGTTTCTATGTTTATTCTCCATATCATTTCCTTTCAATGATATTTATTCCGTCTCCTTCACCGTTGTTTTTCGCCGTAGTCGGTTATCATGATCCGTCCCTTTTCTTGATGGTGTTTGGTATCTGTGTCAACCAGGGTCCATCATCTCAGTTGCTCTTATAAAATTTACCCTAGGGCGCGACACTCGGTTATTATTACTGTTATTATTTTTATTACTAAATTTATCATGATAGTCTTTTCGGTTAGGTTGGTAAGGTCTGTCATCATTATTGTTGGGATATGGATTTCTCTGACTGTATGGGACATTATTATGTTGGTAAAAATTGTTTCTATTATTTGGGTAAGGGTTATTATTCCTCACTCCGTTAAAATTACCGTTAAACTGGTTATTACGCGGCTGGTTGTTAGGGCCGTCGTAATTACTGGGCTGGTTCCGGTTACTTGCATGGTTATTGCCGTTATTGGGGTAGGTAGTCGGCCTTACTTCTGGTCTCTCATTTCTCTTTCTGCTCTGCCGATAATACTCTTCGTTCTCGTATCCCTCCAATAACTCGGTCATTCCCTGGATCGTCTTGATCTGACTACCTCTCCGGGCCCTGATAATGTCCTCATCATAGTGATAAGATATCTTATTCACTAAACATTCTTCTGGGATTGCTGGCTCAAGGTGTTTTGCCATACACACCTTCCCCAAGAAATATGCCGTCATACTGCTACCTAACTGTGACCTGTATCTTTCATTACAAATATTGTCACGGATCAAGTTCTGGGTGGTCTCAGACCAGTATTTTGTCTTAAACATTTTCCGGAACTGTTGGTAGTCGGAAATTTCACTCCGGTTGGCCATCCACCAATTATCTGTAATGTCTCGGAAGGACTCGTCGAATATCTCCCTGCTATGGCTCCATTGGGTAATTTTATGCTTGGTCAAATATTCTTCTACCCTTGCCAGGAACTCCATCGGCTTGCGTTTGTACTGCCGGAAGTTGAGCCACTCTCGGCTTTCGTTGACGGGCAATCCGGTGAAATGAGTCGGTCTGTTTCTAATCGCTTCCATCTCCTCTCGGCTTTGTCGCACCTGACCGGTGATATTGGCCATGGTCTCTTGTATATCATTACATCGTTCTGTGACCTGGTTGCGTACTTTTCCGAATTCTTCTTGATTCTCCTTCCTCTGTTCTTCTACCTTCCTACGACTATGTTCTTCGATATTTGTGAACTTGATGTTCACCACTTCTTAAACTCATTCACCTCCTTTTCGGTCTGGTTGCACTTTCCATCAATCTCTCGAATCTGTCGATTGACCATTATATTTTCTTCTTCCATCTTCTTATCCATCGCTTTTTTGTTAACCTTGATTTCCTTATTCATTTCTTCTCGCAACAATTCCATTCTTTCGTCCAGTTTGTCCAAGTTCTCCTGATTTACCTCCCTTAACTCTTCTCTTAGAATTTGATTGTCTTCTCTCAATTCCTCCAATTTCTCCCCCATCTTCTCTTCCAATTTCCTGTTATCTTCTTTCAATTCTTCCTTCAATTGTCGGTTGTTCTTCTCTATCTTCTTCCTGGTTTCATCGATTTTCTGATTAGTATTCTCAATTTTGTTAATCAATTCTTCTTTAGTCGCTTTGAATTCTTCTTTGAACGACTGGTTGTCTCCCTTCAATTCTTCTAACTTCTTCCCCATCTCTTCTTCCATCTTCTTGTTATCTTCCTTCAAATCTTCTATGTTCTGGTTCATCCCCGTCAACTCTTCTTTTGTGGATTGATTATCCTTCTTCAATTCTTCCATCTTTTCTTCCATCTTCTTGCTATTTTCTTCCATCTTCTCTTCCATATTCTTGCTGTTTTCTTCCATCTTCTCTTCCATCTTCTTATTTGTGCTTTCGATTTTATTTCCCAGATCTTCCTTTAAAGACTGGTTATCACTCCCCATTTTCTTACTCAAGTCTTCCTTTAAATCTTCTAACTTCTTATTTGTTTCTTCCTTACCGGATTTGATATCTTCTTTCAAAGACTGGCTATCTTCTTTCCTTTCCTTGTCCATTCCTTCCATTTTGGATTCTAGGTTCTTATTATTTTCATTCATTGCCTGCATCATCCGCCTGAACATTTCTTGGTTTGTCATGTCCTCTGTTTGCGACGGTCTCTCCTTTTCTGGAACATTGACTACCCCTGTCTGTGTGGGTGCCTCCGGTTGTTCAGTTTGTTTGGACAACACCGATTGTAATACCTCTTCCAACTCTACTGGCGTTGCCTCTTTGTTGTCCATATCGACTTCTTTCTCGGCCTCCGCCGCCCGTTTCTTAGATGTCGCACGTCGTTGCATTTTCCCTTGAAATTCTCTGGCTTTGTAGCTGTTTCCTAGCTCCAACTAGTGATTGGGCAGAATTTATTGGCCTTCCAATCGCTAAATTAAAGCCCCTGAAGTTGTGCGCCAATTTGTAATAAAAATATTTTATAAAATAAATATAAATGTGTGTTGATGATATTAGCTATTATGGAGTATGTGACTCCGATGTAATCAAGCCCCTCTGTTTGGACTAGCCAATTTGTAATAAAATAAATAAGATTGATGTGTGAATCTGTAAGTTGTAAGGTGTTTAATTGGTGTGGCTCTCGACGTCTTACTGGCCTGAAACACTTCCTTAAGTTTCCCAGGTGGTCCAGTCCCGATGGTAGCAAGACTGGTCGAGTAGCGTAAAGTTGATGAAGGAATATATATGTTCGGCTTCGCCGAAAGTTTCAAAACAAAATTTATTGTTTTGAAGGAAATTTAAAAAAAATTATGTTTATAAAAAAAAAATTATTTTAATTTTATTAATTAATTAATTAGGATCAATTAATTAATATAGGGCTGTGAAGTTTTAAACAGTGTAATGCTCTTCTGAAAATTTTTATTAAAGTTTTAGTATATTTTAAATAAGCTATCACCACTCATAAGACTGTCCGTAAACCAATCGATACTTGTTTACCTTTTTATTTTTTAGGTTATCTTCACTTACGGGTGGTAAAGTTCTTGTAGATTATCAATTAGAATTATATTATTGGTAATTAGTATTATTGAAGAAATAAAGAACTATTAAGTATTGAAAAGTATTAATATTTTATTAAGTAATAGCAATATTGACTCTTATCGATTAGTATCGATTCTCAGGATATCGAAAAAAGTTACAAGTATATGATATAAAAATTAAATAGGGTTCTTTAAACAGCCAGTTATTACCAAAGTCAGAGAAATCGGGCTAATATTCAAAAAGTATAACGTTACAATCAAATTAATAGTTATTAATAAACACAGACATTGAATAATAAATTGTAAATATAATAATTGTTTTCACCAAACAGCTGTGCTGAACCAAGAATAGGCACTGGGATTGTCAAAGAAAGATGGCTGCCGTCAAGTCGATGAAAATGTTGCTCGTTCCTGCTGCATTCCAAATAATGTATTTTGACGCAATATTCCTGTTCTTGTGTCTGCAAATCTCTTGTTATATGTTGTGTAGTGACTGGTGTAGTGATTCTGGGTTGTATTTAGTATGTCTGTGTAATTATAAGTCAAACACTTTCTCCGATTCCGTCACTAATTTTGTTTAATGTATTATACAGTTTTCTAGTGTTTTATGGTGTTTTCCGGAGTAGATTTATATTGTTCTGTGTTATGGAGTGTTACTTGATCGTTTCTGTTATAATATGATAGTTTCAGAAGTATTTTACAAGTCACTCGCGATTTCACAATAACTCACTATACACTCGCTTTGTATGACGATTATAGGTTAGGTTATCCACGTTATCAAACGTATGTCATGTTAACCGTTCAACTACCAATAATTAACTAACTGTTTCCTTCAGTTTCAATTAAACTCTTAGCCCATATAATATTATCCTTAACATTGTTCAAATATTTTTTCACATCCTGTGTGCACTTTTATATTTTCACTATATGAATGCCTAAACTTTGGTTATTTGTCAATTTTATTCACTAGATTTGATTTAAATTAATCTTTCAGTTCATTCTGGTTATTTTCAGATTAAATAATGCCATTTTATAGTGTTTTCTGTCCAAAAAATAGTAATTTCACTTTCAGTTTGTTATACAAACTGTTTGGAAGTCAAAACATTAAAATTTACTTCCTGTCATTATATAACTTCAGCCATTTTATCAGTTATATTTAATATTAATAATTCTATATTGTATTAAAAGGTTCCTATTCCCTTATTTTCTGGTAATTAATTGAATTAGTTGTATTCTGAAACATTATTCTGAAATATGTGACTCCCATGTCTAAATTTCTGAGTTTAGTCATTTTTATTTTTATTCATAATTCTGAATATAATTTATTAAAATCTCTCTAAATGGTATGTGCAATTATATGGCATGATCTCAAGTTTATTTTGTCTAAACCCCTTTTGTTTATTTGCATTTAATTGAGCAATTTCTCTGTTTTGATGAAGTTTGGTTTCCATTCTTTTGGCCTATGATTTTTTAACAATTTTTCTTACAAAATAATTTACAAACAATATATGATGTGTGATACCCTCTCTGACTTTTACAAATAGTATTATAAATTAAACATGCTTTCAAATTACACAAAAACAATTAGTATTGGTTACAATACAAACAATAGTTAAAACAAATAAAGAATATTTTTTTTTTTTTTTAAATAAATGGTTGTCTTCAAGTCAGACATTTTGCAACACAATCCTTATTTCTAAACATGGAAATATGGCTTACAAAAAACGTTTTTTACTAACTAACATCTTAATTACTCTCTACTATTTACAAGTGGTAACTATTTTTATAGTTCTGATGTTAGTTGTTTCAGACCCAAACAAATGGCCTTATATCTAATACATTTTTAAACATTCTTGTACTATATACATAAAAAACCTTATATTTATATTCTTATTTCTAACTATTATTATAAGTAGGATTCTACAGTTTTTATACTGTCTTTTACATTGTCTTTGGGGAATTGTACCCTGTCATTAACAAATAAATAGTATTAATTGTTCAAAAGGTATTATGAACTCTGTTTTCCTTTTTTCATGTAAAACAAAATGTTATTTTAAACAGATTCATGTCTTATGAACAACATATTGTCACAGTACATATTTTAAGTCATTGAAAAATGCATATTTCATTGCATCCAATGTTTGTGATTGCCAAGAATGAAACACAAGGTTCATTTTTTATAATACCCAAAACTATCACTGGTTCACTTTGCACTTATATATTATGTTAATGCTAAATGGTCGTATAGTCTTATTAACATAATAAATTGGTTAGCGTTTTTTCAATGGAGATTTGTTCCATGGGTACTATATTATTGTTTCATCTTAGTTCACAGGAAACTTTTACTTTATACACTCCTCTCTCTTAAATTTGTATACATGTGGTTTTTATTTCGTTATACTTTTATTTTTAGATATTTATTTTGGGGATATAGGGATTTGGGTGTCTTTTATAAGAGCATGACATCTTCTTCAGGATGCTGCCCTCTTCTTCTTTCTTCAGTCTTCTTTTCTCCTGCCTTCTGGGACTGGTATCTTCTCCATCTTCTTCTTGATGCCATCAGGTTTCTTGGGATCTTCTCCATCTTCTTCTTGATTTCAGAAATACACCACCTGTATTGGTTGATCTTGGCTTATTTTAGGGTTTCTCTTCTATTTATTCTTCCTCGTTGTGGGTTTGGTCATATTCAGTACTGCTTGGTTATTTACTTTTTACCTTCCTGGGTTATACCTTGAAAACCTTTGGTTATGAGACTGGTTTTGGATGACTCATCACTAGTAACTCCTTTTATTTGAACTTGTATTTTCTTTATAATAATGATTCCTTTCCACAGTTGCTATGAATTAATCTATTTATATTAAACTTAATGCTTTCTTCCATATTTAAACATTATAACTTCATTATTCTAATGATCAATTGCCATTCAATATTATGCTTATATCTGTCATGTTACAGATTGCTCCCCTCCAGAAGTAATTATTTCAGACATGTTTATGGATGAAATAATTTCTTATGATAATTTCATCATTTCTTATAATTCATTTTCTTCTCCATCTTTATATCGACTTTTTTATAATTAGAGTTTAATTAATTTTATATATATAATTATTTGTTTTACTACTGATCCTTTTCGGATAGTTAGTGTCTTCTGAGATATATTATTATTGTAATACATTTTCTTTCTTTATCAACTTCGTGTTGTATCCTTGGGATATTTATTCCCTAACATTCCCTATCACGTGGGCTGGGGCAGATCAGAGGGGCACTGTACGCTACTTCTCTGCTGGCCATACACCACTTCTATAAATTGAGTACAGGGGCATATCCATCCCTGCTCAAAAAAACATAATGCTGCTGGAATTATCTTCAGTCAGTCATCGAATAAATAAATAAAAAGTAGTCTCATTTTCGACTAATAAAAATATCTTTGGATTCTCCACTTCGTAGTCTCTCAGATTATCTCACATTTTCTATCTTAATAAATCTTCATAATCATTATTATACTCATTACATATATATTTTTTCAAAACTCTTAACTTGTCTGATATATTTAATTTAATTATGGTTGAAAACCTTTCTTTTAATAATTCTGGTTACTGTTTACAGTGTAACTCTCTTTCTTCTTCATCTGAATTCTCTTTATACTTTCTTCTGGTTATTCATAGTATTAGCATGGTCTTTATAAATAGTCTTTCGTATTCATTATTTGAATGGTCTTAATATATTATATTTAATTTTTTAACATTGTATCTTTACATTAGATATACAGGTTGTTATATTGATCATTTTATTTAAACATTTTGGTTCTTTCCTTTCTCTTAGAAAGTTATTAATCCGTCTTCGCATTCATTAGCATTAATTCATTTATATTATATTTCATGTGGTATTTCTTCTCTTTGCATTTCATATAGGTCTTATTATTATCATTGGTTCAAAATCATCTTCTCCATGTGTTTGGTATGAGTTGTTCTTCTTTGCTCTTAATTAACTGTTTTCATTATCGTTTCATAGGTAATTAGTCTCTTTGCTTCCAAATTTTTTTTCTTCTCTGGCATATTACACTCTTTTTTGTTATTCTTCTCTACTCCTTCAAATGCTATTGTGAATATCTAGCATTTATTCTGGATTAACGTTAATTCTCTTTTCTGAATTAACCACTTTATTTTCTTCTCAATTCAATCATAATTGACACATAATTATTTTTTGGAACTTGGTTAGTTTTAATGTAAAATTCAAACTATTCTTTTTAATTAATTGAAAAATATTTCTCATAAATCCTTGTAATATGTTGATCTTATCTTGTTTCAAAGTACTGACGTTCTATCAACATTCAAATTCTGTTTAATTCATTTATTCCCAGAATTGTCTCATTCAGAATTGTTTATAGTATTGTGATTTTACTATTATTTCTGAATGTTTTGGTATTTCTCCAAATTCAAATTCTTCTTAATTATTTACCATAAAGTTTTCTCATAAACTTAGTTATAGTAAGTTGGTTTTACTTCATTTTTAAATTTTTCATATATTAACTTCAAAATTCCTTTCTTCTTAATTCTTCCAAAATGTTTTTCTCATAATTCAGTGGTAGTAAGATGTACTTACTCAGTTTTAAATTTTCATAATTATATTTGAATTCAAAAGTCTTTCTTTTTCTTTCATAAAGTTTGTTCCAAAATTATTAGGTTGTAAGTTGTTCTTACTTATTTTTTTATTTTTTCAAAATATAAATTCTAAATTCCTTCTTCTTATAATTCTCCAAAATGTTCTTCTCAAAATATTAGGTTGTAAGATGTACTTACATTATTTTTGAATTTTTATAAATAATTAAAATTCTAAATTCTAAAACTCACAACTCATTCTTCATAATATTTCTTCATAGAAGCTTGATTGTACACTCCTTTGATTTTTCCTGAAACGATTTCCTTCAACTCATATGTATTGTTATGCTTATCATTTACCACAACATATGGGGTTATATTGTACTCTACACTGGCCCATATTATTTATACTTTAATAAGTTGATCTCCACTTTTTCTTTTCTCATATATACCCAGGAAGATGGACGATTTTCTTTGTCGTTCCATTGCTCATATTTTTATTTATAATGTGCATTTTCTTAAATAGTCTTCATTCATAAAACCCAGTCTTGTTTCTATGTTTATTCTCCATATCATTTCCTTTCAATGATATTTATTCCGTCTCCTTCACCGTTGTTTTTCGCCGTAGTCGGTTATCATGATCCGTCCCTTTTCTTGATGGTGTTTGGTATCTGTGTCAACCAGGGTCCATCATCTCAGTTGCTCTTATAAAATTTACCCTAGGGCGCGACACTCGGTTATTATTACTGTTATTATTTTTATTACTAAATTTATCATGATAGTCTTTTCGGTTAGGTTGGTAAGGTCTGTCATCATTATTGTTGGGATATGGATTTCTCTGACTGTATGGGACATTATTATGTTGGTAAAAATTGTTTCTATTATTTGGGTAAGGGTTATTATTCCTCACTCCGTTAAAATTACCGTTAAACTGGTTATTACGCGGCTGGTTGTTAGGGCCGTCGTAATTACTGGGCTGGTTCCGGTTACTTGCATGGTTATTGCCGTTATTGGGGTAGGTAGTCGGCCTTACTTCTGGTCTCTCATTTCTCTTTCTGCTCTGCCGATAATACTCTTCGTTCTCGTATCCCTCCAATAACTCGGTCATTCCCTGGATCGTCTTGATCTGACTACCTCTCCGGGCCCTGATAATGTCCTCATCATAGTGATAAGATATCTTATTCACTAAACATTCTTCTGGGATTGCTGGCTCAAGGTGTTTTGCCATACACACCTTCCCCAAGAAATATGCCGTCATACTGCTACCTAACTGTGACCTGTATCTTTCATTACAAATATTGTCACGGATCAAGTTCTGGGTGGTCTCAGACCAGTATTTTGTCTTAAACATTTTCCGGAACTGTTGGTAGTCGGAAATTTCACTCCGGTTGGCCATCCACCAATTATCTGTAATGTCTCGGAAGGACTCGTCGAATATCTCCCTGCTATGGCTCCATTGGGTAATTTTATGCTTGGTCAAATATTCTTCTACCCTTGCCAGGAACTCCATCGGCTTGCGTTTGTACTGCCGGAAGTTGAGCCACTCTCGGCTTTCGTTGACGGGCAATCCGGTGAAATGAGTCGGTCTGTTTCTAATCGCTTCCATCTCCTCTCGGCTTTGTCGCACCTGACCGGTGATATTGGCCATGGTCTCTTGTATATCATTACATCGTTCTGTGACCTGGTTGCGTACTTTTCCGAATTCTTCTTGATTCTCCTTCCTCTGTTCTTCTACCTTCCTACGACTATGTTCTTCGATATTTGTGAACTTGATGTTCACCACTTCTTAAACTCATTCACCTCCTTTTCGGTCTGGTTGCACTTTCCATCAATCTCTCGAATCTGTCGATTGACCATTATATTTTCTTCTTCCATCTTCTTATCCATCGCTTTTTTGTTAACCTTGATTTCCTTATTCATTTCTTCTCGCAACAATTCCATTCTTTCGTCCAGTTTGTCCAAGTTCTCCTGATTTACCTCCCTTAACTCTTCTCTTAGAATTTGATTGTCTTCTCTCAATTCCTCCAATTTCTCCCCCATCTTCTCTTCCAATTTCCTGTTATCTTCTTTCAATTCTTCCTTCAATTGTCGGTTGTTCTTCTCTATCTTCTTCCTGGTTTCATCGATTTTCTGATTAGTATTCTCAATTTTGTTAATCAATTCTTCTTTAGTCGCTTTGAATTCTTCTTTGAACGACTGGTTGTCTCCCTTCAATTCTTCTAACTTCTTCCCCATCTCTTCTTCCATCTTCTTGTTATCTTCCTTCAAATCTTCTATGTTCTGGTTCATCCCCGTCAACTCTTCTTTTGTGGATTGATTATCCTTCTTCAATTCTTCCATCTTTTCTTCCATCTTCTTGCTATTTTCTTCCATCTTCTCTTCCATATTCTTGCTGTTTTCTTTCATCTTCTCTTCCATCTTCTTATTTGTGCTTTCGATTTTATTTCCCAGATCTTCCTTTAAAGACTGGTTATCACTCCCCATTTTCTTACTCAAGTCTTCCTTTAAATCTTCTAACTTCTTATTTGTTTCTTCCTTACCGGATTTGATATCTTCTTTCAAAGACTGGCTATCTTCTTTCCTTTCCTTGTCCATTCCTTCCATTTTGGATTCTAGGTTCTTATTATTTTCATTCATTGCCTGCATCATCCGCCTGAACATTTCTTGGTTTGTCATGTCCTCTGTTTGCGACGGTCTCTCCTTTTCTGGAACATTGACTACCCCTGTCTGTGTGGGTGCCTCCGGTTGTTCAGTTTGTTTGGACAACACCGATTGTAATACCTCTTCCAACTCTACTGGCGTTGCCTCTTTGTTGTCCATATCGACTTCTTTCTCGGCCTCCGCCGCCCGTTTCTTAGATGTCGCACGTCGTTGCATTTTCCCTTGAAATTCTCTGGCTTTGTAGCTGTTGCCTAGCTCCAACTAGTGATTGGGCAGAATTTATTGGCCTTCCAATCGCTAATTAAAGCCCCTGAAGTTGTGCGCCAATTTGTAATAAAAATATTTTATAAAATAAATATAGATGTGTGTTGATGATATTAGCTATTATGGAGTATGTGACTCCGATGTAATCAAGCCCCTCTGTTTGGACTAGCCAATTTGTAATAAAATAAATAAGATTGATGTGTGAATCTGTAAGTTGTAAGGTGTTTAATTGGTGTGGCTCTCGACGTCTTACTGGCCTGAAACACTTCCTTAAGTTTCCCAGGTGGTCCAGTCCCGATGGTAGCAAGACTGGTCGAGTAGCGTAAAGTTGATGAAGGAATATATATGTTCGGCTTCGCCGAAAGTTTCAAAACAAAATTTATTGTTTTGAAGGAAATTTAAAAAAAATTATGTTTATAAAAAAAAAATTATTTTAATTTTATTAATTAATTAATTAGGATCAATTAATTAATATAGGGCTGTGAAGTTTTAAACAGTGTAATGCTCTTCTGAAAATTTTTATTAAAGTTTTAGTATATTTTAAATAAGCTATCACCACTCATAAGACTGTCCGTAAACCAATCGATACTTGTTTACCTTTTTATTTTTTAGGTTATCTTCACTTACGGGTGGTAAAGTTCTTGTAGATTATCAATTAGAATTATATTATTGGTAATTAGTATTATTGAAGAAATAAAGAACTATTAAGTATTGAAAAGTATTAATATTTTATTAAGTAATAGCAATATTGACTCTTATCGATTAGTATCGATTCTCAGGATATCGAAAAAAGTTACAAGTATATGATATAAAAATTAAATAGGGTTCTTTAAACAGCCAGTTATTACCAAAGTCAGAGAAATCGGGCTAATATTCAAAAAGTATAACGTTACAATCAAATTAATAGTTATTAATAAACACAGACATTGAATAATAAATTGTAAATATAATAATTGTTTTCACCAAACAGCTGTGCTGAACCAAGAATAGGCACTGGGATTGTCAAAGAAAGATGGCTGCCGTCAAGTCGATGAAAATGTTGCTCGTTCCTGCTGCATTCCAAATAATGTATTTTGACGCAATATTCCTGTTCTTGTGTCTGCAAATCTCTTGTTATATGTTGTGTAGTGACTGGTGTAGTGATTCTGGGTTGTATTTAGTATGTCTGTGTAATTATAAGTCAAACACTTTCTCCGATTCCGTCACTAATTTGGTTTAATGTATTATACAGTTTTCTAGTGTTTTATGGTGTTTTCCGGAGTAGATTTATATTGTTCTGTGTTATGGAGTGTTACTTGATCGTTTCTGTTATAATATGATAGTTTCAGAAGTATTTTACAAGTCACTCGCGATTTCACAATAACTCACTATACACTCGCTTTGTATGACGATTATAGGTTAGGTTATCCACGTTATCAAACGTATGTCATGTTAACCGTTCAACTACCAATAATTAACTAACTGTTTCCTTCAGTTTCAATTAAACTCTTAGCCCATATAATATTATCCTTAACATTGTTCAAATATTTTTTCACATCCTGTGTGCACTTTTATATTTTCACTATATGAATGCCTAAACTTTGGTTATTTGTCAATTTTATTCACTAGATTTGATTTAAATTAATCTTTCAGTTCATTCTGGTTATTTTCAGATTAAATAATGCCATTTTATAGTGTTTTCTGTCCAAAAAATAGTAATTTCACTTTCAGTTTGTTATACAAACTGTTTGGAAGTCAAAACATTAAAATTTACTTCCTGTCATTATATAACTTCAGCCATTTTATCAGTTATATTTAATATTAATAATTCTATATTGTATTAAAAGGTTCCTATTCCCTTATTTTCTGGTAATTAATTGAATTAGTTGTATTCTGAAACATTATTCTGAAATATGTGACTCCCATGTCTAAATTTCTGAGTTTAGTCATTTTTATTTTTATTCATAATTCTGAATATAATTTATTAAAATCTCTCTAAATGGTATGTGCAATTATATGGCATGATCTCAAGTTTATTTTGTCTAAACCCCTTTTGTTTATTTGCATTTAATTGAGCAATTTCTCTGTTTTGATGAAGTTTGGTTTCCATTCTTTTGGCCTATGATTTTTTAACAATTTTTCTTACAAAATAATTTACAAACAATATATGATGTGTGATACCCTCTCTGACTTTTACAAATAGTATTATAAATTAAACATGCTTTCAAATTACACAAAAACAATTAGTATTGGTTACAATACAAACAATAGTTAAAACAAATAAAGAATATTTTTTTTTTTTTTGAAATAAATGGTTGTCTTCAAGTCAGACATTTTGCAACACAATCCTTATTTCTAAACATGGAAATATGGCTTACAAAAAAGGTTTTTTACTAACTAACATCTTAATTACTCTCTACTATTTACAAGTGGTAACTATTTTTATAGTTCTGATGTTAGTTGTTTCAGACCCAAACAAATGGCCTTATATCTAATACATTTTTAAACATTCTTGTACTATATACATAAAAAACCTAATATTTATATTCTTATTTCTAACTATTATTATAAGTAGGATTCTACAGTTTTTATACTGTCTTTTACATTGTCTTTGGGGAATTGTACCCTGTCATTAACAAATAAATAGTATTAATTGTTCAAAAGGTATTATGAACTCTGTTTTCCTTTTTTCATGTAAAACAAAATGTTATTTTAAACAGATTCATGTCTTATGAACAACATATTGTCACAGTACATATTTTAAGTCATTGAAAAATGCATATTTCATTGCATCCAATGTTTGTGATTGCCAAGAATGAAACACAAGGTTCATTTTTTATAATACCCAAAACTATCACTGGTTCACTTTGCACTTATATATTATGTTAATGCTAAATGGTCGTATAGTCTTATTAACATAATAAATTGGTTAGCGTTTTTTCAATGGAGATTTGTTCCATGGGTACTATATTATTGTTTCATCTTAGTTCACAGGAAACTTTTACTTTATACACTCCTCTCTCTTAAATTTGTATACATGTGGTTTTTATTTCGTTATACTTTTATTTTTAGATATTTATTTTGGGGATATAGGGATTTGGGTGTCTTTTATAAGAGCATGACATCTTCTTCAGGATGCTGCCCTCTTCTTCTTTCTTCAGTCTTCTTTTCTCCTGCCTTCTGGGACTGGTATCTTCTCCATCTTCTTCTTGATGCCATCAGGTTTCTTGGGATCTTCTCCATCTTCTTCTTGATTTCAGAAATACACCACCTGTATTGGTTGATCTTGGCTTATTTTAGGGTTTCTCTTCTATTTATTCTTCCTCGTTGTGGGTTTGGTCATATTCAGTACTGCTTGGTTATTTACTTTTTACCTTCCTGGGTTATACCTTGAAAACCTTTGGTTATGAGACTGGTTTTGGATGACTCATCACTAGTAACTCCTTTTATTTGAACTTGTATTTTCTTTATAATAATGATTCCTTTCCACAGTTGCTATGAATTAATCTATTTATATTAAACTTAATGCTTTCTTCCATATTTAAACATTATAACTTCATTATTCTAATGATCAATTGCCATTCAATATTATGCTTATATCTGTCATGTTACACTGATGATGATAGTTGGATTACTACCGAAACATTTGTAATTTACAAAATAAAAAATATATGTTTGTTAAAAGTTTTTATTATTAATAATAATACTATATAGGTAATATAGATAATATATAATCTATATAATAATACATATAAGTATAATACATATATTATATAATAGACTTCATTATGTTAGTTGACGACTATATATATACAGTTACACAGTACATAGTATTATGTATTTTTCCACTCCTTCCATTTAAAAGCGTCCGTAATTACTTTACTATTTTCAACATGCAAACGTTGTCATATACACAACGTTGTATAAGCTTACACAACTCGATAGGTTTACCTTGCTATGAATACTTTACACAAGAAAACACAGTAAACAAACCGCCGTCAAGAACTATAGTGAAAATTTAATAAATTTTCAGCAACAGTACATTACGGCTGCAAGCACAAGTAACTGACATCACAGTTAGCTACTGAACTTTGTAAACTAATGTTAATGTACTGTGTTTATAATATACTCACATACTGCTTACTACTGGTACATATCAATCTTCATTTGTGGTGTATTCATTGTTCATAACCTAAAAGTACCATACATATTATGATTTATAATAAAGTTTTAATTACTCGCATTCTTAATTTCGATCGATTTCGGTCACAGACCATCGTCAGGACATATGTACTGTGCACTAGGGGTCACAATATTGGAAAACAGTTACTATTTACAAATAATGAATTCGTAAACACTGACTAATAATCGTGACGTTTGTGTCTAAGTTTCTCGAGAACCATTCAAATTTCACAGTTGTAAACTTGATCTGTCTTGGATTACACAACAGTTATTTTATTGAATCTGTTAATATTGTAAACCAACAGTTCTTTTTATGACAGTCGTATATTAAACTGTTTACACTCAAATACGTATGTAACGAATTTCTACGTCTTCAGCCCCCTCTCCATCCCCTGTTTCCAAATCCTTCGGTCTATGCACATACCATCTTCCAGGCCTCAAACTTCTTCGGGGTATTCTCCGTCCCGGAGGTATTCATTCCAATATTGTCTTGGGCCATTTAGAGTTGTCCGTTCTTTTTTATTATGGCCAAACCAGATTAATTGTTTATTCTCAATTTGCTCCCACTATTTGTGTGTACATTATCATTCTTTCACGTATAACGTTGTTTCTTATTGTTTATAATTTTTATATTCTACATTATCCTTGCTCACAGTGTGCTCAGGGCGCTGTTAACATCAAACGCGGGCCTGTATAGACTACTAAATTAGGAAATTATAAAAAATTATTAATCACTGGTCGAAACTTTGTACGATAATAAGTGACGTGTGTAAGATTCAAATAGCAACCAAAAAACAGTTTAATACAGAAAGTTTTTAAGTTATCCTGGGGAATAAAACAGCTGTACTACAAATATCGCAAACCAAGTTGGATAATCTGAGCATTAAATAAACATTTTAAGGCTACCTCTTTTCGACTCGCTAAATAGACATAGGCATAAACTCAATTTAAAATGTTCATACTAATTAGCGTAATTATTTAATCCGACCCATGTGACTACATATTTTATAGACACATTATTTTAGATTTTTGTAGTTTCCATTTTTATTGGGTTACTCCTTCCAAAACCACTCATCGCTGCGTCTCTGATCACCCCAATTATCTTTTAACAATATATAATTAAGATCGTAGCATGTTTTATGTATTTAGCTTTTAGATGAAAAAGGTTCGTAATTATAATTTTAAAATATTTTGAAATAAACGAACATAACTGAGAAGCTAAAGTCAGAGTAATTATTGTGGATAAATCTTCAAACAGAATTTTATAAATATCGCGTTCTATACGTGTTTTATTCAATAAACAATTCTCATAAGTTTAAAATTTTCAAAAACATATATCCAAAGGTGAAAAACAAACAATGGGAAAAGATTCGACATTTTTAAATATAAAAAAATGTATAAAAAACTATTTATAAATCAGTTGCGTGTGTTAAAATAAGACTTATAATTAATGTTAAAAATAAAAAGAATTACAACATTTGTAATTTAATTTTAGAAAAAAGGCAGTCGAACTTTCAAGCTTGTCTCAGCCACCCCCAAGAGCAGACGTAATGCCACTGTAAAAATTTTCATTTATGTCATTGTAATTACAATATTATTAAGTCTTTTATAAGTTATAATGGTGACAAAAAGAAGAAGAAAGAGTAATAATTGTATACACAAAAAAGCAAAGTCTGAAATTTTGAGAAGCTCTGACGATGTTCAACATGAGATTATTAAACGAAATATGTATATGAGCAAGGTACTTGCTTTCTGCAGCTTGCTTGATTTGTGATTATATTAATACTTCCATTTAAAAGCTTTCTAAGGTCTGCGTACGTGCGCGCGCGCGTGTGTGTTACTTGTAAACATAGCGTGTTTTTGCATTTCAAATTAAACGTATGTGCAATTCACACAAACACACACACACACTCGATGGAGAAAAAAACTTTATCAAGAATTATGTTTTAATATTAAGTATTATTACATAACGATATATCAAGTGTTAAAGCAATGAAAATAGCGTTTTATCAATAAATATGAACATGGAACAGGGCCTATATTAAATATCTAAAATTAAATTCACTTTTTGTTAAATCTTTAAATATGTAATATCATTTTTTATTTGTCAATCGCCGTTAGCAAATCGAAATTAAATATATCTAATACTGTCAGCGTATTTACAAAACCGTGGTTTAGGACTTGAAAATGGTGGAAACACTGAAAGGCCTCGTCCGGAACATGACAAGTAGTAGTTCAGCAAGTAAACACGACAAAGTTGGATTTACAAAACTGGCTTTCAAACGGTGAAAGCTTTCAGTCAGTAGCAGAGATAACTGACAGCTGAATCTGGTTAAATATAATTGTAAATAATTAATTGTAATAATTAAATATATATAAGTGTAAAGTAATTAAATAAATATTTATTCTCTGACAGAAATAAAGAAAATTATTTAGCTCGAACAAGCCGACTAAAACAAATTACATTTAACTTATAAAACTCCTTAAGTAGTAGCAGTAGGCCACCTTACGAGAAAAGCGATCTTAGCCATGATTACGTGTTGCTGTTGTCTGATCCGCTTTGTACAATCTGTTGAACACCAGATTCGTGGCTTCAGCTTTATACTAGTTTCATACACAGATAACGCGGAAAAACAACATTTTTTTTACTTCCATGTTCCGTAAGGAAATGGAAGTATGGAGATGGCAAAAAAAATCGTGGTCGAGATTATTTAAAATAAGAAAACTGCCAAATTGGTGACCGCTGTTCTTTCGAAGGTCGCGTATTAGCGTATGAATAATCGCGCGCGTATGTTTAGATGCGAGAGAGAGACAGACAGACAGACAGGAAGCTTTCAGAACGTGATCAGTAAGCAATCAAAATTGCATTCTGTCATTATAAACGTTCCTATTCTGAACTTCGATGAGATTTCAACTCTGCAACTTTTCATTTATGCCATATCCTTGGGACCCGGAACTGGAGAACAGCTGCACTGGACTGTTCTGTACTGCCATAGATCTGTTCTGAGAGTGCCTTTCTGGTTATTTCATTATTACAAAGTGTTTCAATATAGGTCTCATTCGTTGGCCCAAAGGAAGCATCTAGCTGCTCAACTACTGTCGTCCATCCATATCGGTCCTGAGCAAAGGAGATGTTTGTCTCAAGCTGCTTGAGGTCACTCAGCACACTGCCTCTAGGCCGTCCTCCAGGTCACACTCCATCACGAGAACCGTTGTACAGCTTTTTAACTGAAGTTTAATGAAGAAAGTTGTGTTAGTGGTTAAAATCACAAGCAGAATTATCAGTGTTGCACAGAACAGTCCAGTGCAGCTGTTCTCCAGTTCCGGGTCCCAAGCATATGGCATAAATGAAAAGTTGCAGAGTTGAAAACTCATCCAAGTTCAGAATACGAACGTTTATAATGACAGATTCGGCCAGTAGGTGAAAGTGCGGGGCGCAATCGACCGCGTAAAAACAGGGTAAAAACGTTGTTTCGTTATCACGGTTAGCACTGGGAAGCTTGAAAGCGCTAATCGGAATAATTTGTATATAGTGGTGTGCAACAGTGATAATTCTGCTTGAGCTTTTTAACTGTCTTGCTGCCTTCCATTCTCAGAACATGACCTAGCCACTTTATATTTGCATCTTAATTAAGGGTAATGTTTGTATCTTAATTAAGGTAATGTTGAGACTATCATAAGCTGCATACAAGTATCTGCTTTTGCTCAGACACCATATCCCATTCCTACATGTTGGGCTGCAATCCTCCTAAGCAGTTTTGTTTCAGATGTAACTAGAAACTCCACAGCCGACTTATTAAAACTTAATTGAATCTGGAAGACGGAGCGCAACTCCTAGTGCGCGCTTGATCAACTGTGGTGTAGCCTATGACAAGGGTGACACCACAGTTTTAATTTATATATCTAGACGATATCATACGCATTTGGCCGATGAAACTCCCGGAGCATTTTATGATCGGTCAAACTCTGCAGCTGACACGTTATTGTTTACTGGTGACCAGGCTATGCTGCCGTTGCATTAGTGTGTGTTTGTTGGTACGAGTTAATAAGAACCAGGACAGAGCCAATGGATTCTTATGCGAACATCCTCTGACACATTTGAATCCACCAGCACTAGGCAGTGAAAATAAATTCTTTGCCCAGTTGTGTAACAAAACCTTCCTTGGGTTTAATTGCCGGAAAGCGGTGCTATGTGAAGGCTGAAAATAATTAAAACGGAAAAACACGTGGGCGCTTTATATTACGTCCCGCAGAACAGCAGACGTTTAAATTATAATCTGCTGAATACTTCCACGGCGTAAAATACATTCTAAAATGTTTATATCAGGAAGTTAAATGGAATCTGTGAATGACTCATTGCTGATTATCAACAGAACAGGATAAGCGGTGAGCAACAAGCAAAAATAATAATTTAATCGTTTCCGAATTAAAAACAAGTTGAAAAATGAGAAATCTATGGTGTGAGAAGAGAAGAGAAGCGATCGCTTTTATGCTCGGTCAGCGGTAGGATAGTTCTATACCCGCTGTACCGTAAAATTGATTGCACTACCATACGCGCCAATCCCTACTACTCCTTAATCATGTATGTATTCAGTTGGCTATGTTATTGCAAAACATATATGGTTTGATCAAAAAGTTCATGCAGTTGCTTCAGGGCTGCCGCTACCATATGTCAGAAATGTGTTTCGCTCGCAGGCGGCCGTAGACTGCCAAATTCATTAGCAGATATTGCAAAATTAATTAAAACAATTAATACCGACTAGGTCTAGGTATATGACATCATCGTGTACTGAGTTGTTCTTGATATTCGTTTTGTTAGCATTGCCGCAGTGTAGTGGCATCAGCCTTTGTTTTAACTGCCAAGAAAGCGTATTTACAGCTACGGTCTTTGTGAGGTTTTGTAGACATGCGCGTGCATGTCGACGCTGGCAAACTATAAAGTACCTACCCGATAAGATAAAACATTATTTACGGTACGTTTTGTTTTGACGAACGGGCGCCTGTCAACTTGAATTCAAAATAACAGCAGTTTGTAAGCAGTAACAGAAATTTGTTAGTTATGCTTAAGACGTTTCAAAAGTACGGTCTTGTTTTTGGTCACGGTCTGGCAGTGTAATTCTGAGACGTGTCATATTTGTAAAATCATCAAAATGTCTGACAGAAAAACGAAACGGTTGTCGGGCTTTCAAAATAAACAAAAAAGAAAGACGAAAATTGAACAACAACAGAAGTTAAGTGGTGGGTTAGAAACATTACTCAACACTTCTACGAGCACATCTTCCGCTTATATTATGTAAGTACTCAGCTAAATAAGTTTTTGAAAAATATATTTATTTTTTGTCAATTTTAATATTTATGTCTGTATCAACTTTAATTAAATTAATATTAAACAGTGTAGCAAAGTAGGGATATGAAAAGTATGTTCAGAAGGGCGGCAAAGATAAAACTGCACACGGGCGGCCAGCACCCTAGCGGTGGCCCTGAGTTGCTGTTTATTTAAAAAATTATGCCTTCATTCATCGACACTAAATACATGGCAATAGGTGACCTTCAGTAAGATTTGATATTGGACGAAGACATGGGGAAGATTTCATATAAAGAGTAATACAAGTATTTAGGGGTCAAAATTAAGGCCAGTGGGAAACAAGTCAAAGAAATAAAATCCAGAATTAATTTGGGAATGATGGCTATATCTACAATGAATGGAATCCTGTGGGACAAGCAAATTACAGCAGAAACTAAAACCAAAATATTTAAAACCATTGTTAAAAGTATCATGACTTACGGTTCAGAAGTTCGGACTACTAATAAACACACAAGAACAAAATTAATGACCGCAAAGATGGACTTTTGGCAAGACTTTACGTGAGAAAATTAGAAATAAAGTCATTAAGATCAGATTGAATGTGAAAAATTTATTGTTGATTTTGTCCAAACAAAATAATTACAATGGTATGGATACACGAAAAGAATGGTACAGGAAAGATTGCCAAGATGAGTTATGGAATGGACCCCACCAGGAAGAAGGAAAAGAGGAAGACCACCTATCACCTGGATAGAAGAAATTCAGACTATATTGAGGGAACGAGAAATTGAAGATCTTTGGATGGACAAGCAGGTTCGAAGTTTTAGTTGGAAGTTACTAACCTATGTGAAACAAACAAAATTAATCATGACTAAAAACGTCGGTAATGGGCTCGCAACAGATGGATAAAGTTGTGTTGGATAACTAGAAATCACAATGTGAATTATATAATAACAGACTTTCGACTGTACGTATACTCTGTATTGTACTCAATGTATTGTGGATGCTTTTTGTCCAGAACAAAAGGCTGATATTATTTTCCTATTCAACTAATTTTACTTTAGTTGTAATTTTAACAAAAATCATGAGATGTTTGTAGTTCATTAATATCAGAAAAGAGGATGGTGCAGTGTTTGTTAGAGGTTGGCTGTTGTACAGGACATAAACTTACATGTCTTCAAAATGTGGACATGGAAAGAGATGAAAAGAACTTCCTGGAAGAGTAGAGAGACAAATTAGGAGGTGCATAAAAGAGTAGGAGGAAAAATGAGAATGTTTGATATTATCGAGGGCAGGAAGAGAAACTGGTTAGAACAATGTATGCGAGAAACAGGAGGCAATGTGTTGGCAGTAACACTGTAGGGGCTGGTACATGGGAAGGAAGGGAGGGATATGACGATAGACATTATATGAATGCGATGTCAGGAAATGAAGAGACCAGTGCAGGGTAGAAAGCATAGAGAGAGCATGGCCTGTAAGAACATATTCCTTGGGCAGAAAACACATAGTGTATAGCCGAAGCTTGGTGTATTCTGTTAGGTACTCGTAAATAAAATATCGGTATGGAGAACCATACATGACTTCCATATTCTAAGATTTATATTTGAAATCATTTTCGAAATGAAATATTACCTAAATATTCCCTAAAGACGAAAAGTCTGTCTATGAATCGTTCCTCTGTAAACACGTGCAGTTACACTGCCCAGCGATCCACAGGAAGGAAGTCGCTATCGCTCCACGCTGGACACTTTTTCGGCTTGCATGCGTTATGTTGGTATGGGTTCGGCATTTTCCATTTAAAAACCGTGCAAATGTAAGAAAATAAACATGAATGAGGCCAAAAATAACGCGAACTGTGTGTGTGTGTGTGTGTGTGTGTGTGTGTGTGTGTGTGTGTGTGTGTGTGTGTGTGTGTGTGTGTCTTCCCTGCCTTTTCATTGCGGTAGTCATAATAATAAAATGGAAACGTAAACCGTACATAACTGAGAAAAAATACATAAATGAAAAAACTATAATTTTATTGCCTGGCAACAAAATTATTTTATTTTTAACAATTACCATTGTTTGAAAAAGTTTAAATGAATTTTCAAGTACTTTACTCTTGTTAAAACGTAAAAGGTTGCAGGTAAACTACCCCTTCCCCTTAACCGATCTTTACCAAAATCAAAATTCCTAGAGTCCTCTACAATTCACTGACGTATGCAAAAAATTATTTGATTATGTTTGAATTTGCGGCTGTTATCGTTTGCCATAGAAAATACGCTTGATAAAAAAACGTTGCTGGTAAACTACCCCTTCCCCTCAACCGATCTTCACCAAAAACAATAGGTCTTGAGTACTCTACAAATCAGGGCTGTATGCAGAACATTATTTGATTCTGTTTGAATTTGCGGCTGTTATCGTTTGCCATAGAAAATACCCTTGTTAAAAAAACGTTGTAGGTAAACTACCCCTTCCCCTTAACCGATCTTCACCAAGAACAATAGGTCTTGAGAACTCTACAATTTAGGGCTGTATGCAAATAATCTTTTGATTCTGTTTGAATTTGCGGTTGTTATCGTTTGCCATAGGAAATACCCTTGTTAAAACATAAAACGTTACAGGTAAACTACCCCTTTCCCTTAACCGATCTTCACCAAAAACAATAGGTCTTGAGAACTCTACAATTCAGGGCTGTATGCGAAACATTATTTGATTCTGTTTGAATTTGCGGCTGTTATCGTTTGCCATAGAAAATACCCTTGTTAAAAAAACCGTTGCAGGTAAACTACCCCTTTCCCTCAACCGATCTTCACCAAAAACAATAGGTCGTGAGTACTCTACAAATCAGAGCTGTATGCAAAACATTGTTTGATTCTGTTTGAATTTGCGGCAGTTATCGTTTGCCATAGAAAAAAAATCTACAGACACACAGACACACACACACACACACACAAACACTTTTCGGAAAACGACTTTTTTTCATGTTTTGAGTGTAGTAGAATCAGAATCTGCAATAATCTCGAACAGAATTTTTTTTGCCATCACCATACTTCCATTCCTTAAGGAATATGGAAGTAAAACACAATATATTTTGTAGCACAAATGTACTTACGTCAAGAAAATGAGGAGGATTTACAAAGAGCTATGTTTCAATTACAAGAAGTGGCAAGAGAGTACTCACTGACAATTTCAGTAACAAAGACCAAAACCGTGGCCTTTAAAGGTAAATACCCAGTGAGGACTAAGGTAGTTATAAACAACAGCAATTTAGAACAAGTGAGCTGTGTCATATATCTCGGCTGTGCATTAAGCTATAAATCTGAATAGGATATAAAAGAGAAGATAAGTAAAAGGAATATATTTGTGGTACGATTCATAGAAATCTTAGAAATAAAACAAGACACAGCACAAGGATTAAATTTTATAAGACAATTGCGATACCCACGTTGATCTATGCGAGTGAGGCGTGTGTCATGACAAAAAAGAATGCGGCAAGATTCAGAGTGGTGAAACGCAGTTTCTTCGAAACACTTTAAATTATACATTGCAAGATAGAATAAGGAATTAGGATATCAGAGCAGAACTCGAAGTAAAGGACATAAATGAAATTATTTCAATTTACAGAGGACAGAGGATCTGCAAATCTGCAAAGGATGACAGAGGATCGATAGCCAAAAGGGCACTGAACTATAAAGCCACTGGTAGAAGAGACGTGGGTCGTCCGAGGATGAGATGGGTGCCGGAACAGGTTTATGTAACTTAATCCTTGAAGAGGAGAAGAAGAAGATGCACTTACGGTGCATCAGCGACAAAACTGAAAATGCGATACAGAAAACGATGCGATAATACAGAAACTCCTAATTTAAATAACGAACGTATTCAATGTTTATTCCGTATCTTACAAGCCAAAATGTAAACGATTCATTGCATTGTTAGCCTAAATTAAGAATTAAGCAGTACAAACCAGTATCAATTTATTTTATTTTTATTTTAATAATAATGGGAACACAATAAGTTATTGTTTTTCATGAATTTCGTAATTTTACAGTACAGTATATTCTCTAGATTTCTGTTTTCAGTCTGGCCTGAATACACATAATTTTCAAAAAATTGCATTGTGGAGCATCATAGATATACGCTGCACTTTTACTCTTCACATACTAAACAATACTGTACAATCGTATCTTAGTTTTTATTCATTGCTATGCACCGACTTAAAATATACAAAATGTTCTTTCTGAACTACAGTGTGGTTCGGTAGACTGGGAGATTCAGGAACCAAAGGTAAAGAGGGTCCCTCTTCAATCCGTTTATGCTGAACTTTTCATAATCATTTTCATCATCCCCTCCAAGCAGATAGACTAGAGCTGATCATTCCAACGTTTATTCGGACGTCCCACACCTCTCCGTCTCTTCGGCTTATAATTCAATAGTTGTTTGGGATGCGGCTGTCATCCATTCGGTTATCGTGTTCCAACCATTTTAGCCGGTATTGGGCAACCCTGCCGATTATTCTGACGATATTCAGTTTCTGCCGCATATCTGCATTTCTTCTACAATCTTGGAGAGTACACCCCGCCTCGTGCCTGCGATATCTCATTTAAGCCGCTTGAATAAGATTGATCTGGGATTTCATTAAATGCGAATTCTCAGTTCCATAGAGGGTGAGGAAGGTAAGGTGGGGAGGGTTGTTACCCCGTAGAACTTCGGGCGTGTTTCTTTGCTCGTTGATTTTAGAGTTCTCCTGATGGTCACGCACGTGTGGTTGAACTTATGTAGCTTAAACATCACGTCATTGTTGAATAAGTGTTTTCCTCGGCAAGGATTGAACCAAAAATGGTTTATTCCGGTCTCAAGCAGATAGACTAGAGCTGATCCCTCCAACGCTTCTTAGGACGTCCCACACCTCTCCGGCCGCCACAGTAAATATTCTGGGCAGAATCGTGTTGAGCAACGTTTAAAATGGCACGGGCTCCTAAAGAGGTGGCAAATGACAGATGGCTATCTAAAAAGCTGCAAGCGTTCTCGATAGAAGGCTTCAGCTAGCGGCCAAACTCCACTACCGGTTCACTTCTCGTCTTTTGAGAAGTGTACTCGGCGTCCGCTTTTTGGATGACACCGAGCGGGGTCTTGCGCGTAGATTTTACGCTCTAACGGCAAGAACCCAGACACACCCCTCATAGCCTTACCGTCCACGACCAGCTGATTCTTGGAAACAGCCTCGGCAAATACTGTACTAGAACGGCCTACTGCGAGCACGCCGTTGTAACGGCCCCTAAATTATCATTAAATATTCCGTACTGGACCGGACCACAAGGCAGGAACTCCTACCGGTAGCTCGGTACTTGTAACCCAAGGAACATCTCTGACGCGCATCCGCTCAACTATGAAGGAGTGATAACCATCTAAAGTGTGGTACTGGACACCGTTTCAAAGCAATTAGACACCGATTTTCCTGGTATGTTGGAATAAGGTAAGCAATACAAGATAGATAGGCCTACATGCAATAGAATAAATGGCACAACATGGAAAGAAGGAAGAAGGTGCGAGAAGCGATGCATGGTGTAGTCCAATCGAATTGAAGTAGTAGTAGTAGTAGTAGTAATAGTAGTAGTAGTAGTAGTAGTAGTAGTAGTAGTAGTAGTAGTAGTAGTAGTAGTAGTAGTAGTAGTGGTAATAGCAGCAGTAGCAGTAGCTTATAAAATATGTTTACTATGATTTTAAATACATTCATCACTGACGATAAGGCAATTTACGTAATGTTCACTAATTTGCAATCCGTTACGGCTGTTTTCGTTGCCAAAACAGTTCACACGACACGAACGATTATCAAATTAATGAATTGGAAACGATCCAGCCGAGCCGCTGCGTAGTCGAATGATAACGGTAATCGATTTTTTAGGAACAATCATTGCGTTAGTCTTGTTGCTTCACAGTACGTTTATCCAAGGACAGTGAAGGACGTTCACGTTTAATTTTGGTGTTAGTGTAACAAGGTCGCGGGGAAAACGAAGACTCCTGAACATCACTTTGTAAATTCTTTTTTTCAAATTTCACTGTGCTCAAAAACAAACAAATATTAAATAAGTGAACAGTTAACAAGAACTGTGAGACAGTTTTCGCTTTTATATAAATGTGTAAAACGATGCTGTTATAATGAACAGTTTGACTGTAAATCAGACAGTTGTTATACACAGGCCTGATTTACCATTAGGCTGAGTAGGCTGTAGCCTATGGTGCAAGATTTTTTTTGGGGGGGGGGGCGAAATAACGTCTTATTATTACTCCGGCTGTACAATGTTTACACATTTTCCGGAACCAAAGATTACAGAAGTGATTGAATTCTCATCTTCCACTGCTGATTGTCCATCCAAAGATCTTCTTCAATTTCTCGTTCCCTCAATGTAGTCTGAATTTCTTCTATCCAGGTCATAAGCGGTCTTCCTCTTTTCCTTTTTTCTGGTGGGCTGCATTCCCTAAGTCTCCTTGGCAATCTTTCCAGTGTCATTCTTTTCGTGTGTCCATACCATTGAAACTGTAATTTTAATACCATTGTACCCGGGGCGGACCAAAACTAGCAGCTGCTGCCTTGTACTTGGATATTGGTTTATCAAAGTCTAAAGGAAGTAAACCTTGATTAAAAATTTCCTGGTCTTCCAGGTTGGAGGTTAATGAAATGGGCCAACTCTCCATTCATTAGAAAAAAATAAAATGTTAAAAAACCAAATAGATTGCGAAAAAACTTGAAAGAGCAAAAAATTATAAAACTCACATTGCATTTTATATATTTTTTCATCATGCCGTTGCATAAATCACATCATTTTAAACGCAAAATTTCTTTTGATCGCAAATCGTTTCTTTTAGTGAAACAGTTTGTCGATTTGGAAATGTAAAAGCCATAAAAGTAAGGTTTGAGTAATAAAACTTTCAGCAATTAACACTGGACATGAAAATTGTTTTAACAACTTTTGTTCTTAGCGTTTTTATTTACTTTGCGTAAACGTAATAGGTATATTGTAATATTGTCGTTACTTATTATAATTTGTCAGTCTTCACGCTATTGTAATAACAATATGGTATTTAAATGATTCAAATGGAAACAAGACCAATTTTTATTTATAGATCTCACATGTTCCTAAATAATAAGAAGCCTGTAACTTATAAGTAAATCGTACGTATCACACGTTGTTCGAGAGGTTGGAATGATGGGGCGGCGCAATACATTCATCAGCCTAGGATGCTAAAACCTTAAGTCAGGCCCTGGTTATACATGTTGCTAAAGTGGACTACATTTATTAAAACGACCGGATAATCACGTATGCGGGCAATTCCATTAGTTCATTTTCCAAAAATTTCTACTACATTAAAAAAACCCAAACTAAAACAAGTTGAAGTTTGCAAAATACGACTCCGTCGTATTTAATTTGCAAGATTAAGAAAACGCCAAGATTCTGGTTCTACTGATAAAGAACTGAATTTAATAACACTATGTTTTCAATTTCTAAAATAATTTATTGTAATTTTTTAGAGGCTGTTGGATGGAAAAGGTTTTTTTTTAAATTATTATAGGCTTGTTTGTATCACTCTAGGTGATACAAATAAATATAGGTTACTGAGTATAAATACGGGTGGGTCAAGGATAACGGTGTTGTTGTTACTGTTAACGAGAATGACGAAAGTTTACGAGCGAAATGATGAAATAAAACAGAAAATTACAGCGACGCATAGACAAAACAAAAAATTAGCATTTAAACCCTTTGTAAGTAAACAACAACAGGTAGTTCTTTATTTTATACTTTCACCTCCCCCCTCTCTAACACACTCTCTCACTCTCTCTGACTCTCTCTCTCTCTTTCTGCTTTATTTTGACATGATAATGTCTTTTAATTGACATCGTTTGAAACTTTCTGTATCATGTAATGCTGTATGACGTCATGATTGCGTGCGCTTCCACACTTTCGATTCCCCACAGTCTAGAAATTTGATATGTAAACGCATCAAGACAGCAATAATCGCTGTTGACATTGAGTTTAGCAAACGTTTTAGTAAGAATAAATTTGGTTTTACATGCTCTTATATGTGTACTGCATCGTTTGAAAATTTCTATAACACGTAACGCTGTATGACGTCATCATTGCGTGACGTCATCATTTCATGACGTCATTGGGATTGTTGTAAATAAAGGTTTGTTTTGATACGTCGCAATATGTAAATAAAGGTTTCTTTTGTGTTGTGGTGAAATACACTGCTGCTGATATATAGTAACCAAACGTGGCGACTGACTGCAACAGCGTTCGACAATGGATAGCAGCGACGAGAAGGCTCAGATCAAGAAACGACAAAATGCCGAGCGAGTTAAGAAAGTGTCAGGAACGAAAGATGCTCGAGAAGGAACAGCAACAAGCGGCTGCTGTCGGCGGTGAAGCTTCGGTACCAGCGGCCCCATCGCAACAAAAACGTAAGGAAGATGATTTGATGCGCGAAGAATGGAACGAGTACTTAATAAATACACCGTTCGCGTCGACTATGACTGAGCAGGAGAAAATCGATGCAAAAGAGTCAACACGCCGCAAAAGAGTCAACACATACTGGCTGCTGAGTTCCCCGACGACGATGTAGCTACCTTCAAAGTGTGCGAAACGTGTTACAGATCCCTAACACTCGAGAATATACCCAACTTGTCAAGATCCAATGGCTTCGTGCACCCCGAGTATCCCGATCATTTGCCACCGCTTGATTGTATAACTGAACGTCTGGTTTTACCGCGTCTACCGTTCATGCAGATACGACGCCTGCGGTTCGTCCACGGCAGTCAAAGTATTATAGGACAAATAATAAACGTGCCGGTCGATATAAACACGATGGTTGGAGCGTTGCCTCGTAGCTTGGGCGACGAGAGAGCATTCAACGTGCACATTAAACGACATCTCATACATAAGTCGACGTACTTGCAAGGCTACGTCAATAATGGTACTGTAAAGAAATGGCTGCAATACTTGTTAACGAAACCGCTATACAAAATGAACAATATATGGGTAGACGATGCATTCTTCAATAGTAGCAGTAGTGACACGACGGGAAAAATGACAGAGGCAGAGCCGACGGACGAGGGGCCATTGATCGAAAGCACCGCAGAACAGCCAGAGACCGCGAATGAATTGTCGCTCGCACAACAAAAGACGATGATGTGGGATGAGGAGAAGTACTTGGCCATAGCACCGGGCATGAAATCGAAGCCAGAGAATATAGTCTACGATGAGTATGCCAAGGAAATGTCGTTCCCGAGCATCTACTTGGGTGAGCCACGCATCTACAAGACGAACAACGTTACTCCGTTCATAATGGCGGCCAGCGAAGTACGTCGGAGAGATAGACGTAGCGTAAAACCCGAGCACATCTTGTATACGGCAATGAAAATTATGCGGATACGAACCAACGAGGACTTGTATCTGACGTTTAAGTCGACGGGTAACACTGCTAAACTTACACGAGCCGACTTGGAGGATCGACAATTTATAGAGAATGGTATTGAACGCAACTTGTCGTTCCTCAAATCAATCCCGAACTCGATCGAATATTGGATCCAACGAAAGAAAGATGTGTTCGCAATGATGCGACAGTTCGGCAAACTGACTGTATTCTTGACGTTGAGCGCATCAGAATACAATTGGCCACGCTTGTTGCGTCTGCTATACAAACTGAAGCACGGTGGCGAGGAATTGGCCGGTGAGGATCCCGTAGCTGAGCTCTCGAGTCTGCAGCGTACAGTCTTGGTCAACGAAGATCCCGTAACTTGTTGCTTGTATTTCAATAAACTCGTCGATAACATAATGTTTCTCTTGCGTTCGAAGCGATTCAGTCCGTTTGGTCGTTATAGAATCAAGGATTACTTCAAGAGGATAGAGTTCCAGCAACGTGGCAGTCCCCACGCGCATATACCCTTGTGGCTTGAAAATGATCCTCAAGAAACGATCAGTGAATACATGCCTCGAACAGTCGAACTTTTAGATGAGCTGTGTAGCGTAGATCCAGACAAACTGCAATACCCACATAACCAGACGTACAAACATACATTTACGTGCTACAAGAAGGCACGCGACGAAAACGACAAGAAATGCCGCTTCATGGCTCCATTCTGGCCGATGCGCAATACGTGTGTGCTCATTCCGATGGCAAAGGATGATAGTCGTCAGAAACAGTTGAGAAAGAAGTTCAACGAAATGAAATTGTCACTCGAGCACGACAGCTTGGATTCGTTTCTACTCAACAATGGTGTCTTCAGCGATGAGGACTACAAGAATATAATTCGTTCAGGCATCACACGACCGATGGTATTCTTGAAACGGTCAATGCAGCAGAAATGGATGAACAATTTTCATCCGTGGATAGCAAAAGTCCTCAATTCCAACATGGACTTGCAATTCATACTCGAAGAGTACTCCTGCGCAACGTATGTGGTCGAATACGTAAACAAGACCATTAGAGGCATTAGTAACTTGCAACGGGAACTGATCAAATTGCGCGAGGGATATCCAGATAAAGGTTATATGGAGTTGATGAAAGAGGTGAGCTTGAAGATGCTGAACGCCATCGAGATTAGCAGCCAGGAAGCGGCGTGATATCTCCTCCAGTTGGGTATGTCAGAAAGCAGCCGTAAAGTTGAAATGATTCCGACGATGTGGCCTCACGAACGACATCGCATACGGAAGACTCGTGCTCAGATGGACAAGGAAGAGCTTGCCGGTGATTCGGTCGACGTTTGGAAGGAATGTGTGGTGCAAAACTACGAACGACGACGGCCTCACATGATTGCTGTAACTTTGGCACAATTTGTTGCCGCCAAGTACTGTATGACAAAGGAAGGAACCTACAAGAAGCGTGCTGAATCCAAGATAATACGCTACAGAAACTACGAGATGACTGATTTGATCGATTATAAGCGAGAAATGGTACTGCTGCACGTACCATTCCTCAACGAAGAAGTCGATCTACTGGATTGTAACAAGTTTCTACAGATTTACGACACGTATGAAGAACAAATCCTGGCAGCACGAACAGAATTTGAGTCATCCATCGATATTGCGGAAACGATGGAGTACTGTAAGCGCTTGATGGCCGAGGAGGATGAAATTAACGAGGCGCGAGAAAAGAATCAGGAATTTGTAAAGAGCAAAGCGGCAACCGATGACATTGTGGAGGCCATACGAGACGGCATCAACGACGATATACGCATGGGTCTGATGGAAAAGATGTCATATCTCGTTTGCAAGCGTGAAAATGTAATGACATCCAAGGAGTATTGCGAAGCGATGCGTCGAACCAACAAGGAAGGAGATCTCATACTCGAAGCTGTACATCGTATGTTTGACTACGGTAGCGTGTATTAACCGCTACAAATCTTCTTCACGGGACCAGCTGGCTGCGGTAAAACGGTCACGATGCGACTAATGATGGAGACGTACAATCGATTCAGTCAGCAACACAACTGGGCATTCAATGCGTACATCGCTTGTGCTTCTACGGTCATGGCAGCGGCAGCGGTCAACGGTACGACAGTACATTCAGCCTTCAAAATATCCAATTCACGCCAAGAAATGGGACTCTCGGTGGAATCATTAAACTTTGCAAACGTGCGCATCGTCTTTGTCGACGAATGCAGTATGATAGGTGCTGGTATGCTGTCGCAAGTTAACAATCGTTTCCAACGCATTCCGCACGTATACGATAAACCATTCGGTGGTCTGAACATTGTCTTCTGTGGAGACTTGAGGGAGCTACCACCGGTATGCCAGACGCCGATATATAAACGAAGCAGAGCAACGTTCTGCAACGACATCGTTTGGCAATCGCTCAATTACTATCCTCTCGTCCAAGTGATGCGACAGGCAGACATAACCAACGTTCTCGGGCATCCTCACGAAGGTTGGCGACGGAGCGACTCTAACCGACGAGGAGAGAGCTACAATCGAGAGTAGATTCGTGACAAAAGAGTATGTGGACGAGCACTTCCCCGAAGCCATACGCCTCTTCTTTCGTACGATGGACGTAAACGAGCACAATTCTGTCTCGATACAAGGCGACCACGTAATCCAATACATAGCTACGGATACTTACTCTGGCTACAAGAATAACGAGCAATTGGTGAGCGCTCGTACGAAAGTACACAAGATGAAACCCGACGATACTGGTGGGTTGCCGTTCCTCCTGAAACTGATGATAGGTAAACTATACATGTTAAGAGCCAATATCGACGTGCTGGACTGTGCGTTCGGAACATTGCGTTACTTTCAGTTTGATTTCTCTGATCCACAACGTTTCGACATAATAAAACGCTAGTGGTTAGAGTTTAAAGATCCAAAAATTGGTAAATGAATACGAACGAAGTGTAAAGCGCACGTCGCAACCATCGAGGGATTGAACGAGACATGGGTACGCGTCAGTAAGCGAACGTCAACTATAACGCTCAAGGTAAAGTACTGACTTGCAAGAGGCAACAATTCCCTCTGGTCGAAGCTTGCGCTATAACGATACACAAGTCACAGGGTGGTTCATACGACACGGTTATATACGAATACGACCGCACTCATGAGCAGCAGTTGGTCTACGTCGCTCTGTCGAGAGCCACATCGCTGCAAGGATTATACTTGACCAACAAGAAAGGCGATCATACGTTCCATCACGCTCGCGGTAAAGTTAACAGTGAACTGAGGAGAGAGTTTCGTCGTCTCGAAATCCGCAAGTTGGAAACGATCGGCGACAAGTCGAGACAATTCTTGGATCAAGTTGTAAATAGTCCAACAGCTCTATCACTCCTAACGTTTAACGTGCAGAGCTTACGAGCTCACGTTGACGATATATCCACCGATTCTGTGCTCTCTCAAGTTAAAATTATGGCTCTCTCGGAAACTTGGATTGACAACGGCGAGAACGTACAGCTAGCAGGCTACAAACCGGTGTCACAATTCAAACGAAACACCGTACGAGCTGGTGGCGTCGCAATATACGATAGGGAAGACTCGGATCTGCAGGCAACCGAATACGATCTGCTCAAGTATGAAGAATCTACGATGCAGGTTAAACAAATGGCAACGGCACACGACGCTGTAGGCGATATTTGTGGCATACAGACTACGATCAACGGTGAACGTCTAGATAACACCCAACTCGGACATGGAGAAAATACAAGAATTCTTCGTATTAAACATGATGGCGTACAGCCCAAAGGTTGCTGGCTTATTCAAAGTGATCGACAAGTATGGCTACTACAAAATACCAATGATTCTCGGTGGCGATGTGAATATCGACTTGAAATCGACGACGGCAAGGAGTTTCTCGAGTTCCTACACGAGAATTGGCATCTCCAATTCAACAACGATCCGGCAATCTCTACTACGCGCAACAATACTTGCATCGATGGAGTCTTCACCCGTAATATTGATCAACTACAGACACAAAATTATATATCCTACTTCAGTCACCACAAACCTATGTTAAGCGTTGCCGCTGCTCAATAAAAATTGTTGAATCTCTGTACCGGTTGCTTTATTACTTGACATAGCCTCATACAATCTGCAAGAACATTTGCGCAAAAAAAAAAACAATCATTCAGTTAGTAACCATAATAATGCTGCGTTTAGCTGGCGGCTGAAAGACATTATCATGCTCTTAAGCTTTTACCATTTGGTAAACGGTACTGTATCTTCTTCCACAATCACATACAAATATTGATCACTGGGCTCGGGTTGCAATGTGGTAATCTCTACCGTCAGCTAGAGATTAATTACTATCAGCTGTTACCCCAGCGGTTATCGTACACTGCTGCCACACACAAAGTGTACACGTTGTTGCAGAATATTGGAATTTAAAAGAAAGCTATACAGAAATAAAACTTATCTTAATCGTACGCGTAGCTCGTGCGTGCGTGTGTACAGTTAAATTATTTTAATGATACAGAGTAGTCACTGTACTAATCACTCGGATAATACTTCGATACACGTAGTGCAGGTTATTCGTTTGTTCGCCTATCGCAGAATTTCTCAAACTTTCCCACTTACCGACCCTTTCTAGCAGAGCAAATATTTTAGCGACCCTTGGTATAAAGATATATAAACTAGAAATACGAAATAAAACATTTGCTGATAATAAATCATAAAATAAATTTATTCGAAAACAATTCTTTGGTATACATCTTCTTCTTCAGCAGCGCAACAACCCATGAGTCAAGGTCAAGGTCTCCTTTTTTTAGGTTTCTGCACATAAAAGAGTTTCACAGATGGGATATGTGAATTCTCCGATCCAAACCCTCCAACCTGGAGGACCAGGAACTTTGATTTCAGGGCGCTCTTCCCCTAGAGAGTCGATTTCACCTCAGCTGACGGGCTCTCTCTGCCCAGTTGCAGTAGGCTGATTCAGCCCATGTGTGCAGCCATTGGTCTACTATAGCCTCCTCCGCCTCCACACCTAGATTCACACCCCGCTGCCGATGTGCACCATCCTGCCAGCCCACGACCCAGGATACCACCAGACCACCCTGACAGAACCCCCATCTCTCGTTTGCTTACCGAACCACTCCGCCGAATGGATTGGTTACCACAACCTTGGAGTGGATTCCTCGGCGTAACAGGGCCCACCGAAATGTAGGTGAGAGTGGAGTTGGGGTGGAGACGTTGGTTCTCTTCTATGAAAGCATATGTTCGCGTCACACCCTCTTTCGACTCCACCCTCTTTGGTATACATACGACTATAATTTTACCACGTATTAAAGACAAAGCCAAATATTCATACTGATGAGCTGGATGCGATTGTTTACTTTTACATGAACACTTAAATCTTGGATGAATATTTGATACTGCAGGACTAGAGCTTCTTCAACGTTTTGCAGAATTGACCGATTTTTTTATTTTACAAACGTTAATGCCGAAATGCCGCTTCGCGTAAATACATAGTACAAAATGGTTGAAGTATGTTTAGGGCCATTTCGGAAAGCGTTGGAAATTCTGTCCTAATCCCGAGCCAAAATTCATTTAACATTTTTTTGGAAAACTCAAGTTTTATACCTGTGTCGCTCGACAACTCGTCAAATTCTTCTTGAGCGTTTAGTGGTAAATGGCTGAAATTAATCACTTCAATTGAGTATGGTTTATGGACTCAATTTTCTTTTTAACATCAAAATTTGAAGAAAAGTATTTTGAAATTGTCTCTCCAGACACATAAAACGATCAGTTATAATTTTTAGAATTAAGTCTTTGAAAGGGTTATTTTCAATTATAAAAGAATCTACAGCTGTAAACATTTCTAAAGATGATCCATTTTCAACTCCATTTTTCCATATGTTCACTTTTTTTAACAAATCTTGGAATTATATATTGTACCGTAAATGTTAAAATCATTTCCTTGAAGTTGCATCTTTAAATCGTTCAATTTTTCAAAAATATCTGACAAATAATACAGTTTTGAAAGCCATAATTCATTATGAAAAAATCAACAAAATCACAATTATTTAGTCTTATGGTAATTTACTTTATATAAGTAACAACTTGTCAATGTAAACGGACGAAATGAAAAACTATATAAATTTCATTTTTGTTTCACATTTACGCCAATGCGATAGAGAATTCTTTCCATAAAAACATTTAATAGCATATTGTGTATTATTTTTCAGCAATCACATAAATCCATATAATATTCTCTTCTCAACCCCGGCTCCATTTGACTGGCTTGTACCTTCCCCACATATACCCATGTTGCGTGTGTTACAGTGTCTCTCACAGACATACGGGACCTACAGCTTAACGCCGGATCCAAACACCATTATTGCGGAGGGCTTATACTAGGCAGGATACCTCTCTCTGGTTTGCCATCGTCTCGCGAAGGGGTATGGTCGTATCTAAATCAGATGACCCCTATAGAAATTGAATCCGTACCGACAGTGTAGTAGCGCCATATATTAATCAAGGAAATATAATTTACTTCCTTACCAAAACAAAAATATGATATAGTTTCTTCTTCTTCTTCTTCTTCTTCTTCTTCTTCTTCTTCTTCTTCTTCTTCTTCTTCTTCTTCTTCTTCTTCTTCTTCTTCTTTTTCTTCTTCTTCTTCTTCTTCTTCTTCTTCTTCTTCTTCTTCTTCTTCTTCTTCTGGCTCTACATCCCTCTATGAGATTTGGCCTCATCAAAAACCCTATACCATTCCCTTCTGTTCTCAGCAACAATCCTCCATCCTCTGACCCCCATGGTTCGCAGGTCCTCCTCAACCACTCTCCATCCACCTTTTTCTCGGTCTTCCTCTGGGGCTAGACTCCAAGGGTTTCCATTCTGTGATAGGTCTCGTATTTCTGGTCTTCTCCATTCTATAAATATGTCCTAGCCATGTAATTCTCTGTGACTTGATAAACTCTACTATGCTATCGCTGTTTATTAATGTGTAAGTACAAGATTCAAGCGGATACGCCAAGTAACATCTTGATGCACAACTGGCCCAAAAATTCTCGTATTTTTTTCAAAGCGTTTAAGATCTTCATCTCCCTTCCGCATGGTCCATGTCTCACAGCCGGAAGTCACTACTGGCCTTATAAGGCTTTTATAAATTTTCAGTTTAGATTTATGACTTAGTATCCTAGAGCACAATAGTTTCTTGTTTAAATATACGCTCCAATATGATATAGTAGACTTATTTTCAGTAACATAAGCACGACGCGATTCCTCCAACATGTGAGTCTCTTGCGGGCCACACTATTTCCTGAACTGGACTCTATAACTTTATCGGGCAACTTAATTTCGAACGGATTTCTTGAAGCACTTTCCGTTTTCAATACGAATAAAAATTAAAATGTTAATAACTATGTTATTTATTATATTACGTTAAATTGGCTGCTAACAACAATGCGTAAATATTAAAACTGAAACAACCAAATTAACAGATTATGAGGTTAGAGTTACCAAAGTGTAACTTAGGACTATGTTAATGTTCCGTAAGGAAATAGAAGTATAGTAATGGAGAAAAAAATCATGTTCGAGATAAGGGCTGATTCTGATTGTACTACCCTCAAATGAAGGAAAGTCATTTTCCGTAAAGTGCCTGTGTGTAGATTTTTTCTATGGCAAACGATAACTTCCTCAAACAGAATCAAATGATTTTTTGTATGTATGTGCCTATTGATTTTGGTGAAGATCGGTTAAGGAAGATGGGTAGTTTACCTGCAACGTTTTACGTTTTAACAAGACTAAATTAGTTAATTTTGATAAATAAAGTAACCTGAAAAGAAGCTCATAATAATCCACTGTAGAAAGATACATGAAATATCTATAAATGAAAAGGGTAGTTAAAAGGGGCAGGTAATTTTTTCAGGTTTTGTATTGGTTTAGTGAGTCTGACGAAATTAAATAAATATCGGTATGGAGAACCATACATGGCTTCCATGTTCTCAGATATATGTATAAAATTATTTTCGAAATAAAATATTTCCATAGAAACTACTTCTTTCTACTTACTGCCAGCCTTAACCACAGTACTGAGGTCACTAACGTATACCACCTCACGTTATCGCACTCGATTTTCACTGATGATGGAAGTCGATGGCACTGCCGAAACGCCTGGTTTTGCAGAAAAAGTTGGACTACGGCCAAACAGCCCGGGAAGGAATTTTAACAACAAACTACTTCTTTGTTGCCGATAACCTAGTACACATATAAACAAGGAGAAGGGTAAGTGACTTTAAAACGTCTTATGTAATGTGTGAATAAACCCTTACTTAACAGTCCATGTCGTCTATCTTTATATGCGATTGTTTAATGAGTTAGAAACAAGGCTTGTTTATTTCGCTTACACAAAAAATGAGTATAAATTTCATACTTTAAACAAGTTTCTGTTACATATAACAAGATAACAGACCCTTGTGTTTTTACTATATTGCTACGACAGCACAGAACAATCTACGCGTTTATCGAATGCGCCAAAAAGATCTCGACGTAAGCGTGTGGTGTACGTGCTACTAAACGCATTTTGCGAGAATTTTCTCGACTGTGCCAGGCTCCGCTCGGGCGCTCGGACTGTGTCAAGGCCGTAGCAATTTACGTAGTTCGCGAGAGATAAGACGCAGTTTGGAAGCTTCTGGTGTGTGAGCGTAACTATAAATACATCGCGTCGCGGCCTTAGTTTTCAGTTCAATGCGAGATTTTTGACTGTGCGGTTCGAGAGTATTAGTGCGATATATTTACAGAGCGGTTCGAGTTATTACGGTGTACGGTTCAAGTAGTTATTAGTGAAGTGTTGCGTTTTATATTCGGACGGTATAATTGTAATACAGTTGAGTTTTAATATTAGTGGACATTTTATTGCGTATGAACAATTTCATTTGATTTGTTGTAGACACTGTGTTGTTAATTACTAACTGTTTTACTATAACAATTAAAGGTGTGATTAGTGACTTCATTGGTGTCTTGTACTTATTTTGTTTCCACTGTACCTACGACGATCGAGTAGACCGTCGTAACAGTGGTGTCAGAAGTGGGATAGAACGGATAACAGTGGAAACAGTGGACGCTTTGTACAAGACGAGTGTGATTCGTAATTAAATCGGTAAACATGGATCCCAGTCAGATGATGGAAACTTTACAAACTCTGCTGCGGCAGACACAGGAAGAAGCAGAGAAACGACAGGATGAGAAACGCAGACAGGAGGCGGAAGAAGCAGAAAGACGACAAAAGGAAGAACGAAGACAGGAAAGAGAAGAGGCTGAGGAACGTCAGAAAGCACTAGTGCTAGAAACAGGAGAAAGACAAAAAGATAAAACGGAAGCTCTCTTTGAAACTATGCAGAAACAGTTGCAAGAACATACTACCGCAGAATTGGGTCTTCTACGTGGTGACGTAGGTGAATTACGAGGTGAGCTCAATAATCAGATTACCAGAATATCTGACGTAGAAGAATCCATGTCAAATAAAATAGCTAAAGTAGAAAAATCTGTCTTGACTGTGGAAGAAGTTATGTCAACAAAAATATCTGCAGTAGAAAACTCAATGGCAAACATAAGAGAACAAATTAAAATTGAAGTTGAACAGTGCATGAAGATTCAACCAAAACAAATTTCTGAACAGACTGTACCAGTGATCAAGACAGAAAAATACACAGAAAATAAGTTAACAGAGAAAGTCACTTTGCAGTAGGGACAGTTCATGTCAAAGCTCCAACCTTTGACAGAAGCACTCACTGGGCAACGTACCTCCGCCAATTTGAAGCTGCTGCATGCGCAAATAATTGGACAGAAAAAGACAAGGCTGTTTCACTTGTTCTTGCATTAAAAGGACCCGCGGCAGAACTACTACAGAAAGTGCCACCTGACAGCCAGAACACCTATGCCGAGTTGATAAAAGCTCTGAAATTACGGTATGGTGATAAACATTTGCGAGATGTGTACTGCACCCAGTTGAGAGCAAGGCGACAGCATTCCGGGGAAACTCTTCAAGAGTTTGAAGCAAGTATCGACAGACTAATTAGACTGGCCTATCCTGAAGCGCCAGAAGATTTTCGAACGCGTTTTGCGATGCAGACATTTACTGCCGGTGTCCGAGATAACGAACTACAGCAAGTGTTACGAATGGCAAGACACCAGAACAGTGCGGACGCCCTGGTACATGCTTTGCAATTTGAGGCCGCCAAATCAGCGTCTGGTTGGACAAGTCATAAAGTGCGCGAGCTAAAAGATCGCGACGGCACAGATGATGAGGAAGAAGAACAAGGAACAGAGACTCGACGGTCGGCGCCACAGAATAAAATAAGAAAGGATGGAAGACCGAAGTGTTATCGATGTGGGAAACCTGGACATCTACAACGAGATTGTCGGGTTAGAATTCAGCAGCAGGGAAACGAGCAATAGTCGGTGCAACGGGGCGTGTGCTGACTAACTGGAGGAACGAAGCCCCTAGACAACACGCAACTTCTACGCTTCAGAAAAACACCGGGAGCTTGGTAGTTACCGGATTTGTTCAAGAAAGGCCAACCTCGATTACAGTTGACACAGGCGCAACAGTTTCTATTGTGCGCCCCGACGTGGTGAAAGATCTCAAGCCAATCTGGTGCTCTTGCAGCTTGCGAACAGCTACTGGACGGCCTGTAAAAGTGTATGGAAAAGTGGAGATACACCTACGCCTCGGTAGACTTGAGTTTAATCATCAAGTACTTGTTGCAGACATTGTGGATGAAGCAATTCTTGGTGTGGACGTTATGAACGCATACGGATTTATAGTCGACTTCAAAAACAATGTCTTGAGAATCGGAGGCGAAGAGGTAATGCTATCAACAATGACGACAGCAGAAAAATCGATGGACGTCATAAACCAAGTGGCCGTAACTGTTCCGCCAAACTCCGAAAAGATCATCATGGTTAGAACTGCGGTAGATACTAGGGGCAATCAGTGCTCTATATTCGAACCCCAGGTAGTCAGCACACCGGGCATACTAATTGCCAGAAGTTTAGTAAAACCTGACGCAACCGGAAATGTACCTATTAGAGTGGCGAATATTTTGGATCTAGCTATCACTTTACAAAGCAATACGCTCCTAGGCAAATTGACTCCTGTGGCCTGGGTAGCCGGAATAACGCAACGAAGACCCAGTTCTTCGGATACTTCTAAATTACCAGAGGAACTGCAAGAATTATTGAACAGATCTTCTAACGACCTCTCAAGTGGTGAGGTAAAAGAACTCGGACAGTTTTTACACGAATTCAAAGATTGTTTTGCGGTTCGGGGACAGTCACTGGGAAGAACCTCTCTTGTGCAACATCGCATCAATACCGGGGACACAACACCGATACGCCAACCTCCTCGTAGGCCTCCATTATCTAAACAAGAGGAGATGTCTCGGTTAGTACAGGACATGTTGACAGAGGGAGTAATTGAACCTTCGTCAAGTGCTTGGTCTTCCCCTGTAGTGCTGGTAGCGAAGAAGGATGGTGGATTGCGTTTCTGCGTAGACTACCGGAGGTTAAATGACGTTACAAAGAAAGACTGCTATCCATTACCTCGCGTTGACGATACACTCGACACGTTGTCCGGAGCACAGTGGTTTTCCACATTGGACCTGAAGAGTGGATATTGGCAAGTGGGTCTTCATCAAGAAGACAAGGAAAAGACCGCTTTCTCGACCCCAAGTGGCTTATTCCAATTTAACGTCATGCCATTTGGACTCTGTAATGCACCGGCAACATTTGAGAGATTGATGGACCTGACACTCCGAGGCCTGACGTGGAAAACTTGCCTTGTTTACTTAGACGATGTCATAGTGATCGGGAAGACTTTCAAAGACCATTTGGAAAACCTTAAGGAAGTTCTAACTAGAATTCACGGTGCACAACTGAAGCTGAGTCCGAAGAAGTGTTCTCTATTTCAGAAGGAAGTACAGTATTTGGGCCATCTGGTTTCGGCAGCGGGCGTTAGCATGGATCCTAATAAAGTAGACACCGTAAGAGACTGGCCAGTTCCGAAGAATAAACACGAAGTTCGGAGTTTCCTGGGGTTATGATCATATTACCGACGTTTTGTGAAAGGCTTCGCTACTATTGCTAAACCACTACATGAGCTAACGGAAAATAAACGAAACTTCCAATGGTCGAGAGAGTGTGAACAAGCATTTAGAACGTTGAAGATTGCATTATGTTCGCAGCCAATTCTCGCTTTTCCAGCTTCCGAAGGGAAGTACATCGTAGACACAGACGCAAGCAATACTGGTCTAGGAGCAGTTTTGTCTCAAGTGCAGAACGGTGAAGAACGAGTAATAGCGTATTACAGCAAGACGCTTTCTAAACCAGAGAGAAATTATTGTGTTACAAGAAGAGAGTTGTTGGCAATTGTCAGAGCTTTGGAGCACTTCCATAAATACCTCTATGGGAGAGAGTTTTCACTACGTACCGACCATGCTGCACTTGCATGGCTCTTGAGATTTAAAAATCCGGAAGGACAGTTGGCAAGGTGGCTCGAACGTCTGCAAGAGTACAACTTCAAGGTACAACATCGGCGGGGGCGCCTGCACGGTAATGCAGATGGCTTATCACGAAGACCATGCCCGGAAGACTGCCGACATTTCCACAGAAAGGAAGAACAAAACTCAAGCGAACATGTTCAAGCCATCACTGTAGATTTCCTGGCTGATGGCTGGACAACACAAGACTGTCGACAAGAACAGATGACTGATGAAGACATTGGACCGATCTTGACAGCAAAAGAGGAAGGTCGCCGCCCGGATTGGCAAGATATCTGCCATGGTTCCGAAGTGCTGAAGGGCTACTGGGCACAATGGGAATCTCTCACCTTAGAAAACGGATTGCTGAAAAGGGCTTGGGAAAGTGCAGATGGACGAGACGTGGTCATGCAGTTGATAGTTCCCCGAAGTAAAGTGCAGTCTGTTTTGAAGGAGATGCATGATGGAACATCTGGAGGCCATCTTGGCGTTAACAAAACCCTTGACAAAATACGGAAGCGATTCTATTGGCTTCATCTTCGCCACGACGTAGAGGAATGGGTTCGGACGTGTGAAATATGTGCTGCAAGCAAGGGCCCACAAACCAGAAGCAGGGGAAAAATGAGACAGTATAACGTTGGACAACCTTTCGAAAGAATTGCCATAGACATTGCTGGACCATTCCCAGTTACTGACGATGGAAACCGGTACATCATGGTTGTAGGTGACTACTTTACTAAGTGGGTGGAAGCCTACGCAATTCCAAATCAGGAGGTTACCACTGTGGCAAAGCAGTTAGTTCACAACTTCTGTTGCCGTTATGGAGCCCCTATGGAAATCCATACGGATCAAGGGAGAAATTTCGAATCAGGAGTGTTTAAAGAATTATGCCGTCTACTTGGAATTCGAAAGACCAGGACAACGCCTCTGCATCCTCAGTCGGACGGGATGGTTGAGCAGCATCTTTCGAAAGTTGTTGACGAGAACCAAACAGACTGGGACCAACGTATACCACTATTCCTTATGGCGTATAGGTCATCAGTACATGACACAACCGGCATGACTCCAGCAAAATTGGTGTTTCGGCGGGAGATTCGTCTTCCTGGGGACTTGATGTTTGGATCACCTGAGACTCAGTCCCAAGAGCCAAAGAACTATTCCTCGCAATTAGAAAACCAACTGCGAGAAATGAATCGTTTGGTAAGAGGACGGCTGAAGATTGCCAGTGATAAAATGAAAACTCGGTATGACATTCGCAGCAATAGTGTGGGTTTCCAAGAAGGAGATCAGGTCTGGTTGTTCAATCCAAAGCGCCGTCGTGGTCGCTCACCTAAGCTTCAGTCTAACTGGGAAGGACCCTACACTGTGAAAAAAAGAATTAACCATGTTGTTTATCGGATTCAACAGGAAGGACAGCGAAAGTTCAAGGTCGTCCATCTAGATCGCCTGGCTAAATACAAATTTAGAGACGCTTTGCCAGTTCGGGACGAACAGGCATAAGGAGGGGGAAGTGCTACGACAGCACAGAACAATCTACGCGTTTATCGAATGCGCCAGAAAGATCTCGACGTAAGCGTGTGGTGTACGTGCTACTAAACGCATTTTGCGAGAATTTTCTCGACTGTGCCAGGCTCCGCTCTGGCGCTCTGACTGTGTCAAGGCCGTAGTAATTTACGTAGTTCGCGAGAGATAAGACGCAGTTTGGAAGCTTCTGGTGTGTGAGCGTAACTATAAATACATCGCGTCGCGGCCTTAGTTTTCAGTTCAATGCGAGATTTTTGACTGTGCGGTTCGAGAGTATTAGTGCGATATATTTACAGAGCGGCTCGAGTTATTACGGTGTACGGTTCAAGTAGTTATTAGTGAAGTGTTGCGTTTTATATTCGGACGGTATAATTGTAATACAGTTGAGTTTTAATATTAGTGGACATTTTATTGCGTATGAACAATTTCATTTGATTTGTTGTAGACACTGTGTTGTTAATTACGAACTGTTTTACTATAACAATTAAAGGTGTGATTAGTGACTTAATTGTTGTCTTGTACTTATTTTGTTTCCACTGTACCTACGACGATCGAGTAGACCGTCGTAACAATATTATCATGTAATCGAAACCATTAGACGTAACCTGACAACAAGTTAGACGTAATGCTTATATCTGAGACACATTTCACAGACAGAAGCCATATTAGGATTCCAGGATTTACTGTTTATGATACCCAACATCCTGACGTTACAGCTCGTGGTGGAACCGCTCTGTTAATCCGAAACAATATAAAACATTATCTCTTCTCTAAAGTCAAAACTGCTCACCTACAGGCGACAAATGTTTTAATTGAAGATCAAAGAGGCCCTCTAATTGTTTCTGCAGTCTACTGTCCCCCAAAACACAGAATCAATGAAACTGACTTCAGCTCCTTTCTTAGAACTCTTGGTGCACGTTTTATGGTGGGAAATGCATTAATGTTTTACACGACTTCAATGCAAAATACCCGCAATGGGGTTCGAGATTAGCTAATCCAAGAGGTAGAATTTTATATAACGTCATTAGAACGCATTGTACGACAACGAAGTTTCTTAGCTGTTAGTTTAATCAGTTTTGTTTTTTCTGCTCAAGTAAAGGTTTTTTTGTCTGTGTAAGATTTTAGTATAGCATAAGGTTGTTTTGTAAATTCTAATTTCCTTGCTGACAATAATGTGTGAGAAAAGAAAAAGAAAATGTTTCGTGATAAATAAAACATTGGAAAAAAAAACACTGGACCTTGGCCAAACAGCTCGGGAAGGAATTTTAACAACAAACTACTTCTTTGTTACCAATAATGTAGTACACATAAAAATATGCATAAAATTAATGGCTTATATAAGTTAATCTTTGATCTCCATTAAGTAGTTCTCAAGTTTCCAAAGTTTTAATATTATGATGTTCGTAATTAAAACATCAGAGCAGGTTTAGTGTGTATGAGGGCACACCGTGGACAAAAATTTTCAACATTCCCTATTGAGCGTTGCTCAGAGTAAAGCTGCAAATCTACAGTGTACGTTGCACAGAACAAACACGCGGAAAAGAACCCTGAGCATCTTGCAGAGGGTTCATTCCCTAAAGACGAAAAGTCTGTCTATGAACCGTTCCTCTGTAAACACGTGCAGTTACACTGCCCAGCGATCCACAGGAAGCAAATCGCTATCCACCTTGGACACTTTTCCGGCTTCCACGCGTTGGTGTGGGTTTCAGCACTTTCCATTTAAAAAGCGTGCAAATGTAAGAAAATAAACATGAGTGAGGTCAGAAATAACGCGAATTGCGTGTGTGTGTGTGTGTGTGTGTGTGTGTGTGCGTGTGTTGCCTGCCTTTTATTGCGGTAATCATAACAATAAAGTGGAAACGTAAACATTACATAACTGGGATATACTTGTCTGCCACGAACGTTATATTTTCTCTCATATATGATTTAAATTAAAAAAAAATGAAAAAATTATAATTTTATTGCCTGGCTACAACATTATTTTATTTTTAACAATTACCATTGTTTGAAAAAGTTTAAATGAAATTTCAAGTACTTTACTCTTCTTAAAACCTAAAAGGTTGCAGGTAAACTACCCCTTCCCATTAACCGATCTTCAGTAAAATCAAAAGACCTTGAGTTCTCTACAATTCAGGGAAGTATGCAAAAAATTATTTGATTCTGTTTGAATATGCGGCAGTTATCGTTCGTCAAAAAAAATTACCCTTGTTAGAACATAAAACGTTACAGGTAAACTACCCCTTTCCCTTAACCGATCGTCACCAAAAACAATAGGCCTTGAGTACTTTTCAGGACTGCATGCAAAACATTATTTGATTCTGTTTGAATTTATGACATAAAAAAATTCTACATACAGACACACACACAGAAAAATAGACACACACACACACACACACACACACACACACTTTTCGAAAAATTACTTTTCTTCATGTTTTGAGGGTAGTACAATCAGAATCAGCCCTTATCTCGAACACGATTTTTTCGCCATGACCGTACTTCCATTTCCTTATAAATATAAATATGTAATCAATGAGTGACTATCTGCGTAGTTCAGTTTCTTTATAAGAATAAAGTACCTAATTTTTATAGACAAAGTAACTCGAAAATAACATTATATTAAACGGCTACCACATAATAACAAAAATGTCTATAAATTGTGAAAATAGTTTGAGGGTAGGGGGATCGTGTTCTAGATAAGGGCTTATTCTGATTGTACTACCCTCAAAAACATGAAGAAAAGTCATTTTCTGAAGTGTCTGTGTGTAGAATGTTTTCTATGGCGAACGATAACTGATATAATGGACGCAATTTCAAATATAATCAAATAATTTTTTCCATATGTGCTAGTGTGTAGAGGACCAAGACCTATTGATTTTGGTGAAGATCGGCTAAGTTACAATTCGTCAAAAATAAAACTTGATTTACAAGGAACACGTCTAACTTGTTAGAAATTATCGAACTGAAGTAATTCATGTAAATGATTTTAAATATAAATCATAGAACATGGAAGTCATGTATGGTTCTCCATACCGATTTTTTGTTTTAATTTGAGAGTTTCAGAAAATAACTATTAACTTTCGAAATTGTGTATGCCATTTATCAATGTAAATAATGGATAAAAATTTGAATTTCGAATTGGCTGGCGGGCACCAAACTGATGACAGTGTTGCAATATTCGTCTCCTGCCGAATGCAACAATCCGCGTATTGTACCTTGCCCGACGCACTGACGTCACGCCCTCCCCTTTTAGTAACCCTATCGTTTGCTTTGTTAAATCTCGTCAGTCTCCCATCAAACGCTGTGAGCAGAGCGGCCCGTCGCCGGACTTTCATCAAGTATGGGAGCCTCAATAACCAAGGTAACTATGATTGTTTCTGAGCTATCGTAAATCAATGCTAGTGGCTAATAATTTTGTATATTACGTTTGTAACGAAAAGAAGAAAACTTTTAATAGATGTAAAAAGATTGTTATCCATAACCAACCAAGACGTGTCTTGTCTGTAATAGTCAGCCTCGCCAAAAATTAAATTTCAGTCAGTCAGCTTGATGAAAAGACCTAAAATATGTAAGGTTCAGTCTCAGTACTCGTTATATATGTAATTTGAAGTCGTAACTTTGTAATGCTATTTTGTAATATTGTAAATTGTAACACGCACTGTATGGATGCATGTGTGCGTGTTAATCGAACAATGTGGGTATAAAGTGTACTAAAAGATGTGAAAACTTTCAGTTCAAAACTTTGTTCAACGTTCCGGACCGAAGACACGAGAACACGAACTTCGTACAGTTTTACACGATCTTCCAGCACAGACATAGCAGTGGTTCAAACCAGGTACTGGGGAACACGCAGCCGTAGCGACCAGATATAACAGGTTGCAAAAGGACTTATCTGGATTGCCAAGTAACATTTTTATCTTTAATAACTTACGGTGGCAAGTGTTGCATAGTCACGAAGCAAAAGCGAGACAAACTAGTTACTCATCATAAGTGTCTGAAACAATTTTATAAACTTTTGCGATAGATAACAGTGTCAGAAATTTATAAGTAGATCACAGCGTGTACGCTGAACACCATTTTGTAAACTAGCATTGATTTATGCGACACCCCCATATTTAGCATTTAACATTTTCTATATTCAGTTTTTCAAAAAAATTAGCTCAGTACTGACCGTTGCTGACTGGCACATAATTAGATAAATTTAGAGGCTCGTAACGTTTTTGAAATAAACGGGTCGCATCCGACTCTGCTCACAGATTGACGCATTTAACAATATCTTTTACTTACACCTCCTCCCTTTACAGAATTATATTAATTATAGAAATAATTGAGAAGTAAGTCACAACACAGAAAAAGTGTCTTAAGCATTTTGATGGATTTAGGTATTATGTTATGTTGTTTGTGTGTATGCTGAACACTTCCGGGGCCCGGCGACGGGAAGTGCTAACGCAGCAACTGTATAGGGCACCACGCATTTCTAATCCGCCCCTGCTTATATATCAAGAATAAACAGAGCTTGGAGTTAGGATACCTACAAAGAAATTATTATGGTCTGAAATGACTTTTTAAAATGTTGTAGGAAAGATAGATTAGCATGTAAAATTAAAACGAAATTTAAGATAGATTCCATCGCCCTAATAAGAAGTAAGAGGAGGCCTATCTATCCGGATGCAGAATGTAATAAAAGCAATTGATTACATTAGCTTATAGAGTAGTACACAATTACACATACTACAGGCTTATACGTATAGTAGTAAAAAATTTTATTTAGGTACGGAGAATCAATAACTCCCATATTGTTTCTTCTTCTTCTTCTTCTTCTTCTTCTTCTTCTTCTTCTTCTTCTTCTTCTTCTTCTTCTTCTTCTTCTTCTTCTTCTTCTTCTTCTTCTTCTTCTTCTTCTTCTTCTTCTTCTTCTTCTTCTCCCTGTTTTCATTTTTTCTTCTTATCTCGTGTTTACTTCTTAGTTTTAGGCAAGTGAATAGGTATGATTAAATATATCAATTTCCCTGGTGTCTGACGAATTCTTCCATTACTTTAAGTTTACGTAAGAGACTTAAGAAAAGTCCTGATGATATATTTTACGTATTATATCTGTTGATCTACACTGAAAACGTTCTGGGCTTATTTCGATGCGTAAGAAAATGTATCAACATCTGCTAGTTAAATCTTTGTTGCAAAATTTAATACAATTTTTAATTTATACCTCTCGTTTAATGCGGTCCTACAGTTCTACCTCTCCTTAGCCAATCTCTTCATTTCCAAATATTCAAAACACCCGCATCCTCAACGACCTTCCCAATGTATTCTAATGTTTGCCATGTCGTGAAGTTCTTTTCTTCTCTTCAATTCGTCTTCCATTAACGACTGAATAATTCTAGGTCTCTTCACCAGTTTTGTTTTCTCGTTTATATTTTACACAAACCTCTCTTTCTCTTGTAATTTCTAGAACCATCTCAATTGTTCCTTTGTACACCCCTTTTACTTTTAACGTCCTCCTCTAGGACTATATTTTATAGTCTATTACTTGAGGAATTTTCTGCTGATTTTGACTCAGTGTCCATGGATCCTTCTGATTTTTTTCACTGACTTCATAAATGGTTATAGAATAAATTTAAGGAAATTTTTGGGTCCGCTCTGAAATTTAGGTGTTGTTTTCACTCTTTTTTCAGGGGTTAAAGAAACAAAATTTAATTAACACAGGAAACCGATAGAGAATAAAAAATCTAAGCAAAAAAGTGGTATTATTTTTTTTAAAGAATTCGTTGTTTACGAGTTACAAGGGTTCAAAGTTTAGCAAAAAATATGCGTTTTTTAACATTAATCTGCAAATAACTCAAAAACGACGCCATTTTTCAAGTAATTTGTGTAAATCACAATTAAAGCGTTTAACAGGCAAACATTTTTCACTTTGTTTGGTTTCGTTATGTCAAATGGTTCTCGGGATACAGCCAAAACAAGATGGCCATTCACCGTTTTTTTTTATCAAAGCAATGCTTAAAACTAATATAACTCGGCGAAAAATGATTCGAGCGTAACTAAATAACATAAAATGTAAGCTTTGTTAATTTTCTAGATAATGATGGTTTAATCACTTGTATAGCTTAAAAAATAAAGACGTTAGGTAGGAAAATATTATACTTTTTGCAAATTTTTCCCAAATCATTACAAAAGGACGTCCGCCATTTAGTCAAATATTCATATTAAGCCGAGATACTGTAGTTTTCGGTTGTCTGTTATATTAGCAATGTCCTCAAATTTTTTGAAGCATATTTGTGTTTCTACACAATAACGCGTAACGTTTTAAGAAAATTCAAGGTTTTGGATTTTCGTCAAAAAATTCGCTTTTTATTAAATATCTCAGTAACCATACGCTTTATCTAAAAAATGATATAAACCAAAAATAAAGCTTATAAAAAAAAATTGTTAATGAAAACTATGACCAAACTGGCATCAAGCCATGTCAAAATAAAGATAAATAAACAAGCTTTACAATGATAGTAATATAACCCGAATTGGAATTGGAATAATTGAGATATAAACGTTAGCATCATAAATTTAGTGAATCTCGAATAAATACGAAGAAATAATAACAAAAGCGAAAGTGACGCTCCAAATAAAAAGATGTAATGCCTATAAATAAGAATTACGTAATCATGACATAATTTCCAACCAATCACGGACGACTTTAGAAGCGCGCCGACAGCGCCAAGCGGACTTCTAAAAAATGTATATAAACGATCGCAAATGTAAACAGAGAGCATTTTGTCTATTTCCACTCAACTAACAACCACTAATCCAGGCCGATTTATCATCGAAAATTTAATAAACAACGAGAAGGAAGAAGTATAATTCAATCTCAGTGCATCGATAATAGTAGTGATACTTTTACTAGATGTGCGTGTTAAAGAACGAGGTTAAGTACCATACATAACCAAGGCAGTAGTCTGTCAAGGAGAAAATAAAATCGTTCATGTGCGAAATAAAGTGAAGTGTAACCACGATCATTGAATTAGATCGTTAGAAGTGTTAATAAATAATCATTGTGATTAATAACCAGGGAGTACGGTGCATATACTTACATTGTTTATATTTAAGCTATTATCAGTATAGTATAATACACCTGTATACTGACGCAAGAAACAATAATACAATAAGTACTCAACACTATTTTAAATTTATTTAGAGGAATTACAATATTCCGACATAAGATTTCATGTGTTAACGTTCTCATAACTAACCTAAAACTTGTTCAGAATAAACGAATTTGTCGTTTATTAGTTTCAATAACTAAAGGTCTAAAGGTGTCTAACCTAACCATCTTATATATGGTAATAGCATTGTAAAGTAAGGCTGTGACGTTCTATTTTGTAAATTAAAAGATGTCACCCTTGAGAATGATAATAATTATAAATAATCTATCGATTAAAACTACAGTTTTCATTGTAAACGAACTGAGCTAGATAAAAGTTAAAAGCCGGATGACTTGTAATGCGGTTGTTATTTTCAAATGAATGTATTTAATTTAATCTATTATAGAGTGAACAATAAACAAATTAATTGTAAAGTAACCACTATTGTCAACAATTATTTAAATAAATAATTAATCTTTATTACTAATGAATGAGTTGAGTAGAGGGAAAATACCGGTTCTGACCAACAAAGGATGCCGCCGTTCCCACGGTTTAGATCAAAGAGATGCCGCCGTTCCCACGGTCCAAGATTTTTTTCCACGCTCTCCCCACCACCGTTGGACCACAGCATCCCAAAAGACCGCGAATTTCCGCGAATAAATTTTTTTATTTTTTTTAATTTGATATTTTTATTTTTTTAATTAAATTGATTTGCATATCCGCGAATATATGCCGCCTTTCGCGAGCCTAAATCACTTTCACTTTCTAATTTCCGCAAATATAATTTTTTATATGCCGCCTTTCGCGAGCCTAGATCACTTTCACTTTCTACTGGACCACAGCATCCGCGACTTTTTCGCTGATCTGTGTCAAGATCCGCGACTTTTGTATTGTTGTTAGGACGTAGACTAATCTTTGAGTCTCCTAACTGCTTTTTGAGGAAGGCTTCTATGTCACCGATTTCATAAGCACCTGTAGGTAAAGTTATCAAGTCCCACGTTGTTCCGTCTCGTAGTACTGGAAACACGTTGTTTTTTCCTTCAATCACGTTCGGTATACTGTTGTATGTAGTAAAGTCCAATAGACCTACATACCATTCGCCGTTTGTTAGTTCGAGAGGCGGGAAAAAGTCACATACAAGAGCAGCAGCATTCGTACCTGTTAAGGTGACCGACAGCGAAGACATCTTGTCGCTTACTGATCACTCGCGCGTTAAGAAGTCCAAACATAAATGCCCGCAGATGACTGTGTGTGGTGGCTGTTCACGTTCGTAATTGTAGTAAATGTCGGTGTCGGTTCCAAAATACTGTGTCAGCTCAAGAGGTGGCTGCATATTACCATACGCATCATAGTAGTAAACTTGTTTGTTTCGCTTCTTGTAGCAAACCCAGTGCGTACCAGGTCCTTCTGCACTGTCTAGATTAACAACTGCACTCTCATTCTTCCATGGTCGTGTGTGTGGTAAAGTGTTACGCATAAAAAATCCTCTGAAATAAGGTATTTTCAAAAGTTTAGCATCCGCGAATATATGCCGCCTTTCGCGAGCCTAAATCACTTTCACTTTCTAATTTCCGCGAATATAATTTTTTATATGCCGCCTTTCGCGAGCCTAGATCACTTTCACTTTCTACTGGACCACAGCATCCGCGACTTTTTCGCTGATCTGTGTCAAGATCCGCGACTTTTTCGCGTATCTGGACCACAGCATCCGCGAATATAATTTTTTATTTTTTTATATGCCGCCTTTCGCGAGCTTAGATCACTTTCACTTTCTATCATTATAGTGTATATATTAAATATATGAACAGGGTTACCAACATTGCATGAGTTCAAATTTGTTATAATGTATATTAAATATATGATCAGGTTTACCAACCTATGTATGGGTTCAAACTTGATATGTGTGTGTATTATAGTGTATATTAAAATATATGATCAGGGTTACCAACCTTGCATGAGTTCAAATTTGTTATAATGTATATTAAATCTATATGATCAGGTTTACCAACCTATGTATGGGTTCAAACTCGATATGTGTGTGTATTATAGTGTATATTAAAATATATGATCAGGGTTACCAATCCTGCATTATTGTGTGTGTGTATAGAACAGATCTACCAACATTTTTCTTCGGTGGGAAATTCAAACTATATTATAGTAAATTGTTGACGACGACTTCGATATCAACTCTCTCTCCCCTCCTCTCTCTTTGTCTCTAGACACAGTTGTCATCACTTTTACATAAGCGTCGTGCTACTTATGGATTATTGTAATTAGCGATACTAAAATGTAATCACCAGGAAATACATAACGCTTCGTGTGAAGCGTTTTGTAGAGCAGATTCAACTGTGGAAGGTTTCATACCGTTTCTCCTCTCTCTCTCTCTCTCTCTCTCGCTCGCAGACGTCGGAAGCAATTCCTAGTTTATAATGTAATTACCTGTGCGTGTATGTCTCTCTTTACTCGACAAATATTAACGCCCTCTCTCTCTCGCAGACGTCGGAAGCAATTCCTAGTTTATAATGTAATTACCTATGCGTGTATGTCTCTCTTTAGCATAAAAAAAAATCTCCTTGAAATAAGGTATTTTCAAAAGTTTTGTGTACTCTCTAGACACAGTTGTCATCAGTTTTACATAAGCGTCGTGCTACTTATGGATTATTGTAATTAGCGATACTAAAATGTAATCACCAGGAAATATATATTTATCACCTATCTCGTGGCGTCCTTTTTTGACACATGACAGTCATTGACTACGATTTAGAAATTAATATACTACCAAGTCTGTGTGTGTGGTAAAGTGTTACGCATAAAAAAATCTCCTTGAAATAAGGTATTTTCAAAAGTTTTTGTGTACACACACACATTGTATAATAATTTTCGTAATTGTAAGATACAACCTGCAAATTATTAAAATGTCTCTCTCACACATTTCTGATTACTATACAAATAATTGGATGCATATTCGAAGATTTCCCTTATTCAAACGATTTGTATGTGTGTACACGAACTTAAATACAGACGATTGTAATTTTAAAAATTCATTTTTTGCATTAAATATATATCGTAAACAATGAAATAATAATATTTCGTCATTGTAAGATTTTAATAAAACAATTATCAGTTTAAATAATAATTTTCATGATTGTAAGATACAACCTACAAATTATTAAAATGTCTCTCTCACACACATTTCTGATTACTATACAAATAATTGCATGCATATTCGGAGTACGTTGACACCGAAACAAGTCTATGCACACACACACACACACACACAACGATACTGAATTAGATATAGTTATTATTCGCTAAATTAAACCAGAGGTCATTAACCTTGTGTACAACGTCCCACATTCTAATTTCACACCTGCTAGTCATTAGCAGTGATTAGGATTATAAAGTATTTACTCTAAAAACGGACAACTCTACTTTCTAATTTGACACCTGTCAAGCATTAACACCGCTTACAGTAATTACTCTAAAAACGGACACACACACACACACACACACACACACACACACACGTGCTTTCCCCACTACAGAGTACACTATATATACGCTAAGTAAGTTAGCGGCAATTTCTTATTTGTCGACTTGTACTGCACGTATTACGTGTCTTTCAGTATACACATCTTCTTTTGAAAGACTGTTTGTACGTCTTCAGTGTAGACAACGCACATACTAGTTTGGCTGATACTGTACGTGTCTTCCAGTATACACATCTTCTTTTGGTAAGTGTATAGATTTTATTTAAACGTAAAAATTATCAAGTGCATTATTTATTGAATTTAATACATGTGTGTGTGTGTACGCGTGTGTGTATGATCAAATTACAATTTCTGAAAATATATTCTTACTGTATTTTTATAGTGGCAATTTCTCACCAACGTGTGCTGATACATCGTGAAATCTCTACATCTGTTTTTTAATAGTTGAAAGACTGTTTGTACGCCTGTAGACAACTAGACTCTAGACTGTAGACAACGCACATACTAGTTTTTTGGTAAGTTGTACAGATTTTATTTAATTTTAATGTATGTGCAGATTTTTATTTAAACGTAAAAATTATTTGCATTATCAAGCGTGTTATTGAATTTAATACATGTGTGTGTGTGTGTGTGTGTATGATCAAATTATTATGTCTGTTACAAATTTTCTGAAAATTGCTTTAAACAAACGTTTTTAATGTAAAAAATTTAGAAAGTAGGTCACAGCGTATGATGACATTTATATCTCTCTCTAATTCTGTTGTGGACATACATAGCTGTAAGCAGTGACTATCTCCTTATGAATGCGGAATGTAGACTTTCCTAAAATTATTTGCATTAAAACATTATCAAACGCATTATTGAATTTAATACATGTGTGTGTGCGCGTGTATGTGTATGATCAAATTATTATGGAGTGGGTTATACAAATAATAATAAAGTGTGTGTAATATATATACATTTATTAAAATACATACACACAGCTCCAAGATTATATTAAACAGTTTTACAATTAAAAATACATACACAGCTCCAAGATTATATTGTTACAAGTATGAAAATATATCTAAACTAATATTTACAATTTAAAAAAAAAAAATACACAGTTCCAAGATTATACTGTTACAAGTATTAAAATATATCTAAACTAGTTTTACAATTAAAAATACATACACACACATAGCTCCAATATTATAATGTTACAAATATGATGAAAATATATATATATTTAAAACTAGTATTTACAAAATATGTATAAAATAAGACTTAAACACGTCTATGTACTGTGTTGGACAATGGTGTATATTCTACAAGCGAATCATGTAGTATCATACAGTAGGCGGTTGTCTGTCTAGGAAAATTCATTGACGATTCAAATTCTAAACGTACATCAACTACTGAAGACTTAAGTGTTTCGTCTTGCTTGCTACAATCGAAAACAACCAGCGGGGCTTTTGATTTGAATAATTCCGGTGTCAGTACTGGGCTACCGTCTAAACGGTGGTAATACGAACTTTGAAAACTGCTGTACATATTGTACAATAATGCAAAACGGTCTTTCCCAATATCCAAGTTTAAATTATCGTAAGGATAATACTTGTCGTTTAGAAACAGTCTCGCATTGATCACGTTACAGTGATCAAATTCATCAGCGTGTGCTGTCAGTACATTTTTTCTTGCTGTCTGAAAAGCTAACACAACAAAGCGTGGTTTTTCCAGCTGACTCGAGGTCTTGACAATCCAATTCTGCCTTTTAGTCTGTGGTAAGGCAGGATACTCGTGCAACTCCCAGGTCCTAAAAGGCATAGTTATCGGGTGGTCTTTCTCTATGAGTCGTAACAGTGGTAATCTGTACACATTAGCTACATGTACATAAGGCATTTTCCAGTAAACTTTATCTAGTTCAAGAACACAATTAGCAGTCGTTTGTCCGCTTACTAAAACCATAGCATTTATGTCGGTAGAAGCGCGTAGGAGTATAAGTTCTTGTTTCACGTTCAGCACGATGCGTGTATAGTCTTCTGCGAATTCCATTAGCATTTTCAGTGGTATACAAAAATTGAATTCGCCGTCATCATTCACTTTTAATATGTTCGTGGTCGGTGCCACCCAACCTGCGTTTTCCATTGCGTTACGTGCGTTGTTGTTGAGTGATAGAAAAGTTTTAATAGTTGACGTAACACCGACGTTTCTGGTATGATCCACTACCACGCCGGCCAACTCGTAACGAATCTCTTCAAAGAGAAATGCTATAGCATTGTTCACCAGTTCCACATTCAGTGCAGTATCTGCAGCCGCACTAGGGTTTTTTTTAACCAACTTGCCTTCGATGTAGAGGAAACTTTCTGACGGCAGTGTAAAGACGTCCTGTTGTTGTATTGGCACACGTATTTCATCATTGTTTCCATATCTTGTTGTTGCGTACGGTGCGTGTGAGTGAAATGAAAAGTGTGTGATACTGTCTTCAAAGAACGGTTGCTGCTCCACTGATAATATTCCACTCGCCATGTTACTTGTTTACAACAACAAAACCCAGTGAAATCAGGAAACGGCGGTTAACTGATGTTAATCGTTTCAGTTTCGAACGAGTACTGATGCGTTTCCTAACTGATCTTTCTTCTTCTTTTATTACTGACGACGACTGTGGTAGCAGCGGTGGCGAAGAAACAAAGTACAAACCCATGTCTATAGTCGTTTTAGATGTAAACGCACAGTGATGACTTCTCCGCGAAAATCTATTACGTCACCGTCCTGATCGTGTAAAGATAATGTTATGTTGTCCAAACGACTCACATTCACAGGTAGGTATATGACGTTTGTAGGCGATTCAATTATTTTGAATCCTGGTTCGACTGACGGATAGAACGAGTGCAGTGTGTGCTCGGTTTTACCGTTCTTGTATGATCCTTGCGCTATATTACACCTTATCAGTATACTGTTCACTTTTATAATGTTAACTGTGGCGTCAGACGTGTGAGTTTTATTCGCTTCAAGCAGACGCTTTCCCTTGAAACCCAACATATCACCGATACCGTACACTGTTTGTTGAAAGTCAATATCCAGTGCACAAGTCAGCTCACATTTCTATGATGCGTATGGTAATATGCAGCCACCTCTTGAGCTGACACAGTATTTTGGAACCGACACCGACATTTACTACAATTACGAACGTGAACAGCCACCACACACAGTCATCTGCGGGCATTTATGTTTGGACTTCTTAACGCGCGAGTGATCAGTAAGCGACAAGATGTCTTCGCTGTCGGTCACCTTAACAGGTACGAATGCTGCTGCTCTTGTATGTGACTTTTTCCCGCCTCTCGAACTAACAAACGGCGAATGGTATGTAGGTCTATTGGACTTTACTACATACAACAGTATACCGAACGTGATTGAAGGAAAAAACAACGTGTTTCCAGTACTACGAGACGGAACAACGTGGGACTTGATAACTTTACCTACAGGTGCTTATGAAATCGGTGACATAGAAGCCTTCCTCAAAAAGCAGTTAGGAGACTCAAAGATTAGTCTACGTCCTAACAACAATACACTGAAATGTGAGCTGACTTGTGCACTGGATATTGACTTTCAACAAACAGTGTACGGTATCGGTGATATGTTGGGTTTCAAGGGAAAGCGTCTGCTTGAAGCGAATAAAACTCACACGTCTGACGCCACAGTTAACATTATAAAAGTGAACAGTATACTGATAAGGTGTAATATAGCGCAAGGATCATACAAGAACGGTAAAACCGAGCACACACTGCACTCGTTCTATCCGTCAGTCGAACCAGGATTCAAAATAATTGAATCGCCTACAAACGTCATATACCTACCTGTGAATGTGAGTCGTTTGGACAACATAACATTATCTTTACACGATCAGGACGGTGACGTAATAGATTTTCGCGGAGAAGTCATCACTGTGCGTTTACATCTAAAACGACTATAGACATGGGTTTGTACTTTGTTTCTTCGCCACCGCTGCTACCACAGTCGTCGTCAGTAATAAAAGAAGAAGAAAGATCAGTTAGGAAACGCATCAGTACTCGTTCGAAACTGAAACGATTAACATCAGTTAACCGCCGTTTCCTGATTTCACTGGGTTTTGTTGTTGTAAGCAAGTAACATGGCGAGTGGAATATTATCAGTGGAGCAGCAACCGTTCTTTGAAGACAGTATCACACACTTTTCATTTCACTCACACGCACCGTACGCAACAACAAGATATGGAAACAATGATGAAATACGTGTGCCAATACAACAACAGGACGTCTTTACACTGCCGTCAGAAAGTTTCCTCTACATCGAAGGCAAGTTGGTTAAAAAAAACCCTAGTGCGGCTGCAGATACTGCACTGAATGTGGAACTGGTGAACAATGCTATAGCATTTCTCTTTGAAGAGATTCGTTACGAGTTGGCCGGCGTGGTAGTGGATCATACCAGAAACGTCGGTGTTACGTCAACTATTAAAACTTTTCTATCACTCAACAACAACGCACGTAACGCAATGGAAAACGCAGGTTGGGTGGCACCGACCACGAACATATTAAAAGTGAATGATGACGGCGAATTCAATTTTTGTATACCACTGAAAATGCTAATGGAATTCGCAGAAGACTATACACGCATCGTGCTGAACGTGAAACAAGAACTTATACTCCTACGCGCTTCTACCGACATAAATGCTATGGTTTTAGTAAGCGGACAAACGACTGCTAATTGTGTTCTTGAACTAGATAAAGTTTACTGGAAAATGCCTTATGTACATGTAGCTAATGTGTACAGATTACCACTGTTACGACTCATAGAGAAAGACCACCCGATAACTATGCCTTTTAGGACCTGGGAGTTGCACGAGTATCCTGCCTTACCACAGACTAAAAGGCAGAATTGGATTGTCAAGACCTCGAGTCAGCTGGAAAAACCACGCTTTGTTGTGTTAGCTTTTCAGACAGCAAGAAAAAATGTACTGACAGCACACGCTGATGAATTTGATCACTGTAACGTGATCAATGCGAGACTGTTTCTAAACGACAAGTATTATCCTTACGATAATTTAAACTTGGATATTGGGAAAGACCGTTTTGCATTATTGTACAATATGTACAGCAGTTTTCAAAGTTCGTATTACCACCGTTTAGACGGTAGCCCAGTACTGACACCGGAATTATTCAAATCAAAAGCCCCGCTGGTTGTTTTCGATTGTAGCAAGCAAGACGAAACACTTAAGTCTTCAGTAGTTGATGTACGTTTAGAATTTGAATCGTCAATGAATTTTCCTAGACAGACAACCGCCTACTGTATGATACTACATGATTCGCTTGTAGAATATACACCATTGTCCAACACAGTACATAGACGTGTTTAAGTCTTATTTTATACATATTTTGTAAATACTAGTTTTAAATATATATATATTTTCATCATATTTGTAACATTATAATATTGGAGCTATGTGTGTGTATGTATTTTTAATTGTAAAACTAGTTTAGATATATTTTAATACTTGTAACAGTATAATCTTGGAACTGTGTATGTTTTTTTTTTAAATTGTAAATATTAGTTTAGATATATTTTCATACTTGTAACAATATAATCTTGGAGCTGTGTATGTATTTTTAATTGTAAAACTGTTTAATATAATCTTGGAGCTGTGTGTATGTATTTTAATAAATGTATATATATTACACACACTTTATTATTATTTGTATAACCCACTCCATAATAATTTGATCATACACATACACGCGCACACACACATGTGTTAAATTCAATAATGCGTTTGATAATGTTTTAATGCAAATAATTTTAGGAAAGTCTACATTCCGCATTCATAAGGAGATAGTCACTGCTTACAGCTATGTATGTCCACAACAGAATTAGAGAGAGATATAAATGTCATCATACGCTGTGACCTACTTTCTAAATTTTTTACATTAAAAACGTTTGTTTAAAGCAATTTTCAGAAAATTTGTAACAGACATAATAATTTGATCATACACACACACACACACACACACACATGTATTAAATTCAATAACACGCTTGATAATGCAAATAATTTTTACGTTTAAATAAAAATCTGCACATACATTAAAATTAAATAAAATCTGTACAACTTACCAAAAAACTAGTATGTGCGTTGTCTACAGTCTAGAGTCTAGTTGTCTACAGGCGTACAAACAGTCTTTCAACTATTAAAAAACAGATGTAGAGATTTCACGATGTATCAGCACACGTTGGTGAGAAATTGCCACTATAAAAATACAGTAAGAATATATTTTCAGAAATTGTAATTTGATCATACACACACGCGTACACACACACACATGTATTAAATTCAATAAATAATGCACTTGATAATTTTTACGTTTAAATAAAATCTATACACTTACCAAAAGAAGATGTGTATACTGGAAGACACGTACAGTATCAGCCAAACTAGTATGTGCGTTGTCTACACTGAAGACGTACAAACAGCCTTTCAAAAGAAGATGTGTATACTGAAAGACACGTAATACGTGCAGTACAAGTCGACAAATAAGAAATTGCCGCTAACTTACTTAGCGTATATATAGTGTACTCTGTAGTGGGGAAAGCACGTGTGTGTGTGTGTGTGTGTGTGTGTGTGTGTGTGTGTGTGTGTGTGTGTGTGTGTGTCCGTTTTTAGAGTAATTACTGTAAGCGGTGTTAATGCTTGACAGGTGTCAAATTAGAAAGTAGAGTTGTCCGTTTTTAGAGTAAATACTTTATAATCCTAATCACTGCTAATGACTAGCAGGTGTGAAATTAGAATGTGGGACGTTGTACACAAGGTTAATGACCTCTGGTTTAATTTAGCGAATAATAACTATATCTAATTCAGTATCGTTGTGTGTGTGTGTGTGTGTGTGTGCATAGACTTGTTTCGGTGTCAACGTACTCCGAATATGCATGCAATTATTTGTATAGTAATCAGAAATGTGTGTGAGAGAGACATTTTAATAATTTGTAGGTTGTATCTTACAATCATGAAAATTATTATTTAAACTGATAATTGTTTTATTAAAATCTTACAATGACGAAATATTATTATTTCATTGTTTACGATATATATTTAATGCAAAAAATGAATTTTTAAAATTACAATCGTCTGTATTTAAGTTCGTGTACACACATACAAATCGTTTGAATAAGGGAAATCTTCGAATATGCATCCAATTATTTGTATAGTAATCAGAAATGTGTGAGAGAGACATTTTAATAATTTGCAGGTTGTATCTTACAATTACGAAAATTATTATACAATGTGTGTGTGTACACAAAAACTTTTGAAAATACCTTATTTCAAGGAGATTTTTTTATGCGTAACACTTTACCACACACACAGACTTGGTAGTATATTAATTTCTAAATCGTAGTCAATGACTGTCATGTGTCAAAAAAGGACGCCACGAGATAGGTGATAAATATATATTTCCTGGTGATTACATTTTAGTATCGCTAATTACAATAATCCATAAGTAGCACGACGCTTATATAAAACTGATGACAACTGTGTCTAGAGAGTACACAAAACTTTTGAAAATACCTTATTTCAAGGAGATTTTTTTTTATGCTAAAGAGAGACATACACGCATAGGTAATTACATTATAAACTAGGAATTGCTTCCGACGTCTGCGAGAGAGAGAGGGCGTTAATATTTGTCGAGTAAAGAGAGACATACACGCACAGGTAATTACATTATAAACTAGGAATTGCTTCCGACGTCTGCGAGCGAGAGAGAGAGAGAGAGAGAGAGAGGAGAAACGGTATGAAACCTTCCACAGTTGAATCTGCTCTACAAAACGCTTCACACGAAGCGTTATGTATTTCCTGGTGATTACATTTTAGTATCGCTAATTACAATAATCCATAAGTAGCACGACGCTTATGTAAAAGTGATGACAACTGTGTCTAGAGACAAAGAGAGAGGAGGGGAGAGAGAGTTGATATCGAAGTCGTCGTCAACAATTTACTATAATATAGTTTGAATTTCCCACCGAAGAAAAATGTTGGTAGATCTGTTCTATACACACACACAATAATGCAGGATTGGTAACCCTGATCATATATTTTAATATACACTATAATACACACACATATCGAGTTTGAACCCATACATAGGTTGGTAAACCTGATCATATATTTAATATACATTATAACAAATTTGAACTCATGCAATGTTGGTAACCCTGTTCATATATTTAATATATACACTATAATGATAGAAAGTGAAAGTGATCTAAGCTCGCGAAAGGCGGCATATAAAAAAATAAAAAATTATATTCGCGGATGCTGTGGTCCAGATACGCGAAAAAGTCGCGGATCTTGACACAGATCAGCGAAAAAGTCGCGGATGCTGTGGTCCAGTAGAAAGTGAAAGTGATCTAGGCTCGCGAAAGGCGGCATATAAAAAATTATATTCGCGGAAATTAGAAAGTGAAAGTGATTTAGGCTCGCGAAAGGCGGCATATATTCGCGGATGCTAAACTTTTGAAAATACCTTATTTCAGAGGAGTTTTTATGCGTAACACTTTACCACACACACGACCATGGAAGAATGAGAGTGCAGTTGTTAATCTAGACAGTGCAGAAGGACCTGGTACGCACTGGGTTTGCTACAAGAAGCGAAACAAACAAGTTTACTACTATGATGCGTATGGTAATATGCAGCCACCTCTTGAGCTGACACAGTATTTTGGAACCGACACCGACATTTACTACAATTACGAACGTGAACAGCCACCACACACAGTCATCTGCGGGCATTTATGTTTGGACTTCTTAACGCGCGAGTGATCAGTAAGCGACAAGATGTCTTCGCTGTCGGTCACCTTAACAGGTACGAATGCTGCTGCTCTTGTATGTGACTTTTTCCCGCCTCTCGAACTAACAAACGGCGAATGGTATGTAGGTCTATTGGACTTTACTACATACAACAGTATACCGAACGTGATTGAAGGAAAAAACAACGTGTTTCCAGTACTACGAGACGGAACAACGTGGGACTTGATAACTTTACCTACAGGTGCTTATGAAATCGGTGACATAGAAGCCTTCCTCAAAAAGCAGTTAGGAGACTCAAAGATTAGTCTACGTCCTAACAACAATACACTGAAATGTGAGCTGACTTGTGCACTGGATATTGACTTTCAACAAACAGTGTACGGTATCGGTGATATGTTGGGTTTCAAGGGAAAGCGTCTGCTTGAAGCGAATAAAACTCACACGTCTGACGCCACAGTTAACATTATAAAAGTGAACAGTATACTGATAAGGTGTAATATAGCGCAAGGATCATACAAGAACGGTAAAACCGAGCACACACTGCACTCGTTCTATCCGTCAGTCGAACCAGGATTCAAAATAATTGAATCGCCTACAAACGTCATATACCTACCTGTGAATGTGAGTCGTTTGGACAACATAACATTATCTTTACACGATCAGGACGGTGACGTAATAGATTTTCGCGGAGAAGTCATCACTGTGCGTTTACATCTAAAACGACTATAGACATGGGTTTGTACTTTGTTTCTTCGCCACCGCTGCTACCACAGTCGTCGTCAGTAATAAAAGAAGAAGAAAGATCAGTTAGGAAACGCATCAGTACTCGTTCGAAACTGAAACGATTAACATCAGTTAACCGCCGTTTCCTGATTTCACTGGGTTTTGTTGTTGTAAACAAGTAACATGGCGAGTGGAATATTATCAGTGGAGCAGCAACCGTTCTTTGAAGACAGTATCACACACTTTTCATTTCACTCACACGCACCGTACGCAACAACAAGATATGGAAACAATGATGAAATACGTGTGCCAATACAACAACAGGACGTCTTTACACTGCCGTCAGAAAGTTTCCTCTACATCGAAGGCAAGTTGGTTAAAAAAAACCCTAGTGCGGCTGCAGATACTGCACTGAATGTGGAACTGGTGAACAATGCTATAGCATTTCTCTTTGAAGAGATTCGTTACGAGTTGGCCGGCGTGGTAGTGGATCATACCAGAAACGTCGGTGTTACGTCAACTATTAAAACTTTTCTATCACTCAACAACAACGCACGTAACGCAATGGAAAACGCAGGTTGGGTGGCACCGACCACGAACATATTAAAAGTGAATGATGACGGCGAATTCAATTTTTGTATACCACTGAAAATGCTAATGGGATTCGCAGAAGACTATACACGCATCGTGCTGAACGTGAAACAAGAACTTATACTCCTACGCGCTTCTACCGACATAAATGCTATGGTTTTAGTAAGCGGAAAAACGACTGCTAATTGTGTTCTTGAACTAGATAAAGTTTACTGGAAAATGCCTTATGTACATGTAGCTAATGTGTACAGATTACCACTGTTACGACTCATAGAGTAAGACCACCCGATAACTATGCCTTTTAGGACCTGGGAGTTGCACGAGTATCCTGCCTTACCACAGACTAAAAGGCAGAATTGGATTGTCAAGACCTCGAGTCAGCTGGAAAAACCACGCTTTGTTGTGTTAGCTTTTCAGACAGCAAGAAAAAATGTACTGACAGCACACGCTGATGAATTTGATCACTGTAACGTGATCAATGCGAGACTGTTTCTAAACGACAAGTATTATCCTTACGATAATTTAAACTTGGATATTGGGAAAGACCGTTTTGCATTATTGTACAATATGTACAGCAGTTTTCAAAGTTCGTATTACCACCGTTTAGACGGTAGCCCAGTACTGACACCGGAATTATTCAAATCAAAAGCCCCGCTGGTTGTTTTCGATTGTAGCAAGCAAGACGAAACACTTAAGTCTTCAGTAGTTGATGTACGTTTAGAATTTGAATCGTCAATGAATTTTCCTAGACAGACAACCGCCTACTGTATGATACTACATGATTCGCTTGTAGAATATACACCATTGTCCAACACAGTACATAGACGTGTTTAAGTCTTATTTTATACATATTTTGTAAATACTAGTTTTAAATATATATATATTTTCATCATATTTGTAACATTATAATATTGGAGCTATGTGTGTGTATGTATTTTTAATTGTAAAACTAGTTTAGATATATTTTAATACTTGTAACAGTATAATCTTGGAACTGTGTATGTTTTTTTTTTAAATTGTAAATATTAGTTTAGATATATTTTCATACTTGTAACAATATAATCTTGGAGCTGTGTATGTATTTTTAATTGTAAAACTGTTTAATATAATCTTGGAGCTGTGTGTATGTATTTTAATAAATGTATATATATTACACACACTTTATTATTATTTGTATAACCCACTCCATAATAATTTGATCATACACATACACGCGCACACACACATGTGTTAAATTCAATAATGCGTTTGATAATGTTTTAATGCAAATAATTTTAGGAAAGTCTACATTCCGCATTCATAAGGAGATAGTCACTGCTTACAGCTATGTATGTCCACAACAGAATTAGAGAGAGATATAAATGTCATCATACGCTGTGACCTACTTTCTAAATTTTTTACATTAAAAACGTTTGTTTAAAGCAATTTTCAGAAAATTTGTAACAGACATAATAATTTGATCATACACACACACACACACACACACACATGTATTAAATTCAATAACACGCTTGATAATGCAAATAATTTTTACGTTTAAATAAAAATCTGCACATACATTAAAATTAAATAAAATCTGTACAACTTACCAAAAAACTAGTATGTGCGTTGTCTACAGTCTAGAGTCTAGTTGTCTACAGGCGTACAAACAGTCTTTCAACTATTAAAAAACAGATGTAGAGATTTCACGATGTATCAGCACACGTTGGTGAGAAATTGCCACTATAAAAATACAGTAAGAATATATTTTCAGAAATTGTAATTTGATCATACACACACGCGTACACACACACACATGTATTAAATTCAATAAATAATGCACTTGATAATTTTTACGTTTAAATAAAATCTATACACTTACCAAAAGAAGATGTGTATACTGGAAGACACGTACAGTATCAGCCAAACTAGTATGTGCGTTGTCTACACTGAAGACGTACAAACAGCCTTTCAAAAGAAGATGTGTATACTGAAAGACACGTAATACGTGCAGTACAAGTCGACAAATAAGAAATTGCCGCTAACTTACTTAGCGTATATATAGTGTACTCTGTAGTGGGGAAAGCACGTGTGTGTGTGTGTGTGTGTGTGTGTGTGTGTGTGTGTGTGTGTGTGTGTGTGTGTGTCCGTTTTTAGAGTAATTACTGTAAGCGGTGTTAATGCTTGACAGGTGTCAAATTAGAAAGTAGAGTTGTCCGTTTTTAGAGTAAATACTTTATAATCCTAATCACTGCTAATGACTAGCAGGTGTGAAATTAGAATGTGGGACGTTGTACACAAGGTTAATGACCTCTGGTTTAATTTAGCGAATAATAACTATATCTAATTCAGTATCGTTGTGTGTGTGTGTGTGTGTGTGTGCATAGACTTGTTTCGGTGTCAACGTACTCCGAATATGCATGCAATTATTTGTATAGTAATCAGAAATGTGTGTGAGAGAGACATTTTAATAATTTGTAGGTTGTATCTTACAATCATGAAAATTATTATTTAAACTGATAATTGTTTTATTAAAATCTTACAATGACGAAATATTATTATTTCATTGTTTACGATATATATTTAATGCAAAAAATGAATTTTTAAAATTACAATCGTCTGTATTTAAGTTCGTGTACACACATACAAATCGTTTGAATAAGGGAAATCTTCGAATATGCATCCAATTATTTGTATAGTAATCAGAAATGTGTGAGAGAGACATTTTAATAATTTGCAGGTTGTATCTTACAATTACGAAAATTATTATACAATGTGTGTGTGTACACAAAAACTTTTGAAAATACCTTATTTCAAGGAGATTTTTTTATGCGTAACACTTTACCACACACACAGACTTGGTAGTATATTAATTTCTAAATCGTAGTCAATGACTGTCATGTGTCAAAAAAGGACGCCACGAGATAGGTGATAAATATATATTTCCTGGTGATTACATTTTAGTATCGCTAATTACAATAATCCATAAGTAGCACGACGCTTATATAAAACTGATGACAACTGTGTCTAGAGAGTACACAAAACTTTTGAAAATACCTTATTTCAAGGAGATTTTTTTTTATGCTAAAGAGAGACATACACGCATAGGTAATTACATTATAAACTAGGAATTGCTTCCGACGTCTGCGAGAGAGAGAGGGCGTTAATATTTGTCGAGTAAAGAGAGACATACACGCACAGGTAATTACATTATAAACTAGGAATTGCTTCCGACGTCTGCGAGCGAGAGAGAGAGAGAGAGAGAGAGAGGAGAAACGGTATGAAACCTTCCACAGTTGAATCTGCTCTACAAAACGCTTCACACGAAGCGTTATGTATTTCCTGGTGATTACATTTTAGTATCGCTAATTACAATAATCCATAAGTAGCACGACGCTTATGTAAAAGTGATGACAACTGTGTCTAGAGACAAAGAGAGAGGAGGGGAGAGAGAGTTGATATCGAAGTCGTCGTCAACAATTTACTATAATATAGTTTGAATTTCCCACCGAAGAAAAATGTTGGTAGATCTGTTCTATACACACACACAATAATGCAGGATTGGTAACCCTGATCATATATTTTAATATACACTATAATACACACACATATCGAGTTTGAACCCATACATAGGTTGGTAAACCTGATCATATATTTAATATACATTATAACAAATTTGAACTCATGCAATGTTGGTAACCCTGTTCATATATTTAATATATACACTATAATGATAGAAAGTGAAAGTGATCTAAGCTCGCGAAAGGCGGCATATAAAAAAATAAAAAATTATATTCGCGGATGCTGTGGTCCAGATACGCGAAAAAGTCGCGGATCTTGACACAGATCAGCGAAAAAGTCGCGGATGCTGTGGTCCAGTAGAAAGTGAAAGTGATCTAGGCTCGCGAAAGGCGGCATATAAAAAATTATATTCGCGGAAATTAGAAAGTGAAAGTGATTTAGGCTCGCGAAAGGCGGCATATATTCGCGGATGCTAAACTTTTGAAAATACCTTATTTCAGAGGAGTTTTTATGCGTAACACTTTACCACACACACGACCATGGAAGAATGAGAGTGCAGTTGTTAATCTAGACAGTGCAGAAGGACCTGGTACGCACTGGGTTTGCTACAAGAAGCGAAACAAACAAGTTTACTACTATGATGCGTATGGTAATATGCAGCCACCTCTTGAGCTGACACAGTATTTTGGAACCGACACCGACATTTACTACAATTACGAACGTGAACAGCCACCACACACAGTCATCTGCGGGCATTTATGTTTGGACTTCTTAACGCGCGAGTGATCAGTAAGCGACAAGATGTCTTCGCTGTCGGTCACCTTAACAGGTACGAATGCTGCTGCTCTTGTATGTGACTTTTTCCCGCCTCTCGAACTAACAAACGGCGAATGGTATGTAGGTCTATTGGACTTTACTACATACAACAGTATACCGAACGTGATTGAAGGAAAAAACAACGTGTTTCCAGTACTACGAGACGGAACAACGTGGGACTTGATAACTTTACCTACAGGTGCTTATGAAATCGGTGACATAGAAGCCTTCCTCAAAAAGCAGTTAGGAGACTCAAAGATTAGTCTACGTCCTAACAACAATACACTGAAATGTGAGCTGACTTGTGCACTGGATATTGACTTTCAACAAACAGTGTACGGTATCGGTGATATGTTGGGTTTCAAGGGAAAGCGTCTGCTTGAAGCGAATAAAACTCACACGTCTGACGCCACAGTTAACATTATAAAAGTGAACAGTATACTGATAAGGTGTAATATAGCGCAAGGATCATACAAGAACGGTAAAACCGAGCACACACTGCACTCGTTCTATCCGTCAGTCGAACCAGGATTCAAAATAATTGAATCGCCTACAAACGTCATATACCTACCTGTGAATGTGAGTCGTTTGGACAACATAACATTATCTTTACACGATCAGGACGGTGACGTAATAGATTTTCGCGGAGAAGTCATCACTGTGCGTTTACATCTAAAACGACTATAGACATGGGTTTGTACTTTGTTTCTTCGCCACCGCTGCTACCACAGTCGTCGTCAGTAATAAAAGAAGAAGAAAGATCAGTTAGGAAACGCATCAGTACTCGTTCGAAACTGAAACGATTAACATCAGTTAACCGCCGTTTCCTGATTTCACTGGGTTTTGTTGTTGTAAACAAGTAACATGGCGAGTGGAATATTATCAGTGGAGCAGCAACCGTTCTTTGAAGACAGTATCACACACTTTTCATTTCACTCACACGCACCGTACGCAACAACAAGATATGGAAACAATGATGAAATACGTGTGCCAATACAACAACAGGACGTCTTTACACTGCCGTCAGAAAGTTTCCTCTACATCGAAGGCAAGTTGGTTAAAAAAAACCCTAGTGCGGCTGCAGATACTGCACTGAATGTGGAACTGGTGAACAATGCTATAGCATTTCTCTTTGAAGAGATTCGTTACGAGTTGGCCGGCGTGGTAGTGGATCATACCAGAAACGTCGGTGTTACGTCAACTATTAAAACTTTTCTATCACTCAACAACAACGCACGTAACGCAATGGAAAACGCAGGTTGGGTGGCACCGACCACGAACATATTAAAAGTGAATGATGACGGCGAATTCAATTTTTGTATACCACTGAAAATGCTAATGGGATTCGCAGAAGACTATACACGCATCGTGCTGAACGTGAAACAAGAACTTATACTCCTACGCGCTTCTACCGACATAAATGCTATGGTTTTAGTAAGCGGAAAAACGACTGCTAATTGTGTTCTTGAACTAGATAAAGTTTACTGGAAAATGCCTTATGTACATGTAGCTAATGTGTACAGATTACCACTGTTACGACTCATAGAGTAAGACCACCCGATAACTATGCCTTTTAGGACCTGGGAGTTGCACGAGTATCCTGCCTTACCACAGACTAAAAGGCAGAATTGGATTGTCAAGACCTCGAGTCAGCTGGAAAAACCACGCTTTGTTGTGTTAGCTTTTCAGACAGCAAGAAAAAATGTACTGACAGCACACGCTGATGAATTTGATCACTGTAACGTGATCAATGCGAGACTGTTTCTAAACGACAAGTATTATCCTTACGATAATTTAAACTTGGATATTGGGAAAGACCGTTTTGCATTATTGTACAATATGTACAGCAGTTTTCAAAGTTCGTATTACCACCGTTTAGACGGTAGCCCAGTACTGACACCGGAATTATTCAAATCAAAAGCCCCGCTGGTTGTTTTCGATTGTAGCAAGCAAGACGAAACACTTAAGTCTTCAGTAGTTGATGTACGTTTAGAATTTGAATCGTCAATGAATTTTCCTAGACAGACAACCGCCTACTGTATGATACTACATGATTCGCTTGTAGAATATACACCATTGTCCAACACAGTACATAGACGTGTTTAAGTCTTATTTTATACATATTTTGTAAATACTAGTTTTAAATATATATATATTTTCATCATATTTGTAACATTATAATATTGGAGCTATGTGTGTGTATGTATTTTTAATTGTAAAACTAGTTTAGATATATTTTAATACTTGTAACAGTATAATCTTGGAACTGTGTATTTTTTTTTTTTAAATTGTAAATATTAGTTTAGATATATTTTCATACTTGTAACAATATAATCTTGGAGCTGTGTATGTATTTTTAATTGTAAAACTGTTTAATATAATCTTGGAGCTGTGTGTATGTATTTTAATAAATGTATATATATTACACACACTTTATTATTATTTGTATAACCCACTCCATAATAATTTGATCATACACATACACGCGCACACACACATGTATTAAATTCAATAATGCGTTTGATAATGTTTTAATGCAAATAATTTTAGGAAAGTCTACATTCCGCATTCATAAGGAGAAAAAGCGCAAATATGTTTCAATGCCAAAATTAACAGGCGTGGGAAACTTGTAGGTGAGAAATTGCGAGGGAAACTTTTTCTTGTCCCCTACTTTTCAGTCCTTAACGTTTTGGATGGCTTAAACATATTCTCCTTTTTTGCTTTTTGTAGCATTTTTCTGGCTAGTCTTTGATTTTTTTCATGCTTCTAAATTTATGGAAAAAGGTGAAAACATGACAATATCTCAATGAAAGTTAATTTTGGTTTTAAAATGTATGGAAAAGTATATTGTTACCTACAAAATGTGAAATCAGAACAAAGAGATTAACACTGATTTTTAACCTTTTTATTACATACGATATATAGGTACATTAATGCAAAAATAATACGATATACATACAGATATACGAAATAATAGTAAGAACAATTGAAACAACAAGAACAATTAAAACAATAAGAACACAAAGATAATAGGCGAAAATAATTGCAAAGTATAGTGAAATTTGCCACAAGGTGAACGTATTAGGCGTGGAATGGTCAATTCTTTATCATGCTGTATGTATGCAAATGAGCCTAACGGCACTAAAATACCCCTAGACTGGATTGCAGACATACATAATTTTCATCAATCTGGTATACTTCCAAATCACCTAACGGCACTAAAATACCCCTAGGTTTCATCGGAAGTATACGGTACATTAAAATGGGATCACTAAAATACCCCTAGACTGCATTGCATACATACATAATTTTCATCAATCTGGTATACTTCCAAATCACCTAACGGCACTAAAATACCCCTAGGTTTCATCGGAAGTATACGGTACATTAAAATGGGATCACTAAAATACCCCTAGACTGCATTGCATATATACATAGTTTTCATCAATCTGGTATACTTCCAAATCACCTAACGGCACTAAAATACCCCTAGGTTTCATCGGAAGTATACCGTACATTAAAATGGGATCTCTATGCTCACCATCATCGTATGACAAATGAAGTAAAATACGAAATATGAATAATAACACAAAAAAATAATTACAATGTATAGTGAAATTTGCCACAAGATGAACATATTAGGCGCAGAATGGTCAATTCTTTATCATGCTGTATGTATGCAAATGAGTCTAACGGCACTAAAATACCCCTAGGCTGCATCGCATACATACATAATTTTCATCAATCTGGTATACTTCCAAATCACCTAACGGCACTAAAATACCCCTAGGTTTCATCGGAAGTATACTGTACATTAAAATGGGATCTCTATGCTCACCATCATCTTATGACAAATGAAGTAAAATACGAAATATGAATAATAACACACGAAAATAATTGTAAAATGTAATCAGAAGTATAACATCGAATGCACTTAACGGCACTAAAATACCCCTAAGTGTAATCGGGCATGAAAACAACAAGATACAGTTATATCGAAATAAAACAGCATAAGCATTTGTAACATCAATTTTAGTCTTATAATTGTTTTGTTGATTCAGATTCTTTCAAGCATCAGTATGTAGACATTTTCTAAACATCTGATGAATGTTGCTTGACTTGCTATCTTTCCATAGTTTAGATCATCAATTATCATCCATCCATTTGTAGATCTTACACAGCAACGGTAATGGCCACGATGTGGGGTTGGTCCAGTATGCAATATGGCTCCAATTGTTTTGAATCGAGTACCAAAAATTGTAATGTTGCTTGCATTATACCCAACAATTTGTCTATTGAGCATGCGATCAGTTCCATTTCTGAATAAGCCAAGTTGGACAACTAAGTATTTTTGGTCATGTCCATATGTGATATTTTCCCTTTTTCGTAATTCTGTAAATCTATTGCACTGTGGATTTGTGCATGTTCCATTGACTAATGTTTCATATTTCAAAAGGCTCTGAAATGTCTGCTTTTCATCTTTCGGATGTAGTTGAAGAAAATTCATTGTATCGGGTGCTTGATTTTCAGAATGTTGGCAATCTGGACAGGTATAATTTCTTAGCATTGTATATGAAAACAACATGTGAACATTTGCTGGTTGTAAACATTCCATTAATGAGGTGTAAAACATAAATGCATCTTGCTGTGTTGGTTGAGCATATTCATTACTGACAGCTTCTCGCAATATGTATGCCTCCATATGATTCTGGCTCCTTTGGCTGTTAGCTTCATTAAATTGCGACAATTCGGTACAAGAAATTGAACAGTGGTCATTTTGAGCATAAAATCCACTTGTAATAAATTCATTTATTCTTTCCATGAATAAAGGTCGTCGAATTAAGCACTGCACAAGCGAATTTGCATAACATGAAACGCCATTATTTTCCAAGTAAAGCACATATGGTTCTACTTGTGCTTGAACAGGTTTTTTTCTTTTCAAAGATTCATCTTTTGCTTGATTATCTGCTTTGTTCTGTTTTATTTGTTTAGCCTGGACATCTGCTGACAAAATCATTGTCATTTTCTTCTTTTCATTTTGTTTTTCCTTGTAATACTTTAGAGGCAAAATGTTCCATCTTGGTAATTCAGGTAAACAAATTGAAACCCGAAGTCTATTGTATTCATTTGCAGCTTTTTGTTTACATCGTATAGCGCCAGGATCGAAATCAATTAAATGGACATTTTCTAGCTTTGTAACGCGGGATAATGCTACATAAATCATGCTGTCTTCAAAACATGATTTTCCTAAGTCAAGTAAAACACTGTCCAAAGTCAGTCCTTGTGATTTATGAATGGTGATAGCATATGCCAAACAAATCGGAAATTGTTTTCTGATCATTGTGATTCCTTTGCTGATTTCATATGCAGCACTGATGCGTTCAATTTCAGTTTTTCCTGTTATTTGATCAAATTGAATTTCTAATTTATATGGAATTCCATACAGCTTCTTTATTCCAATGATGGTTCCTAATGATCCATTTACAAGGCCTTTTTTAACATCAATATTTCGCCTTAGCATAATTCTTGCACTGATTCCAATTTCCAGTTCTGTTTCGAGGCCAGCTGTATCTGAGGCTTTTTTCATTTTTTCCTTATTTGCAGGTGAAATTTGCTTTCTGTTTTTAGTAGTCTTCTGTTTTCCACCTGCATCACTATCAATTGCAGAACTTGTAACAATGACAATATTTTCTGATTCAAGCATACACTTGTTAAATGCTTCGACTTGTTCATTCATGGATAATAAGCATACAGCATTGCAATTTCCACCAAACAAATTTTTCTTGAAATAGGCTGCAACTTCTTTCAATGAAATTCCTTTACGATTTGGACCAATTAATCGACTTTTTAACTGCTCAATGTCCTTTTCAGTTGGCGACCCAATTCTTACTCTTGATAGCAATTGAGCATAGTTAGAGTCTTCTTTTGGCGCATATTTTCTATTAATTCACTGTATTCAAATACCTTCCATATTGGATATCTTGTTTCTAATTTAAAAATTTTCTTAGATTGTTTCAAATTTAATTCTTCAAAGCAAAGGGCTGCATTTACAGGGGCTAGTTGAAGTAGATCCCCAAACATTATGATATTTTTGTTTCCAAATGGTTCTGAATAGCCTAAGCAGTCACTTAATCGACGGTCGATTGTTGCCAAAGTTGTATTTGATATCATTGAAAACTCATCAATAATGATAAGTTTAAGCCATGACCATTGAGCTTTAAACAGTTTTCTATCGTCTGGAGGAAGCTTCCAATATTCTGCTTCACCTTTTGCACTGTGTTGGACAGGCAATTTGAAAAATCTGTGAATTGTTGATCCATTGATATTGAAAGCTGCAATTCCTGTTGGTGCCATTAATGCAACTGATAAGGAATCGTTTTCATACATTGACTGAACTTTTTCTTTTATAACATGAATGAGAAAGCTTTTGCCAGTTCCAGCTACACCACTGACCAATAATCTAATTGCACTTATATCTTGTCCATCTTTTTGTGATTGAATCTTAGCAGTTATTATGTTGACAATCTTTCTGTGATCTTTATTTAGTTCACCAATTTTATTTGATAACTGGACCATGTCTATTGCAACTTTTTCGCTTTCACCGAGGTCAATATCATCATTTTCATCAATTGCATCTTGCTGTTGATTATTATTTACTTGATTTTCAATTTCTTGATCTTCTCTTAACTTTTTTGCAAGTTCTGCAGCATTTTCAATTTTTTGCTTCATTTCATGAAATGCTTGCATTGCTGGGCAGTCTCGAATGAAATCTTCAAATGCTTCGCGATACAATGCAAAATTTCCAAGCAATGAATCTTCATTTCTCCACGGTTTAAACAGCATTAACAGTGAACGATAATATAGTTCGATTTGTGCATCAATTTTCTGGTTAAAACTGGGCATTTTGATAACTACAGGCTTAGTAGCACGTTTTCTTAGCCAACCTAGATTATTCTTCAATTCAAATTTTATTTTTGATTTTGGTTCTTTTCTTTCATATTCATAGCATTTTGATATTTCATAAAGACATGTGTCTTCTAATTCATCTGGTCGATTTGGGTAATAATCATCAATCATATTGTGACAGCATGTTTCTACACAGTCTGGTTCTTTTTCCTTTAATTCACTCATTTTCATTACTTTTCTTTTTCTTTGGTGTGAAGGATATGTATTAACAAACTTTACTGTATCACTCGATGTAAAAAATTCATATCCAAGTAAATTGGCCACTGCTTCGTATGCACCAGTTTCTCTTTTCTGCATGTTCATTCGGGCATATTTAAACAACCTGGCTGCAAGTGATTTGTTTTCATTAATACTTTCCCAAATTTCATCACTTGCACTTTTTTCACCTTTTGTAATGTAGCTAGTGATGTATCTGTTCAATACCAAGCTATTTTCACCAACGTATTGAATGTCCATATTTGCTTCCCATAATGTCAAAATGCATGGATTATAGTCATTGACAAATCGATGTTCTGAGCTTCGTTTTAAATCATACAATTTTTTTAATTCGTCTTCCGCTCGATCTTGACTTTATTGCTTCAGCAACAGGAATCAATGTTGTCTTATCACAAGCTTTGCGTGGGAAACCATGTCGACATTGTGTTATGAATCTTCCATTTCGCCTGACTGGTCTTCGACAACCTTTAGTACATTCGTGAACTTGAAACCTTTTGACTAAATTATGCAAAGTTGGACTGGTTAAATTTGGTGGAATACTGCATTGGATATGCTGTTCAATAAACTCAATTATTTCTTTATCACTGTTTTTTCCAACCATAGGCGCATCTTCAACCCAGATTTTCATGTGCACATGTGGTGCTCCTCGAGCTTGATATTCTATTCCGGCAAAATAGTGGCTAACTTTTCCAATAGGTCCTTCTTCATCCAGTAAAACAAATTTCATAAAGGCATCGAATCTTCGTTTGAACTGTTCACTGACTGATACTGGATCAAGTGCACATAAATAACTTGTTCGCATTTTATTGACACCATCCAAATCTGAATTCATTTGAATCAAATAGTCTCGCATATCCGCCCAGTAAAATTCGGCACAGCTTAATGTAAGAAACCAAGTTTCTGGCCCAAATCTTTCATCCATAGCTTGTAAATCTGAGCATTTTTGACGCCAATATTCTTTACTTCCACGATTTTTAGCAAACATTGTTGACAAATTTGCTTCTAATTGTTGGATTTTTTCTTCTATTTGTTTTAACAACTGGCCACATGTTAGTCCTTTATTTGCACTAGTGTTTAGCATTGCATAAATTCCTTGTTCAATGCATCTTGTATATTTTCTTCCAAGTTCGTCAAATAAGTACTGTTGATTCCGTCTGAACCGGCCATCTGTATTTCTAAATTGATGTTTTAAAAACATGGCTGGGGTAATTTTTATTTGTCTTTTTTTATACATTCCATTTTGTCCCTTTGGATATAATTCAGGGTAGCATAAAACATCGGTTTGTTCATCCTTATTATCAAGCGGTTTTGATGAAATTTTCATTGTTCGGTAAATTTCTGTATCACTTAAAGCTGTTTCTGGATTTGAATAAATTGGTTCTACAGTAACTTCTGTATATGGTTCACATTCGGAAGTATGCTTCAACATTGACTGAACTGTTTCAGAACCCAAAAGTTTGTTTTTATCAAAATCTCCCAAACTAACTGGCAAGTTTTCTTCTCGAAATATTGCAGCATCTTTTTCATTAACTTCTACATTTTTGTATAAAACGTTAATTTTCTTCAATTTGTCAATTGCAGTGTAAACTTTTTCTAGATTGACCAGTGACCGCCAAACAATTACTTTTTTCGTTGGGCAACTATCAACTATAATATTCAAACAATTTGTTGATGGCAATTTTGTTCCAAGATATTGGTGTGTTTCTTCAAGTGGCAGTGGTAAATGAACCGCCATCCCTTTTACTGCATTTACCCAGTCGGCAGTATTTGTAGTTACTTTTAATGGTTTTAGTTTGAAAATCGACTGGAATGATCGGGCCAGTTTGATTAAAATCAATTCGAATATGTTGAGGCAGGCTATTTCATCTGGGAATGTCATCTAAACCCATTTTATTATTCTTTGACAAAGCTGGTACTATGCCTGTACTTAAATTTTTCAAACACCAGCTGCAAATATTGATTGGTAGCTTGTTTTCTGTCTTTAAATCATTTATAATTTCTTGTGTTGTTTCTTTGTCTTGACCAGGAATAGCTTCGAATGAATCATACACTTTGATTTTGTTTTGCTTTAACCACATATGACATACAGAGCAAGATGCGTTTGGAAAATCTTTGCAAGCTTTTTCAAATTTCCACCAGATTCGCCCAAATTTTTCTCTTACGATATCATCCAAGTTGCTGTCTTCTTGTTTTTCTTGATTTTGAACTTTTTCAACTATTTCTCGAGGAAGTTTCAATGATTTTCCTTCAGTAATTTCTACAAATGCTTTCCAATCACCATCGAAAATTGCAGCATCTACTTCCATTAGCCAGAAATTAGCAGCTCGTACTTGATAAATATATGTAAGTAAACTTCGAATTTTGACACAATGTGGTTGAATTAACTGCAGCAGCTTAATATTGTCTAAGCAGTCAGCTTCATCCAAGCATGCTGGGTATTCGTCAATACAGCATGATGGACAATCTTCAAAATTTGCAATTCGAAACTGCAATTCTGGAAAGCTGGTTCTTTCGTCCACCATATATTTCAATGCATTATGTAATTGAGTTGCCCAGAAATCAGGTAACCTGCAATTTTCATCACAAAATCGAGCTTTGCCACGTCCAGGTTTTCCATCATTGAAAATTTCAGCTTCATCTTGAGAAACACTAATAATGATGCAATTAAGTGTATCTTTTACTTCCTCGTACATAATTCGATCTTCCTCTTCTAAATTCTCCAGTTTTCTAATTTCATCTTTCACAATTTTTAAGCTTGTATAGTTTACTTTTGATCGATCAAAGTTGAACAATTCGTGGCTTGCAACATGGTAACGTGTGCCTCCATAAATGTCAGCCAAAATTTTTTCTGTGTCTTCAGGATTTAAATCATCTTTTAAAATTAAAATTTCTTCAGCAGCTTTATATTTCTTTCTTATGCGTTCCAGATATTTTTTGAGCAAAGCAATGACACATTTTTTCAATTCTAACACTTGAATTAGCTTTTGTTTTACACTTTTTGTATCGTAAAATCTTCTTCCTTTGATTTTCAATTGTTTTCGTCTTGACAAAACAAATTTGCTGACAACAGCTCGAATCCAAAGTTCTTGACTTATTTTCTCCCATTGAACACTTTTCTTCTTCATAAAGCCTTGCTTATGTTGTTTATAGTAAATTTTATTGTAGTTTCCTTTATATTGCTTTTTATCTTTCAGTTTTTCACATTCAGCTTTTCTTTTCTTATTATAGTTTTGAAAATACTCAACTCTATTTTTATTAACACACTTAGTTGTGTTTCCTATTTGTTTTGCTTTGATCAAATTTCTCTTTCCCCTTAATCGAGCTTTGACCTGTTCTTTATGTTTTATCCGCTTGTTCTTTTTTTCAATGAAAGAACGAAAACGGTTGATTTGATCTTCTTTTCTTGTAAAATCTGTTGCGGCTTTCTTTTCTGATTGACACTTCTGAAAATATAAAATTAAAATATGACAGTTGTGAAAATAATGTGCATAAATATTAACTTATTATTCTAGCAATATTTTAAGAGTGTATACACTGCTAGAGGATTCAGAACAGAAAATAGATCTCCTGATGGGTGATCCCCAGACAAAAAATGCAAAGCAAGTCTGGGTGCCGTTTAGGGTCTGGGGGATGAAGTAAGACATAAATCTTCAAGAATTTGGCAAAAATGTATGATGTGCACCAAATTACTGTACCTGAATTTTGGCCTGTTTCTTTTGATCATCATCACATAATTTCTTATGCAATCGCCTTTTGGCTGTTCGTTGTCTTCGTTTTTCCTGCAAAAATAAAAAATGAAACAGTTTCCCCATTTAAACAAAAAATCTGCAAGGAAAATCATGTATGTATGCAAAGGCCAGGATCTGGGGTCACAATCATAGGCAGGCATGGGGTCTGGGATCCAGACCATAGGTGTGCACCAGAAAAATTCTGGGGGTCTGATTTTAGTTTCTGGGGGCTGGCGGGTTCACCAATTCTGGGAGGGTCCGCCAGGGTCTGGGGAGTCCTCCCTATACAAAGTATAAGCAGCAAAAAATTTCTGGGGTCCAAAAATGTCTGTGGGGGTCCGAAAACCCCTCAGATTCCATGCTCGCCTACGGTCTGGACCCCCATACCCGAGCTGGACCCTGCAAAATTTTCGGCTGCCTATACTTCGTACGGGGCAGACCCCCAGCATTGGCGGACCCCAGAAATATTGTACATAAGCAGGTCCTAGAATTTTTCTCCTGCACACTTATCGTAACAATTTAGCACTACTGACCCCCTCCAACATCCATGTGTACTTCAAAGACAACCTAGATTTTCCAAATACACTAAGTAACAGCTATACAAGTTTTGTGTTAATATACACTTCAAACACAGGCTTACATTTGATTGATCCATATGTTCAATGTTTTCAACTTCCTCTATTCGTTCCAATACAACGCCTGGAGAAAATGGCTTGTCTGGACCAAGCTGTTCACATTTATCGTCCAGCTGACTCAATCGTTTTTGATGATGAATCTGAAGCTTCTGAACACAAATAAAATTGTAAAATACAAAAAAAATCACAATTTTTTAGGTGAAAGTCGAAATTTGGAAAAATACAATTTTTCAGTAAAGGGTCCAAATCCCAATGAAAGACTGAACATTTTAGGTGGAAGTTTCAAAACTTGAGGATCCAGTTTTTTGGAAAGAGGATTCCATCAATTCCCCTAACAACATGTATGTAATCATATAGTAATACTTTTCTTCTATTAGCAGCAGCTTTATTAAGTGTTCCAACCATTATATTGATACTATTTCAGTAAATCTGGGATTGCTGCAGTATTGTGTGGGAACGCAGGAAATAGTTGACGAAGTGGGAATGTAGGCAGTAAAGTGGGAGGTAACGCAGGATGCGATGACGAAACGGTAACGCGGGCGTAAGAAGTCACGTTCTAAAAAAGAAGGGAAACGAAATTATTTTTTCATCACAGAAAATGCAGTCTAGACTAAAAGCCGCGAATACAAACCACCCGCGCGCAAGCTACAGTACAATTCTAGTACAAAAGCACTACCCAACCACTCTGGTCAAAAACAAAATCACAAACTGAAATTGACACAAGCGCAATGTGAATAACAAATAGTGTAACCTGCGAAAAATTTGCATAGAACACCAAACGGATGATCAAAAACTAGAAAATTTGATATAATATATGCAGTTTACAACAAAATGAACACAAATGTGTATAGAATAGATTAATGTGTGCGGATAATTAATACAAAAAATATATGACACAATAGAACACATTAAAAAATGACATCACAAATCCCATTATTCAAATGCAATAAAATTGATTTTAGGTTTGTATGGATTTAACTTATTTTTGCAAATTTTTTGACTATTTTTTCTATTTTGGGGACAGTGGCTGATCAGGGGTCCACAACCGTATTTTTCATTTTTAATCTGACCCGCAAACTTAATTTGTGGGTAAACATGAACGGGAACGGTATTTTCATGTTTAAGTCCGACCCGGAAGCGAATCCATGGGTAAAAGTAGCCCTGACATGTAGTCTATTGTTTACCTACTGCTGCACATACATATCCGCGGGTAAAACTTACGTATACATGCATTTTACACATTACAACCCACGCCGGACAACCAACCCATGAGTAAAAATAAAAAATTTAATTTTTTCAGCTTTTGGTACAAAAGTGTTTCTCGGCACTACTCTATACTGAGCAGTGCAACTTAGTTGAAATTTTTACTGAAGAAACTAGAGGGTTTTTTCTTGGGTTGATTTTTTTTTAAATCCGATCCGATCATTACTTGAGGTACAGTATTAATTTGAATTGAAAAAAACTCAGTTAATTTTCATCAAAAAAATCAAGTTTTTTCTCATTTATTCCACAACCGTGCAAGATCTGGCGAAACTTTTTGCTGTGCCGATAACCCCAAAGTAAGGGGGTCATCCTTAAAAAACAACTAGCCCTCTATCTTTATTGGATAAATCTGTACACTGTCTTAATTTTTGAAAACCACTTTTTTCAGGAGGCCTAAAAATCCTACAGTATGCCAGCAGACTCAAAACAACTTGCTAATTTTGTAGAACCCATCATAAAGTATCTATATCCAACAAATTTTGAAAATCGGATGAATAGCCAATTCATAGTACAACTTCAAAGTTGCGTTCAAAATACTCGAGTTGAAAAAAGATTGCAGGCGATCTTTTGTACAGGCGCTTAAACATATTATTAAGGCAACGCGCTATCGCGCGTGCCTTGATAAACAACTCAGCGCTAATTATAACACAACACTTCCCTACATAACTTCTACAAACATTCGCCCGCGATAAAGCAATCTCTCAACACCACTGAACTCACAAGTCGGCTGCTACGACTTTTTATAGATAGCGCACGCCTTCTAGAAATCTTCCACACTCAATGTGCAAGCCACTTAATGCTGACGCTAATGCGTATTTCAAGTGGCCCCTTAAAGAGTCTAGAACAAACTTGAACGCGGCCTTAATTGAGGCAACAGCTGGCCTTGGCTACTATCGATGGGGGGGACGAGTGGAAGGAAGCTGTCAACTGTTCTACGCGGTATGATACGATTCTTGTTACAGTATTTTTATAACTTTGATCCCATATTCAAATATTAAAGTTTTTTAAATTGTTAATTTAATTCATCGCAAGCTTTATGGAGGCTGATAGTTTATTAAGTTGCAAGTAGTAATTACATTGACTCCATTTTTTTTCTCAATTCGTATGTCCCGAAAACTGCCTGATTACCGTCGACGATACCTAATACAACTGCACGCGTTATTTTATTACCAAAATATTTTTTATTATTTGGTGCTGAATAAATACTGAGTAAACACACGTGTCTTTGCGCGTATACGTCAAGATTATGGGTATTTGTCAAACACACGAGCTGCGATACGTGGAAGAATACACGTACTCAAGTCTCAATACATTATTTGTTGTGTAAGTGCAGAAAAATGTCCGATTTTAACGTGGGTAAAAAGGAAATAACAAAAAAAATCAATCTACGTGTACTTAAGGAAGTTTTGTTTACCTATTGTCTTATATTGGGCAGAAAAACTTATTCTACAAAAGAAAAAAAGAAAATTAAATTGCCAGCTAATACGTCGAGATTATGCGGATTTGTCAAGTAGATAAGGTCGATGTGTGGGCTGGAGATCGGCGGCTGGAAGGTTAGAAGTGAACGAATTAGACAGATTTGTTCCAGTCCGAAATTAAAATATGCTATTTTAAACTAATGTATTATCAAAAAAAAAAACGAAAATTACATTGACACACATTGTAATCACTCTGTTATATTTTAGTTCAATGTATGATTAAGGATGAAATTAATGGCATACGTAATTGTCTTCTATTAGATTTGTTTTATTCGTTATGAAAATTAGGAACGTTTTCCGCGGAAGCGAATTATATAAACTATCATATTTTATGGATTTAGATTCTGTAATTGTACGGAACCCGGGGAGTCTTAGGTCGGATCTTGCGAAAGACGAGCGGGCCAGAGTCCCAGCTCCTCCCCCAGCATGTCGACGGCTTTTTGATATACATATAAACTTTGTATATATGAATCTACATATTGCACTCAGAATCATGTCGACGTCTTTTCCGGTTTTCGGAAAACCTTCCGTACCCCGGGGAGGTAGGTCTCTGAAAAAGTCCTACCGCGGGAGTTCGACCGGACTGGATGCTGGAAAAAGCAGGCGGTGTCCCGGCATAGGTAGAAAACTCGCGCGTACGGAACAGCGCGGGAGTAGTCCGACGGGCCATCCCCGGAGTCCGTCCACGGAACCCGGGGAGTCTTAGGTAGGATCTCGCGAAAAACGGCCAGGCCAGAGTTCCAGCGCCTCGCTCGGCATGTCGACGGTTTTTCCGGGCTTCGGAGAACCTTCCGTACCCCGGGGAGGTCTCTGACAAGGTCCTAGCGCGGGAGATCGACCGGCCTGGATGCCGGAAAAAGCAGGCGGTGACCCAGCATAGGTAGAAGCCTCCCGCATAGATAATAACGCAGGAGTCGTCCGACGGGCCTTCCCCGGAGTCCGTCTACGGAACCCGGGAGTCTCAGGTCGGATCTCGCGAAAGACGAGCAGGCCAGAGTCCCAGCTCCTCCCCCAGCATGTCGACGGCTTTTTTATATACATATAAACTTCCAATATATATATCTACATATTGCACTCAGAATCATGTCGACGACATTCCCGGGTTTCGGAGAAACATCCAAACCCCGGGAAGGTCTCTGACCAAGTCCTAACGCGGGAGATTGATCGGCCTGGGTGCCGGAAAAAGAAGTCAATGGCCCAGCATGAGCAGAAGTCTCCCGCATAGAGAATAACGCGGGAGTTGTCCGACGGGCCTTCCCCGGAGTCCGTCTACGGAACCCGGGGAGTCTTAAGTCGGATCTGGCGAAAAACGTCCAGACCAGAGTTCCAACGCCTCGCTCGGCATGTCGACGGCTTTCTCGAGCTTCGGAAAACCTTCCGTACCCCGGGGAAGTCTCTGAGAAAGTCCTAGCGCGGGAGTTCGACCGGACTGGATGCCGGAAAAAGCAGGCGGTGACCCAGCATAGGTAGAAGTCTCCCTCATAGATAATAACGCAGGAGTCGTCCGACGGGCCTTCCCCGGAGTCTTACGGGAGTCTTACGGGAGTCCCGGGTTACGGGAGTCTTAGGTCGGATCTCGCGAAAGACGAGCGGGCCAGAGTCCCAGCTCCTTCCCCAGCATGTCGACGGCTTTTTTATATACATAAAAACTTTGTATATATGAATCTACATATTGCAATCAGCATCATGTCGACAACTTTCCCGGATTTCGGAGAACATTCCAAAACCCGGGAAGGTCTCTGACCAAGTCCTAACGCGGAAATTCGACCGGCCTGGATGCCGGAAAAAGAAGTCGATGGCCCAGCATGAGTAGAAGCCTCCCGCATAGAGAATAACGCGGGAGTCGTCCGACGGGCCTTCCCCGGAAGCCGTCCACGGAACCCGGGGTGTCTTAATGCGGATCTCACGAAAAACGGCCGGGCAATAGTCCCAGCTCCTCCTCCAGCAAGTAGACGGCTTTCCCGGTCTTCGCAGAACCTTCTGTACCCCGGGGAGATCTCTGAAAAAGTCCTAGCGCGGGAGTTAACCGGCCTGGATGCCGGAAAAAGCAGGCGGTGTCCCGGCATAGGTAGAAGCCTCCCGACAAGGGAATAGCGTGGGAGTCGTCCGACAGGCCTTCCCCGGAGTACGTCCAAGGAACCCGAGGAGTATTAGGTCGGATATCGAGAAAAACGGCCAGGCCAGAGTTCCAGCGCCTCGCTCGGCATTTCCACGGCTTCCCCGGGCTTCGGAAAACTTTCCGTACCCCGCGGAGTTCTCTGAGAACGTCCAAGCGCGGGAGTTCAACCGGCCTGGATGATGGAAAAAGCAGGCAGTGTCGCGGCATAGGTAGAAGCCTCCCGAGTACGGAATAGCGTGGGAGTCTTCCGACGGGCCTTCCCCGGAGTTAGTCCACGGAACCAGGGGTGTCTTAGGACGGATCTCACGAAAAACGGCCGGGCCATAGTCCCAGCTCCTCCTCCAGCAAGCAGACGGCTTTCCCGGTCTTCGCAGAACCTTCAGTACCCCGGGGAGGTCTCTGACAATGTCCTAGAGCGGGAGTTACCCGCCCTTGATACCGGAAAAAGCAGGCGGTGTCCCGGCATAGGTAGAAGCCTCCCGAAAAGGGAATAGCGCAGGAGTTTTCCGACGGGCCTTCCCCGGATTTGGTCCACGGAACCAGGGGGGTCTTAGGACGGAACTCGCGAAAAACGGCCGGGCTATAGTCGCAGCTCCTCCCCCAGCATGTCGACGGCTTTTTTATATACATATAAACTTTGTATATATGAATCTACATATTGCACTCAGAATCATGTCGACGACTTTCCCGGGCTTCGGATAACCTTCCGTACCCGGGGAGGTCTCTGACAAGTTCCTAGCGCGGGAGATCGACAGGCCTGGATGCCGGAAAAAGCAGGCGGTGACCCAGCATAGGTAGAAGCCTGCTGTATAGAGAATAGCGCGGGAGTGGTCCGACGGGCCTATCCCGGAGTCCGTCCACGGAACCAGGGGAGTCTTAGGACGGATCTCGCGAAAAACGGCCGGGCTTCGGAGAGCCTTCCGTACTCAGGGGAGGTCTCTGACAAAGTCCTAGCGCGGGAGTTCAACCGGTCTGGATGCCGGAAAAAGCAGGCGCTGGCCCAGCATAGGTGGAAGCCTCTCGCATAGAGAATAGCGCAGGAGTCGTAAGACGGGCCTTCCCCGGAGTCCGTCCACGGAACCCGGGGTGTCTTAAGGCGGATCTCGCGAAAAACGGCCGGGCCATAGTCCCAGCTCCTCCTTCAGCATGACGACGGCGTTCCCGGGCTTCGGAGAAGCTTCCTTTCCCCGGGGAGGTCTCTGTCAAAGTCCAAGCGCGGGAGTTAACCGGCCTGGATGCCGGAAAAAGCGGGCGGTGTCGCGGCATAGGTAGAAGCCTCCCGCGTACGGAATAGCGTGGGAGTCGTAAGACGGGCCTTCCCCGGAGTCCGTCCACGGAACCCGGGGTGTCTTAAGGCGGATCTCGCGAAAAACGGCCGGGCCATAGTCCCAGCTCCTCCCCAAGCATGTCGACGGCTTTTTTATATACATATAAACTTCGAATATAAGAATCTACATATTGCACTCAGAATCATGTCGACGACATTCCCGGGTTTCGGAGAAACTTCCAAGCCCCGGGAAGGTCTCTGAACAAGTCCTAACGCGGGAGATCGATCCGCCTTTATGCCGGAAAAAGAAGTCGATGGCCCAGCATGAGTAGAAGCCTCCCGCATTGAGTATAACGCGGGAGTCGTCCGACGGGCCTTCCCCGGAAGCCGTCCACGGAACCCGGGGTGTCTTAGTGCGGATCTCACGAAAAACGGCCGGGCCATATTCCCAGCTACGCCTCCAGCATGTCGACGGCTTTCCCGGTCTTCGGAGAACTTTCCGTACCCCGGGGAGGTCTCAGACAAAGTCCTAGCGCGGGAGATAACCAGCCTGGATGCTGGAAAAAACAGGCAGTGTCCCGGAATAGGTAGAAGCCTCCCGACAAGGGAATAACGCGGGATTCGTCCGACAGGCCTTCCCCGGAGTACGTCCAAGGAACCCGGGGAGTCTTAGGTCGGATCTCGCGAAAAACGTCCAGGCCAGAGTTCCAACGCCTCGCTCGGCATGTCGACGGCTTTCTCGAGCTTCGGAAAACCTTCCGTACCCAGGGGAGGTCTCTGAGAAAGTCCTAGCACGGGAGTTCGACCGGCCTGGATGCCGGAAAAAGCAGGCGGTGACCCAGCATAGGTAGAAGCCTCCCTCATAGATAATAAGGCTGGAGTCGTCCGACAGGCCTTCCCCGGAGTACGTCCAAGGAACCCGAGGAGTATTAGGTCGGATCTCGCGAAAAACGGCCAGGCCAGAGTCCAGCGCCTCGCTCGGCATTTCCACGGCTTTCCCGGGCTTCGGAACACCTTCCGTACCCCGCGGAGGTCTCTGAGAACGTCCTAGTGCGGGAGTTCGACCGGCCTGGATGCTGGAAAAAGCAGGCAGTGTCGCGGCATAGGTAGAAGCCTCCCGCGTACGGAATAGCGTGGGAGTCTTCCGACGGGCCTTCCCCGGAATTGGTCCACGGAACCATGTGGGTCTTAGGACGGAACTCGCGAAAAACGGCCGGGCTATAGTCGCAGCTCCTCCCCAAGCATGTCGACGCCTTTTTTATATACATATAAACTTTGTATATATGAATCTACATATTGCATTCAGAATCATGTCGACGACTTTCCCGGTCTTCGGTGAACCTTCCTTACCCGGGGAGGTCTCTGACAAGTTGCTAGCGCGGGAGATCGACAGGCCTGGATGCCGGAAAAAGCAGGGGGTGACCCAGCATAGGTGGAATCCTCCCGCATAGAGAATAGCGCAGGAGTCTTAAGACGGGCCTTCATCGGAGTCCGTCCACGGAACCCGGGCTGTCTTAAGGCGGATCTCGCGAAAAACGGCCGGGCCATAGTCCCAGCTCCTCCTTCAGCATGTCGACGGCGTTCCCGGGCTTCAGAGAACCTTCCTTTCCCCGGGGAGGTCTCTGTCAAAGTCCTAGCGCGGGAGTTAACCGGCCTGGATGCCGGAAAAAGCGGGCGGTGTCCCGGCATAGGTAGAAGCCTACCGACAAGGGAAAACTTTCCGTACCCCGTGGAGGTTTCTGAGAAATTCCTAACGCGGGAGTTCGACCGGCCAGGATGCCGGGAAAAGCAGGCGGTGACCCAGAATAGGGCCTACCGTATAGAGAATAGCGCGGGAGTCGTCCGACGAGCCTTTCCCGCTGTCCGTCCACGGAACCAGTGGAGTCTTAGGACGGGTCTCGCGTAAAACGGCCTGGTCAGAGTCCCAGCTCCTCTCCCAGCATGTCGACGGCATTCCCGAGCTTCGGTGAACCTTCCGGTGTACCCCGGGGAGGTGCCTGTCAAATTCATAGCGCGGGAGTTCGACCGGCCTGGATGCTGGAAAAAGCAAGCGGTGTCCCGGAATAGGTAGAATCCTCGCGCGTACGGAATAGCGCGTGAGTAGTCCGACGGACCTTCACCGGAATCCATCCATGGAACCCGGGGGGTCTTAGCACGGATCTCGCGAAAAACGGCCAGGCCAGCATTCCAGCGCCTCGCTCGGCATGTCGACGGTTTTTCCGGGCTTAGGAGAACCTTCCGTACTCGGGGAGGTCTCTGACAAGGTCATAGCGCGGGAGTTTGACCGGCCTGGATGCCGGAAAAAGCAGGCGGTGACCCAGCATAGGTAAAAGCCTAACGTATAGAGAACTCCGTGGAGGTCTCTGACAAAGTCCTAGCGCGGGAGTTCAACCGGTCTGGATGCCGGAAAAAGCAGGCGCTGGCCCAGCATAGGTGGAAGCCTCCCGACAAGGGAATAGCGCGGAAGTCGTCCGGCAGGCCTTCCCCGGAGTGCGTCCACGGAACACGGGGTGTCTTTAGGCGGATCTCGCGAAAAACGGCCGGCCCATAGTCCCAGCTCCTCCTTCAGCATGTCGACGGCTTTCCCGGGCTTCGGAAAGCCTTCCATACCCCGTGGAGGTCTCTGAGAAAGTCCTAACGCCTCCAGCTGGAGTTCGACCGGCCTGGATGGCGGATAAAGAAGTCGATGGGCCAGCATAGAAGCCTCCCGTTCTCTGACAAAGTCATAGCGCGGGAGTTAACCGGCCTGGATGCCAGAAAAAGCAGGCGGTGTCCCGGCATAGGTAAGAGCCTCCCGCGTACGGAATAGCGTGGGAGTAGTCCGCCCCGTCCACGTAACCCGGGGTGTCTTAGGTCGGATCTCGCGAAAAACTGGCGGTCCAGAGATCCAGCGCCTCGCTCGGCATGTCGACGGTTTTTCTGGGCTTCGGAGAACCTACAGTACACCGGGAGGTCTCTGACAAAGTCCTAGCGGGGAAGATCAACCGGACTGGATGCTGGTAAAACCAGGCGGTGTCCCGAAATAGGTAGAAGCCTCCCGCGTACGGAATAGCGCGAGAGTAGTCCGACGGGCCATCCCTGGAGTCCGTCCACGGAACCTGGGGAGTCTTAGCTCGGATCTCGCGAAATACGGCCAGGCCAGAGTTCCAGCGCCTCGCTCGGCATGTCGACGGTTTTTCCGGGCTTCGGAGAACCTTGCGTACCCGGGGAGGTCTCTGACAAGTTCCTAGCGCGGGAGATCGACCCTGCAGGATGCCGGAAAAAGCAGGCGGTGACCCAGCATAGGTAGAAGCCTGCCGTATAGAGAATAGCGCGGGAGTCGTCCGACGGGCCTTTCCTGGAGTCCGTCCACGGAACCAGGAAATCTTAGGACGGGACTCGCGTAAAACGGCCTGGTCAGAGTCCCAGGTCTCCCCCAGCATGTCGACGGAATTTTCGAGCTTCGGTGAACCTTCCGGTGTACCCCGGGGAGGTGTCTGACAAATTCATAGCGCGGGAGTTCGACCGGCCTGGGTGCTGGAAAAAGCAAGCGGTGTCCCGGCATAGGTAGAATCCTCGCGCGTACGGAATAGCGCGTGAGTAGTCCGACGGACCTTCCCCGGAGTCCGTCCATGGAACCCGGGGAGTCTTAGCATGGATCTCTCGAAAAACGGCCAGGCCAGCGTTCCAGCGCCTCGCTCGGCATGTCGACGGTTATTCCGGGGTTCGGAGAACCTTCCGTACTCGGGGAGGTCTCTGACAAGGTCATAGCGCGGGAGTTTGACCGGCCTGGATGCCGGAAAAAGCAGGCGGTGACCCAGCATATGTAAAAGCCTAACGTATAGAGAATAGCGCGGGAGTCGTCCGACGGGCCTTTCCCACAGTCCGTCCACGGAACCAGTGGAGTCTTAGGACGGGTCTTGCGTAAAACGGCCGGTCAGAGTCCCTGCTCCTCTCCCAGCATGTCGACGGCATTCCTGAGCTTCGGTGAACCTTCCAGTGTACCCCGGGGAGGTCTCTGACAAATTCATAGCGCGGGAGTTCGATCGGCCTGGATGCTGGAAAAAGCGGACGGTGTCCCGGCATAGGTAGAATCCTCGCGCGTACGGAATAGCGCGGGAGTAGTCCGACGGACATTCCCCGGAGTCCGGCCATGAAACACGGGGAGTGTTAGCACGGATCTCGCGAAAAACGGCCAAACAGAGTTCCAGCGCCTCGCTCGGCATGTCGACAGTTTTTCCGGGCCTCGGAGAACCTTCCGTACTCGGGGAGGTCTCTGACAATTTCCTAGGACGGGAGATCGCCAAGCCTGGATGCCGGAAAAAGCAGGCGGTGACCCAGCATAGGTAGAAGCCTGCTGTATAGAGAATAGCGCGGGAGTGGTCCGACGGGCCTATCCCGGAGTCCGTCCACGGAACCAGGGGAGTCTTAGGACGGATCTCGCGAAAAACGGCCGGGCTTCGGAGAGCCTTCCGTACTCAGGGGAGGTCTCTGACAAAGTCCTAGCGCGGGAGTTCAACCGGTCTGGATGCCGGAAAAAGCAGGCGCAGGCCCAGCATAGGTGGAAGCCTCCCGACAAGGGAATAGCGCGGAAGTCGTCCGGCAGGCCTTCCCCGGAGTGCGTCCACGGAACACGGGGTGTCTTTAGGCGGATCTCGCGAAAAACGGCCGGCCCATAGTCCCAGCTCCTCCTTCAGCATGTCGACGGCTTTCCCGGGCTTCGGAAAGCCTTCCATACCCCGTGGAGGTCTCTGAGAAAGTCCTAACGCCTCCAGCTGGAGTTCGACCGGCCTGGATGGCGGATAAAGAAGTCGATGGGCCAGCATAGAAGCCTCCCGTTCTCTGACAAAGTCATAGCGCGGGAGTTAACCGGCCTGGATGCCAGAAAAAGCAGGCGGTGTCCCGGCATAGGTAAGAGCCTCCCGCGTACGGAATAGCGTGGGAGTAGTCCGCCCCGTCCACGTAACCCGGGGTGTCTTAGGTCGGATCTCGCGAAAAACTGGCGGTCCAGAGATCCAGCGCCTCGCTCGGCATGTCGACGGTTTTTCTGGGCTTCGGAGAACCTACAGTACACCGGGAGGTCTCTGACAAAGTCCTAGCGGGGAAGATCAACCGGACTGGATGCTGGTAAAACCAGGCGGTGTCCCGAAATAGGTAGAAGCCTCCCGCGTACGGAATAGCGCGAGAGTAGTCCGACGGGCCATCCCTGGAGTCCGTCCACGGAACCTGGGGAGTCTTAGCTCGGATCTCGCGAAATACGGCCAGGCCAGAGTTCCAGCGCCTCGCTCGGCATGTCGACGGTTTTTCCGGGCTTCGGAGAACCTTGCGTACCCGGGGAGGTCTCTGACAAGTTCCTAGCGCGGGAGATCGACCCTGCAGGATGCCGGAAAAAGCAGGCGGTGACCCAGCATAGGTAGAAGCCTGCCGTATAGAGAATAGCGCGGGAGTCGTCCGACGGGCCTTTCCTGGAGTCCGTCCACGGAACCAGGAAATCTTAGGACGGGACTCGCGTAAAACGGCCTGGTCAGAGTCCCAGGTCTCCCCCAGCATGTCGACGGAATTTTCGAGCTTCGGTGAACCTTCCGGTGTACCCCGGGGAGGTGTCTGACAAATTCATAGCGCGGGAGTTCGACCGGCCTGGGTGCTGGAAAAAGCAAGCGGTGTCCCGGCATAGGTAGAATCCTCGCGCGTACGGAATAGCGCGTGAGTAGTCCGACGGACCTTCCCCGGAGTCCGTCCATGGAACCCGGGGAGTCTTAGCATGGATCTCTCGAAAAACGGCCAGGCCAGCGTTCCAGCGCCTCGCTCGGCATGTCGACGGTTATTCCGGGGTTCGGAGAACCTTCCGTACTCGGGGAGGTCTCTGACAAGGTCATAGCGCGGGAGTTTGACCGGCCTGGATGCCGGAAAAAGCAGGCGGTGACCCAGCATATGTAAAAGCCTAACGTATAGAGAATAGCGCGGGAGTCGTCCGACGGGCCTTTCCCACAGTCCGTCCACGGAACCAGTGGAGTCTTAGGACGGGTCTTGCGTAAAACGGCCGGTCAGAGTCCCTGCTCCTCTCCCAGCATGTCGACGGCATTCCTGAGCTTCGGTGAACCTTCCAGTGTACCCCGGGGAGGTCTCTGACAAATTCATAGCGCGGGAGTTCGATCGGCCTGGATGCTGGAAAAAGCGGACGGTGTCCCGGCATAGGTAGAATCCTCGCGCGTACGGAATAGCGCGGGAGTAGTCCGACGGACATTCCCCGGAGTCCGGCCATGAAACACGGGGAGTGTTAGCACGGATCTCGCGAAAAACGGCCAAACAGAGTTCCAGCGCCTCGCTCGGCATGTCGACAGTTTTTCCGGGCCTCGGAGAACCTTCCGTACTCGGGGAGGTCTCTGACAATTTCCTAGGACGGGAGATCGCCAAGCCTGGATGCCGGAAAAAGCAGGCGGTGACCCAGCATAGGTAGAAGCCTGCTGTATAGAGAATAGCGCGGGAGTGGTCCGACGGGCCTATCCCGGAGTCCGTCCACGGAACCAGGGGAGTCTTAGGACGGATCTCGCGAAAAACGGCCGGGCTTCGGAGAGCCTTCCGTACTCAGGGGAGGTCTCTGACAAAGTCCTAGCGCGGGAGTTCAACCGGTCTGGATGCCGGAAAAAGCAGGCGCAGGCCCAGCATAGGTGGAAGCCTCTCGCATAGAGAATAGCGCAGGAGTCGTAAGACGGGCCTTCCCCGGAGTCCGTCCACGGAACCCGGGGTGTCTTAAGGCGGATCTCGCGAAAAACGGCCGGGCCATAGTCCCAGCTCCTCCTTCAGCATGACGACTTCGTTCCCGGGCTTCGGAGAACCTTCCTTTCCCCGGGGAGGTCTCTGTCAATGTCCTAGCGCGGGAGTTAACCGGTCTGGATGCCGGAAAAAGCGGGCGGTGTCCCGGCATAGGTAGAAGACTACCGACAAGGGAATAGCGCGGGAGTCGTCCGACAGGCCTTCGAATATATGAATCTACATATTGCACTCAGAATCATGTCGACGACATTCCCGGGTTTCGGAGAAACTTCCAAACCCCGGGAAGGTCTCTGAACAAGTCCTAACGCGGGAGATCGATCTGCCTGGATGGCAGAAAAAGAAGTCGATGGCCCAGCATGAGTAGAAGTCTCCCGCATAGAGAATAACGCGGGAGTCGTCCGACGGGCCTTCCCCGGAAGCCGTCCACGGAACCCGGGGTGTCTAAATGCGGATCTCACGAAAAACGGCCGGGCAATTGTCCCAGCTCCTCCTCCAGCAAGTAGACGGCTTTCCCGGTCTTCGCAGAACTTTCCGTACCCCGGGGAGGTCTCTGACAAAGCCCTAGCGCGGGAGTTAACCGGCCTGGATGCCGGAAAAAGCAGGCGGTGTCCCGGCATAGGTAGAAGACTCCCGACAAGGGAATAGCGCGGGAGTCGTCCGTCAGGCCTTCCCCGGAGTACGTCCAAGGAACCCGAGGAGTATTAGTTCGGATCTCGCGAAAAACGGCCAGGCCAGAGTTCCAGCGCCTCGCTCGGCATTTCCACGGCTTTTCCGGGCTTCGGAAAACCTTCCGTACCCCGCGAAGGTCTCTGAGAACGTCCTAGCGCGGGAGTTCGACCGGCCTGGATGCTGGAAAAAACAGGCAGTGTCGCGGCATAGGTAGAATCCTCCCGAGTACGGAATAGCGTGAAAGTCTTCCGACGGGCCTTCCCCGGAGTTGGTCCACGGAACCAGGGGGGTCTTAGGACGGAACTCGCGAAAAACGGCCGGGCTATAGTCGTAGCTCCTCCCCCAGCATGTCGACGGCTTTTTTATATACATATAAACTTTGTATATATGAATCTACATATTGCACTCAGAATCATGTCGACGACTTTCCCGGGCTTCGGATAACCTTCCGCACCCGGGGAGTTCTCTGACAAGTTCCTAGCGCGGGAGATCGACAGGCCTGGATGCCGGGAAAAGCAGGCGGTGACCCAGCATAGGTAGAAGCCTGCTGTATAGAAAATAGCGCGGGAGTGGTCCGACGGGCCTATCCCGGAGTCCGTCCACGGAACCAGGGGAGTCTTAGGACGGATCTCGCGAAAAACGGCCGGGCTTCGGAGAGCCTTCCGTACTCCGGGGAGGTCTCTGACAAAGTCCTAGCGCGGGTGTTCAACCGGTCTGGATGCCGGAAAAAGCAGGCGCTGGCCCAGCATAGGTGGAAGCCTCCCGCATAGAGGATAGCGCAGGAGTCGTAAGACGGGCCTTCCCCGGAGTCCGCGTTATTTTATTACCAAAATATTTTTTATTATTTGGTGCTGAACAAATACTGAGTAAACACACGTGTCTTTGCGCGTATACGTCAAGATTATGGGTATTTGTCAAACACACGAGCTGCGATACGTGGAAGAATACACGTACTCAAGTCTCAATACATTATTTGTTGTGTAAGTGCAGAAAAATGTCCGATTTTAACGTGGGTAAAAAGGAAATAACAAAAAAAATCAATCTACGTGTACTTAAGGAAGTTTTGTTTACCTATTGTCTTATATTGGGCAGAAAAACTTATTCTACAAAAGAAAAAAAGAAAATTAAATTGCCAGCTAATACGTCGAGATTATGCGGATTTGTCAAGTAGATAAGGTCGATGTGTGGGCTGGAGATCGGCGGCTGGAAGGTTAGAAGTGAACGAATTAGACAGATTTGTTCCAGTCCGAAATTAAAATATGCTATTTTAAACTAATGTATTATCAAAAAAAAAACGAAAATTACATTGACACACATTGTAATCACTCTGTTATATTTTAGTGCAATGTATGATTAAGGATGAAATTAATGGCATACGTAATTGTCTTCTATTAGATTTGTTTTATTCGTTATGAAAATTAGGAACGTTTTCCGGGGAAGCGAATTATATAAACTATCATATTTTATGGATTTAGATTCTGTAATTGTACGGAACCCGGGGAGTCTTAGGTCGGATCTTGCGAAAGACGAGCGGGCCAGAGTCCCAGCTCCTCCCCCAGCATGTCGACGGCTTTTTGATATACATATAAACTTTGTATATATGAATCTACATATTGCACTCAGAATCATGTCGACGTCTTTTCCGGGTTTCGGAAAACCTTCCGTACCCCGTGGAGGTAGGTCTCTGAAAAAGTCCTACCGCGGGAGTTCGACCGGACTGGATGCTGGAAAAAGCAGGCGGTGTCCCGGCATAGGTAGAAAACTCGTGCGTACGGAACAGCGCGGGAGTAGTCCGACGGGCCATCCCCGGAGTCCGTCCACGGAACCCGGGGAGTCTTAGGTAGGATCTCGCGAAAAACGGCCAGGCCAGAGTTCCAGCGCCTCGCTCGGCATGTCGACGGTTTTTCCGGGCTTCGGAGAACCTTCCGTACCCCGGGGAGGTCTCTGACAAGGTCCTAGCGCGGGAGATCGACCGGCCTGGATGCCGGAAAAAGCAGGCGGTGACCCAGCATAGGTAGAAGCCTCCCGCATTGATAATAACGCAGGAGTCGTCCGACGGGCCTTCCCCGGAGTCCGTCTACGGAACCCGGGAGTCTTAGGTCGGATCTCGCGAAAGACGAGCAGGCTAGAGTCCCAGCTCCTCCCCCAGCATGTCGACGGCTTTTTTATATACATATAAACTTCCAATATATATATCTACATATTGCACTCAGAATCATGTCGACGACATTCCCGGGTTTCGGAGAAACCTCCAAACCCCGGGAAGGTCTCTGACCAAGTCCTAACGCGGGAGATTGATCGGCCTGGGTGCCGGAAAAAGAAGTCAATGGCCCAGCATGAGCAGAAGTCTCCCGCATAGAGAATAACGCGGGAGTCGTCCGATGGGCCTTCCCCGGAGTCCGTCTACGGAACCCGGGGAGTCTTTAGTCGGATCTGGCGAAAAACGTCCAGACCAGAGTTCCAACGCCTCGCTCGGCATGTCGACGGCTTTCTCGAGCTTCGGAAAACCTTCCGTACCCCGGGGAAGTCTCTGAGAAAGTCCTAGCGCGGGAGTTCGACCGGACTGGATGCCGGAAAAAGCAGGCGGTGACCCAGCATAGGTAGAAGTCTCCCTCATAGATAATAACGCAGGAGTCGTCCGACGGGCCTTCCGCGGAGTCTTACGGGAGTCTTACGGGAGTCCCGGGTTACGGGAGTCTTAGGTCGGATCTCGCGAAAGACAAGCGGGCCAGAGTCCCAGCTCCTTCCCCAGCATGTCGACGGCTTTTTTATATACATAAAAACTTTGTATATATGAATCTACATATTGCAATCAGCATCATGTCGACAACTTTCCCGGATTTCGGAGAACATTCCAAAACCCGGGAAGGTCTCTGACCAAGTCCTAACGCGGGAATTCGACCGGCCTGGATGCCGGAAAAAGAAGTCGATGGCCCAGCATGAGTAGAAGCCTCCCGCATAGAGAATAACGCGGGAGTCGTCCGACGGGCCTTCCCCGGAAGCCGTCCACGGAACCCGGGGTGTCTTAATGCGGATCTCACGAAAAACGGCCGGGCAATAGTCCCAGCTCCTCCTCCAGCAAGTAGACGGCTTTCCCGGTCTTCGCAGAACCTTCTGTACCCCGGGGAGATCTCTGAAAAAGTCCTAGCGCGGGAGTTAACAGGCCTGGATGCCGGAAAAAGCAGGCGGTGTCCCGGCATAGGTAGAAGCCTCCCGACAAGGGAATAGCGTGGGAGTCGTCCGACAGGCCTTCCCCGGAGTACGTCCAAGGAACCCGAGGAGTATTGGGTTGGATCTCGCGAAAAACGGCCAGGCCAGAGTTCTAGCGCCTCGCTCGGCATTTCCACGGCTTCCCCGGGCTTCGGAAAACCTTCCGTACCCCGCGGAGTTCTCTGAGAACGTCCAAGCGCGGGAGTTCGACCGGCCTGGATGATGGAAAAACCAGGCAGTGTCGCGGCATAGGTAGAAGCCTCCCGAGTACGGAATAGCGTGGGAGTCTTCCGACGGGCCTTCCCCGATGTTAGTCCACTGAACCGGGGGGGTCTTAGGACGGATCTCACGAAAAACGGCCAGGCCATAGTCCCAGCTCCTCCTCCAGCAAGCAGACGGCTTTCCCGGTCTTCGCAGAACCTTCAGTACCCCGGGGAGGTCTCTGACAATGTCCTAGAGCGGGAGTTACCCGCCCTTGATACCGGAAAAAGCAGGCGGTGTCCCAGCATAGGTAGAAGCCTCCCGAAAAGGGAATAGCGCAGGAGTCGTCCGACAGGCTTTCCCCGGAGTACGTCCAAGGAACCCGAGGAGTATTAGGTCGGATATCGAGAAAAACGGCCAGGCCAGAGTTCCAGTGCCTCGCTCGGCATTTCCACGGCTTTCCCGGGCTTCGGAAAACCTTCCGTACCCCGCGGAGGTCTCTGAGAACGTCCTAGCGCGGGAGTTCGACCGGCCTGGATGCTGGAAAAAGCAGGCAGTGTCGCGGCATAGGTAGAAGCCTCCCGACTACGGAATAGCGTGGGAGTTTTCCGACGGGCCTTCCCCGGATTTGGTCCACGGAACCAGGGGGGTCTTAGGACGGAACTCGCGAAAAACGGCCGGGCTATAGTCGCAGCTCCTCCCCCAGCATGTCGACGGCTTTTTTATATACATATAAACTTTGTATATATGAATCTACATATTGCACTCAGAATCATGTCGACGACTTTCCCGGGCTTCGGATAACCTTCCGTACCCGGGGAGGTCTCTGACAAGTTCCTAGCGCGGGAGATCGACAGGCCTGGATGCCGGAAAAAGCAGGCGGTGACCCAGCATAGGTAGAAGCCTGCTGTATAGAGAATAGCGCGGGAGTGGTCCGACGGGCCTATCCCGGAGTCCGTCCACGGAACCAGGGGAGTCTTAGGACGGATCTCGCGAAAAACGGCCGGGCTTCGGAGAGCCTTCCGTACTCAGGGGAGGTCTCTGACAAAGTCCTAGCGCGGGAGTTCAACCGGTCTGGATGCCGGAAAAAGCAGGCGCAGGCCCAGCATAGGTGGAAGCCTCTCGCATAGAGAATAGCGCAGGAGTCGTAAGACGGGCCTTCCCCGGAGTCCGTCCACGGAACCCGGGGTGTCTTAAGGCGGCTCGCGAAAAACGGCCGGGCCATATTCCCAGCTCCTCCTTCAGCATGACGACGGCGTTCCCGGGCTTCGGAGAACCTTCCTTTCCCCGGGGAGGTCTCTGTCAAAGTCCTAGCGCCGGAGTTAACCGGCCTGGATGCCGGAAAAAGCGGGCGGTGTCCCGGCATAGGTAGAAGGCTCCCGACAAGGGAATAGCGCGGCAGCCGTCCGACACGCCTTCCCCGGAGTCCGTCCACGGAACACGGGGTGTCTTAATGCGGATCTCGCGAAAAACGGCCGGGCCATAGTCCCAGCTCCTCCCCCAGCATGTCGACGGCTTTTTTATATACATATAAACTTCGAATATATGAATCTACGTATTGCACTCAGAATCATGTCGACGACATTCCCGGGTTTCGGAGAAACTTCCAAACCCCGGGAAGGTCTCTGACCAAGTCCTAACGCGGGAGATCGATGGGCCTGGATGCCAGAAAAAGAAGTCGATGGCCCAGCATGAGTAGAAGCCTCCCGCATAGAGAATAACGCGGGAGTCGTCCGACGGGCCTTCCCCGGAAGCCGTCCACGGAACCCGGGGTGTCTAAATGAGGATCTCACGAAAAACGGCCGGGCAATAGTCCCAGCTCCTCCTCCAGCAAGTAGACGGCTTTCCCGGTCTTCGCAGAACCTTCCGTACCCCGGGGAGGTCTCTGACAAAGTCCTAGCGCGGGAGTTAACCGGCCTGGATGCCGGAAAAAGCAGGCGGTGTCCCGGCATAGGTAGAAGCCTCCCGACAAGGGAATAGCGCGGGAGTCGTCCGACAGGCCTTCCCCGGAGTACTTTGAAGGAACCCGAGGAGTATTAGGTCGGATCTCGCGAAAAACGGCCAGGCCAGAGTTCCAGCGCCTCGCTCGGCATTTCCACGGTTTTCCCGGGCTTCGGAAAACCTTCCGTACCCCGCGGAGGTCTCTGAGAACGTCCTAGCGCGGGAGTTCGACCGGCCTGGATGCTGGAAAAAGCAGGCAGTGTCGCGGCATAGGTAGAATCCTCCCGAGTACGGAATAGCGTGGGAGTCTTCCGACGGGCCTTCCCCGGAGTTGGTCCACGGAACCAGGGGGGTCTTAGGACGGAACTCGCGAAAAACGGCCGGGCTATAGCCGCAGCTCCTCCCCCAGCATGTCGACGGCTTTTTTATATACATATAAACTTTGTATATATGAATCTACATATTGCACTCAGAATCATGTCGACGACTTTCCCGGGCTTCGGATAACCTTCCGTACCCGGGGAGGTCTCTGACAAGTTCCTAGCGCGGGAGATCGACAGGCCTGGATGCCGGAAAAAGCAGGCGGTGACCCAGCATAGGTAGAAGCCTGCTGTATAGAGAATAGCGCGGGAGTGGTCCGACGGGCCTATCCCGGAGTCCGTCCACGGAACCAGGGGAGTCTTAGGACGGATCTCGCGAAAAACGGCCGGGCTTCGGAGAGCCTTCCGTACTCAGGGGAGGTCTCTGACAAAGTCCTAGCGCGGGAGTTCAACCTGTCTGGATGCCGGAAAAAGCAGGCGCAGGCCCAGCATAGGTGGAAGCCTCTCGCATAGAGAATAGCGCAGGAGTCGTAAGACGGGCCTTCCCCGGAGTCCGTCCACGGAACCCGGGGTGTCTTAAGGCGGCTCGCGAAAAACGGCCGGGCCATAGTCCCAGCTCCTCCTTCAGCATGACGACGGCGTTCCCGGGCTTCGGAGAACCTTCCTTTCCCCGGGGAGGTCTCTGTCAAAGTCCTAGCGCCGGAGTTAACCGGCCTGGATGCCGGAAAAAGCGGGCGGTGTCCCGGCATAGGTAGAAGGCTCCCGACAAGGGAATAGCGCGGCAGCCGTCCGACACGCCTTCCCCGGAGTCCGTCCACGGAACACGGGGTGTCTTAATGCGGATCTCGCGAAAAACGGCCGGGCCATAGTCCCAGCTCCTCCCCCAGCATGTCGACGGCTTTTTTATATACATATAAACTTCGAATATATGAATCTACGTATTGCACTCAGAATCATGTCGACGACATTCCCGGGTTTCGGAGAAACTTCCAAACCCCGGGAAGGTCTCTGACCAAGTCCTAACGCGGGAGATCGATGGGCCTGGATGCCAGAAAAAGAAGTCGATGTCCCAGCATGAGTAGAAGCCTCCCGCATAGAGAATAACGCGGGAGTCGTCCGACGGGCCTTCCCCGGAAGCCGTCCACGGAACCCGGGGTGTCTAAATGAGGATCTCACGAAAAACGGCCGGGCAATAGTCCCAGCTCCTCCTCCAGCAAGTAGACGGCTTTCCCGGTCTTCGCAGAACCTTCCGTACCCCGGGGAGGTCTCTGACAAAGTCCTAGCGCGGGAGTTAACCGGCCTGGATGCCGGAAAAAGCAGGCGGTGTCCCGGCATAGGTAGAAGCCTCCCGACAAGGGAATAGCGCGGGAGTCGTCCGACAGGCCTTCCCCGGAGTACTTTGAAGGAACCCGAGGAGTATTAGGTCGGATATCGAGAAAAACGGCCAGGCCAGAGTTCCAGTGCCTCGCTCGGCATTTCCACGGCTTTCCCGGGCTTCGGAAAACCTTCCGTACCCCGCGGAGGTCTCTGAGAACGTCCTAGCGCGGGAGTTCGACCGGCCTGGATGCTGGAAAAAGCAGGCAGTGTCGCGGCATAGGTAGAAGCCTCCCGACTACGGAATAGCGTGGGAGTTTTCCGACGGGCCTTCCCCGGATTTGGTCCACGGAACCAGGGGGGTCTTAGGACGGAACTCGCGAAAAACGGCCGGGCTATAGTCGCAGCTCCTCCCCCAGCATGTCGACGGCTTTTTTATATACATATAAACTTTGTATATATGAATCTACATATTGCACTCAGAATCATGTCGACGACTTTCCCGGGCTTCGGATAACCTTCCGTACCCGGGGAGGTCTCTGACAAGTTCCTAGCGCGGGAGATCGACAGGCCTGGATGCCGGAAAAAGCAGGCGGTGACCCAGCATAGGTAGAAGCCTGCTGTATAGAGAATAGCGCGGGAGTGGTCCGACGGGCCTATCCCGGAGTCCGTCCACGGAACCAGGGGAGTCTTAGGACGGATCTCGCGAAAAACGGCCGGGCTTCGGAGAGCCTTCCGTACTCAGGGGAGGTCTCTGACAAAGTCCTAGCGCGGGAGTTCAACCGGTCTGGATGCCGGAAAAAGCAGGCGCAGGCCCAGCATAGGTGGAAGCCTCTCGCATAGAGAATAGCGCAGGAGTCGTAAGACGGGCCTTCCCCGGAGTCCGTCCACGGAACCCGGGGTGTCTTAAGGCGGCTCGCGAAAAACGGCCGGGCCATAGTCCCAGCTCCTCCTTCAGCATGACGACGGCGTTCCCGGGCTTCGGAGAACCTTCCTTTCCCCGGGGAGGTCTCTGTCAAAGTCCTAGCGCCGGAGTTAACCGGCCTGGATGCCGGAAAAAGCGGGCGGTGTCCCGGCATAGGTAGAAGGCTCCCGACAAGGGAATAGCGCGGCAGCCGTCCGACACGCCTTCCCCGGAGTCCGTCCACGGAACACGGGGTGTCTTAATGCGGATCTCGCGAAAAACGGCCGGGCCATAGTCCCAGCTCCTCCCCCAGCATGTCGACGGCTTTTTTATATACATATAAACTTCGAATATATGAATCTACGTATTGCACTCAGAATCATGTCGACGACATTCCCGGGTTTCGGAGAAACTTCCAAACCCCGGGAAGGTCTCTGACCAAGTCCTAACGCGGGAGATCGATGGGCCTGGATGCCAGAAAAAGAAGTCGATGGCCCAGCATGAGTAGAAGCCTCCCGCATAGAGAATAACGCGGGAGTCGTCCGACGGGCCTTCCCCGGAAGCCGTCCACGGAACCCGGGGTGTCTAAATGAGGATCTCACGAAAAACGGCCGGGCAATAGTCCCAGCTCCTCCTCCAGCAAGTAGACGGCTTTCCCGGTCTTCGCAGAACCTTCCGTACCCCGGGGAGGTCTCTGACAAAGTCCTAGCGCGGGAGTTAACCGGCCTGGATGCCGGAAAAAGCAGGCGGTGTCCCGGCATAGGTAGAAGCCTCCCGACAAGGGAATAGCGCGGGAGTCGTCCGACAGGCCTTCCCCGGAGTACTTTGAAGGAACCCGAGGAGTATTAGGTCGGATATCGAGAAAAACGGCCAGGCCAGAGTTCCAGTGCCTCGCTCGGCATTTCCACGGCTTTCCCGGGCTTCGGAAAACCTTCCGTACCCCGCGGAGGTCTCTGAGAACGTCCTAGCGCGGGAGTTCGACCGGCCTGGATGCTGGAAAAAGCAGGCAGTGTCGCGGCATAGGTAGAATCCTCCCGAGTACGGAATAGCGTGGGAGTCTTCCGACGGGCCTTCCCCGGAGTTGGTCCACGGAACCAGGGGGGTCTTAGGACGGAACTCGCGAAAAACGGCCGGGCTATAGTCGCAGCTCCTCCCCCAGCATGTCGACGGCTTTTTTATATACATATAAACTTTGTATATATGAATCTACATATTGCACTCAGAATCATATCGACGACTTTCCCGGGCTTCGGATAACCTTCCGTACCCGGGGAGGACTCTGACAAGTTCCTAGCGCGGGAGATCGACCGGCCTGGATGACGGAAAAAGCAGGCGGTGACCCAGCATAGGTAGAAGCCTGCTGTATAGAAAATAGCGCGGGAGTGGTCCGACGGGCAGTAGGGTAAGAATGAGAGTTCTAACGCGGAAGTGACGTCACAGCCCCCCCTTTTGGCGCGAAATTCAAAAATCCCTGTGGTGGGGGTAGACTTCCGGCGCAGCGTGTCGTCATGTGCAGAGGTTATGATGGACCGGGGGGGTAGTGGTGTGTCCCACGTGACCTCGATGGGCGTACCGAAGTTGTCGGCCATGTTGTCGGCGTTCGGCCATGTTGTCGTCGTCGTCCATTTTGCGTGGTTCCGTGTGCGTTGATTGGCGGAGGCGTGGCCGCCGTTCGGTGACAAAATGGACGACGACCCGACCACGACTGGCGGGGATCAAGCCAGGCCGCCGCCCAGCGACGATGACGACGTCAACGACGACGGCGAAGGGCGAACGGCGAACATGGCCGCGGCTGGTGTCCATGTTGGGAAAGCTGTGATGTTGTCGGATTGTGCGTGTGTGCTGGTTAAGGTTGGGCCACGTTGTCGGATCGTGGTGTGTTATAGTGTATGGTTTGGGTATATGTTTTGTTTTTCCGGCGGCCATGTTGGAAAAGCGTCGACGTTGTCAACTTGTGCCACGTTGTCGGCTCGTGCATGTGTTATAGTGTACGGGTTTTGTATATGTTTACACTGCCGTTGTCGGCTCGGTGTTATAGTGTACGGGTTTAGTATATGTTTACACTGCCACGTCGACGTTGTCAACGGCCACGGCTCGGTGTTATAGTGTACAGGTTTTGTATATGTTTACACTGCCACCATTGTTGCCAACTCATGAACTGTAAATTTGAATGTGTGCTTTTGTGGTAAGTATATATTGTAAAAATACAAAAAATGTGCACAGCATCGATGTGAAACTCTTGTTGGCTGGCTATTGTGGTGTAATTGTTTTGATTGACACTTCACTTATAAAACATGCATGATAGAAGGAAAAAGGATAGTTGAAAAGAAAAGAAATAACTAAGCAAATTCAAAAAATTTACATATTTATATACAATATATATACCGAAAAAAAATTACAAATACAATATATATATACAGAAAAAAAAACATTATAAATAGACATATAAATAATATAATTTAATGAAAAAATAAATAAAAAGTTCAGTTTATATTACATTTTATATACAATATATATACAGACAAAAAAAAACGGTTATAATATATATACAAAAAATAAAACATTATATCAAAAAAACATCACTTTGTATATTACAATATGGATACAATATACAGAAAATAAAACATATGAAAAAAAACATCACGTTCTTCATATTTAATGTGCACGACCATCTGTAACAGAAACAAAAACAATATTAGTGATGTATAATTGATAGGCGTAGGATGGATTAGAATAATGTGTACTGTTACATACCTCAAAAATGCATGCGTGCATAAAATGGGTGTATTGGCCTGCTGAATGCATACACCCGACATTGCGGACATCCTGGCGGCGACCCCTCCAGTGCCACGGTTTGAAACCAGTTGATGATGCACAGATAGTGGTATGTGTGCCCACACATTAAGCCGAGGAGTCTCTGCCCCTCAGTATAATTTTCTTGGCACACACTACAAGATGTGTGCCCTAACATACCCTGAATGGGGCAGAGATCTCCACGGCTCCATCGCCACGTTGGAAATCTACTTCTGAGAAGTAGTCTCATCGTGGCGACTTCGCTATGCATCCTTGGTTCCACCGTGTCGATAATATCATAAAACACGCATGGCGCGTCTTCTGGAGGGGACTGTAATCGTGGATCGTGCCGCATATGCTGTTGCTGAGGTTGTGGTTGAGGCTGCTGAGGCTGCTGAGGTTGTGGCTGCTGTTGAGGCTGTGGGGATTGTGATTCTGGTTGTCGTGCTGTACTTATCCATTGCGGACGTGGTTGCGGCTGTTCCTGTGGTTGTGGCGGTGGTGATGGCGATTGTGGTGGTGGTGATTGTGGCGGTGTGATCGTTATTTGCCGTGCTTGTGGACGAATATCACTGGTGAAAAGAATAAATATAAAAATCATGTAAAAAAAAACATGAAAGTATGTAGACATAAGAAGAAGACTTACATATTAAATGTGATGGTAGGTAATTGTTGTTGTTGTTGATGCTCATCAACATTATTTTCATCATCATCATTATTAGTTCTTTCAAGCAGTAACGTATCACTGTCACTATCATCGTCATCATAAACCATCATCTCATCATTGCTGAAAAAAAAAGTACACTTTTAATACCAGATGTAAACGCAATAGTACAAGCGAACGTTAATGAAAAAAACGTACCGACTCGTGCCGGCTTCCTGAGATGCAGCAGCAGCAGCAGCAGCAGCAGCAGCAGCAGCAGCAGCAGCAACAACAGCAGTAGCAGCAGCTGAACCGGTAGCATCACTGAAAAAAAAAATACATTTGAATACCGAACGTAAACGCAATAGTACAAGTGAATGTTAATAAAAATGGTCTTACCGACTCGAGTTTTGTTGTGATACTGATGAAGGTCCCAATAAGGCCTGACGTAACCTTTGGGAACTATAAAAAATAAACAGTAAGTCAGTCGAATGTTGTATTCTGTTTGTACTCGTTAAATAAAAAAAATGTTGTAATTTACCTTCGAACTCGTCGCTGCTCCTCACAGACTCTTTTATACAATCTATTATCGCTTCCACTCATTCTGTAAAACGTAACAAGAAAAATGTTGTATAGTAATTTGCTAACATAATAATGTGTGTGTGTGTAATGTCTAATATTAACGTAAAAATATAGTAAGTACTTACATGCAAATTGAAAAATTATAATGAATGTGATAATACTTATTATGACGAAATGCTTATATATACGTATATGCTTGGTAGGAGTCTGCTATAGACAAAGTCCCCTTACCCTCAAAGTGTTCACCACACACACACACACACACACACACACACACACACACACACACACACACACACACACACGGCTTGCATCCTGTACGTAACAAAGCCCCTCGCCATCACAAAGTTCACACGCTGCGATAACATATGGCTAGTCAGCGAATAAAATTAACTGCACATGTGCATAGTGTGGGAAAGTCTCAGTGGGAGTCGATTACATCCTGTTATAAATATTAACCATTAATGTCTAATCGTCTACCTCACCTCTCCTACCAATTGAAAATTAAATGAAAGTAAATAAATAAATTTTATATTTGCAATACAAGTTTATTATTACCATGAGTTACTGCTCTGTGTATCTTAGTCTCTTCATGTTAGGACTGGTATCGTCATTGGTTAACGCACGTTTACACACTCTGTAGTGTCCGTACGCGAGTGTAGTTACACCATCGTCCAGTACGTACCTCTTATCGTCATAAGGAGACAGGGAAAGTTTTGTTACACGTTGCGTGTACAGCTTATGACGATCGCTTCGTATACACTCGGCAGAGGTGAAAACTGTACGACTATCGAAAAGACACTCGCTGTATAACTGATGACGTAACCTTTTTTTTATTGCCGTTCTTGGAACACCTTTCGCCACCTTTTTGTCGGTACAGTCGGACAACAGGAGCGAGTAACATTTAGCTCTGAGTCCGACGAATTCCCTGATGGGTTTCCCATTAGTTTCATCCTTGAACTTCCCCACGACTTTTTTGTTGTCGTCGCAATGGCAAGGATGATCTGAGGGATAGTCCGACGTGTCGAAAAGGTGGAGATCCTCTTTCATATCCAAGTACACATCGTCAGTCTGTATGCTGTAAAGTAAACTGTCGGTATCAGTCATCAATAATGTTAATCGTTGTCCGTACTTGCTGACAGCGTACCGATAATGAAAATCGTACATTATCAATTTACTGACATCAAGTACTGTGAAACCAACATACACTGGACGGGAAAGGTATATAGTTCTGTTTCGTAAAGCCAATCCGACCAAGTCGTCGGTGTAGCGGATCATACGCTTTAGTCGTGGATTGGAAACAAGTTTCTGCAGCCGCCCTTTGGTAGAGACTAGTTGGAAGTCTATTCGTTTCCTTACGTTCTCCAGCGATTTACCATAGACAGCGTTGACCATCAGTTTGAAAAAATCTTTTTCAAAACTGTTGGTGGCTGCTGCTCTCTTTTGTGTGTTGAAATCGATAAACGGTTTCATCCACGCTTTCTGTTTAAAACTCAACACCCTATGGATCGCTTTCAATTTTAGACCAAGGTTCAGATACAACTTTAAATTTCGAAAATGAAGAACGTATTTTTGCTTATCGTCCAAAGTCGTTAGCAACTTGGGGACGGACGATGAGGGCGTTTCTGATCCGTTATACCCTTTTGTATAGTGTAGTCGTGTGTGAAGTCGTCGAGAGTACGGTGAAAGTATGTCAGGATTGACGCAGGAACGCACAGGTGCTAGTGGATAATCTGAGTGAAGATCATGAAGTTCGGATGGATAGTGTAGGTCGACCTCAAGTATGTAGCCCATGTCACTGTCATCACTCAGAGTACGTACGTCCAGTGAGTCGATCTCGTTACGATCGAGCCATCTAAAGTCACCGTAAGGGAGTGGCTGTGACATGGCTGCACCGTAAAGGTTGTTGCAGTCGGTGTACAATATGAAAGAGGTCGGCTTTGAAGCATCATACTGATCAGCGATTAGCGGGTTGTTGGCCTTGGCATAGCGGTTGGGTACCATGCTAACACCACCGCGAACGGCTGATTCAATAAAAAGATGCTGATCTATATCCGTCAACAGTTCCAGTCGCACACCGGTCATCTTTAACATCGCGTGCCAAGCAACGCCGGGAAGCGAGTAAAGATGAGCCGGATCAATCTGGTAGTACCGTATGGCCATCTCACGAAACGCCTCGAAGACGTCAGCCAGCAGCAGTACATCTGTTTTAAGATAAAGATCGTGATAATCACCCAGCGTGCGGATTCCGAAAGTCTGCCACACATTCTGTGCATGTGCGTAATCTTCGTCCAACACGGGTGATTCACTCAGCCTATTGAAAAAGTGTTCGCGTGCGGGCAGACATGTTTCGTCGAAATTCTCGCTACCTGTCATGTAATCGTAAGGGTACACCCCCTTACGTAAGAGTAGCTCGAAGTGTTCTTCGAAACATTGCTTTGTTAAAGCGAAATCCGCACCGCTCGCGCGCAAGTTTCCAACAAGTGTATCCAAGGACGTGTTCAAAAATTGTAACGTGTCTACGAAACGTAGGGCACCCAACGTGACTGATACGAAGCGTTCACTAGTGGTAGCGATACAAGTGAGAGTTTCATCATTGTATTTACCCAACCCTTGTATCAAGTGATGTGCGTCGTAACCTCGTAAGTTATGGAAAAAGACAGGAATATGTTGGGCGGACTTGGAGTTGAGGTTACATACGTTGTGAGCTGCGCCAAGGTATCGTCCAGTCAGATGACAATGGTTGCGCACCTTGTCGTCATCAGTCAGCAGTTTTTCGCAGAGATGGCATACGACAGCATTCGTGAAAGATAATACGTCACGATCACTCATAGTCATAGGGATATTGGTACGCATGATCCTGTACAGTTCATGCTCTTCATCGATTAGTCTATCTAAAAAGGTTTCTATCACGTTCACACCGCGATAAACGACCTGTGGTTTGAAAATGTTGCCCTCGTGGTCGACTATGAGGTAGGAAAAACCTGAAGGAAGATGTAACGACTCTGTTGTGGTGGACGATGTGTGTGGAGGAGCATCACAACGATGGCAAGGTACAATGAACGATTCAAAGTCTGCATATATAGCGAAAGGGACTTTATGACAGTACGTGTAATTTTTGAAGTACATAACCTTCTCCTTCTCTTTCGTTGGTAAACGAATTCTTTGTTCACCATACGGTGAACAACGAGGGACATGTTCACTAAGGAGTCGTTCTTCACAGAATCTATGCAGACAGTAGTTGCAATAGAAAGAACGTCCGTTGTGTTTGGTTAGTGAAGATAGTAAGCGGCTAATATTTTTTATTAAACAGTAATGTTTTCGGTCAGCGGTGGTGAGAAGTAATAGATTAAAATGGTGTTGTCTGTCACTGAAAGGAGTTATTCTTAGCGGGTAAATTTCATTTTCTTCGTAACCAAAAACATTTATAGAAATGTCAGAATTGTCTCGTTCGAACTTCACAATATCGCATAGGCGGGTGGGATAAGTTATACCAGAAGTGGTGATACTGTGAATATGTGATTTGTATTTGGATACACGCTCGCTGTCTCTGTGTTGTGGAAACAGTGCGGCCAACACTGACCATATAAAACACATTTGATCGCCTGTATTGTTTACATTGATGATGGATTTAGTACAAGACAATTCAGGAGGTGTACGGATGAAACTGGAGGCGGCCAGCGGTTGGTATCGTGAGAGAACGAGTTCTAACGAGATTATATGATCCAACGCCCAACCGCTACCCTCACGAGTGAATTTATAAATCGATTCGATGATTTTTTCGTACGAAGCTTCTAAACGTTCAGGCAATACGTTCTGATCAGCGATCAATGTCGTATGACATCGTCCATGAAAATAGCCTTCACTCGTCACTTCTTCGTCCTCGTTCGTGTCGGCATTTACAATGTACTTGACAAATCTCGCTTTTAGCGCTATATGCCACTTTATAGTAAGCAAACGTGTCAGTTCGTTTAGAATGTCCGTACGTAACATATCGTGAATTTCATCGAAAAAGGTAATGACATCGTTGACACATTCTTCTTCTTCCTCTACAAGAGGTGTGTAAACGTACGACACCAACGAGCCACGCAACGAATGTTTACGATCAACAGAAAACGTCTGCATTGTTAGAATAACGATAAAAGCAAAATCAATTACTTGCTCACTTGAAGAACATTAGAATACTGATACAAAGTTAGAAAATAAGTAACATTTTATAAGCAGTGCGTGAAAGTTAGCCTGCACGAGACTCGAAGGTGAACGCAGGCAGCGATCACCGCTCCACTTATACTATCTATGATGAGTGCGTGCGCAGCTATCTGTTCCCACTACTGTGCTTTATTTCATACCGACCAATTGACGACAGCAATCCCCACTACGATTGCGCGCGCAGCTACCACTGAGGAAGTGAAATGCAGCGCAACAAACCAACATTCTTGCTTCAGATATGGACGTGCACACATATTCTTTTGCAAGCCGATTAAAAAGCTTTTATAACATCCATCGTCGAGGTAACATTAAATTTTACGTGCGTAAATTTCCGAATACGAACGTGAGATTTTTTGATCTAGCCAAAGCCGGGTTTATTTATGAAGGCGATGATGATGTTGTAAGATGCTGCAATTGTAAAATACGAATTATGGATTGGATGGCGGGTGATGATCCTGTCCAAGTCCATAAGGCGTCAATGCCTACATGTAGTTTCGTTCGTGAACACTTGTAGAAGTCGACGCACGCAAAAACGGCTCTTTTCAGAGCCAACATAAACTCATGTACAAACATACCCGTTTGGGTAGTACTAGTAGTACTCTGTGTTAGTACTATACTAGTACTAATAGTACTATATATATTACTATTACTAGTACTACTACTAAATGTGTGTACACAATTCAATGTCTGACTGATGGCGTCAATGATAAAAAAATAAAACAAAAGATTTCATAAAAATTATACCTATTAAATATCATGACAATTTCGAAGCTGTATCACTTGCATCGCAGATCGATGACACAATGGATGTTTATCGATACGATGATGGGAAACATTTCACACTAACAAAACCGTTACGAAGCACGATACGTTCCAACTTGTGTTCTATGTATTTTGTGAAGAAAAAACGGTTTTGTGGTAACTACTGTACACGTTATAAGTTTGGTGTTGACAAATATCACGGACGTTGTTGGCGTCACATTAAGAAACGTAGCGGTTATCTCCCGCCGATCGTGCTGTTGATGATAATCTCTGATCGTATACACAACAAATCACGATGGCTTCATTTTATCGAAGAGTGTGATCGAAACAATGTACCGATTGAACTCGTGGTTTATGAAAAGAATATGTTCAAGTGTACAGTACGTCACGCGTGGAATTTTATTTCACGTTTCCGACCGATTCCTGAACTGTATCACGCCGTTCAACGTGTTCACGGCTTACATGATTCACACGGACAAATGAACTATGCGACTGTCTACACAGACATGCTCGCCTACGGAAGTTCAATCCCACACGCTTTGTGTTGCATTGTCATTACAGAGCGCACTATTCCGATACGTACAGCGATTGAAATATACAGAAGCGCGATTATGATAGCACCAAAGTGCGCAGTGGATCCTAGCTACAACGTAAGTTTTGACGTGCGCTGCCCGCCATCTTCGTTACCGACACTTGCGAGAGGGAAACAGTTCACATTGGTGAACAACAAGGCGCAGGGATTGTTTTCAGTAGCCTTTCTGAAGGAATCATTGCCTACACTCCGCAAGTATTGTGAATACTTCGGTCTGCAGTATTCACATGAAAAAGGGTACACAGTGAAAGATCGACGTTTATACGAACAGTGGCAACGATGTACAGGTGCTATGGCAGACGAGTTTTGGTTGTTGAACTCGTATCTTATACACCTGCATATGGAGTCGAGAAGTCATCGTCCGATCATAGAACTCAAAGCTAAACACATGTGCGAGCATCTACCCGTAAACGATAACGTCATAGTCGCGGAAATGCATGAGTATCGTGCCAACGTTATACGCAGCGTCATGTTCAAAGACATGAATTCTGTCAAGACCGTAAGAGCGTTGGACATGAAACAACACACGCTCATGAGATATTACATCGGTATGAGTCTCGTGCGTAATGGACGTATGAAAATCAGTTTAGCGCATGTTTTAACGTACTTACGCAATCACAAGAAGAACGCGTTGTTTTTCCGTTCGGTCGAGATGATATAACTGGACGTGGAGTGGAAATCTTACTACAGTCACGCGATGGAAAGCAGACGTACCAGAACGTTACCGAGGAGAGTTACATTCAGCACTGAGTTAACGCTTTACCACGTTCCGACGTATTGTGAATCACGGTTCGTACGATATGAGAATGAAACGACAGGTGAAGAACATACAGCAGAGCGTTCGCAAGACTATCGCGAAGGAGTTGCACAGACCGGTAAGAAGGAATTTTCCGAGACGTGCGGTGGAGTTAAAGGGACTTCACGACTTGTACCAAGCGGACCTGGTAGAGATGATACCGCACGCGAAGGTGAACAAGGGATTCAAGTACCTTATGACAATCATTAACGCGTTTAGCAAGTACGCGTACGCTGTTCCGTTGAAAACAAAAACGGGCGTAGAGGTCGCACGAGCTCTGGAACCGATTCTTCGTGCTAATAAAATGAAATATCTGCAGACAGACAACGGGAAAGAGTACTATAACAGTAGCGTACAAAAATTGCTGAGCAGATACGGTATCACACTCTATTCCACGTATAGTGAAAAAAAGGCCTCCATTGTGGAACGTTTTAACCGTACGTTGAAAACGCACATGTATCGTGCGTTCAGTGAACAAGGTCATTATCGTTGGTTGGATATGCTGCCGGAACTAGTCAACACGTACAACAACAGTGTGCACAGAACGATTGGAATGAAACCGTGTCAGGTGAAAGAATCCAACGAACGTACAGTGCTACAAAGGATTCGTGTGAACACAGCGAGGAGCATCGTTTATAAACGACCGAAATTCAAAGTAGGCGATCGTGTGCGTATAAGCAAACACAAAATGACATTCGCCAAAGGATACACACCAAATTGGACAAACGAGATATTTCTCGTTCATTCGGTGCGTACCGGCAGCGTACCCATTACCTATTCGCTAAAGGATCATACAGGAGAAGTGTTGAAAGGTGGTTTTTATGAACATGAAATCAGTAAATCGAACGTTGGTGACGTGTACTTGGTAGAAAAGATTGTACAACGTAAAGGCGATCGTGTAAAAGTCAGATGGTTAGGATTCGATGGTAAACACGATTCGTGGATACACAAGAAGAACTTGCTATAACAACTATTCGACTCATGGAAATAGAACCAGTATGCATCGATACGTTATGATGACAACATGCACGCTGTGTACAGTGTAAAAGACATTGTGTCACATCCTGGTTACGATGAGTACATCGTGAACACGACTGCAAACGACGTTGAACGCATGCGTAGGATCTTGACAGTGCACGAGTACTGGCAACGGGTTATCAATCGTGTGAAGAAATTCCGTCTTAACGAAATAGTACCAAGTGGTACCGGATTCGATCACTACAAAGAATGTGTTTGGTCGGATCCGAACTGTGAAACGGGTCCGGACACTTGTGTATGCAGTTACATATCTACCGACTGCTGCAATATAGTGCGACTATTAAATAGACTGTGCACGGAACGTCAACATGAAAATATTGCAACAAGCGCACAGATTAAAAATAAAGGACGTGGACTATTCGAAATTGTGCGGCGATGGTGGTGGGGGTGGTTGTGGCAGAAAAAAACGTAAACACGGACGTCTTCTGCCCGATACCGTTCGTTCGATCATCTGCGGACCTTCTGCGTGCGGGAAGACAAACGTCATGTTCAACCTGTTGTTCGATGTAAACGGATTAAGATTCGCGAACTTATACGTGTTTTCTAAATCACTATTTCAACCTAAATATCAGATGCTGGAGACCTTGATGACACAACTTTCCAACGAAGGAATGGGTTATCACGCCTACAACGATAACGAAGAGGTACCGCCTCCCGACGAGGTCGATCCTGATTCTATTATGGTGTTCGATGATGTGTCTTGTGAAAGACAACACAATATACGCAAGTATTTCTCTATGGGACGTCACAGCGGTGTGGACGCGTTTTACCTTTGTCAGACGTACAGTCAAGTGCCAAAACAGTTGGTTCGTGATAATGCCAATCTAATAGTATTGTTCAAACAGGACGATCGCAACTTGAAGCATGTGTATAACGATCATGTCAACACGGACATGAAATATGACACGTTTAAGAACATGTGCGCTGAAGCGTGGAAAGATCGTTATGGCTTTCTCGTTGTGGACAAGGATTCTTCTATCGACACCGGTAGGTACAGAGTCGGTTTCGATCGTTTCATAGTAGTCGCACCTAACGATTAAACAAAAAAAAATTGTCAAAAGTTTAGCTAAATACACGTGTCCTGCTGTCAACGACTTTAGTTGTCGTACTACCGTTTATCGAGATGGATGACAAGAAAAAACGATTAGCACGTGATATCGACACGATCAGTGATGACATACGGAAGAAATACCGTGCGTTAAAACATGGTATTCGTGAAGAAGAAGCAACGTTATCCAAAAGTTACAAACCGATTCTGGAACCGTTACAAAATATTTCACAAGCATTGCTTGAAAAGAAACGTAAAACAACAAATGAAAAGCCGATAAGAGTGAAAAAAATGAAACAAGAAGAAGAGGAAGAAGAAGAAGAGGATCCATTAGATGCAATTAGTAAGAGCGATGTAGGAACACCACTTCGTTCCCGAACGAAACCGTCTTTCCTGAAAACACCCGTGATAGCCGAAACATCAGGTGATGACGATGAGGACGATCCTAGTCAAAACATTGAAAAAATGTTAGACACACCGGAAGGAAGACGTGAAGCGCGTAGATATTTTCAGGACAAATACGACAGTGAATCGTTAGCGAACAAGTACATGCGTATGATCGTTTCGTCCGAACGCGATCGTCTGATGGACTATACGTACGGTGTAAGACATGAAAACGGAAAATGGATGATTGGTGATTCACAGTTCGAAATCGATAAGGACGATACGATTCTTATCAACGGTAAACGATACAAAGGTACCCCCGGACTCTACGAACTTGTATTCATGAAGCATCCTAATGAAAATATTTACAAGGAATCAGATCTGAAAACGTACAAAGATATACTGCGTAACACCAACGCGCATAAGCAGTATTACTTAGCGAACGCACAGGTGAACGCGAACAGAGGTGTAAAGTATAAACGAATAATATCGCAACTGTTTCCATCGAAACGTACAGGACAGGGGCATAATAATATTGATACATCGTATATGACGCTAACGAGAAAAAAAGACAAAATCGATTACGTGCACTGGGACGATCCGAACGAACTGGTGGACAGATTGCGACTGTTAATAGCATCACAACGTGTTGGAAACAGTGGGCACACGAACGAAATCGTCTCCATAGTGGAAGAACTACGTGAAGCAGACATAATCGTATAACAAGAGCGGTATATATCATCTGACATTAGCAGCAGCAGCATGGAATCGATCTTAAAGGACTCGTTAATGCCGTGTGCTCCCTATTCGATTCTGAAAGCCGATAAAGTATAAATAATACTGTCGTACACGCACCGGGGGACATTCCACGATTGGTTGTGACAACATGGATATCGTGCTACTGTTTATTATTGCGTGCACAAGCGCCGTCGTCGTCGCATCGACCGTTAACGCTAACGATGTAGATTTCGCTATAGATTATTTGGTGCGATACGGATACGTGCCCGACGATAGTTTACGACTCACGGACAACACTACCATCGATATGGACGCCTACCTTCGCACGTTTCAAGTGAATTACAATTTAACCGTAAATGGAGAATTGAACAATGAAACGATGAATCTGATGCGTGCGCGGAGATGTGGTAACGAAGATTTCGTGTCGTACACCTTACGAACGCCGTGGGCCAAGAAACGTCTGTCGTGGCGATTCTTTCACGGTAGCGTCAGCGCTATAGAAGCGTCGCGACAAGCGTTCGCTGTGTGGCAGAAACATTCGAATCTGGAATTCGAATATCGACCCAACGACATAAACGCAGACATGGTTATCGCTATGAAATATTTTAAACACAGGTGTCTGACTTCCAGGTGCACGATCTGCGGGTACGATTTGGACGGACGAGGAGGTATACTCGCTCACGCTTACTACCCGCCCGATTTACCGTATAACACTACTGAAATACATATGGACTACTACGAGTCGTGGAATTATACAAACGCAACCGAAATACCGGACGATCAGACCAGTTTTCTTCAGGTGCTAACGCACGAAATCGGACACGCGTTAGGACTGTCTCATTCCCTCGAGAGGGATTCGATCATGTACCCGTTCTACGTACCACGCTCGGACGGACCGTTCGACCTGAGAGACGACGATATAAGAGGCATTCAACGCTTGTACGGGAAGCCGCCGCCGCCGCCCGCTACGACGACGACGACAACGTCAACGTCGACGACGACGTCAACGACGACGACCGACCAAAATATACGTGGACTCGAAAATCATACCGAAGGATACGAATTCTAACCTAATGGTCGGCAATGTGCGGATAACACAGTTAGCTCCACCCATGAACAACAAGGACGCAGTGAATTTGGAATTTTTGAACCGACACACAATCACCGCGGTAAACGATGCTTATTTCAACGCGCAAGGAAAAACCATTCTAAACGTTGGCGACGGTGGCGCACGGGCCACAGATGCAGTGAACGCGCGTCAATTGGAGGACGTGAAGCGGTACGCGAAGAGCGAAACGTACAAACTCGCAAAAGTGTTCCAACATCGTTGGGAGAAAGTGGTATCGTATATCTATAAATTGCATACACGCGCAGCGCGTACTTCACTTGGTGCCGAAGAGGCAGACTTACTACTTATGAACAAGACGGAGACGAGCGTGTTGATTAGTGATCTGGACAAATCCAACAACGAGCAAGATTGGAGATCTCTTTATCGAGAGCAAACGAAACAGTAGTCATGTATGAACTACGTAGCCGTGTTGATAAAAAAAAAGGGGGGCGTGGTCTTATCGGAAAAATAGTTAAAAGCGCGGTACCATTCGTCGCGAAGTCAGTACCTACACTGATCAATCGAGCGGTGGACGTATTACCGGTAGAACTACATCTGCCTGGCTACAGGTTCTGCGGACCAGGAACGAAACTAGAGGAGAGATTGAGTCGTGGTGATCGAGGAATCAACGAGTTGGACGAAGCCTGTCGCGAACACGATATCGCTTACAGCAAGTACAAGGACAACGAACGACGAGGTATAGCGGATCGTGTGCTAGCCGGTAAAGCGTGGGAACGAGTTAAAGCTTTGAATTCAGGCATCAGTGAAAGAGCGTACGCAGCAGCCGTAGCAGCAGCAATGAAGGCGAAATCTGCGTTAGGCAGCGGGCTATGCTGTAGTGGTGGTGGTGGTGTGCGTAAACGTCGACGTCGCACCAGACGACGCAAGCCGGTTCGACGCACGATAATCAGGAAGAGGAGGAGGACGACGACGACAACAGGGACAGGAAAACGACGAAGAAGGAGTGGTGGTAAAAAGGCTTCAGGACTCTATCTTCGACCGTACCGAAAAAACTAATCAAAATACCCGTGCGTCCATTGTCCGATAATGATCTTTATGAGTACACGAAACGATTGCGTATACCCTATTTCAGAGGTGTGTACATGCGCGACGCACTTCCTAGTACATCACCGTGGGTGAACGAAAGTGCGATCGTGAATCTGGACGATGCTAGCGGACCGGGCACGCACTGGGTATGCTACAAGAAGCGAGGCGACAGAGTCTGGTACTTTGATGGATTCGGCAATCTACGTCCACCTGTCGAGCTAATGCGGTACTTTGGATCGAACGTGACCGACGTTCATTACAATTACATGCGAAAACAACCGTCGGATACAGTCATCTGCGGACATTTATGTTTAGAGTTTTTGACATCGAACGATCAGTAAACTACAAGATGTCTTCGCTTACGGTCACCGTCACAGGAACGGATCCGAGCGCACTGGTTTGTGACTTTTTTCCACCGCTTGAATTGACGGACGGTGAATGGTACGCAGGACTGCTGGACTTTACCACGTACAACTCTATACCGAACGTGGAGAGTGGAAAAAACAATGTCTTTCCTGTACTAAAGGGAGCACGTAAAACGTTAGAGCTTGTCAATATACCGACCGGTGTGTATGAAATCAGTGATATTGAAACATACCTGAAAAAAGAACTAGCAGACCCGAAATTTTCTCTACGACCCAACAACAACACATTGAAATGTGAAATTTATTGTTCATACGATATCGATTTCGGATGTACGGAACACACGATCGGTACCATGTTGGGTTTTTCCAAGAGCCGCAAGTTAGAAGCGTATATATTACACACGTCGGATGCGCCTGTAAACATTAACAAAGTGAACGTTTTGGAGATAAGGTGTAACGCTGTTCAAGGTTCATACAAGGCGGGTCGAAACGAGCATATATTGCACTCGTTCTATCCAACAGTTGAGCCAGGATTCAAGATAGTCGAAACGCCTAGAAACGTCATTTATTTTCCGCTTAACGTACTACACTTGCGTAACGTTACAGTGTCCGTACACGATCAGGACGGTGATATTGTGAATTTTCAAGGGGAAGTCATCACCGCACGTATACATTTGAAACGTGTGTAGTAATCATGGGAATTTATTTCACCGAAACCTCCATGAAGAGCGGAGGTAGCGACGGCTTGCACTGCAAGATAAAAGAGGACAACACTTTTGGAAAAGGTATCAGTAGACGTTCGTCGTTGACACGATTAACAGCAACTAACCGACGCTACCTGATTTCACTAGGATTCAAACTCAAGAGAAACAAGTAACATGACGGACAGCGGTATAGTCTTATCGGTTGAACGTCGACCGTTCTTTGAAGACAACATCACACATTATGAATATCATCCTCATGCACCGTACGCGTCGGCGTCACGATATGGAAATAATGATGAGATACGCATACCTATCCTGCAACAGGAAGTCTTCACTTTACCGATGGAAAGTTTCCTGTACGTTGAAGGCAAGTTGAGCAAAAAAACCACTGCCACTGGTAATGTGAACGTGAAAATGATAAACAATGCGATTGCGTTTCTCTTCGAAGAAATCCGTTACGAATTGGCCGGCGTGGAAGTAGATCGTACCAAGAGTGTTGGCATCACATCCACTATTAAAACCATACTATCTGCCAGCAAGCAGGACATTGTTTCGATGCAAAATGCCGGTTGGGTTGCTCCTACAGCTGACGAGCTAACACCATCTGGTAAAAATAATGAATTCAACTTTTGCATACCGTTGAGGATGCTGATGGGATTTGCTGAAGATTTCACACATGTTATTTTAAACATGAAACAAGAACTGATACTATTACGCACTTCCACTGACGTTAACGCTCTGTTCTCGTCTACGGATGCGCCCGCTAACGCTGATATAGAACTAACAAAAATCTCTTGGATGATTCCGTTCGTGTATGTGAACAATGAAGTACGGATACGATTATTGGATATCATACGCAAAGACCTACCACTATTCTTACCGTTTCGTAGTTGGGAACTGCACGAGTACCCGGTTTTACCAACGACTGACAGACAGACTTGGACAGTGAAAACAACTACACAACTGGAGAAACCGCGGTACGTGATACTCACCTTCCAGACCAGCAGAAAGAATAATCTGAAAAAACATGCCGGCGAATTCGATCACTGCAATGTGACAAATGCGAGACTCTTTCTGAACGACAAATACTACCCGTACGATAACCTGAACCTGGATATCGATAACGGACGTTATGCATTGCTGTACGACATGTATACACGATTTCAAAAGTCATACTACCACAGAAGTCAACCCAACGTACTTCTAACGCCTACTGAGTTCATAGCAAAAGCACCGTTATTCGTCTTCGATTGTAGCAGACAGGATGAGTCGCTCAAGTCTTCACCAGTCGACGTCAGATTGGAATTCGAGTCATCGAGCAATTTCCCCGCTCAGACCGCGGCCTACTGCTTGATACTGCATGATTCGCTCAACGTGTACACTCCGTTATCCAACACAGTGCGCAGACATAATTAAACATTTACTATAAATTATTGTTTTTTTTTTTGCTGTAAATATAATGTTGCTTTTTAGAATGTAATGTATGTGTTACATGTATGCGATTTTTATTTAAAAAATGTAATCAATTTTTATGTATTTGCTGTAAATAGAATGTAATGTATGACTTACATGTATGTAATTTTTTATTAAAAAAAAATGTAATCATTTTTCATGTATTTTATTTTGTGGAGGGGGAAACGATTATCCTCTTCTTCCTATTTTTTTTTGCTCAGTGTTTCATCAACACGACTCGCGAGAGGACGCACAAGATGCTTTCACACGATTTCGATGATGATGATACCAAACCCAAGAACGACCGCTATTTCAAACAATGCGGTGAAGCGACAGCAACAACAATCAAGTCCTTATCACCAGACGATAAAGAAGTGCAAGTCATCTTAATTCAAAAAATCACATCTCCGTACCCGCGTTACAGAAGCTTGGAAAATCGTTTAAAGAGTTTTAAAGAATGGCCTGTATCGTTAACGATAACACCTAAAGAATTATCAGAAGCGGGTTTCTTTTACACTGGATGCAACGATAGAGTGATTTGTTTTTGCTGTGGAGGCGGATTAAACAAATGGGAACGTGGAGAATATGCTTGGATGGAACACGCACGTCATTTCCCTGCGTGCTCTTACGTAATGTTAATGAAAGATAAAAATTTTATCATCAAGGCACTGGGTATCGTTACCGAAGCGCAAGCACCAACAGCAATAGCGACAGCAGAGAACGAACAACACGTCGACACTATCAAGGAGAATATAAAAAACATAGAAGGAAGCTCTAATCGTGATACAATGTGCAAAGTCTGTTACGCACAGAACGTGGAAGTTGTACTTATTCCCTGTCGACATTTTATCACATGTGTGAATTGCGCCATAACCCTACATACTTGTCCTATATGTAGAACCACATGCACCGCTTACATGAGAGCGTATTTCTAGTTCATTTTCACACCTTAATTTAATCGATTAGTGAACACAAGGTTTGAAAATATATGCTGCCGTGGCAAAAGTGTTTAATCCAAGTCCACTAATATCGCATACCTCAGTGTTTGAACAGCACGCGTTGAAGACGGACGCATGGAGCTGTTATCTCCCTACCAGTACATACGCTGTAGTGAATTAAAGCACACAATACTATACCCTATAGACATTTTTGTATACAACATTTTGACCTGTAAATTTGTTGCACTGATCCGTGACGAAAATATAAGGTACAAAATAAACGTTCCAAAAAAATTCTTTACGAGCGTTTCACAACATACAACGTGTCTGTTTCGTAAGACGGACGGATCTGCAGCGTTCTTAGTAACACCAAACACATTATTTATAACGAAAAAAGGATGTGCGAGGATAATCTAGCAGTCATCCTTGACTTTCACTGTTTCATCGACAACGATGGAAACGAACTCGTTAAGGAACTATCCATTATGGATGTCACTGCATTTGCCAGCAGACATTGGATATTTTCACCTCCAGCAAACATGATTGTTTCGAATCATAAACATGCGAGGACAAACAGATGGTTAACAGAGCATTATCATGGACTAGCGTGGACGGACGGGGACACATCGTATGAACATCTTGTGCCGATATTAGAAAAATATACATTTCCTTTTAAATTTGTGTTCGTAAAAGGATTGCAAAAAAAAAAATTTCTACAGAAGCGTATCGTACATTTTAATATTATAAATTTAGAAGATTTCGGTTGTCCTAAACTCGATCAATTACAATCAATACATGGAACAGTCTGTCTCGTGCACCACTTACTTCCAGAAATATGTACAAATACTAGAGTACACGCTTTACGCGAGTGGGTTGTATCAGATTTTAGAGTAATCAATATGTTTCTAATAAATTACTAATTGAAAACATTATTGTTTAGCGCTTACGTAAAACAAATTAACCTTTCTGACGATTACATCACTCTGTATAGTCATATAAAAAAAATTAGATTCACCGACATGTTCTAACACGCATGAGTGCTGTTAATTAAATCATTCTGTCTATTCATAAAAAAAATAACCGAGTCGTCTCCTCTTCCCCGCCTACCCATCGAGTCGTGAGAAGTCAAGTCGTATCCTGTTCACACGGATAAAAATAAACGCTTACTGTACGATAAAAAATTTAGCTTCAGCAACATGTTCTAACACGCATGAGTGCTGTTAATTACATCATTCTGTCTATTCATAAAAAAAAATAACCGACTCGTCTCCTCTTCCCCGCCTACCCATCGAGTCGTGAGAAGACAAGTCGTATCCTGTTCACACGGTTAAAAATAAACGCTTACTGTACGTTATGTAGTTCCCCCTCTCTGGTTCCACCTCCACAACTACCTCCCTATTTATTCCGCTGTGTGCGAGCGTTATTCGTTCAGTCCTTGAGAGACGCGCGAGACAAATATAAAATTCTTTATTTTAAAATGGCATCATTCACTGAAAAATTTGCAACTATTAGCGCAATTGAATATAAAAAAATAAAAGAATTAATAATCGGTGTAAAATATCCGATAGAAGAAATGCAGAATATAGACGCGAAGTACGGGAAAGCCGTACTCGTCACTCTTCAAGATTATAAAGACCCTAAACTAAAATATCGCGTATATCTACCTAAAAGATACGCGAGCGTTTTCGAAGATGATGAATTAAAAGATTTAGTACCGTGTTCGCTGCATCTAATTTTTCGTGGAGAAAAGGATAGAGCGTACATAGTAGAAATTGTACAGTAAGACCGAATGGACATACTCACTTACCATGTATAATTTTCATTGTAAATACACATAATTGTCATTAGCTGCACGTACAATTATATATTAACATGTACTTAGTTGTATTTTAATTTATAATATATTGTGCTTACACATATATTTCATTTAATTTAATTATATTTAATTATCAATGTATTTACTGTATATCTAGATAATAAAACAAGGCTTACATGGTGTACATTTTAGAGTAAGCCTGGATAGACATTTTCAAAATTAACAAATATATTTGTTCAAAATTGTCATTGCACACGTACACAAATAGTAAATATAATGTGCTTAAACTTATTTATTTTAATGTAATTCAAAACAATTATTGAAACAATTACAAATAATAAATTATTATGCGTAATAAATTTATAAATTAAAATCTAATTTGCTTACACATAATATAAATGTATGCAAATGTATTTATTAGTTTTACTTATTTGTAATTCATACACAATTGTCACACATGTTTACATATTAATTTTTGTCATTACTGTGTACGTCATCATATTTTAATTTGTAATTACTTTATTTAGATGAATATTGTACACAAATGTCATATTGTATATGTTTACATATTATGTATTTTGTACTTGTCACCACTGTTTACTGTTACATAATATTTATTTTAAATTGTAATATATTTTGATTACTTGTATTTTAATTAAATAATATTGCTTTAACATTTTTATTCTATATTTATTTCACAAATCCTTGAAAGATTAACACTAATTATCACTCAATATACAAGCTAAAAGAAATGTTGCGCAATGTGCATTCATGTGTTATTACATATAACTAATTTAAAAAATCAATATTATTAAACAATAATTGCTTGATTAGAAATTACAAAAATTATTTTAAAATAAAACTTACCTTGTACGAGCTCTAGTTGAGAATTGCTTGATTATATTATATTTTAGAAATTAAAAAATTATTTAAAAATGAAACTTACCTTGTACGAGTTCTAGTTGAGTTACTGAATGTGAATCTCGTCGAACGAAAATTAAAATAATTATTTAAATAATGAAAATTATTTAAAAAAAAAAATGAAACTCACTCTGTACGACTGAATGTGAATCTTAACGAACGAAAATTAAAAAAATTATTAAAAAAATGAAAACTTATTTAAAAATGAAAAACTCACACTGTACGAGTTCTAGTCTCGTTGAACAATGTGATGATGTGAGCAATTCGTACAGCGTATATATACGCTATCTCAAGGATGAACGCGAAAGCAGCTGGTATCAACCAGAGCTGCTACACGTGCAGTCAAGGACAACCATTTAGCTTGGCTTTTCTGTTTCGACGACAAAAAAAACCTAGAGCTACTACACGTGCAGCCAAGGACAATCACTTAGCTTGGCTTGGCTTTCTGTTTCACACAATAATTTATGTACGGTCATCACTTCGTTCACACACACATTAACAAATGCGCAGACAGCTGGAGCCCAATTAAAATATTACATCACCAACGACTTGTGTTCTTCAAATTATGTACGGCTATTAAAGCCTCAGCTCTCACGCTTTGATAATAGATGGCTAGACAATTACATCATCACCAGCATGTGTACATATGCTCAGATAGCCAATTATTATTCATTAGTTAGTCAACGGCTAGGGTTCTGTTATTAAACAAATGGATGTACGCACACACAAGCGCGCACAGACAGCTGGAGCCCAATTAATAATATTACATCACCAACGACTCGCGTTCTTCAAATTATGTACGACTAATAAAGCTTTCGTTCACACGCTTTGGTAACAGATGGGCACACTTTTCATATAATGTTTTATTTTCTGTATATTGTATCCGTATATATATATTGTATTTGTAATTTTTTTTCGGTATATATATTGTATATAAATATGTAAATTTTTTGAATTTGCTTAGTTATTTCTTTTCTTTTCAACTATCCTTTTTCCTTCTATCATGCATGTTTTATAAGTGAAGTGTCAATCAAAACAATTACACCACAATAGCCAGCCAACAAGAGTTTCACATCGATGCTGTGCACATTTTTTGTATTTTTACAATATATACTTACCACAAAAGCACACATTCAAATTTACAGTTCATGAGTTGGCAACAATGGTGGCAGTGTAAACATATACAAAACCTGTACACTATAACACCGAGCCGTGGCCGTTGACAACGTCGACGTGGCAGTGTAAACATATACTAAACCCGTACACTATAACACCGAGCCGACAACGGCAGTGTAAACATATACAAAACCCGTACACTATAACACATGCACGAGCCGACAACGTGGCACAAGTTGACAACGTCGACGCTTTTCCAACATGGCCGCCGGAAAAACAAAACATATACCCAAACCATACACTATAACACACCACGATCCGACAACGTGGCCCAACCTTAACCAGCACACACGCACAATCCGACAACATCACAGCTTTCCCAACATGGACACCAGCCGCGGCCATGTTCGCCGTTCGCCCTTCGCCGTCGTCGTTGACGTCGTCATCGTCGCTGGGCGGCGGCCTGGCTTGATCCCCGCCAGTCGTGGTCGGGTCGTCGTCCATTTTGTCACCGAACGGCGGCCACGCCTCCGCCAATCAACGCACACGGAACCACGCAAAATGGACGACGACGACAACATGGCCGAACGCCGACAACATGGCCGACAACTTCGGTACGCCCATCGAGGTCACGTGGGACACACCACTACCCCCCCGGTCCATCATAACCTCTGCACATGACGACACGCTGCGCCGGAAGTCTACCCCCACCACAGGGATTTTTGAATTTCGCGCCAAAAGGGGGGGCTGTGACGTCACTTCCGCGTTAGAACTCTCATTCTTACCCTACTACGGGCCTATCTCGGAGTCCGTCCACGGAACCAGGGCAGTCTTAGGACGGATCTCGCAAAAAACGGCCGGGCTTCGGAGAGCCTTCCGTACTCCGGGGAGGTCTCTGACAAAGTCCTAGCGCGGGAGTTCAACCGGTCTGGATGCCGGAAAAAGCAGGCGATGGCCCAGCATAGGTGGAAGCCTCCCGCATAGAGAATAGCGCAGGAGTCGTAAGACGGTCCTTCCCCGGAGTCCGTCCACGGAACCTGGGGTGTCTTAAGGCAGATATCGCGAAAAACGGCCGGGCCGTAGTCCCAGCTCCTCCCCAAGCATGTCGACGGCTTTTTTATATACATATAAACTTCGAATATAAGAATCTACATATTGCACTCAGAATCATGTCGACGACATTCCCGGGTTTCGGAGAAACTTCCAAACCCCGGGAAGGTCTCTGAACAAGTCCTAACGCGGGAGATCGATCGGCCTTTATGCCGGAAAAAGAAGTCGATGGCCCAGCATGAGTAGAAGCCTCCCGCATTGAGTATAACGCGGGAGTCGTCCGACGGGCCTTCCCCGGAAGCCGTCCACGGAACCCGGGGTGTCTTAGTGCGGATCTCACGAAAAACGGCCGGGCCATAGTCCCAGCTCCTCCTCCAGCATGTCGACGGCTTTCCCGGTCTTCGGAGAATTTTCCGTACCCCGGGGAGGTCTCAGACAAAGTCCTAGCGCGGGAGATAACCAGCCTGGATGCTGGAAAAAACAGGCAGTGTCCCGGAATAGGTAGAAGCCTCCCGACAAGGGAATAACGCGGGATTCGTCCGACAGGCCTTCCCCGGAGTACGTCCAAGGAACCCGGGGAGTCTTAGGTCGGATCTCGCGAAAAACGTCCAGGCCAGAGTTCCAACGCCTCGCTCGGCATGTCGACGGCTTTCTCGAGCTTCGGAAAACCTTCCGTACCCCGGGGAGGTCTCTGAGAAAGTCCTAGCGCGGGAGTTCGACCGGCCTGGATGACGGAAAAAGCAGGCGGTGACCCAGCATAGGTAGAAGCCTCCCTCATAGATAATAAGGCTGGAGTCGTCCGGCAGGCCTTCCCCGGAGTACGTCCAAGGAACCCGAGGAGTATTAGGTCGGATCTCGCGAAAAACGGCCAGGCCAGAGTTCCAGCGCCTCGCTCGGCGTTTCCACGGCTTTCCCGGGCTTCGGAACACCTTCCGTACCCCGCGGAGGTCTCTGAGAACGTCCTAGTGCGGGAGTTCGACCGGCCTGGATGCTGGAAAAAGCAGGCAGTGTCGCGGCATAGGTAGAAGCCTCCCGCGTACGGAATAGCGTGGGAGTCTTCCGACGGGCCTTCCCCGGAATTGGTCCACGGAACCATGTGGGTCTTAGGACGGAACTCGCGAAAAACGGCCGGGCTATAGTCGCAGCTCCTCCCCCAGCATGTCGACGGCTTTTTTATATACATATAAACTTTGTATATATGAATCTACATATTGCAGTCAGAATCATGTCGACGACTTTCCCGGTCTTCGGTGAACCTTCCTTACCCGGGGAGGTCTCTGACAAGTTGCTAGCGCGGGAGATCGACAGGCCTGGATGCCGGAAAAAGCAGGGGGTGACCCAGCATAGGTGGAATCCTCCCGCATAGAGAATAGCGCAGGAGTCTTAAGACGGGCCTTCCTCGGAGTCCGTCCACGGAACCCGGGCTGTCTTAAGGCGGATCTCGCGAAAAACGGCCGGGCCATAGTCCCAGCTCCTCCTTCAGCATGTCGACGGCGTTCCCGGGCTTCAGAGAACCTTCCTTTCCCCGTGGAGGTCTCTGTCAAAGTCCTAGCGCGGGAGTTAACCGGCCTGGATGCCGGAAAAAGCGGGCGGTGTCCCGGCATAGGTAGAAGCCTACCGACAAGGGAAAACTTTCCGTACCCCGTGGAGGTTTCTGAGAAAGTCCTAACGCGGGAGTTCGACCGGCCAGGATGCCGGGAAAAGCAGGCGGTGACCCAGAATAGGGCCTACCGTATAGAGAATAGCGCGGGAGTCGTCCGACGAGCCTTTCCCGCTGTCCGTCCACGGAACCAGTGGAGTCTTAGGACAGGTCTCGCGTAAAACGGCCTGGTCAGAGTCCCAGCTCCTCTCCCAGCATGTCGACGGCATTCCCGAGCTTCGGTGAACCTTCGGGTGTACCCCGGGGAGGTGTCTGTCAAATTCATAGCGCGGGAGTTCGACCGGCCTGGATGCTGGAAAAAGCAAGCGGTGTCCCGGAATAGGTAGAATTCTCGCGCGTACGGAATAGCGCGTGAGTAGTCCGACGGACCTTCCCCGGAGTCCATCCATGGAACCCTGGGTGTCTTAGCACGGATCTCGCGAAAAACGGCCAGGCCAGCATTCCAGCGCCTCGCTCGGCATGTCGACGGTTTTTGCGGGCTTAGGAGAACCTTCCGTACTCGGGGAGGTCTCTGGCAAGGTCATAGCGCGGGAGTTTGACCGGTCTGGATGCCGGAAAAAGCAGGCGGTGACCCAGCATAGGTAACAGCCTAACGTATAGAGAACTCCGGGGAGGTCTCTGACAAAGTCCTAGCGCGGGAGTTCAACCGGTCTGGATGCCGGAAAAAGCAGGCGCTGGCCCAGCATAGGTGGAAGCCTCCCGACAAGGGAATAGCGCGGAAGCCGTCCGGCAGGCCTTCCCCGGAGTGCGTCCACGGAACACGGGGTGTCTTTAGGCGGATCTCGCGAAAAACGGCCGGCCCATCGTCCCAGCTCCTCCTCCAGCATGTCGACGGCTTTCCCGGGCTTCGGAAAGCCTTCCATACCCCGTGGAGGTCTCTGAGAAAGTCCTAACGCCTCCAGCTGGAGTTCGATCGGCCTGGATGCCGGATAAAGAAGTCGATGGGCCAGCATAGAAGCCTCCCGTTCTCTGACTAAGTCATAGCGCGGGAGTTAACCGGCCTGGATGCCAGAAAAAGCAGGCGGTGTCCCGGCATAGGTAAGAGCCTCCCGCGTACGGAATAGCGTGGGAGTAGTCCGCCCCGTCCACGTAACCCGGGGTGTCTTAGGTCGGATCTCGCGAAAAAATGGCGGTCCAGAGATCCAGCGCCTCGCTCGGCATGTCGACGGTTTTTCTGGGCTTCGGAGAACCTACAGTACACCGGGAGGTCTCTGACAAAGTCCTAGCGGGGAAGATCAACCGGACTGGATGCTGGTAAAACCAGGCGGTGTCCCGAAATAGGTAGAATCCTCCCGCGTACGGAATAGCGCGAGAGTAGTCCGACGGGCCATCCCCGGAGTCCGTCCACGGAACCTGGGGAGTCTTAGCTCGGATCTCGCGAAATACGGCCAGGCCAGAGTTCCAGCGCCTCGCTCGGCATGTCGACGGTTTTTCCGGGCTTCGGAGAACCTTGCGTACCCGGGGAGGTCTCTGACAAGTTCCTAGCGCGGGAGATCGACCCTGCAGGATGCCGGAAAAAGCAGGCGGTGACCCAGCATAGGTAGAAGCCTGCCGTATAGAGAATAGCGCGGGAGTCGTCCGACGGGCCTTTCCTGGAGTCCGTCCACGGAACCAGGAAATCTTAGGACGGGACTCGCGTAAAACGGCCTGGTCAGAGTCCCAGGTCTCCCCCAGCATGTCGACGGCATTTTCGAGCTTCGGTGAACCTTCCGGTGTACCCCGGGGTAGGTGTCTGACAAATTCATAGCGCGGGAGTTCGACCGGCCTGGATGCTGGAAAAAGCGGGCGGTGTCCCGGCATAGGTAGAATCCTCGCGCGTACGGAATAGCGCGTGAGTAGTCCGACGGACCTTCCCCGGAGTCCGCCCATGGAACCCGGGGAGTCTTAGCATGGATCTCTCGAAAAACGGCCAGGCCAGCGTTCCAGCGCCTCGCTCGGCATGTCGACGGTTATTCCGGGGTTCGGAGAACCTTCCGTACTCGGGGAGGTCTCTGACAAGGTCATAGCGCGGGAGTTTGACCGGCCTGGATGCCGGAAAAAGCAGGCGGTGACCCAGCATAGGTAAAAGCCTAACGTATAGAGAATAGCGCGGGAGTCGTGCGACGGGCCTTTCCCACAGTCCGTCCACGGAACCAGTGGAGTCTTAGGACGGGTCTTGCGAAAAACGGCCGGGCTTCGGAGAGCCTTCCGTACTCAGGGGAGGTCTCTGACAAAGTCCTAGCGCGGGAGTTCAACCGGTCTGGATGCCGGAAAAAGCAGGCGCAGGCCCAGCATAGGTGGAAGCCTCTCGCATAGAGAATAGCGCAGGAGTCGTAAGACGGGCCTTCCCCGGAGTCCGACCACGGAACCCGGGGTGTCTTAAGGCGGATCTCGCGAAAAACGGCCGGGCCATAGTCCCAGCTCCTCCTTCAGCTTGACGACGGCGTTCCCGGGCTTCGGAGAACCTTCCTTTCCCCGGGGAGGTCTCTGTTAAAGTCCTAGCGCGGGAGTTAACCGGTCTGGATGCCGGAAAAAGCGGGCGGTGTCCCGGCATAGGTAGAAGGCTCCCGACTAGGGAATAGCGCGGGAGCCGTCCGACGCGCCTTCCCCGGAGTCCGTCCACGGAACACGGGGTGTCTTAATGCGGATCTCGCGAAAAACGGCCGGGCCATAGTCCCAGCTCCTCCCCCAGCATGTCGACGGCTTTTTTATATACATATAAACTTCGAATATATGAATCTACATATTGCACTCAGAATCATGTCTACGACATTCCCGGGTTTCGGAGAAACTTCCAAACCCCGGGAAGGTCTCTGAACAAGTCCTAACGTGGGAGATCGATCGGCCTGGATGCCAGAAAAAGAAGTCGATGGCCCAGCATGAGTAGAAGTCTCCCGCATAGAGAATAACGCGGGAGTCGTCCGACGGGCCTTCCCCGGAAGTCGTCCACGGAACCCGGGGTGTCTTAATGCGGATCTCACGAAAAACGGCCGGGCCATAGTCCCAGCTCCTCCTCCAGCATGTCGACGGCTTTCCCGGCCTTCGGAGAACATTCCGTACCCCGGGGAGGTCTCTGACAAAGTCCTAGCGCGGGACATAAGCGGCCTGGATGCTGGAAAAACAGGCGGTGTCCCGGCATAGGTAGAAGCCTCCCGACAAAGGGAATAGCGCGGGAGTCGTCCGACAGGCCTTCCCTGGAGTACGTCCAAGGAACCCGGGGAGTCTTAGGTTGGATCTCGCGAAAAACGTCCAGGCCAGAGTTCCAACGCCTCGCTCGGCATGTCGACGGCTTTCTCGAGCTTCGGAAAACCTTCCGTACCCCGGGGAGGTCTCTGAGAAAGTCCTAGCGCGGGAGTTCGACCGGCCTGGATGCCGGAAAAAGCAGGCGGTGACCCAGCATAGGTAGAAGTCTCCCTCATAGATAATAACGCAGGAGTCTACCGACGGGCCTTCCACGGAGTCTTACGGGAGTCTTACGGGAGTCCCGGGTTACGGGAGTCTTAGGTCGGATCTCGCGAAAGACGAGCGGACCAGAGTCCCAGCTCCTTCCCCAGCATGTCGACGGCTTTTTTATATACATAAAAACTTTGTATATATGAATCTACATATTGCAATCAGCATCATGTCGACGACTTTCCCGGGTTTCGGAGAATATTCCAAAACACGGGAAGGTCTCTGACCAAGTCCTAACGCGGAAATTCGACCGGCCTGGATGCCGGAAAAAGAAGTCGATGGCCCAGCATGAGTACAAGTCTCCCGCATAGAGAATAACGCGGGAGTCGTCCGACGGGCCTTCCCCGGAAGCCGTCCACGGAACCCGGGGTGTCTAAATGCGGATCTCACGAAAAACGGCCGGGCAATAGTCCCAGCTCCTCCTCCAGCAAGTAGACGGCTTTCCCGGTCTTCGCAGAACCTTCCGTACCCCGGGGAGGTCTCTGTCAAAGTCCTAGCGCGGGAGTTAACCGGCCTGGATGCCGGAAAAAGCAGGCGGTGTCCCGGCATAGGTAGAAGCCTCCCGACAAGGGAATAGCGCGGGAGTCGTCCGACAGGCATTCCCCGGAGTACTTCCAAGGAACCCGAGGAGTATTAGGTCGGATCTCGCGAAAAGCGTCCAGCCCAGAGTTCCAGCGCCTCGCTCGGCATTTCCACGGCTTTTCCGGGCTTCGGAAAACCTTCCGTACCCCGCGGAGGTCTCTGAGAACGTCCTAGCGCGGGAGTTCGCCCGGCCTGGATGCTGGAAAAAGCAGGCAGTGTCGTGGCATAGGTAGAATCCTCCTGAGTACGGAATAGCGTGGGAGTCTTCCGACGGGCCTTCCCTGGATTTGATCCACGGAACCAGGGGGGTCTTAGGACGGAACTCGCGAAAAACGGCCGGGCTATAGTCGCTGCTCCTCCCCCAGCATGTCGACGGCTTTTTTATATACATATAAACTTTGTATATATGAATCTACATATTGCACTCAGAATCATATCGACGACTTTCCCGGGCTTCGGATAACCTTCCGTACCCGGGGAGGTCTCTGACAAGTTCCTAGCGCGGGAGATCGACCGGCCTGGATGACGGAAAAAGCAGGCGGTGACCCAGCATAGGTAGAAGCCTGCTGTATAGAAAATAGCGCGGGAGTGGTCCGACGGGCCTATCTCGGAGTCCGTCCACGGAACCAGGGCAGTCTTAGGACGGATCTCGCAAAAAACGGCCGGGCTTCGGAGAGCCTTCCGTACTCCGGGGAGGTCTCTGACAAAGTCCTAGCGCGGGAGTTAACCGGTCTGGATGCCGGAAAAAGCGGGCGGTGTCCCGGCATAGGTAGAAGGCTCCCGACTAGGGAATAGCGCGGGAGCCGTCCGACGCGCCTTCCCCGGAGTCCGTCCACGGAACACGGGGTGTCTTAATGCGGATCTCGCGAAAAACGGCCGGGCCATAGTCCCAGCTCCTCCCCCAGCATGTCGACGGCTTTTTTATATACATATAAACTTCGAATATATGAATCTACATATTGCACTCAGAATCATGTCTACGACATTCCCGGGTTTCGGAGAAACTTCCAAACCCTGGGAAGGTCTCTGAACAAGTCCTAACGCGGGAGATCGATCGGCCTGGATGCCAGAAAAAGAAGTCGATGGCCCAGCATGAGTAGAAGTCTCCCGCATAGAGAATAACGCGGGAGTCGTCCGACGGGCCTTCCCCGGAAGTCGTCCACGGAACCCGGGGTGTCTTAATGCGGATCTCACGAAAAACGGCCGGGCCATAGTCCCAGCTCCTCCTCCAGCATGTCGACGGCTTTCCCGGTCTTCGGAGAACTTTCCGTACCCCGGGGAGGTCTCTGACAAAGTCCTAGCGCGGGACATAAGCGGCCTGGATGCTGGAAAAACAGGCGGTGTCCCGGCATAGGTAGAAGCCTCCCGACAAAGGGAATAGCGCGGGAGTCGTCCGACAGGCCTTCCCTGGAGTACGTCCAAGGAACCCGGGGAGTCTTAGGTTGGATCTCGCGAAAAACGTCCAGGCCAGAGTTCCAACGCATCGCTCGGCATGTCGACGGCTTTCTCGAGCTTCGGAAAACCTTCCGTACCCCGGGGAGGTCTCTGAGAAAGTCCTAGCGCGGGAGTTCGACCGGCCTGGATGCCGGAAAAAGCAGGCGGTGACCCAGCATAGGTAGAAGTCTCCCTCATAGATAATAACGCAGGAGTCTACCGACGGGCCTTCCACGGAGTCTTACGGGAGTCTTACGGGAGTCCCGGGTTACGGGAGTCTTAGGTCGGATCTCGCGAAAGACGAGCGGACCAGAGTCCCAGCTCCTTCCCCAGCATGTCGACGGCTTTTTTATATACATAAAAACTTTGTATATATGAATCTACATATTGCAATCAGCATCATGTCGACGACTTTCCCGGGTTTCGGAGAATATTCCAAAACACGGGAAGGTCTCTGACCAAGTCCTAACGCGGAAATTCGACCGGCCTGGATGCCGGAAAAAGAAGTCGATGGCCCAGCATGAGTACAAGCCTCCCGCATAGAGAATAACGCGGGAGTCGTCCGACGGGCCTTCCCCGGAAGCCGTCCACGGAACCCGGGGTGTCTAAATGCGGATCTCACGAAAAACGGCCGGGCAATAGTCCCAGCTCCTCCTCCAGCAAGTAGACGGCTTTCCCGGTCTTCGCAGAACCTTCCGTACCCCGGGGAGGTCTCTGTCAAAGTCCTAGCGCGGGAGTTAACCGGCCTGGATGCCGGAAAAAGCAGGCGGTGTCCCGGCATAGGTAGAAGCCTCCCGACAAGGGAATAGCGCGGGAGTCGTCCGACAGGCATTCCCCGGAGTACTTCCAAGGAACCCGAGGAGTATTAGGTCGGATCTCGCGAAAAGCGGCCAGCCCAGAGTTCCAGCTCCTCGCTCGGCATTTCCACGGCTTTTCCGGGCTTCGGAAAACCTTCCGTACCCCGCGGAGGTCTCTGAGAACGTCCTAGCGCGGGAGTTCGACCGGCCTGGATGCTGGAAAAAGCAGGCAGTGTCGCGGCATAGGTAGAATCCTCCTGAGTACGGAATAGCGTGGGAGTCTTCCGACGGGCCTTCCCCGGATTTGATCCACGGAACCAGGGGGGTCTTAGGACGGAACTCGCGAAAAACGGCCGGGCTATAGTCGCTGCTCCTCCCCCAGCATGTCGACGGCTTTTTTATATACATATAAACTTTGTACATATGAATCTACATATTGCACTCAGAATCATATCGACGACTTTCCCGGGCTTCGGATAACCTTCCGTACCCGGGGAGGTGTCTGACAAGTTCCTAGCGCGGGAGATCGACCGGCCTGGATGACGGAAAAAGCAGGCGGTGACCCAGCATAGGTAGAAGCCTGCTGTATAGAAAATAGCGCGGGAGTGGTCCGACGGGCCTATCTCGGAGTCCGTCCACGGAACCAGGGCAGTCTTAGGACGGATCTCGCAAAAAACGGCCGGGCTTCGGAGAGCCTTCCGTACTCCGGGGAGGTCTCTGACAAAGTCCTAGCGCGGGAGTTCAACCGGTCTGGATGCCGGAAAAAGCAGGCGATGGCCCAGCATAGGTGGAAGCCTCCCGCATAAAGAATAGCGCAGGAGTCGTAAGACGGGCCTTCCCCGGAGTCCGTCCACGGAACCTGGGGTGTCTTAAGGCGGATCTCGCGAAAAACGGCCGGGCCATAGTCCCAGCTCCTCCCCAAGCATGTCGACGGTTTTTTATATACATATAAACTTCGAATATATGAATCTACATATTGCACTCAGAATCATGTCGACGACATTCCCGGGTTTCGGAGAAACTTCCAAACCCCGGGAAGGTCTCTGAACAAGTCCTAACGCGGGAGATCGATCGGCCTTTATGCCGGAAAAAGAAGTCGATGGCCCAGCATGAGTAGAAGTCTCCCGCATAGAGTATAACGCGGGAGTCTTCCGACGGGCCTTCCCCGGAAGCCGTCCACGGAACCCGGGGTGTCTTAATGTGGATCTCCGGAAAACGGCCGGGCCATAGTCCCAGCTCCTCCTCCAGCATGTCGACGGCTTTCCCGGTCTTCGAAGAACTTTCCGTACCCCGGGGAGTTCTCTGACAAAGTCCTAGCGCGGGAGATAACCGGCCTGGATGCTGGAAAAAGCAGGCGGTGTCCCGGCATAGGTAGAAGCCTCCCGACAAGGGAATAGCGCGGGAGTCGTCCGACAGGCCTTCTCCGGAGTACGTCCAAGGAACCCGGGGGGTCTTAGGTCGGATCTCGCGAAAAACGTCCAGGCCAGAGTTCCAACGCCTCGCTCGGCATGTCGACGGATTTCTCGAGCTTCGGAAAACCTTCCGTACCCCGGGGAGGTCTCTGAGAAAGTCCTAGCGCGGGAGTTCAACCGGTCTGGATGCCGGAAAAAGCAGGCGATGGCCCAGCATAGGTGGAAGCCTCTCGCATAGAGAATAGCGCAGGAGTCGTAAGACGGGCCTTCCCCGGAGTCCGTCCACGGAACCTGGGGTGTCTTAAGGCGGATCTCGCGAAAAACGGCCAGGCCAGAGTTCCAGCGCCTCGCTCGGCATTTCCACGGCTTTCCCGGGCTTCGGAACACCTTCCGTACCCCGCGGAGGTCTCTGAGAACGTCCTAGTGCGGGAGTTCGACCGGCCTGGATGCTGGAAAAAGCAGGCAGTGTCGCGGCATAGGTAGAAGCCTCCCGCGTACGGAATAGCGTGGGAGTCTTCCGACGGCCCTTCCCCGGAATTGGTCCACGGAACCATGTGGGTCTTAGGACGGAACTCGCGAAAAACGGCCGGGCTATAGTCGCAGCTCCTCCCCCAGCATGTCGACGGCTTTTTTATATACATATAAACTTTGTATATATGAATCTACATATTGCAGTCAGAATCATGTCGACGACTTTCCCGGTCTTCGGTGAACCTTCCTTACCCGGGGAGGTCTCTGACAAGTTGCTAGCGCGGGAGATCGACAGGCCTGGATGCCGGAAAAAGCAGGGGGTGACCCAGCATAGGTGGAATCCTCCCGCATAGAGAATAGCGCAGGAGTCTTAAGACGGGCCTTCCTCGGAGTCCGTCCACGGAACCCGGGCTGTCTTAAGGCGGATCTCGCGAAAAACGGCCGGGCCATAGTCCCAGCTCCTCCTTCAGCATGTCGACGGCGTTCCCGGGCTTCAGAGAACCTTCCTTTCCCCGGGGAGGTCTCTGTCAAAGTCCTAGCGCGGGAGTTAACCGGCCTGGATGCCGGAAAAAGCGGGCGGTGTCCCGGCATTTGTAGAAGCCTACCGAGAAGGGAAAACTTTCCGTACCCCGTGGAGGTTTCTGAGAAAGTCCTAACGCGGGAGTTCGACCGGCCAGGATGCCGGGAAAAGCAGGCGGTGACCCAGAATAGGGCCTACCGTATAGAGAATAGCGCGGGAGTCGTCCGACGAGCCTTTCCCGCTGTCCGTCCACGGAACCAGTGGAGTCTTAGGACGGGTCTCGCGTAAAACGGCCTGGTCAGAGTCCCAGCTCCTCTCCCAGCATGTCGACGGCATTCCCGAGCTTCGGTGAACCTTCCGGTGTACCCCGGGGAGGTGTCTGTCAAATTCATAGCGCGGGATTTCGACCGGCCTGGATGCTGGAAAAAGCAAGCGGTGTCCCGGAATAGGTAGAATTCTCGCGCGTACGGAATAGCGCGTGAGTAGTCCGACGGACCTTCCCCGGAGTCCATCCATGGAACCCGGGGTGTCTTAGCACGGATCTCGCGAAAAACGGCCAGGCCAGCATTCCAGCGCCTCGCTCGGCATGTCGACGGTTTTTGCGGGCTTAGGAGAACCTTCCGTACTCGGGGAGGTCTCTGACAAGGTCATAGCGCGGGAGTTTGACCGGCCTGGATGACGGAAAAAGCAGGCGGTGACCCAGCATAGGTAGAAGCCTCCCTCATAGATAATAAGGCTGGAGTCGTCCGGCAGGCCTTCCCCGGAGTACGTCCAAGGAACCCGAGGAGTATTAGGTCGGATCTCGCGAAAAACGGCCAGGCCAGAGTTCCAGCGCCTCGCTCGGCGTTTCCACGGCTTTCCCGGGCTTCGGAACACCTTCCGTACCCCGCGGAGGTCTCTGAGAACGTCCTAGTGCGGGAGTTTGACCGGCCTGGATGCTGGAAAAAGCAGGCAGTGTCGCGGCATAGGTAGAAGCCTCCCGCGTACGGAATAGCGTGGGAGTCTTCCGACGGCCCTTCCCCGGAATTGGTCCACGGAACCATGTGGGTCTTAGGACGGAACTCGCGAAAAACGGCCGGGCTATAGTCGCAGCTCCTCCCCCAGCATGTCGACGGCTTTTTTATATACATATAAACTTTGTATATATGAATCTACATATTGCAGTCAGAATCATGTCGACGACTTTCCCGGTCTTCGGTGAACCTTCCTTACCCGGGGAGGTCTCTGACAAGTTGCTAGCGCGGGAGATCGACAGGCCTGGATGCCGGAAAAAGCAGGGGGTGACCCAGCATAGGTGGAATCCTCCCGCATAGAGAATAGCGCAGGAGTCTTAAGACGGGCCTTCCTCGGAGTCCGTCCACGGAACCCGGGCTGTCTTAAGGCGGATCTCGCGAAAAACGGCCGGGCCATAGTCCCAGCTCCTCCTTCAGCATGTCGACGGCGTTCCCGGGTTTCAGAGAACCTTCCTTTCCCCGGGGAGGTCTCTGTCAAAGTCCTAGCGCGGGAGTTAACCGGCCTGGATGCCGGAAAAAGCGGGCGGTGTCCCGGCATAGGTAGAAGCCTACCGACAAGGGAAAACTTTCCGTACCCCGTGGAGGTTTCTGAGAAAGTCCTAACGCGGGAGTTCGACCGGCCAGGATGCCGGGAAAAGCAGGCGGTGACCCAGAATAGGGCCTACCGTATAGAGAATAGCGCGGGAGTCGTCCGACGAGCCTTTCCCGCTGTCCGTCCACGGAACCAGTGGAGTCTTAGGACAGGTCTCGCGTAAAACGGCCTGGTCAGAGTCCCAGCTCCTCTCCCAGCATGTCGACGGCATTCCCGAGCTTCGGTGAACCTTCCGGTGTACCCCGGGGAGGTGTCTGTCAAATTCATAGCGCGGGAGTTCGACCGGCCTGGATGCTGGAAAAAGCAAGCGGTGTCCCGGAATAGGTAGAATTCTCGCGCGTACGGAATAGCGCGTGAGTAGTCCGACGGACCTTCCCCGGAGTCCATCCATGGAACCCTGGGTGTCTTAGCACGGATCTCGCGAAAAACGGCCAGGCCAGCATTCCAGCGCCTCGCTCGGCATGTCGACGGTTTTTGCGGGCTTAGGAGAACCTTCCGTACTCGGGGAGGTCTCTGACAAGGTCATAGCGCGGGAGTTTGACCGGCCTGGATGCCGGAAAAAGCAGGCGGTGACCCAGCATAGGTAACAGCCTAACGTATAGAGAACTCCGGGGAGGTCTCTGACAAAGTCCTAGCGCGGGAGTTCAACCGGTCTGGATGCCGGAAAAAGCAGGCGCTGGCCCAGCATAGGTGGAAGCCTCCCGACAAGGGAATAGCGCGGAAGCCGTCCGGCAGGCCTTCCCCGGAGTGCGTCCACGGAACACGGGGTGTCTTTAGGCGGATCTCGCGAAAAACGGCCGGCCCATCGTCCCAGCTCCTCCTCCAGCATGTCGACGGCTTTCCCGGGCTTCGGAAAGCCTTCCATACCCCGTGGAGGTCTCTGAGAAAGTCCTAACGCCTCCAGCTGGAGTTCGATCGGCCTGGATGCCGGATAAAGAAGTCGATGGGCCAGCATAGAAGCCTCCCGTTCTCTGACAAAGTCATAGCGCGGGAGTTAACCGGCCTGGATGCCAGAAAAAGCAGGCGGTGTCCCGGCATAGGTAAGAGCCTCCCGCGTACGGAATAGCGTGGGAGTAGTCCGCCCCGTCCACGTAACCCGGGGTGTCTTAGGTCGGATCTCGCGAAAAAATGGCGGTCCAGAGATCCAGCGCCTCGCTCGGCATGTCGACGGTTTTTCTGGGCTTCGGAGAACCTACAGTACACCGGGAGGTCTCTGACAAAGTCCTAGCGGGGAAGATCAACCGGACTGGATGCTGGTAAAACCAGGCGGTGTCCCGAAATAGGTAGAATCCTCCCGCGTACGGAATAGCGCGAGAGTAGTCCGACGGGCCATCCCCGGAGTCCGTCCACGGAACCTGGGGAGTCTTAGCTCGGATCTCGCGAAATACGGCCAGGCCAGAGTTCCAGCGCCTCGCTCGGCATGTCGACGGTTTTTCCGGGCTTCGGAGAACCTTGCGTACCCGGGGAGGTCTCTGACAAGTTCCTAGCGCGGGAGATCGACCCTGCAGGATGCCGGAAAAAGCAGGCGGTGACCCAGCATAGGTAGAAGCCTGCCGTATAGAGAATAGCGCGGGAGTCGTCCGACGGGCCTTTCCTGGAGTCCGTCCACGGAACCAGGAAATCTTAGGACGGGACTCGCGTAAAACGGCCTGGTCAGAGTCCCAGGTCTCCCCCAGCATGTCGACGGCATTTTCGAGCTTCGGTGAACCTTCCGGTGTACCCCGGGGTAGGTGTCTGACAAATTCATAGCGCGGGAGTTCGACCGGCCTGGATGCTGGAAAAAGCGGGCGGTGTCCCGGCATAGGTAGAATCCTCGCGCGTACGGAATAGCGCGTGAGTAGTCCGACGGACCTTCCCCGGAGTCCGCCCATGGAACCCGGGGAGTCTTAGCATGGATCTCTCGAAAAACGGCCAGGCCAGCGTTCCAGCGCCTCGCTCGGCATGTCGACGGTTATTCCGGGGTTCGGAGAACCTTCCGTACTCGGGGAGGTCTCTGACAAGGTCATAGCGCGGGAGTTTGACCGGCCTGGATGCCGGAAAAAGCAGGCGGTGACCCAGCATAGGTAAAAGCCTAACGTATAGAGAATAGCGCGGGAGTCGTGCGACGGGCCTTTCCCACAGTCCGTCCACGGAACCAGTGGAGTCTTAGGACGGGTCTTGCGAAAAACGGCCGGGCTTCGGAGAGCCTTCCGTACTCAGGGGAGGTCTCTGACAAAGTCCTAGCGCGGGAGTTCAACCGGTCTGGATGCCGGAAAAAGCAGGCGCAGGCCCAGCATAGGTGGAAGCCTCTCGCATAGAGAATAGCGCAGGAGTCGTAAGACGGGCCTTCCCCGGAGTCCGACCACGGAACCCGGGGTGTCTTAAGGCGGATCTCGCGAAAAACGGCCGGGCCATAGTCCCAGCTCCTCCTTCAGCTTGACGACGGCGTTCCCGGGCTTCGGAGAACCTTCCTTTCCCCGGGGAGGTCTCTGTCAAAGTCCTAGCGCGGGAGTTAACCGGTCTGGATGCCGGAAAAAGCGGGCGGTGTCCCGGCATAGGTAGAAGGCTCCCGACTAGGGAATAGCGCGGGAGCCGTCCGACGCGCCTTCCCCGGAGTCCGTCCACGGAACACGGGGTGTCTTAATGCGGATCTCGCGAAAAACGGCCGGGCCATAGTCCCAGCTCCTCCCCCAGCATGTCGACGGCTTTTTTATATACATATAAACTTCGAATATATGAATCTACATATTGCACTCAGAATCATGTCTACGACATTCCCGGGTTTCGGAGAAACTTCCAAACCCCGGGAAGGTCTCTGAACAAGTCCTAACGCGGGAGATCGATCGGCCTGGATGCCAGAAAAAGAAGTCGATGGCCCAGCATGAGTAGAAGTCTCCCGCATAGAGAATAACGCGGGAGTCGTCCGACGGGCCTTCCCCGGAAGTCGTCCACGGAACCCGGGGTGTCTTAATGCGGATCTCACGAAAAACGGCCGGGCCATAGTCCCAGCTCCTCCTCCAGCATGTCGACGGCTTTCCCGGCCTTCGGAGAACATTCCGTACCCCGGGGAGGTCTCTGACAAAGTCCTAGCGCGGGACATAAGCGGCCTGGATGCTGGAAAAACAGGCGGTGTCCCGGCATAGGTAGAAGCCTCCCGACAAAGGGAATAGCGCGGGAGTCGTCCGACAGGCCTTCCCTGGAGTACGTCCAAGGAACCCGGGGAGTCTTAGGTTGGATCTCGCGAAAAACGTCCAGGCCAGAGTTCCAACGCATCGCTCGGCATGTCGACGGCTTTCTCGAGCTTCGGAAAACCTTCCGTACCCCGGGGAGGTCTCTGAGAAAGTCCTAGCGCGGGAGTTCGACCGGCCTGGATGCCGGAAAAAGCAGGCGGTGACCCAGCATAGGTAGAAGTCTCCCTCATAGATAATAACGCAGGAGTCTACCGACGGGCCTTCCACGGAGTCTTACGGGAGTCTTACGGGAGTCCCGGGTTACGGGAGTCTTAGGTCGGATCTCGCGAAAGACGAGCGGACCAGAGTCCCAGCTCCTTCCCCAGCATGTCGACGGCTTTTTTATATACATAAAAACTTTGTATATATGAATCTACATATTGCAATCAGCATCATGTCGACGACTTTCCCGGGTTTCGGAGAATATTCCAAAACACGGGAAGGTCTCTGACCAAGTCCTAACGCGGAAATTCGACCGGCCTGGATGCCGGAAAAAGAAGTCGATGGCCCAGCATGAGTACAAGTCTCCCGCATAGAGAATAACGCGGGAGTCGTCCGACGGGCCTTCCCCGGAAGCCGTCCACGGAACCCGGGGTGTCTAAATGCGGATCTCACGAAAAACGGCCGGGCAATAGTCCCAGCTCCTCCTCCAGCAAGTAGACGGCTTTCCCGGTCTTCGCAGAACCTTCCGTACCCCGGGGAGGTCTCTGTCAAAGTCCTAGCGCGGGAGTTAACCGGCCTGGATGCCGGAAAAAGCAGGCGGTGTCCCGGCATAGGTAGAAGCCTCCCGACAAGGGAATAGCGCGGGAGTCGTCCGACAGGCATTCCCCGGAGTACTTCCAAGGAACCCGAGGAGTATTAGGTCGGATCTCGCGAAAAGCGTCCAGCCCAGAGTTCCAGCGCCTCGCTCGGCATTTCCACGGCTTTTCCGGGCTTCGGAAAACCTTCCGTACCCCGCGGAGGTCTCTGAGAACGTCCTAGCGCGGGAGTTCGACCGGCCTGGATGCTGGAAAAAGCAGGCAGTGTCGTGGCATAGGTAGAATCCTCCTGAGTACGGAATAGCGTGGGAGTCTTCCGACGGGCCTTCCCTGGATTTGATCCACGGAACCAGGGGGGTCTTAGGACGGAACTCGCGAAAAACGGCCGGGCTATAGTCGCTGCTCCTCCCCCAGCATGTCGACGGCTTTTTTATATACATATAAACTTTGTATATATGAATCTACATATTGCACTCAGAATCATATCGACGACTTTCCCGGGCTTCGGATAACCTTCCGTACCCGGGGAGGTCTCTGACAAGTTCCTAGCGCGGGAGATCGACCGGCCTGGATGACGGAAAAAGCAGGCGGTGACCCAGCATAGGTAGAAGCCTGCTGTATAGAAAATAGCGCGGGAGTGGTCCGACGGGCCTATCTCGGAGTCCGTCCACGGAACCAGGGCAGTCTTAGGACGGATCTCGCAAAAAACGGCCGGGCTTCGGAGAGCCTTCCGTACTCCGGGGAGGTCTCTGACAAAGTCCTAGCGCGGGAGTTAACCGGTCTGGATGCCGGAAAAAGCGGGCGGTGTCCCGGCATAGGTAGAAGGCTCCCGACTAGGGAATAGCGCGGGAGCCGTCCGACGCGCCTTCCCCGGAGTCCGTCCACGGAACACGGGGTGTCTTAATGCGGATCTCGCGAAAAACGGCCGGGCCATAGTCCCAGCTCCTCCCCCAGCATGTCGACGGCTTTTTTATATACATATAAACTTCGAATATATGAATCTACATATTGCACTCAGAATCATGTCTACGACATTCCCGGGTTTCGGAGAAACTTCCAAACCCCGGGAAGGTCTCTGAACAAGTCCTAACGCGGGAGATCGATCGGCCTGGATGCCAGAAAAAGAAGTCGATGGCCCAGCATGAGTAGAAGTCTCCCGCATAGAGAATAACGCGGGAGTCGTCCGACGGGCCTTCCCCGGAAGTCGTCCACGGAACCCGGGGTGTCTTAATGCGGATCTCACGAAAAACGGCCGGGCCATAGTCCCAGCTCCTCCTCCAGCATGTCGACGGCTTTCCCGGTCTTCGGAGAACTTTCCGTACCCCGGGGAGGTCTCTGACAAAGTCCTAGCGCGGGACATAAGCGGCCTGGATGCTGGAAAAACAGGCGGTGTCCCGGCATAGGTAGAAGCCTCCCGACAAAGGGAATAGCGCGGGAGTCGTCCGACAGGCCTTCCCTGGAGTACGTCCAAGGAACCCGGGGAGTCTTAGGTTGGATCTCGCGAAAAACGTCCAGGCCAGAGTTCCAACGCCTCGCTCGGCATGTCGACGGCTTTCTCGAGCTTCGGAAAACCTTCCGTACCCCGGGGAGGTCTCTGAGAAAGTCCTAGCGCGGGAGTTCGACCGGCCTGGATGCCGGAAAAAGCAGGCGGTGACCCAGCATAGGTAGAAGTCTCCCTCATAGATAATAACGCAGGAGTCTACCGACGGGCCTTCCACGGAGTCTTACGGGAGTCTTACGGGAGTCCCGGGTTACGGGAGTCTTAGGTCGGATCTCGCGAAAGACGAGCGGACCAGAGTCCCAGCTCCTTCCCCAGCATGTCGACGGCTTTTTTATATACATAAAAACTTTGTATATATGAATCTACATATTGCAATCAGCATCATGTCGACGACTTTCCCGGGTTTCGGAGAATATTCCAAAACACGGGAAGGTCTCTGACCAAGTCCTAACGCGGAAATTCGACCGGCCTGGATGCCGGAAAAAGAAGTCGATGGCCCAGCATGAGTACAAGCCTCCCGCATAGAGAATAACGCGGGAGTCGTCCGACGGGCCTTCCCCGGAAGCCGTCCACGGAACCCGGGGTGTCTAAATGCGGATCTCACGAAAAACGGCCGGGCAATAGTCCCAGCTCCTCCTCCAGCAAGTAGACGGCTTTCCCGGTCTTCGCAGAACCTTCCGTACCCCGGGGAGGTCTCTGTCAAAGTCCTAGCGCGGGAGTTAACCGGCCTGGATGCCGGAAAAAGCAGGCGGTGTCCCGGCATAGGTAGAAGCCTCCCGACAAGGGAATAGCGCGGGAGTCGTCCGACAGGCATTCCCCGGAGTACTTCCAAGGAACCCGAGGAGTATTAGGTCGGATCTCGCGAAAAGCGGCCAGCCCAGAGTTCCAGCTCCTCGCTCGGCATTTCCACGGCTTTTCCGGGCTTCGGAAAACCTTCCGTACCCCGCGGAGGTCTCTGAGAACGTCCTAGCGCGGGAGTTCGACCGGCCTGGATGCTGGAAAAAGCAGGCAGTGTCGCGGCATAGGTAGAATCCTCCTGAGTACGGAATAGCGTGGGAGTCTTCCGACGGGCCTTCCCCGGATTTGATCCACGGAACCAGGGGGGTCTTAGGACGGAACTCGCGAAAAACGGCCGGGCTATAGTCGGTGCTCCTCCCCCAGCATGTCGACGGCTTTTTTATATACATATAAACTTTGTACATATGAATCTACATATTGCACTCAGAATCATATCGACGACTTTCCCGGGCTTCGGATAACCTTCCGTACCCGGGGAGGTGTCTGACAAGTTCCTAGCGCGGGAGATCGACCGGCCTGGATGACGGAAAAAGCAGGCGGTGACCCAGCATAGGTAGAAGCCTGCTGTATAGAAAATAGCGCGGGAGTGGTCCGACGGGCCTATCTCGGAGTCCGTCCACGGAACCAGGGCAGTCTTAGGACGGATCTCGCAAAAAACGGCCGGGCTTCGGAGAGCCTTCCGTACTCCGGGGAGGTCTCTGACAAAGTCCTAGCGCGGGAGTTCAACCGGTCTGGATGCCGGAAAAAGCAGGCGATGGCCCAGCATAGGTGGAAGCCTCCCGCATAAAGAATAGCGCAGGAGTCGTAAGACGGGCCTTCCCCGGAGTCCGTCCACGGAACCTGGGGTGTCTTAAGGCGGATCTCGCGAAAAACGGCCGGGCCATAGTCCCAGCTCCTCCCCAAGCATGTCGACGGTTTTTTATATACATATAAACTTCGAATATATGAATCTACATATTGCACTCAGAATCATGTCGACGACATTCCCGGGTTTCGGAGAAACTTCCAAACCCCGGGAAGGTCTCTGAACAAGTCCTAACGCGGGAGATCGATCGGCCTTTATGCCGGAAAAAGAAGTCGATGGCCCAGCATGAGTAGAAGTCTCCCGCATAGAGTATAACGCGGGAGTCTTCCGACGGGCCTTCCCCGGAAGCCGTCCACGGAACCCGGGGTGTCTTAATGCGGATCTCACGAAAAACGGCCGGGCCATAGTCCCAGCTCCTCCTCCAGCATGTCGACGGCTTTCCCGGTCTTCGAAGAACTTTCCGTACCCCGGGGAGTTCTCTGACAAAGTCCTAGCGCGGGAGATAACCGGCCTGGATGCTGGAAAAAGCAGGCGGTGTCCCGGCATAGGTAGAAGCCTCCCGACAAGGGAATAGCGCGGGAGTCGTCCGACAGGCCTTCTCCGGAGTACGTCCAAGGAACCCGGGGAGTCTTAGGTCGGATCTCGCGAAAAACGTCCAGGCCAGAGTTCCAACGCCTCGCTCGGCATGTCGACGGATTTCTCGAGCTTCGGAAAACCTTCCGTACCCCGGGGAGGTCTCTGAGAAAGTCCTAGCGCGGGAGTTCAACCGGTCTGGATGCCGGAAAAAGCAGGCGATGGCCCAGCATAGGTGGAAGCCTCTCGCATAGAGAATAGCGCAGGAGTCGTAAGACGGGCCTTCCCCGGAGTCCGTCCACGGAACCTGGGGTGTCTTAAGGCGGATCTCGCGAAAAACGGCCGGGCCAGAGTTCCAGCGCCTCGCTCGGCATTTCCACGGCTTTCCCGGGCTTCGGAACACCTTCCGTACCCCGCGGAGGTCTCTGAGAACGTCCTAGAGCGGGAGTTCGACCGGCCTGGATGCTGGAAAAAGCAGGCAGTGTCGCGGCATAGGTAGAAGCCTCCCGCGTACGGAATAGCGTGGGAGTCTTCCGACGGGCCTTCCCCGGATTTGGTCCACGGAACCATGGGGGTCTTAGGACCGAACTCGCGAAAAACGGCCGGGCTATAGTCGCAGCTCCTCCCCCAGCATGTCGACGGCTTTTTTATATACATATAAACTTTGTATATATGAATCTACATATTGCACTCAGAATCATGTCGACGACGTTCCCGGTCTTCGGTGAACCTTCCTTACCCGGGGAGGTCTCTGACAATTTGCTAGCGCGGGAGATCGACAGGCCTGGATGCCGGAAAAAGCAGGGGATGACCCAGCATAGGTGGAATCCTCCCGCATAGAGAATAGCGCAGGAGTCTTAAGACGGGCTTTCCTCGGAGTCCGTCCACGGAACCCGGGCTGTCTTAAGGCGGATCTCGCGAAAAACGGCCGGGCCATAGTCCCAGCTCCTCCTTCAGCATGTCGACGGCGTTCCAGGGCTTCAGAGAGCCTTCCTTTCCCCGGGGAGGTCTCTGTCAAAGTCCTAGCGCGGGAGTTAACCGACCTGGATGCCGGAAAAAGCGGGCGGTGTCCCGGCATAGGTAGAAGCCTACCGACAAGGGAAAACTTTCCGTACCCCGTGGAGGTTTCTGAGAAAGTCCTAACGCGGGAGTTCGACCGGCCAGGATGCCGGGAAAAGCAGGCGGTGACCCAGAATAGGGCCTACCGTATAGAGAATAGCGCGGGAGTCGTCCGACGAGCCTTTCCCGCTGTCCGTCCACGGAACCAGGGGAGTCTTAGGACGGGTCTCGCGTAAAACGGCCTGGTCAGAGTCCCAGCTCCTCTCCCAGCATGTCGACGGCATTCCCGAGCTTCGGTGAACCTTCCGGTGTACCCCGGGGAGGTGTCTGTCAAATTCATAGCGCGGGAGTTCGACCGGCCTGGATGCTGGAAAAAGCAAGCGGTGTCCCGGAATAGGTAGAATCCTCGCGCGTACGGAATAGCGCGTGAGTAGTCCGACGGACCTTCCCCGGAGTCCGTCCATGGAACCCGGGGGGTCTTAGCACGGATCTCGCGAAAAACGGCCAGGCCAGCATTCCAGCGCCTCGCTCGGCATGTCGACGGGCTTCGGAGAACCTTCCGTACTCGGGGAGGTCTCTGACAAGGTCATAGCGCGGGAGTTTGACCGGCCTGGATGCCGGAAAAAGCAGGCGGTGACCCAGCATAGGTAAAAGCCTAACGTATAGAGAACTCCGGGGAGGTCTCTGACAAAGTCCTAGCGCGGGAGTTCAACCGGTCTGGATGCCGGAAAAAGCAGGCGCTGTCCCAGCATAGGTGGAAGCCTCCCAACAAGGGAATAGCGCGGAAGCCGTCCGACAGGGCTTCCCCGGAGTGCGTCCACGGAACACGGGGTGTCTTTAGGCGGATCTCGCGAAAAACGGCCGGCCCATAGTCCCAGCTCCTCCTTCAGCATGTCGACGGCGTTCCCGGGCTTCGGAAAGCCTTCCATACCCCGTGGAGGTCTCTGAGAAAGTCCTAACGCCTCCAGCTGGAGTTCGACCGGCCTGGATGCCGGATAAAGAAGTCGATGGGCCAGCATAGAAGCCTCCCGGTCTCTGACAAAGTCATAGCGCGGGAGTTAACCGGCCTGGATGCCAGAAAATGCAGGCGGTGTCCCGGCATAGGTAAGAGCCTCCCGCGTACGGAATAGCGTGGGAGTAGTCCGCCCCGTCCACGTAACCCGGGGTGTCTTAGGTCGGATCTCGCGAAAAACTGGCGGTCCAGAGATCCAGCGCCTCGCTCGGCATGTCGACGGTTTTTCTGGGCTTCGGAGAACCTTCAGTACACCGGGAGGTCTCTGACAAGGTCCTAGCGGGGAAGATCAACCGGCCTGGATGCTGGTAAAAGCAGGCGGTGTCCCGAAATAGGTAGAAGCCTCCCGCGTACGGAATAGCGCGAGAGTAGTCCGACGGGCCATCGCCGGAGTCCGTCCACGGAACCTGGGGAGTCTTAGCTCGGATCTCGCGAAATACGGCCAGGCCAGAGTTCCAGCGCCTCGCTCGGCATGTCGACGGTTTTTCCGGGCTTCGGAGAACCTTGCGTACCCGGGGAGGTCTCTGACAAGTTCCTAGCGCGGGAGATCGACCCTGCAGGATGCCGGAAAAAGCAGGCGGTGACCCAGCATAGGTAGAAGCCTGCCGTATAGAGAATAGCGCGCGAGTCGTCCGACGGGCCTTTCCTGGAGTCCGTCCACGGAACCAGGAAATCTTAGGACGGGTCTCGCGTAAAACGGCCTGGTCAGAGTCCCAGGTCTCCTCCAGCATGTCGACGGCATTTTCGAGCTTCGGTGAACCTTCCGGTGTACCCCGGGGACGTGTCTGACAAATTCATAGCGCGGGAGTTCGACCGGCCTGGATGCTGGAAAAAGCAAGCGGTGTCCCGGCATAGGTAGAATCCTCGCGCGTACGGAATAGCGCGTGAGTAGTCCGACGGACCTTCCCCGGAGTCCGTCCATGGAACCCGGGGAGTCTTAGCATGGATCTCTCGAAAAACGGCCAGGCCAGCGTTCCAGCGCCTCGCTCGGCATGTCGACGGTTATTCAGGGGTTCGGAGAACCTTCCGTACTCGGGGAGGTCTCTGACAAGGTCATAGCGCGGGAGTTTGACCGGCCTGGATGCCGGAAAAAGCAGGCGGTGACCCAGCATAGGTAAAAGCCTAACGTATAGAGAATAGCGCGGGAGTCGTCCGACGGGCCTTTCCCGCAGTCCGTCCACGGAACCAGTGTAGTCTTACGACGGGTCTTGTGTAAAACGGCCTGTTCAGAGTCCCTGCTCCTCTCCCAGCATGTCGACGGCATTCCCGAGCTTCGGTGAACCTTCCAGTGTACCCCGGGGAGGACTCTGACAAATTCATAGCGCGGGAGTTCGATCGGCCTGGATGCTGGAAAAAGCGGGCGGTGTCCCGGCATAGGTAGAATCCTCGCGCGTACGGAATAGCGCGGTAGTAGTCCGACGGACATTCCCCGGAGTCCGGCCATGGAACACGGGGAGTGTTAGCACGGATCTCGGGAAAAACGGCCAAGCAGAGTTCCAGCGCCTCGCTCGGCATGTCGACAGTTTTTCCGGGCCTCGGAGAACCTTCCGTACTCGGGGAGGTCTCTGACAAGTTCCTAGGACGGGAGATCGCCAAGCCTGGATGCCGGAAAAAGCAGGCAGTGTCCAGGCATAGGTAGAAGCCTCCCGCGTTGGGAATAGTGCGGGAGTCGTTAGACGGGCCTTCCCCGGATTCCATCCACAGAACCCGAGGAGTCTTGAGTCGGATGTCGGAAAAACGGCCAGGCCAGAGTTCCAGCGCCTCGCTCGGCATGTCGACGGTTTTTCCGGGCTTCGGAAAACATTCCGTACCCCGGGGAGGCCTCTGACAAGGTCCTAGCGCGGGAGTTTGACCGGTCTGGGTGCCAGAAAATGCAGGCGCAGTCCCGGCATAGGTAGAAGCCTCCCGACAAAGGAATAGCGCGGGAGCCGTCCGACAGGCCTTCCCCGGAATACTTCCACGGAACCCGAGGAGTCTTAAGTTGGATCTCGCGAAAAACGGCCATGCCAGAGTTCCAGCTCCTCACTCGGCATGTCGACGGCTTTCCCGGGCTTCGGAAAAACTTCCGTTCCCCGCGGAGGTCTCTGATAAAGTCCTAGCGCGGGAGCTCGACCGGCCTGGATGCTGGAAAAAGCAAGCAGTGTCCCGGCATAGGTAGAAGCCTCCCGCGTACGGAATAGCGTGGGAGTCTTCCGGCGGGCGTTCCCCGGAGTCCGTCCACGGAACCAGGGGGTCTTAAGTCGGATCTCGCAAAAAACGGCCATGCCATAGTCCCAGCTTCTCCTTCAGCATGTCGACGGCTTTCCCGGGGTTCGGGAAACCTTCCGTGCCCCGGGGAGGTCTCTGACAAGGTCCTAGCGCGGGAGTTTGACCAGTCTGGATGCCGGAAAAAGCAGGCGCTGGCCCAGCATAGGTGGAACACACCCGCATAGAGAATAGCGCAGGAGTCGTAAGACGGGCCTTCCCCGGAGTCCGTCCATGGAACCCGGGGTGTCTTAAAGCGGATCTCGCGAAAAACGGCCGGGCTTAGGCCCAGCTGCTCCTTCAGAAGGTAGACGGCTTTCCCGGGCTTCGGAAAACCTTCCGTACCCCGTGGAGGTCTCTGAGAAAGTCCTAACGCCTCCAGCTGGAGTTCGACCGGCCTGGATGCCGGATAAAGAAGTCGATGGGCCAGCATGAGTAGAAGCCTCCCGGTCTCTGACAAAGTCATAGCGCGGGAGTTAACCAGCCTGGATGCCAGAAAAAGCAGGCGGTGTCCCGGCATAGGTAAGAGCCTCCCGCGTACGGAATAGCGTGGGAGTAGTCCGCCCCGTCCACGTAACCCGGGGTGTCTTAGGTCGGATCTCGCGAAAAACTGGCGGTCCAGAGATCCAGCGCCTCGCTCGGCATGTCGACGGTTTTTCTGGGCTTCGGAGAACCTTCAGTACACCGGGAGGTCTCTGATAAGGTCCTAGCGGGGAAGATCAACCGTCCTGGATGCTGGTAAACGCAGGCGGTGTCCCGAAATAGGTAGAAGCCTCCCGCGTACGGAATAGCGTGGGAGTCTTCCGGCGGGCGTTCCCCGGAGTCCGTCCACGGAACCAGGGGGTCTTAAGTCGGATCTCGCAAAATACGGCCATGCCATAGTCCCAGCTTCTCCTTCAGCATGTCGACGGCTTTCCCGGGGTTCGGAAAACCTTCCGTACCCCGGGGAGGTCTCTGACAAGGTCCTAGCGCGGGAGTTTGACCAGTCTGGATGCCGGAAAAAGCAGGCGCTGGCCCAGCATAGGTGGAACACACCCGCATAGAGAATAGCGCAGGAGTCGTAAGACGGGCCTTCCCCGGAGTCCGTCCATGGAACCCGGGGTGTCTTAAGGCGGATCTCGCGAAAAACGGCCGGGCTTAGGCCCAGCTGCTCCTTCAGAAGGTAGACGGTTTTTCCGGGCTTCGGAGAACCTTGCGTACCCGGGGAGGCCTCTGACAAGTTCCTAGCGCGGGAGATCAACCCTGCAGGATGCCGGAAAAAGCAGGCTGTGACCCAGCATAGGTAGAAGCCTGCCATATAGAGAATAGCGCGGGAGTCGTCCGACGGGCCTTTCCTGGAGTCCGTCCACGGAACCAGGAAGTCTTAGGACGGGTCTCGCGTAAAACGGCCTGGTCAGAATCCCAGGTCTCCCCCAGCATGTCGACGGCAATCCCGGGCTTCGGTGAACCTTCCGTACCCCGGGGAAGTCTCTGACAAAGTCCTAGCGCGGGAGTTCGACCGGCCTGAATGCTGAAAAAGCAGGCGGTGTCCCGGCATAGGTAGAACGCTCGCGCGTACGGAATAGCGCGGGAGTCGTCGGACGGGAATTTACCGGTGTCCGTCCACGGAACCAGGGTAGTCTTAAGACGGATATCGCGAAAAACGGCCGGGCTATAGTCCCACCAACTCCCCCAGCATGTCGACGGCTTTCCCTGGCTTCGGAGAGCCTTCCGTACGGGTCTCGCGTAAACGGCCTGGTTAGAGTCCCAGGTCTGCCCCAGCATGTCGACGGCAATCCCGGGCTTCGGTGAACCTTCCGTACCCCGGGGAAGTCTCTGACAAATTCCTAGCGCGGGAGTTCGACCGGCCTGAATGCTGGAAAAAGCAGGCGGTGTCCCGGCATAGGTAGAACACTCGCGCGTAAGGAATAGTGCGGGAGTCGTCAGACGGGCCTTCCCCGGAGTCCATCCACAGAACCCATAGGAGTCTTAAGTCGGATCTCGCGAAAACGGCCAGGCCATAGTCCCAGCTCCTCCTTCAGCATGTCGACGGCTTTCCCGGGCTTCGGAGAAACTTCTGTACCCCGGGGAGGTATCTGTCAAAGTCCTAGCGCGGGAGTTAACCGGCCTGGGTGCCGGAAAAAGCGGGCGGTGTCCCGGCATAGATAGAAGCCTCCCGAAAAGGAAAAAGCGCAGGAGCCGTCCGACAGGCCTTCCCCGGAGTACGTCCACGGAACCCGAGGAGTTTTAAGTCGGATCTCGCGAAATACGGCCAGGCCAGATTTCCAGCGCCTTGCTCGGCATGTCGACTTTTTTCCCGGTCTTCGGAAAATCTTCCGTACCCCGGGGAGGTCTCTGACAAGGTCCTAGCGCGGGAGATCGAACGGCCTGGATGCCGGAAAAATCAGGCGGTGACCCAGCTTAGGTAGAAGCCTCCCGCATAGACAATAGCGTGAGAGTCGTCCGACGGGCCTTCCCCGGAGTCCATCTACGGAACCCGGGTGGTCTTAGGTCGGATTTCGCGAAAGACGAGCGGGTCTGAGTAGCAGCTCCTCCCCCAGCATGTCGACGGCTTTCCCGGGTTTCGGAGAACCTTCCGTACCCCGGGGAGGTCTTTGACAAATTCCTAGCGCGGGAGTTCTGCCGGCCTGGATGCCGGTAAAAGCAGGTGGTGTCCCGGCATACTGGGGGTAGCCTCCCGCGTAGGGAATAGCGCGGGGTTCGCCCGACGGGCCTTCCCCGGAGTCCGTCCACAGAACCCGTGGTGTTTTAAGTCGGATATCGCGAAAAATGGCCGGGTCAGATTCCCAGCCCCTCCCCCAGCATGTCAACAGCTTGCCCGGTCTTCGGAGATCCTTCCGTACCCCGGGGAGGTCTCGGACAAAGTCCTAACGTGGGAGGTCGACTGGTCTGGATGCCAGAAAATGTTATTTAAGTTAACACTTTTGTCGGCAGTCCCACGACTGCCCGATTTTTTTTTCTAAACTACCGTAGAGGAAAGTGGTGTACCGTTCAGGAAGTGGGTTGTAAAAATTTAGGAAATTTAGAGAAAAAACTTGCTTTTTAACGAAATGGACAAATCCGGCATCATACTCCTGTCACTTCTTCTTCATCTGCCAGATTTTGGCAATAATCCTAGTAAATACGGAGAAGGGACACCTAGATTTAACTTCTTTCAATCTCACGTGGCTGCAGATTCACGATCCGTTTAATTAAGTATTACAGAGCCACATCCAATTACTCTTTAAAAAATAAGTAGGCCTACTTTGTGGTCCATATGTACCAGGCGTTGTAATATTTATGACATTATGAGTTTAATCAATCTGAGCAAACCTTTCGTCGTAACCAAGAATACCAACAATATTTAAAAAGACAGCCGCTTGCAAAATGCAACCCAATTAAACCAAAATACAAACACTTGAAAAAATTGTTTCCATTGCTTCATACATTTTGTTATTAGACGAACGTCCGTCTAATCTTAAACGTGTATAAGTGTAATGGGTGTAACGTGTCTTCTCTATCCGTCGTCGCTTTAGAACGTAACTTACGCAAATCTCGTCCGTTGCGAACGTACGAATAACCAGGTATCGATGTTCTTACCTGATGTTCACTAGGGGTGTGAAAATCCCGGGTGGCGCCAAATTGTTTTACTATAACAATTAAAAAAATTTTAAGTTTGTATGACAAGCGCAGCTCAGGCGGCGTCAGTAATTCAATTTGTTCCCGCCTCGCCATGGCCGTCTGGATCGGGCCTGTAGTTCGTTGCGTTGGCTGCGCGATCGCTTGTCGTCAATACTACCTATTTGCTAAAATGTACACCAATTTTTATGCACCTCCTAATGAAATTATAACACAGTGGTTACACTCAGTACTTACTTATTTTTGTTTAACGATTAATTATTCAGTTAATACAAATTATGTTTTCTTTTGTAATACATTTGCACCGGTAAATTATATGAGACACATCTCTGGGGTTTGACAAATCGATCTTTGAACGTAACAACAGACATTCAGTGACGGCGTCTGTTGGAATTGTACACAAAATTATTATTGTTCGATAGTCTTGGATTCTTGAGATTACGTTAAAAGGATTATTAATGATTACAACAATAAAAATACACACTCTTACATCAGTTAAACTTAAATAATATACTGTGTAGTTATAATTTGTTTATTGGAGTGTAGTAAAAGTGTTACAAAATATCGCTAACTAATAACAGGTTAACTTTACCAGTTGATAAATTTTCAGTTGATATTTCTGATTTATGACCATTGTTATCAAATTTGAATTTTTATTCAAAATAGCTGTATATCTTCTTATTGATTATATTCTTCTGTCATCTTCCCTACATATTAAATATTATCACTACTGTTATTATTTCCTTTCAAAGATTAATTTGGTACAACATAATGTATGGTTTTATGAAATATCAATGTTTGTACATTTATGTTAATATTTAGTATTTACATTTCTCCTTTAAATAAAGTTCTTATTCTAATATTTTTCCTTTAAACTGATTTACAAATTATTCTCGGCTATTTACTCGCCTTGAATTTATTAATTTCCTGGTTGTTTTTATACAATTTGCAATTATTTGTTATTGACAGTTATACATTTCCTAGGCCTAAGTAGCCATTGATTATTTTTACTTATCATATTCTAATTATATTTCATTTTATTACAAAGTGTTTTGTTCTGTTGTTATAATTGATTCGTTTAGTGGTTGTTGTGTCTTGAATTTGTTTGTGTTCTGATTATGTGTCAAGATTATTTTCTATATCTTAATACCTAAAATATAACAACTAGGCCTATGGACTGTAAGCTTCCTTCAGCCATATCCTATCCATAAAATTAAAATGAACAATTATTTACCAGTTATTAGTTACTGTTGGTTTAACATACATTTCATTCATTTACTATTATTTTGAGTGAGAAACATCATCACTTCCTTCAAACTTACTTAATTTATTTTCCCTTATAACATATGGTGTTTATTAATTACATTCTTAATTTCTTAAATCTTTACTAATCCCTTCCTCCATTCCATGTTAACACAAACTGTTTATCTTACATAGGCTTTCTCCCCTGAATAACATCGTATCCTTTATCTATCTCTACTCTAAATACTATTTCTAATTTTCCTTAACTATATAATTTTTATAAGCTCACTCTTAAATCGTTTATTGTTTCATCATTGATTTATTAAGTGTTTTCCTATCTATTACTCTCTTTTTAATCATACTATCATTTACAATATCCTTTTTCACCCATCACTTTCACCTTTAATTAATTGGTGTTTATCACTGATACACTCATTATTTTGGGGTATTTACACTTTCACTATTATCACTTTTAATTTTAAGCGTTTATTGGTGGTAATCCCTATTATTATTTTTCTTTGTCACTTAGTTATTTTCATTACATTTCTCACTATCTCACTATCTTTACAAATTTTATTTATATCTAATAAGTTCGTGTCTTTTCCTAGATTTCTTACTTACATATACTACTAATTCGTGGGTTAGTGTATTTTTATTTAACGGTGTTTTATTTATTACTAGCAAAATACCCGTGCTTCGCTACGGAGTTTCACGTTGTACGTAATTGTACAATTATTGCTCTCTTAATAGTAAAGGATTAGATAGATTGTACAAATTCTCAACTCTTAGTTTGTCTATTTACATTCATAGCAACAGCTATTTATTATTTATTTCGAGAAAATCGTTAGAGCCTTTTCCGAGAAAAAAAGGACATACATTTATTAATTAATTGAACTTCGAAATTTTCTCGACTATAAGAACCTGCAAACAACGAAGTTTTTCAATTTAAAACAATGATTAAAAACTCAGGACTAAATGTATTCGGGGTTTCCAGTAAACTGAGATGTCAACCACTTCATTTACCAAGTATGCAATTCCCGCTATAAATTTCAGTATTTGGTTTTTTGCCCCTTAGGAGTGAAAGTTTTTAAAACCGTTTCTTAGTGAGCACCTAAGACCTATGATTAAGCTATGTTCAAAGTTTCACTGATATCCATTCAGTGGTTTCAGAGATATCGTGATCAGTGAGTCAGTCAGTGGTATTTGGCTTATATAGATATCTATATCTAGCCGATTTACCCAGCGTTGCTCGGGTTCATAATTTATTCATAGGCTCATAGGCACCTATTCTTGTTCTAACGTTATATTACTTGTATACTGTATAATCTTCCTTATATTGTTACGTTCGCATTCTCACTGGAGGAATACTCTGTAGCGCACCTGTTTAAGAACATGTCATAAACTGTATTCTTATATCTGGAGAAGAATTCTGTTGCGCGTGATGCTCCTGCTCGATTTCTAACTCTGGGAGAGGGCGAACAGCTAAATTAGTTTTCAATAAAATGTCTACAGTACTTGCACACGCTGCGTATTTTACTGTCGTTTTATAATTCATTGTGTTAATGTTGAAATAAGGCATTTGTTAAATTAGTGTCTCCTAAACTTATTCTAACAATACAATACCTCTATAGATTTCAGCTTATCAATTTTTAAATTCAAACTGAAGCAAGTGCATTTATATTGTCTGAGCTCTATGATCTGAATACATTCGCTATCAAAACTTTGTTTTTTGTACTCGCTTATAACTTACTTCGATCTTAACTTAGCCACTTTTAAATTCAAACTGAAACAACTCTGAATTCACACACTATTAAGACGTTTCTTAAGATGCATACACCACCTTTGATATCATAACCTATATCTTTATTTATAAGAACCGTGGACTCTGGCCCCGCCGTCTTCCGCGGGATCCGACCTAAGACTCCCCGGGTTCCGTGGATGAACTCCGGGGAAGGCCCGTCGGACGACTCCCGCGCTATTTCCTACGCGGGAGACTTCCACCGATGCTATGGTAACAAGAATCTATTCTATTGGGTTGCCATAGTAACCAGATCTAATAGTTGTTTAAGACCCAAAGGACCCCCCAGAGGATCGTATCGAAAAAAAACACCTGTCCTATGTTGGTTCTCCCGTTGCGTAAAATATTTGTGCCAAGTTTGGTTGGAATAGGTCCAGTGGTTTAGGAGGAGATGTGGAAGACCCCAAAGGACCCCCCGAAGTTCGAAAAAACACCTATCTTATGTTGGTTCTCCCGTTGCGTAAAATATTTGTGCCAAGTTTGGTTGAAGTCGGTCCAGTGGTTTAGGAGGAGATGTGAAAGACGCCAAAGGACCCCCCAAAGGACCCCATCGAAAAAAAAACACCTATCCTATGTTGGTTCTCCCGTCGCGTAAAATATTTGTGCCAAGTTTGGTTGAAATCGGTCCAGTGGTTTAGGAGGAGATGTGGAACATACATACATAGATACAATTGGGGAGGGGGTTGCCCCTTAGGAGTGAAAGTTTTTAAAACCGTTTCTTAGTGAGCACCTAAGACCTATGATGAAGCTATGTTCAAAGTTTCATTGATATCCATTCAGTAGTTTTCGCTCTACGTTGATTCTATGTCAGTCAGCCAGGCAAATTCCCCCCCTTTTCCCCCTTTAAAGGTCGAATTTCCAAGAATCCCTTCTTAGCGGATACCTACATCACATAAGGAACCTACATGCCAAATTTCAAGTTTCTAGGTGTTATAGTTTCGGAGATTTCGTGATGAATCAGTGAGTGAGTCAGTGGTATTTCTGTTTTATATATATAGATGAATTACATTTGTCACTTAGACAATACTAATATTTCTTTTTTATATTGGTGATTCACTGGTTTCGTTTCCTTTATGATATTTGATGGTATCATCTCCCCCTTCCCTATTCTACACTGTTTGTCTGTGTTTTATCACCTTGGTTCACTTTATTGTCTTTATAGTTGGTTTGTTCCATTTTTAATTTCATTTTTCTTCTCCTTCACTTCCATCTTGTTTCACTCTATTTTGGTTATTATCTGGCCAATCTCTGGGGTTGGGTCAAAGTCATTTGTCTGTCAGTCAAGTTTGTATTTTTTATTTAATAATCACCTTTGGTTTACTATTCTTCCTCCTTCTTTCTTAACTTCATTTACCATTTTTATTCTCTTTATTATTTATTAAAATATATTATTTCTTAGCATTTCTTACATACTTATAGATATCAAATATGATCTGAATTTGGCGATGTTATAATTTATATTTTAAGAAAATATTCAAATTAAAAAAAAATGCTTAATAATTTTTGTCATATTAGTATGTGAATAAAAAAAATAAAATTAACCAATATATACTGACAGCCGTGGAAAAAATTTTACATAAAATCTTAATGGAATGTCTATTTTCCAAATTCATTGCTTACAGAGCTCATCTGCTGTTCCTGTTGCAAAATTTATGCTACCTAAATTGTATTGCTAAATTGTATGACCACGTACAATTCGTGGCACCATTCTGTATTTGTTATATACTACTCTTATATTGTCCTATCCGATTAAAACAAGAAAGAAATTGTCATAAATATGTTGTTAACTATAAAATGCTGTTAATTAAAACTATACCTTGACGCCAAAGTTTAAATTAGAAAAAGGTATCTAATTATTAATATAGTTCATGCAATTTAAAACGATGATTCCCGACATACTTGCATTGGCCTAATAAACCCTGATATAAAGATTTCCCTATCTGGCCAGTATCAAAGGCCTCCTTAGATAGTAGATGACAATGTAGAGGGCCGTTTTAAGCCTTTGGCTGTGAAACGTGCCCTAAAAATAAACGTATTGAATATGGATAAAAGGCGAAAGATAAGAACAACGTAGCTAACAAAATTAAGTGCTTAATCGTTTTCAGTTAACCTTCCGCCGACTTCAAACAACCATGAATTATCGAAACCAAATGAATACAACTCGCTACAAAATGAATACGAAAGAGATCAAATTCACTAAAGTTCAAATAACTAAACACGGGTTAGTATACTTGTGGTACTATGCATGATCGCGTGGTTGATAATACTGTTTGGAAATGGCTTAAAGCGCCGACACCTGGACAAAAATAAAGCTGGCCCATTCCACAGTCTTATTAAAAGGAATAAGCAAATCCTACATCCATGCCTACGACGTTTACCCTACGTAATGAAGAATGAAAAACCTGGCAATTGTATTAAAAGATTGGCTGACCACTTCCGATAGTAAGAAGTTATCATAAAATCGTGTGCTTATATGGACAACTTATTTCCTCGATGAAGAAATGTATATAAAAAAAAAGTTGAATGAACATTGATGCCAAGGTTTTGGTAAAAACGCTCTCAACAGAGCGTGACAAACCCACGAAAGATAACAATCAAATACTTATAATGTGTAAAGAACAAATAGTGGAATAACAACAACATTAACAAGAAAAAGAACATATAAAATTCATGCAGATATGATTACAGAAGTAACAACAACTCCCTTTTCGCTGGTAACATCTTCTCATCGCCCGGTCATTGCTGGCGTACGCTACCTACCACATTTCCATATCCACGTGGCTGAAGGGAGCTTGCTCCAAAACAGCCCGAGAGGACCAGTTGGCCCTCTAAAAAAAAAAAAAAAAAAAAAAAAAAAAAATTAGAGAAGTATTATGAGACTGGCCGCAAGTGATAGCAATAGACGCACAAAAAAAAATTGTTTTTAAATAAGACTGACACGTAAAATTATATTACATAATCCCCAAACGAATGGCCATAATTTAACCTATATTTTAACCAGAATAGACTGTAGCAGTGTGACACGTTGGGAAGTGCTGAAAGGTTTGATTGCTGATCGCGTTACAATCTGTGTAATGGTAATCCTGCATGCCTGTGACATCCAATCCAAAATATGCACAATAGATCGACTCAAATCGGTCAAGTAAAAGCTTTGTAACAAACTTCAATCGTTGACAGATTAATAGACAGGATGATATTTGTTTGTCTTATGACACAAAAATAAATCTATTAATGACGAATGGTAGTGAGTTGAAAATATAGTGGACTAATATGATAGTGTAAATGGAGGAATCATAGTTGCGGGCAAAATGCTTAAGACTGTGATGTTACAGATGAGCAGATTTTATGGGCCGCAAATGAAGATGACTTGCAAAATAATGCTCAACTCCTTAAAAATCATTGCGAAAGAATTTAATATGGTAATATCTAACAATAAAACAAAATGTATGGCTTTTAAAGGACCATGGCCAGTTAGATCTAAAATTGTTTTGGATGGTAAAATTATAGAACAAGTCTCAGAGTTTAACTATTTAGGCTGTAAGCTCTCATATGGAAACGAAGAAGATATTAATAAGAAAATTAATAAATATAACTAGATAACAGGAACTCTCCGACGTGCTTTAAAACACAAGGCAAGGAAAGAGTCCATAAGAAAATTATACAAATCCATGGCAGTTCCTACCGTTACTTATGGCTTAGAAACATGGAAAATGCCTGCTAGACAAATATCAAGAATTCAAGTTACAGAAATGAAATTTTTGCGTTCCATAGCTGGGTACACAAAATTAGATATGAAATGAAATAGATAACAGGGGAACTGAAAGTTGAAGAATTAAATGGAATCATCATTAAGTATAGAGAAAGCTGGAAACAACACATTAGCAGAATAGGCAGTGGCAGTTTCCTCAAGGTATTCTTATTGTATCAGCCGAAAGGGAAGAGAATTCTGGGAGACCCAAGAAGAGATGGTCCGACCAGTTGGGAGCCGGAACAGACTAAACAGTCTAAGCCGTGACGAAGGAGAGAAATTATGGTATTTTTTAATTACCGGCTTTGTACGCTATAGTTCTATTACCTTAATAACAAGTCCTTAGAGATACATTTCTAAACTACAAAATTACAATGGTAGAATCTTATAAACTGTAAAGCCCAAATTACTTCTAAACCGTGTATCTAGTGATGCTATCTCTTCACTGTATGTGTGCCAAGAATGTGTACAAAGAAACCAAAATATTTAACGTATGTACCTACAAGAATTACTTTTAAGATAGTCAAGGATTTGTGGATTTTATGTCAAGTTACCACAGAATTTGTAAAAATGTATATAACAAAATTCAATTTCTGTTAAAAGTCCAGTAAGATGCAGACAGGAAGTACCACTGAGGAAGTAATGGCATATATTTTGATCTCAAGTTAACGTAATTAAGGCTATAACTGATAATGGCACATTCACACGAAACTAGGTCTAAAAGTGAATTGTGGGGGATAGGGTAAATCCTATTACAGTGGGAAATAACAAAGTCTTTGACTCGAGAGCTCTCAAAATAGTTCAAAAATTATTTAATATCCTGTGAAAATTCATCTCTAATATCAAATGTAACAATATTTTAAGTAAATAAATGTTCACCAGGGTCTCAAAAAGAATCAACATTTTGAAAAGCTAAAAGCTTTAAAAATTCGTAACGGGTATCATGCTAAAGGAAATTTAAACTCAGATCCAAATGTCGTGCTTACTCTGAACATTATTTTAACTTTAATGACACCACGGGATTCCTTCAATTCTTCTTCCATAGTCGCTATTGTTATTTAAAGTTCCATAATGCCATTAGGTGGACTTATCATATCGTCTCCTAACATATAATATACTATTAACCGGCAAAGTAACCATCATAGCTCAAACGTAACCTGTCCAATGTGTATCACTTTAAAAATGCTTCTGAATGATGGGGTTAACGGCACACGAGTCAGGTGCAGTTTAAAGTGACATCAGTCTATAGCAATAGAGGTAATTCTGCAATGAGCGTACGTATTTCCGTCTGGAATATCTGCAAAATAATCAACTTGAAAATACTTCTACGCGTATTTGTTTCTAGTTTCCCACTTCTATTCTATTAAATTTTGGTAATGCCTGTTAAGTCTGACTTTGTGAGGGACATGCATTCAGTCAACTGATCCTTAAATAGACCGGTTATTCTGTACACTTTTCTTTCTCTGTCCCACCGTCTATCTGTCTATTCCTTTATCCATCTTTCTCTCCTTTCTTCCTATAACCCTCCTAACACACACACACACACACACACACACACACACACACACACACACACACACACACACACACACGCACGCACGCACGCACGCACGCACGCACGCACGCACACACGCACACACATATTCAAACAAACGAAATTGTTAAAAAATTCTACATGGAAATTTTCTACAGTGGTCATTTCTTCTATCAAGTTAAAAGTACAGGTATACTTATTTTATCAAGTGACATTCTTTGTATTCGTTTCCTAATAAAACTTTACCTTCTTTAGTAATAAAAATTTTAATAAATTAAGCATGTAACAAAGTTAATACTACAACCATACATTTTAATAGCTTCTTTGTTAGAAGAATCTAATGTATTATAATTTACAAATATTAGACATTCGTAAATGTTTCTATTTTTAACTGTATTCATGTTATTTTTATTTATAATCTAAAATGTTTGAATCCACAATGTAACCCTAATCCATAATAGCTTAAGGCTACAAGGTTAAAATTTTACATTTCTACCAAGTGGTCAGTAGTATTATACTTGTAATTAAAATAACCCTTTCGCATTTAAATTTACAAAACGGGTATGCAAATTGTGCCGCAAACGTACGTTTCAATTCCCATTATTTGGTTTCTAGCTTAACAAAAGTATTAAATGTAATCACAAATCTATCATCGTAATTATGTAAATAAATTTTTCTTGATTTTGCTCTAAAGCCTAACATTAAGTTCAGTAGAATTCTTTTCAGAAAAACCCATTCTATTGGGATACTTAAATGTTGAAGTTTTATTCAACAGTTTTGTTTAACGGTTCTGCCTACTGTCGGTGGATACCAGCACAGTTGTAATATTTAGTACCAGTGGTTTTTCGAACTGTGTTTGGACATCTGCCTGTTGGAAAGCTAAAACACGACCATAGGTAGGTGTCTGCTATTTCAGCTGAAATGAGTACTTTCGAAGGCGTGTCTAATTCTCCATAGGCCTAATCAAGCGTAAGCTACAAACATGTGTAGCAGTTTACAGTATCCACGTATTCAACAGAAACGTGTTTTATTTGCTGGTATTGTGACTTAAATTTGCTACGTTACTCACATTGTTTTCCGACAAAAGTCCGGCTTTATTTACACCTCTTACAAACTCGACACCGGTATCATTTTGTAGTCAATATCGATGCGTTTGGTATTCAACAGTCAGTCGATGATTTGACCAACCTACTTGGTAAATGAGATTGTTTTGCCACATTTTGGTTACAATTGTCGTTTTTATCTTTATGTTAGTCAGGTGTTAGTGGCGCCCCGCCCCGCATTTCGCTATTGGACAGTTTGGGTTCTTCTCGTGAAACTTATACAAAATGTTTAAGTCACACTTTCTCTTTATGTTCTTGTTAAGTATTAATGTTTTACCTGAGTTTGTGTTAACATGAAGGCGTATTTTCGAATACATCACAGAGTTCGACTACATAGTCTTGACTTTGAGTTTAATATTCTTTTGAACATTTCAGTAAAAATTATGTTTCATTTAATTTTATTAATAGTTTGTGATATATTCCTTAAATGTCAAATAAAGCTTCTGAATGTATGAATAATATTTTTATTATTAACTCTTATTTTTAGTACTTCCGCTTATTAATAATGTAGGAAATTACTTTTAAAATTCGGCGTCTTCACCTTCTCGGTGAGCGTCAATTCCGTCCCACGGTCATTACTAACGTAGTTGAAGTTCGAGCTCGTGACGCACAAACGATAGCCTCAATAATATTTGTTTTAGTATTTCACTGTAATTCATAGAGAATAATTTGTAATAAACTATAGTAATTAATTTCTCTGTCACGATCCCTTCCAGTTCGCTTTCATTTGGCTGCTGAACACGTTGTTTTAGGTTACTCATGCAGACTCAGGCCTCATGTAGGTTACTCATGTAGAGATATTCGTAAAAGCCGTATTTCTTAAAATTTTTAAATAAAACGTTTATTACGTATAACCAAAAGCACTGGAAAAATTTCAAAATTATTTTAGAATTACCTCCTCTTCGTTTCTGTCAAGGTTTAGTAACATCTCTGGTGATTTCAGATACTGTCATAATTTCTTACGTGTATTTGGTCTTTTGTTATTCTTTGTAAAGTACACAAATGCTACGTTTATAATTCTAGAATTTTTCTTTCTCCATTTGTTCTTAATCTCATTAATATTACTAATTATTACAAATATTTTTAGTCTAGACTGTATACCAACATCTCAAAGCCTGTCAAGTCTTGTGTTCCTTCAGACATCTTTGTCCTGAAGCTTGCCAAGCAGCAAGACTACACGAATTTTCAAAACTACAGGTCTAAAATTTGAATATCGGTGCATTTCACCAAAGAAATTACTCAGACATTGATGACCAAGTATCGGTTTCTTACTGCACTACTTTTTTCTTATATTTTACGTTTAAAAGTAACTGGGACACATGGCACTTTTCCTCACAGTATAATGTTACCTATAATTGGAATCTCTGTCATTTAATTGTTACGTGTTGCTTTTTGAGTCACCAGAGGTTCTCTAAGAGCTGTCTCTAGATCCCAATATTTTAAGACATAATACTCCTCTAAGAGGAGTTAGACAAGTCTCTCGTTAGCCTCCTCTAAGACTTTAAAATCTTAAATACAACTAGTTACATCCGAAACATAGTAAAAGGATGCCTAAAGCCCATCTACGACTTAGCTTAAAGTCAAACGTAGGAAAAGTCACTTGTTAAAATCAGTTGTTGTTTCCATGTTCCCAGAAGGTCGTCAAAAATGCTTAAAAGTGTAGATAACATGCTGCATCTTTATTCAAAATACTGCAATAGAACATTGCAGTAAGGGAATCTGTAGACAGGACTACATGCTTCTATATCATTTTATGATGTTGTAGACATGTTAGAATTTGATTTTCGTTAAATTGTGTTAAGTAGAGATAAGTTTTGAATTAAGAATTGGCTAAAAAACTATTATATGTAAAAATGCCCATAATTTTATTTACTATCATGTCATGTGCGGAGTTAGTGTGCGAGTGCGCGTGTTATTCGTATTTATGGAATAACTCTGGTAATGATTAACGGATTGAATCGAGACTTGGATAGCATATGCATCTAAATTAGCGCTATATTTTCTTGGTGTTAAAGACTCGAAACAGACTATTTAAATAGGTATTTTTTAGCAAAAATCATCTTTCTATAGATTCCTTATCTTCTAAAAGCAATAAAATTTTTAGATAAAATCTATACCTGCTTCTGCAGACTTTTACCGATTTATTCAGGACTTCTGTCTATCAGTTCTACCCATCGATCACGTGTCAAGGGTTTCGACCAATCAGCAGCCCCAATTTTCATTAAGATTGGGTCTCCGTCCGAGATGTTTCAGGCAGTTCCATCTACCAGCTCGACTATTACAGACTCTGTGCGAGTTTTTTCGTGCAGAAGACGTTCACATATAGGGGTTATAAAGGGAATCTTAGCGACGAGTTACCCGTTTGCTAATACCTTATATTGGTGTAAGAACTCAATTTAATACAATATAAAATAATTATTAAAACAGTGCTAGTATCGCGAGAGGCAAGATATCCGTTTATGGGAGGTTTATCCACCGGGATATGTCGGTGTTAACGCGAGGACACCTCAAGATGCGGGAAGGTGTACGCTCAATACACCATATTAAAATAAATATAAATTACAGCCCAGTTCCAAACTCTGAGTTAAAGAAATAATCACTATCGGTGTGTCGGCGTGCGTGCGTGGGAGAGGAGTGTCCAACGGATCGTCAGTGTTGCTGAGAACGGCTGGCGGCGTGGGTGCAGATTCAGCGGACCACAGGACAGCAGAAGTATTACGAAGTGACCGTAAAAAGGATATCATCAACAAGTAAAAATAGACATTTTAAAACAAAACAGTTCAGATAAATTCATACACATTATTCAATTAAAATAAAGTATTTGTAAAATTACAGACCATATTTAAATTTGTTTAAAATATACAACATTACTCCAGATAACAGACCGTATTATTTCGAATATACTATGCCTAATAAGTGTATGTTTCGTCGCATAGTATATATGGCGCCCAACGTGCTTGGCACGAGAAAATAGTATATTATAAAATTTTGTATTATTTTTGAACTGGTACATTTTGTCTTTAGAGCGTGTATTAATGATATATTGCATATACTCAGAAAGACTGTGTTTTAGGTTAAAATTGTAAGATAGTATAGGGTAATATCTGGATTGAGTTATCTAATTTGTGCATGTATAGATTAAGGTTTTGTGTGGACATTGTTTTGAATGATTTCTGACTGTTTACTGTGCATTGCGATAATATTTTAGAATAATTGAACATTAAACGTTAACAATAAGAATAATTGTGCCCGTACGTAAGTCAACACATTAAGAGATAAACTTTGTTGTGATCGGTTATCATTATTAAAGATGGCGGAAGCTCAATCAGCTGATTTGCAAGCTACAATTAATACAATTTTAGCAAATATACAGTCCGTACGTGACGAAAATAATAAAAATATACAAGCAGTAAGGGATGATAATAAACAGTTACGCGAAGATAACAAACGAGTACAAGAAAATTTAAAATCTGTACGTGACGACAATAAAAATCAAAATAAAAAGTATTCGCTCCCATACACGAGCAAGCAAAACAAAATAAAGCTATCGTCGAAGCTGCCGAGAGCAAAATAACAGCAAAAGTTGAATCTATCCGCGTGGAGTTTGAGACCGCAATAAAATGTGAGACGCGTGTGCTAGCAGTAGAAGAACATATGCAAGCGCAGACGATCGCGGTAAATGATTCCATAAACACCTACGAAAACATTCATAGAAATTTTAGAACAAAAAGTGAAAAAAATACAACAGACTACTCCACTAGCAAACCAGGTCACTTATATATATATATACAAAGCACAGGAGGACATCAACACATACATGAAATTTTATGGCCTCGAACATGAGAATCCTGTACAGTTCCTTAAGCAATGTCAACGTAATATGGAAAATATTGCTGACAATCTTAGCGATGTTGACAAAATAAACTGGGTGGTGCATCAGCTAAAGGGCACAGCGGCTGAATGGTTTTCGATCGTGCAAGATAAAATCGTTGTGTATGAAGATTTTGTTAACCACTTTAAGGCAAGATATTGGAACGACGAAATCCAGCGGAAAGTACGCGTACAGCTGGAGTCTGGTAAGTATACTCCAAGTAAAGGGACTAAGGAGAAATATTTGATCCAGCTTGTAGCCAAGGCGAAACACGTGAAGCCTGAGATATCAGAAGCAGAAATTGTCAACAAGCTAGCCCATCATTTTAACAGCGGAGTACAAGTAGCAGTAATCACACAGGGAATTAAAACGTTAGAAGAACTGCTGTTGCTGCTGACAAAATGGGAAAATGTCGACGGGAATCCCGAAACATATAGTACAAATACAAAAGTAAACATAAATAACACTCCTAAATGAAATGAATACAAAAATAAACAATGGAAAAGCCGGAACGCGAACACAATTCTTCCAAATTAGGTAAGGTAATCATAAAGTCGCGTCTATAGCCAAAGATAACACAGATAATGAAAACGGTCCAAAAAACGCGTAAAGTTGTTCGGCGTGGGACCGTGCAAATCAAACAAAAATAATAATAATAATAATAAAAGTACCAGTCAGAATCAGAAATTCAATGAAAACATAGAAAGTAATAACATGATTATGACCTACTGCGTATCTGGTGTATACCCTGATGATATACGCAGTGAACTTATGAATGACAGTAATGACGATGTAGCTAATATACCTAGAAATAGTGATAAGATAGATAGTAGATATAATGTGTTAAAAGCGAGAATAAATAATTGTAAGGGGAATGTATTAATAGACAGTGGTGCTCAGATATCGTTGATTAGTGAAACTTTTGTAAACAAGAACACAGTGGAATTTAGAAAGGTACCAATATTACCTATTAACAATACAACTATTAAAACAGCCACTAACGAGGTACAGAAGGTAAATAAACAAGCATACATAACAATTTCGTCTCTAGGTATGGAGCTTGAAACACCCGTATTTATTGTTAAGAATTTAATTTACGATGTTATTATAGGGACAGACACTCTAAAAAAAATTAATGCCATTATTGATTTTAGTAATAATAAATTAAAATGTACTGTTAATAATAAGCAGCATAGTATAGTATTAGGAAAATTTGAGATTGATAAGCAATCGGAAGCGAAATACATTCACATAACCAAACCGGCGGCCAAGCTAGTTGTCAACAATAACAGTGATAGTGCTAATAATACAGATCAGTTAACCTCAATTCAACGGGACAAACTAAACCAGCTGATAAAGAAACATATGGAAACTCATTCGGTGGACAAAAATGAAATCCAAATCTTAGCGATAAAATATGTTTTACCTAACGAGCTTAAAGCTTTATTAAAATATCTAATGAAGAAATTTGTGTTAGTGGTTGAAATCACAATCAGAATGATCACAGTTGCACACCACTATATAAAAATTATCCCGATTAGCGCTTTCAAGCCTCACAGCCCATCGTCAATCGGAATAGGCAGAAATTATTTTAAAACAAACACTTCACCCCTCTCCTCAACCCTGCTCACACACAACAAGCTATAATATAAATGACCCTTCCCCACCCCCTAAACCCTGTCCCACGCCATCTGTACAGTTACATATTTTTCTAGCAAATTCCTTGTGTTTCAGTGTTGTGTGTGTGTGTGTGCGCGTCCTTTTAAACTTACCCTACTTCGCCTCACAGCCCATCGTCAATCGGAATAGGCAGAAATTATTTTAAAACAAACACTTCACCCATCTCCCCCACCCTGCTCACACACAACAAGCTATATGGGCTGTGAGGCTTGAAAGCGCTAATCGGGATAATTTTTATATAGTGGTGTGCAACTGTGATCATTCTGATTGTGATTTCAACCACTAACACAAATTTCTTCATTAAACGTCTGTTAAGATGTGCAATCGACTACAGGTAATGGGCAACAACAATGAGGTAATAAACGACAACAATAAGGTAAGTAAAGTTTTTAAATATCTTAAGTTAAAAGTTAAATTGAAGAGGGTTTTAAGTAAAATATGGTTTAATAAACAATGTCTGGATAATAATGCCATCCCAAAGTACGCTCAAGTTAAAATTAAAAATAAGAACAGTGTAGCCAAAAAAGTAAAAGAACAAAGCGAGAAGTTGTGGATAAAACTGGAAATAAGGTCACTCTACGGCTTAATCAATAGATATAATAGGGAATTATATGACAGACACATAGAATTGTTAAGAATATACTCGTATGTAGAGTTAGAAGAAATATTATATAATTTTGGTTATATATATATTATATAATATTATATATATATATATATACATATATATATAAATAATATATTAATATATATTTATATATAAATATTTATAATAATAATAGTATGTTTTTCTTTTTTTTAATTCTAAATAAAAAAAAAAGAAAAACATACTATTATATATATATATATATATATACATATGTATATATATTTATTATATATGAATATATAAATATGGTAATACAGTAACATTAACATTAATATTTTTAATTTAACTATAAATATACTGTAAGCATATATTTTATTAATCGGATTTGCAAAATGTGGGTGTACAAAAATTGATGTAATTATTGTATTTTAGCTAACTCTTCAACTGTTACTAGTTATTCAGTTCCGTAATTTTATTTTAATCAATAAATAGAGATAGGGAGAAATGAAGGAAAGAATATATAAAGTTGCGAATCTAGTATTGGCTGTAAGTCTATTGTATAATAAACCATACACCAGATATTATAAGTCATATATAAAAATAAAAAAAAAAGAAAAACAAGAAAAAAAATAAGATGCCTGAATGAAAAAGGGTTATTTTGATAGAATAAATTATGTAATATTATACTCTTATTATGTTAACAGAATTAAACTGTCTTTTAATATCAAAAATTAATGTTCTTCATAAACTACAACATATAAAAGATAAGCTAAAATTAAGCTAATGGGTTCATACCTCATTTATGGAAAATTATCCTCTTTTTAATTAAAAAAAATTCTTCTTATATAATATTTGTGGCATTCTTATTTTTTGGTATTATATTGGTGATTTGTTCAAACAATTGACTGGGTTGTTGAATAGGAGTCGAAATAAATATAGTATCATTTTTGCCTTTTATGATAAATAAAATAAGAGTTTACTCATCTGAGTCAATAATTAAATATTTTATTATTCAGAGAATGGGTTCAAGACTATTATTCCTGTTTGTTGTTATTTTAGGAATATTATTTCAAGTAAAATATTTTATTATAATTAGTTTAATAATTAAAATTGGATCTCCTCCATTCCATTATTGATATGTTTCAGTAATTGATGGATTATCTTGACTAGTGTCTTTTTTAATTATAACTGTTCAAAGGATTATTCCCATTATTTTATTGAGTTATTTAGATATAAGATTGATTTTATTTATTGTTTTATCATGTATTTGAGGTTCATTAGGGGGACTGTGTTATTCATCAATTCGAAAAATTTTAGCATATTCATCAATCTACAATTTAAGTTGAATTTTTAGAGGGGTTATATTGATAAATTATATATGACTGGTATATTTTTTAATTTATTCCCTCTCTTTATTTTTGACTTGTTATCTGTTTTGAATAAATAATATGAATTATTTAAATCAAATTTTTATTTTGTTTAACAATAGGGTTAAATCATTAATGTTAATAATTATTTTTATGTCAATAGGTGGATTACCACCATTTTTAGGATTTTTCCCAAAATTTATGATAATTTATTGTCTTTTGGTTAATAAAATGTATTTTTTATGTTTAATTTTAGTAATAACTGCTTTATTAGTGTTATTTTATTATTTGCGAGTTGTAATGACAGGATTAATGATAACCAATATATCTTTAAAGTTGTCAACTTTTAGGTTAAATAGTACATTATTTATAGTAAATTCTTTATTGATTGGATTTATAGTTGTAACCTTATTTAATGTTATGAATTAGTAAGGTTTTAAGTTAATAAAACTATTATCCTTCAAAGTTAAAAATATAATTTATTGTAAGCCTTAGATTTATTTTAATCACCTTTAAATTTGCAATTTAATATTATTATTAAATATAAGACTATATTGAAGAAAAAAATAGAAGAATAGGGAAGAAAATATTAGATTAGATTAGATTATTGAGAGGAAAACATATCCATAAATAAATTTACAGTTTATTACCTAATTCAGTCATCTCAATTGGGAATAAATCAATGATTAGTTATGAATAAGTGATTTTTCTCAACTAATCATAAGGACATTGGAACATTATATTTCATTTTTGGGATTTGATCGGGAATAGTAGGTACAACTTTAAGAGTTCTTATTCGTGTTGAATTAGGCATTCCTGGATCTTTTATTGGAGATGATCAAATTTATAATGTGATTGTTACTGCTCATGCTTTCGTTATAATTTTTTTTATAGTGATGCCAGTTATGATTGGAGGATTTGGGAATTGATTGGTTCCTTTGATAATTGGTGCTCCTGATATGGCTTTCCCTCGAATAAATAATATAAGTTTTTGATTATTACCACCTTCATTGACATTATTATTAATTGGTAGAATGGTTGATAGAGGTGCAGGTACTGGTTGAACAGTTTATCCTCCGTTGTCAAGAGGCGTCGCACACTCAGGATCTTGTGTTGATTTAACTATTTTTTCTTTACATTTGGCTGGAGCTAGCTCAATCTTAGGTGCAGTTAATTTTATTAGAACAATTTTTAATATACGATCAATGGGAATATACATAGATCGGTTACCTTTATTTGTGTGAGCAGTATTAATTACTGCTTTTTTATTATTGCTTTCATTACCAGTTTTAGCTGGTGCAATTACAATATTATTAACTGATCGAAATTTAAATACTTCTTTTTTTGATCCTTCAGGTGGAGGAGATCCAATTTTATATCAACATTTATTTTGATTTTTTGGACATCCTGAAGTATATATTTTAATTTTGCCTGGATTTGGACTAATTTCTCACATTATCACTCAAGAGAGTGGAAAAATCGAATCTTTTGGATCACTAGGAATAATTTATGCTATAATATCAATTGGTATTTTAGGATTTGTTGTTTGAGCACATCATATATTTACAGTTGGTATGGATGTTGATACACGGGCTTATTTTACTTCTGCTACAATAATTATTGCTGTTCCAACTGGAATTAAAGTTTTTAGATGATTAGCAACTTTGAGAGGAGTTAAAATCAAGATAAGACCTTCAATTTTATGAGCAGTAGGTTTTGTTTTTCTTTTTACTATTGGTGGATTGACTGGGGTGATTTTGGCTAATTCATCAATTGATATTGTATTACATGATACATATTATGTTGTAGCTCATTTTCATTATGTGTTATCAATAGGTGCAGTATTTGCAATTTTAGGAAGATTTATTCATTGATATCCTTTATTTACTGGATTATCTTTAAATTCTAATTGATTAAAAATTCATTTTTTGATTATGTTTATAGGGGTAAATTTAACCTTTTTTCCTCAACATTTTTTAGGATTGAGAGGTATACCACGTCGGTATTCAGATTATCCTGATGCATTTATATCATGAAACATTGTATCTTCTATTGGAAGAAGAATTTTATTTATTGGAATTTTATTTTTATTGTTTATTATTTGAGAAAGATTTATTTCACATCGATTGATTTTATATTCAATTAATATAAATTCTTCTATTGAATGGTTACACAAACTTCCTCCGTCTGAGCACTCATATAGTGAGATTCCATTATTAGTTCAATTCTAATATGGCAGATGAAGTGCGATGAATTTAAGATTCATATATAAATAACTTTTGTTAGAAATTTCTAATTGATCTTATATTAATATGCAGGACGCTATATCACCATTAATAGAACAGTTAATATTTTTTCATGATCATACTTTAACTATTTTAATTATTATCACTTCAATTGTTACTTATATAATAACAGTTATTATATTTAATAATATTATTAATCGACTTTTATTAGAAGGACAATTAATTGAGTTTTTTTGAACACTTTTGCCTGCCTTAACATTAATTTTTATTGCATTTCCATCTTTACGATTATTATATTTATTGGATGAAATTAATAAACCTTTAATAACTTTAAAAATTATTGGCCATCAATGATATTGATCATATGAATATTCAGATTTTTTAAATATTGAATTTGATTCTTATATAAAATCTCAAAATGATATATTAATTAGAGAATTCCGTTTATTAGAAGTAGATAATCGAACGATTTTACCTTTTAGTACTCAAATTCGATTATTGATTTCATCATTTGATGTTATTCATTCATGAGCTATACCATCTATGAGAATTAAAGTGGATGCCGTGCCTGGTCGATTAAACCAAGCGAGAATATTTATCAATCGACCTGGTATATCATTTGGTCAATGTTCTGAAATTTGTGGAGCAAATCATAGATTTATACCTATTGTTATTGAAAGAGTTGATATAAATTGTTTTATTAATTGATTAATAAGTTATTCATTAAGTGACTGAAAGTAAGTGATGGTCTCTTAAACCAATTTATAGTAACTAACGACTACTTTTAATGATGAAAAGTTAGTTTATTATAAAAACATCAATCTGTCAGATTCAAGAAACTAAGAATGGTATTTTTCTATCCCACAAATATCTCCAATAAATTGATGTTTTATGTTTTTCTTTTTTTTATTAATTGTTACTTTAATTATAACTTTTATTTATTTTTATTTTATGAAAATTCCAAAGATAAATTTGATTAATAATTTTAATAATTTATATAATTGATTATGATAACAAATCTATTTTCAACTTTTGATCCATCAACAGGGTTATTTTCATTAAATTGATTAAGTTCTTTAATTTTATTATTATTCATGCCTATAGGGTTATGATATATTCCCAGTCGTTATGTAATTTTTATAAATAAAGTTTTAAATACAATAAGTTTTGAATTAAATTTATTAATAAATTCAGGATCTTTTGGTAGATCATTATTATTTTGTTCTTTATTTATTTTTATTCTATTCAATAATTTTCTTGGATTGTTTCCATATATTTTCACTAGATCAAGACATCTAGTATTTTCTCTTAGTTTAGCTCTTCCTCTTTGATTGACTTTTATTTTATTTGGATTTATTAATAATACAAATCATATATTTTGTCATTTAGTTCCAATAGGGACTCCAATAATTTTAATACCTTTCATGGTATGTATTGAAACTGTCAGAAATTTAATTCGACCAGGATCCTTGGCTGTTCGTCTAACAGCAAATATAATTGCCGGTCATTTACTAATAACATTATTAGGAAATAGATCAACTAATTTAGAAATTTATATAAATTTAATTATTTTAATTCAGATATTATTGATATTATTTGAATCAGCAGTTTGTATAATTCAATCTTATGTTTTTACAGTTTTAAGAACTCTGTATTATAGAGAAGTCTCTTAATGAATAATCATCCATATCATTTAGTTAATTGTAGACCATGACCTCTAACGGGATCAATTGGAGCTCTAACTTTTGTTTCTGGTATAGTAATAATATTTCATATACAAAATTTTATTTTAATATCTTTTGGATTTTTAATTTTAATTTTAACTATAATTCAATGATGACGTGATGTTTCGCGTGAAGGGACGTTTATAGGATTTCATACAATAGTTGTAGTGAGAGGTCTAAAATTAGGAATAATTTTATTTATTGTATCAGAAATTTTATTTTTTATTTCTTTCTTTTGGGGATTTTTTCATAGAAGATTAAGACCTGTCATAGAAATTGGTATAAATTGACCTCCTTCTGGAATTATGCCTTTTAATCCAATACAAATTCCTCTATTAAATACTATAATTTTACTGTGTTCTGGAGTAACAATTACGTGAGCTCATCATTCCATAATAGAAAGTAAATATAATGAATCTGTTTATGGTATTTTATTAACTTTAATATTAGGTATATATTTTACTATTCTTCAAATATATGAATATTTTGAATCATCGTTTTGTATTTCAGATTCTGTATATGGATCAACGTTTTTTGTATCAACAGGGTTTCATGGAATTCATGTTATTATTGGAAGAACATTCATTATAATTTGTTTATTACGTCAATTGAAATTTCATTTTTCTAGAGCTCATCATTTTGGTTTTGAAGCAGCTGCTTGATATTGACATTTTGTTGATATTGTTTGACTATTTTTATATGTATCAATTTATTGATGGGGTAGATAAATATTCTATTAGTATATAAGTATATTTAACTTCCAATTAAAAGGATTAATTTTTAAATAGAATAATTTTCAATGTTGTAAGTTATTGTATTATGATATTATTAATTTTATTTACTTTAATAACTCTTTTATATTTTGTGTCAACTAAATCAATAATTGATCGTGAAAAATCATCTCCATTTGAGTGTGGATTTGATCCTTTTGAGTCATCTCGAATTCCTTTTTCAAGACATTTTTTTATAATTGCAGTCATCTTTCTTATTTTTGATGTTGAATTAGTGATTATTATACCTATAGTTATTGCAATATCAACTATTAATATTATTGAAATTTATTTAGTGATATTGTTATTTTTATTATTTTTAATATTAGGCTTATATCATGAATGAAAAAATAGAATGTTAAATTGAATTTAATGGGAATGTATTTAATTATAATTATTGAATTGCAATCAATAGGTGCTCAGACTAGCCATTCTTAAAAGCAATGAAGTAATAAATACACTTAGTTTCGACCTAAAAAAAGAATCTTTATTCCTTTGTTTATTAATTGAAGCCAAAAATAAGGCACTTTATTGTTAATAAAGTTATTGAATATATAATTTCCAGTTAAAAGGAAATAAGAATAAAAGCAGCTGCTAACTAGCTTTTAAAGCGGTTAAATTCCGTTTTTTCCTTATTTATAAAGTTTATAAAACATTTCATTTTCATTGAAAAGAGAGGAAAAATCCTTATAAATATTTAAAAATATTTATTACCTTAATATCTTCAATATTATGCTCTAATGTTTAAGCTATTTAAATATATCATAATTAGAAATCAAGCAATAAATGTTATTATTTGAATCTTGAAATTATTTTTTCTTATATTAATATTAAATATTATAATTAATTTTATCAATTCAATCATACCTTGAGGCCCAATTTTTTCTCCTCACCCCAAATCAATTGATTTTTGAAATATAAGTGAATTTTTTAAAAAAAGAAATTGAGTATGAAAAGTTGATAGTTGTTTTAAAAATCATATAGAATTTATGAATTCTCTTGTAAATTTTTTTACTATGGATGAAAATATGGATATTTCATATCCAATTAATAACCCTAAAAAAGATAAAGCCATTGCTATTAGTTTCCCTTCTATGGGGAGAATAATTCTTACAGGATTATTAAATATGATTCATCTAAATATAGACCCTGATAAAATTGAATAAATAGATAAAATCATGATTCTCTTTAATATACTATTAAATGACTCGTTTTGTGAACTAAAATTATAATAATTAAAATTTATGTTTATTGAAAAATATGTTAATCGGGCAGAATAAAAAGATGTTATTCCAATTCCAATATATATTAATAATAAAATTAAAAAGTTAATATTTCTGGAGCATATTATTTCTATAATTAAATCTTTTGAATAAAACCCTCTCATAAAGGGTATTCCACATAATGATAAATTTGCAATATTTATGAACGTTCTAGTTATTGGTATATTATAACTTATACAGCCTATCATGCGAATATCTTGATTATTCATTAATCTATGAATCAATACTCCAGCACATAAAAAAAGTGATGCCTTAAATAAAGCATGAATAATAAGATGAAAAAAAGATAATATTGGATAACCAAATATTAAAATTGATATTATAATTCCTAATTGTCTTAAAGTTGATAATGCAATAATTTTTTTTAAGTCAAATTCAAAATTTGCAGCTAAACCTGATATAATTATTGTTAGTAATGATAACATTAAAAATACTTGAATTAAATTGAATGATATAATTAAATTTCTGAATCGAATAATTAAATATACTCCTGCAGTAACTAATGTTGATGAGTGAACAAGGGCCGATACTGGAGTTGGAGCAGCTATAGCTGCTGGAAGTCATGAAGAAAAAGGAATTTGAGCTCTTTTTGTAAATCCTGCAATAACAACTAGCATAATTATTGGATTCATTATTATCTTATTAATAAAAGATATAAAATTTCAAGATCCAAAATTTATTATTCATGCAATTAATAAAAGAATTATAACATCTCCAATACGATTTATTAATGCCGTTAGTATTCCAGCATTTCTAGAATTTAAATTTTGATAATAAACAACTAAACAATATGATACTAATCCTAATCCATCTCATCCAATAAGAATACTTACTATATTAGGTCTAATAATTAATAATACTATTGACATTACAAATATTATAATAATATAAATAAATCGATTAATATATTTATCATTTATCATATATATACCTCTATATAATATAACCATTGATGAAATAAATATAACAGTTGAAAGAAATAAGGTTGATATAAAATCAAAAATTAATGTTATATAAATATTACATGAATTAATTGTAACAATCAGTCATTCTATTATAATTGCATAATCAAAAATAATCATATTTATTGATAAAATTAATATTATTAATCTTAAAATTAATAAAATTAAAAAAATATATATATTAAGTTTATTTTTAGTAATGATCCAATATAGATTTATATTTTTAAATCCACAATTTAATGTTTTATTTTAAACTAATTGAATTATATCAATAATGTTAATTTCAAAATAATTAAATTTAATGGAATTCAATGTATTATAATTAAGAAAAATTCACGTACGTTTCCAGAATTAAAAGAATAACAACCCGAGAAAATTATTCCATGTTGGGTATGAGAGTATAGATATAAACTATAACAAGCTGATAAAAATGAAGAAAAAGATAGGAAAATTATACACAATGGATTTCAAGACATTAATCTATTTAAAATTATAATTTCTCCTGCTAGACTAATTGTTGGAGGACATGAAATATTTCTAGAAGAAATTAAAAATCATATGAGAGTTATTGAAGGCATAAATCTTAATATTCCTTTATTAATTAGGATTCTACGTCTTCCCGAACGTTCATAAGAAATATTTGCTAAGCAAAATAAAGCAGATGAACATAAACCATGTCCAATTATTATGAAATATGCTCCGATTATACCTCATATATTTATTGTTATAATTCCTCTAATAACTAATCTTATGTGAGCTACAGAAGAGTATGCAATTATAGATTTTATATCAATTTGCATTATACAAGATAATCTAATCATAATTCCTCCTATTAATGAAATAGAAATTCAAATGAATCTATAATTGATAAATATTGCTGGTATAATATATATAACACGAATTAAACCATAAGTTCCTAATTTTAAAAGAATTCCAGCCAAAATTATAGAACCAGAAACAGGTGCTTCAACATGAGCTTTTGGTAATCAAAAATGACATATAAATAATGGAACCTTAATTATGAATGCTAATGTTATCCCTAAGTAAATAAACCTATTATCTGATCTCATTAACATTATAATATTAGTTATATTATTTCTATATATATATATATAATTGAAACTAATATGGGGAGAGATGCGAATAAAGTATAAAACAATAAATAATATCTAGCATTCACTCGTTCAGGTTGATACCCCCATCCTATGATAATAATTATGGTAGGGATCAAACTAGTTTCAAAAAAGATATAAAATATTATAATATTGTATGAACAAAATGATAAAATTAATAATGTTATTAATAATAACACTATAAACAAAAATAAATTTATATTATTATATTTATATAAGGGACTAGAATTAATTATTAAGAAGGTAATTCAAATTGTAAGAATAATTAATCTATATGAAATATTATCTATATGTATGTTATATCTTAGTATAATTAAATCTTTTCTAAAGAATAAGATGATAAATAACACTAAAAGAATTAATATATTTCTTAATAACCATATATTAAATAATAAAGGGGTTAAAAATAATGAAAATAAAACTAATTTTAACATGTTTTTAAAGATATTGATAATAGTTGATCATTACCATGTGATCGAATCATATTAATCAATCTTGATAGTCCTACAACTCCTTCACAAACACTAAATGTTAGCAAAACTATTAATATATATATATCATTTAATTCAATTGATAGAAATGCAGAAAATATACAAAATAATCTTAAAATTATTAATTCTAATCTTAATAAACTTATTATGATATGTTTTCGATTTAAACATAATGAGATAATGCCCGATATAAATATAATTAAATACAATAAAGGTAATGACAAATTCATTCGTTTTAATAGTTTAAAAAAAATTTAGATCTTGTAAATCTAAGATAAATTAATAATTTTAAAACTTCAGAAGAGAGTAAAGAATCATTTCAAGCACCCAAAGCTTACATTTTTATTAAATTATCTTCTGTATGAAAATTATAATATCAATTACAATTCTATTATCAATAAATTTTATTTTTATGAAGCACCCATTATCAATGGGATCTATTTTATTAATACAAACAATACTAACTAGAATTATTTGTATATTTTATATAAATTCTTATTTTTTTTCTTATATCTTATTTCTTGTTTTTATTGGAGGAATATTAATTTTATTTATATATATATCAAGAATTGCTTCAAATGAAAAATTTTATTTTTCAATAAAATTATTAATTTTAAACATAATTATTTGAATTTTGATCATAATTATAAATACTATTAGATTTAAGATAGATAGAGTTAATAAATTATTGGAAATGAATAATTTATTTGATAGATTTATAATTAAGAAATTATATATATTTCCGTCAGGAATAATAACTATTATGTTAGTTATTTATCTTTTATTTACATTGATTGTTGTTGTAAATATTATTAGAATTAAACTATCTCCTTTACGAAGAAAATTTTAATGAATGTTAAATATCACTCGACGTATACACCCATTAATTAAAATAATAAATAATTCATTAATTGATTTACCAGCAGCTACGAATTTATCATATTGATGAAATTATGGATCGCTGCTAGGAATATGTTTAGTTGTTCAAATTTTAACTGGATTATTTTTGTCAATACATTATAATGCAGATGTAGCAAGTGCATTTGATAGATTAAGACATATTTGTCGTGATATTAATCATGGATGAATATTACGAATTTCACACGCAAATGGAGCCTCATTGTTTTTTATTTGTGTTTATTTACATGTTGGGCGAGGACTATATTATGGTTCATATAAAAATTTTGAAACTTGAGCTGTAGGAGTGATCATTTTATTAACTTTAATAGCTACTGCTTTTATAGGTTATGTCCTTCCATGGGGACAAATATCATTTTGAGGAGCAACAGTCATTACGAATTTATTGTCAGCAATTCCATATCTTGGAACAATTTTAGTAAATTGAATTTGAGGAGGATTTGCTGTTGATAATGCAACATTAACTCGATTTTATTCTTTCCATTTTATTATACCATTTGTTGTTTTAGCATTAACAATTGTACACCTTATTTTCTTGCATGTTTTGGGATCAAACAATCCACTTGGAATTAATTCAAATAATGATAAAATTCCATTCCATCCTTATTTTTCTATTAAAGATGCGCTAGGATTTTTATTAATTTTAATTATTTTTCTTTGTTATATGATACTTGAACCATATAAATTAAGTGATCCTGATAATTTTACTCCAGCAAACCCATTAGTTACTCCAAAACATATTCAACCAGAATGATACTTCTTATTTGCATATGCAATCCTACGATCTATTCCTAATAAATTAGGAGGAGTAATTGCATTATTTATATCAATTTTTATTTTAATTTTTGTTCCCTTCATAAACAATTCAAAATTTATAGGACTATTAAACTACCCTATTAATCAGATTTTATTTTGATATTTATTCATTATTTTAATTTTATTGACTTGGATTGGAGCTTGTCCTGTTGAGTACCCATATATCAAGATTGGGATACTTTTAACAACAATTTATTTTATATATTTTGTTTTAGATCCTATAATTAAATCTTTTTGAGATAAATTAATTAAATAGTTAATTAGCTTATAAGTAAAGCATTTACTTTGAAAGTAAAGAAAAGAAAATTGAGTTCTATTAACTTAATATTAATACAATTTTTAATGAACTAAATAATAGATTTAATCATGAAAAAAAAAATCAATAAATTTAAACTTACTGGTAAATATGATTTTCATGCTAAATATATTAATTTATCATAACGATAACGAGGCAAAGTACCTCGAACTCAAATAAATAAAAATGAAATTAATGTTAATTGAATAGGAAAAACCAAAGAATTAATTTTTCTACCTAGAAATATTAAACAAAATATTATACTCATAAAAATAATTCTAGCATATTCAGCTAAAAAAATAAATGCAAATCCTATACCTCTATATTCAACATTAAATCCAGAAACTAATTCTGATTCCCCTTCAGAAAAATCAAATGGTGATCGATTAGTTTCAGCTATTGATGATGAAATTCAACAAATTCTCAGAGGAAAAAACAAAAATACTAATCATATAAATTGTTGAAAAAAATAAAATTCAATTAAATTAAAACTCTCAATCATTACAATAGGGCACAAAATAATTAATACAAGACTGACTTCATATGAAATAGTTTGAGCAATTGATCGAATACAACCTAATATAGCGTAATTAGAATTTGATGATCAGCCTGTAATCATTAAACTATAAACTCCTATTCTTGTACAACAAAAAAAGAATATTATACCCATATTGAACGAAACACAATTGATTAGGTATGGATAAATAACTCACAATAGTAAAGAATTAAATAAGCCTAACACAGGTCTAATCATATAAATTAAATAATTGGATAACATTGGTATATTTCTCTCTTTTAAGAATAATTTAATAGCATCTGAAAATGGTTGTAAAATACCGATAAATCCTACTTTATTTGGACCCTTACGAATTTGAATATATCTTAAAATCTTACGCTCCATCAAAGTTAAAAACGCAACACCAATCAAAATAAACAAAGCAGTAATTAAAACAGTAATTATAAACATTTTCTATATGTAATATTATTACATAATTAAATTCTAAATTTAATGCACTTCTTGCTAAAATAGAATAAATTAAATTATTTGATATGGTCCTTTCGTACTAATATCAAAAATATATTAGTAGATAGAAACCAACCTGGCTCACGCCGATTTGAACTCAGATCATGTAAGAAATTAAAGGTCGAACAGACCTAGAATATTTAGATTTTGCTCTAAACTCTTTTCTTAATCCAACATCGAGGTCGCAATCTAATTTATCGATATGAACTCTCCAAATTAATAACGCTGTTATCCCTAAGGTAATTTAATCTTATAATCAAAAAATTGGATCAATTAAGCATTAATTTATGAAAAGTTCATTTAAAGTTTTATTTATTATAATGTCACCCCAACAAAAAATAAAGTAATTTTTTCAGTTATTAATTCTAAATTCTAGTAAAACAAATTTATTTAAAATTCTATAGGGTCTTCTCGTCCCACTTATTTATTTAAGATTTTTTACTTAAACTCTAAATTCAATCTATTTTAATTAAAAAAGAAAATTTTTCATCCATTCATTCATACAAGCCTTTAATTAAAAGACTAATTATTATGCTACCTTTGCACGGTCAACTTACCGCGGCCATTAAAATATCATTGGGCAGAATAGACCTTTAATATTTTTCTAAAGGACATGTTTTTGATAAACAGGCGAAAATTATATTTGCCTAGTTCTTAAATACAACTTATTATAATTTACTAATTTAATCATTTTAATAAAAATATTTTAATTAATTTAATTTTCTTAATATATACCTAAAATATATTAAATGTATTAAAATAAAAAATAAAATTTAACTTACTCATATAAAAAAGCTAATTGCAAGCCTATTTAATTAATTAAAATCTAAAATATTATAGAAATTATATTTAGCTTATCCTTAATATAATTAAATAAATATAAAACTTTATATTGAAATATAAGTTATAATATTTATTTTAAATTAAATTTAATTCTTAAGAAACCAGAAATATTATAGTTCGAGAGAAGTTTCATCACTAAAATTATTTTATTAATATTAATATTACAATAATTAACAAATAATTTTAAATCACTATAATTCGGGAAAAATAAATTTTTATATACAATTAATTAACCCTGATACAAAAGGTACAAATTATAATTTTACTTATTTATATTTATTGTTTGATCTTCACAGTTCAATTAAAAATATTTTTTCTATAAATAATACTAAAACTAAATAATTATTTTTACTTAAAATAATCTCAATAAATTAATTTTAAATTTAAATTATTATTCAAATTATATTGATAAATCAATAATTTTTATTAGTGTAATTAATATGCCTTAAGCTCTAATTTGCACTCTAGCCACACTTTCCAGTACAGCTACTTTGTTACGACTTATCCCACTTTATAATGGGAGTGACGGGCGATATGTACATAATTTAGAACCTAAATTCAAAAAACTATATTTAATAAATTTACTTTCAAATCCAATTTCATGATTTTCATTATAGAAAACAATTCATTTTTATAATAATGTAATCCATTCTTTCTTTAAAATTAGCTGCACCTTGACCTGACATTTTATTAATAAAATTAATGAAAATTATTCTGATAAAGCATTCTTGACAGAGGTATACAAACTTATATAAAGTGAAATCTATCGTGGGTTATCGATTATAAAACAGATTCCTCTGATTAGATAAATTACCGCCAAATTCTTTGAATTTAAAGATCATAACTATTAATAATCTAGTTGTTTTATTTACACTTTCAATAATAGGGTATCTAATCCTAGTTTTAGATAAAAGTTTATCAGACATAAAAGTAAACACATATTTATACATTATTTCACCAAAATTTAAAAATCTTACTATTAATTTATTTTTTAACTGAAACTAATATAATTAAAGTTAGAGAATCGTGTAACCGCAACTGCTGGCACGAATTTTGTCCTCTATAAATAAAATTATTATCTCTAAAATTAATAATTAATAATACTTAATACTGCGCTATAAATAACTATCATTTAGATAGTTTTTAATCAATTTAAAGTTATGCATGTAATATAATTAAATATTTAATTTACAAGCTAGAATAAAACTCCTCCTTTTTAGTTATTTATTAATAGCATAGTTTTCCAAAATGTCAAACAATCCCTTTAAAGCAATATTCACTCAAAAATGTATAATTTTTAATCGATGTTTCCTCACAATAAAAATAAGAATTCATGACTGGTGAATTTTTTGAAATATAATATTATATTTATACATTAATTTATAAATCATGGCATCAAACCTTTGTAAACAGATCTTTTACAACAATATTCACTCATTTGAGTAATCCCGGTTTTCAATATTTATAATTTTTATACAATATATTTATAGTTAAATTAAAAATATTAATGTTAATGTTACTGTATTACCATATTCATATATAATAAATATATATATATATATATATATATATATATATATAATATAACCAAAACCTATATAAATATAAAAAAATGGTAGATAAGTTAAATAAATTAATAAGAAAGAACGAAGTAAAAAAGGAACACCTCTCTAAGAATAACTATGAAAAAAGAGTAATAAACCTTACAGAGGTGAATTTCAATACAGAAGAAAAAGAAATGTTAGCAAAAGGCTTAAAATACGCACCGCCACCAGAATTAAATCAAGAAAAAACGATTATTGAATGCGAAAGCATAATACAAAAACTAGGAAATGAAAATGATAAAAAAAGAATAAGGTGGGAAGTAGGGAATGTAGTAGATAAAATATTTAAGAAAAGTTTGTATAATTCAAAAAATGAACAAAAATTCAAATCAACTGTAACTAAACTAAAGAATAAAATAAAGAAAAATGATATTATAGTTACGAAGGCGGACAAAGTAAATACAATGGTACTACTGAGAAAGGACGAATACATAAAGAAAACGGAAGAATTTATAAGGGAAGGACCATACGAGGAAATAAAGTATGATTATACAAGTAAGTACCAGTTAAGGATAAAACAAATGATGAAACAGATAACATTTATAGAAGAAAATAAGAAAAATTATTTATTGGAAAGTAATCCAACAGCACCAAGTTTAAACGTCAGGTTAAGATACATAAAGAAGAAAAACCAATTAGACCGATTGTTTCTTTTATTAATGCACCTATTTATAAATTATCAAAGGAAGTTAGCAGAGTACTGAAAGAGAAATATGAATTTGGGACAAAATACAACATAGAGAATAATCTAAAATTGATAGAAAAATTAGAAAATATTAGGATTAATGTAAATACAAAATTGATATCACTGGATGTTAAGGACATGTTTACCAATATCACAGTAAATAAAGTTATTAAGTTAATAAACGATAATAATATGGGAGAATACAGGTATAAAAACCAGTTGATGAAAGTAATTAAAGAATGTGTAAATCAGAACTATTTTAGGTTTAATAACAAGTTTTATACACAGAAAAAAGGTTTACCTATGGGGTCTTCATTATCCCCTATTCTTGCTGAAATATACGTGAATGATTTTGAAAAGCAATTAATAACTTCCACTAAGTATAAAGACAATATAAAATTATGGTCTAGATATGTTGATGATGTATTAGTAATTTGGGAAGGAAGCATAGAAGAAGTGCATGAGTTTATAAATGAGGTAAATAATAAGGATAAAAACTTACAATTTAAAGAAGAGATAGGAGGTAAGAAAATAAATTACTTAGATTTGAACATAGAAATTAAGGTTAATGTGAAACTACAGTTTGGGATATTTAGGAAAGAGTCGTATTCTGATATAATTATACCAAGAGAGTCTTACCACCCATATAGATATAAAATGGCGGCAATCAATACATTTTGTTACAGAGCTCAGAAGTGTTTAAAAGAGACCGAATCAAAAGATAGGGAGTTAAAAACGATAAAGGGAATTGTAAGGAATAATAATTATAACACCAACACAGTGGATAAAGTTATGAAAAGGGTTAACATACAAAAAGGTAAAATAGAACCAGAACAAAAGAATTATGCAGGGTCATTGACATACATAGGTTCACATACTAGAAAAATTATAAAATGTTTTAATAAATATGGAGTAGATATAGCTATTAAAAAATGTGAAACGGTATTTGATAAGATAAGGAATAAGAATATAGAAAAAATTCCAGTAATACAGAAAAGCGGAATTTATAAATTAAAATGTAAAGACAGCAATAAAGTGTACCTAGGTGAGACAGGACGAAAATTCGTATGCAGATTGTCTGACCACAAACGTGGAGAAGGTAATAGAACAACCAATTCGTTATATGCAAGACATTTCATAGAAGACAACCATAAGTTTGTTAATCCTTTGGAAGAATACGAAATTGTAAAAGTAGTAAATAACACAGTTGAAAGGAAGCTTAGAGAGGAGTTAGAAATATTAAAAGAAAGAGAAAAAGGGTTAGACAATTTAATTAATATTAAAATTAAATTTGATAATGAAGAAATATTTTATAACATGATTAAGAAGTAAATGATAGAGGACAGATAGATAAGATTAAGAATTATATTGCATAGTACTAATTGGATGGTTTAAAATAAGGGTGTGTGACTGACCCACGTGTGTGGAGAGGAAGTAGGGTAAGTTTAAAAGGACGCGCACACACACACACACACACACACACACACAACACTGAAACACAAGGAATTTGCTAGAAAAATATGTAACTGTACAGATGGCGTGGGACAGGGTTTAGGGGGTGGGGAAGGGTCATTTATATTATAGCTTGTTGTGTGTGCGCAGGGGGGGAGAGGGGTGAAGTGTTTGTTTTAAAATAATTTCTGCCTATTCCGATCTGACGATGGGCTGTGAGGCTTGAAAGCGCTAATCGGGATAATTTTTATATAGTGGTGTGCAACTGTGATCATTCTGATTGTATTAAAATATCGGTATGGAGAACCATGTATGACTTCCATGTTCTAAGATTTATATTTAAAATAATTTTCGAAGTGAAAAATTTCCATAGAAACTACTTCTTTCTTCAGCCTTAACCACAGTGCTGTGGTCACTAACATATACCACCTCACGTTAGCGCACTCGAGATTCACTGATGACGGCAGTCGATAGCACTGCCGAAAGGTCTGGTTTAGTACAAAACATTGGACCACGGCCAAACAGCCCGGGAAGGAATTTTAACAACAAACTACTTCTTTGTTGTGGATAACGTAGTACACATGACATATAAATAAGAATTATCCCATCCCACTTCAACTATCATTTTCATTTATAGAAAATTACCCCACTCCTTCAACTAGCCTCTTCAATTATAGATATTCCATCGACGTTTCTACAGTGGATTATTATAATCTTCTTATCAGGATACTTTATTTATCAAAATTAAGTACTTACTCTTGCTAAAACATAAAATGCTGCAAGTAAACTACCCTTTCCCCGTAACCGATCTTCACCAAAATCAATAGGCCTTGAGTTTTCTACAATTCAGTAATGTACAAAAAAAAATATTTGATTCTGTTTGAATGTGCGGCAGTTATCGTTCGTCATATAAAAAATTACCGTTGTTAAAACATAAAGTGTTGCTGGTAAACTACCCCTTTCCCTTAACCGATCTTCACCAAAATAAACACATCTTGAGTACTTAACAATTCAGGAACGTATGCAAAAAATATTTGATTCTGTTTGAATGTGCGGCAGTTATCATTCTTCATAAGAAAAATTGCCATTGTTAAAACATAAAATGTTGCAGGTAAACTACCACATTCTCTTAAACGATCTTCACCAAAATCAAAAAGCATTGAGTTCTCTATAATTCGGGGAGGTATGAAAAATTATTTGATTCAGTTTGAATTTACGGCAGTTATCGTTCATCATAGAAAAAATTACCGTTGGTAAAACATAAAACGTTGCAGGTAAACTACCCCTTTCCCTTAACCAATTTTCACCAAAAACAACAGGTCTTGAGAAATCTACAATTCAGGGCTGTATGCAAAAAAGTATTTGATTCTGTTTGAATTTGCGGCTCTTATCGTTTGCCATAGAAAACAAATCTACACACACACACACACACACACACACACACACACACACACACACACACACACACACATTTCGGAAAACGACTTTTTTTCATGTTTTGAGGGTAGTACAATCCTTATGGAACATGGAAGTAAAAAACATAAATATTGAGCAACAACATGATGACAAAATTAAAATATCAGTATGGAGAACCGTACATGACTTCCACGTTCTAAGATTTATATTTAAAATCATTTTCGAAATGAAATATTTCCATAGAAACTATTTCTTTATACTTACTGCTTCAGCCTTAACCACAGTACTGTGGTCACTAATGTATACCACCTCACGTTATCGCACTCGATTTTCACTGATGATGTAAGTCGATGGCACTGCCGAAACGTCTGGTTTTGCAGAAAATATTGGTCTGCTGCCAAACAGGAGGGGAAGGAATTTTAACAGCAAACTACTTCTTTGTTGCCGATAACGTAGTACATATATACAAAATTATCCCCTCCCCCTTCAACTATAATTTTCATTTATAGAAAATTACCCCCACCCCGTTCAACTAGCCTCTTTATTTATAGATATTTCATCTACGTTTCTACAGTTGATTATTACGATCTTGATACTTTATTTATCAAAATTAAGTACTTTAGTCTTGTTAGTACAAAAAAATGTTTCAGGTAAACTACCTTTTCCCCGTAACCGATCTTCACCAAAATCAATAGGCCTTGAGTCCTCTAGAACTCGGGCACATATTGTGACGGCAGCGGTATGCGAACATCTGCTCTCCGGTACCAGCGGAAACGAGGCGAGCCAATCAGGGATCAGCAGCCGAGACGAGACCAACTAAAAGCAGAATAAGGGTGACACGAGGTGACAGAATAGGATTCGACTGCTTACACTCGAAGAAGAAACATCTCACTGAACAACGCAGAAGAGGACCGCCTCGACCTCAAGATCCTGCAATGAAGAGGCCTTCCACGAAAGCCACCGCGGCAGTTAAGAAGAAGCCGCCGGACCAGCACTCACCTCCTCGCCAGCGACAACATCAAGCTGCAGCGATGGATGTCGACCAGCCGCCTTGCCTGCAAGACGAGGAAACAACACCACGCACAACTGGGACCTGCCGCACAGTACCGGTAAGTCGTGTAGGTAGCGCTGCCCAGCGGAATCCGGGGAGTCCGAGAGTAGGACTCACGAATAGAGATGCGGGTTGCGCAGCCACTGTGACGGTGTCACATTTCGGCTCCCGGATACCCGCTGGGCAAACAGCTGAGCTAGTCAGCATTGGACCAGCTGTTAGTGCCCCTGAAGCACTGTGCGGCAGCGACGAACCCACCGGCCGGCCACTTGGGCCAGTCGGGAACCCTACGACTCGCGCGGGAAGCCCTGCTCAACCAGCGCAAGTTCGTGATAACAATCGGTCCTTGTTAGGGCCGACCAAGCCCGTAAAGGCCGGACCTTCCGACTGCACGGCCGCTAGTAGGCCAGGTAGTCCTAATCCTCTGCCGGAGTCTGACTCCCCAGAAATGGAGACCTCGGCTTCCACCGACTGGGTGGTAGTAGGGCACGGTGGCAAGCCGAGGAAGTCTCCTTCCCTGGCCTCCCTGAGTTCGGCATTCCAAGCCTCCGCGAGGTTGCGCCTAGCCGCACCTCCGAAGGAAGGATCCCGCCGGTGTTCGTCACGAACGTAAGGGACATTATCGGCTTTAGTCGCCGACTCCGCAAAGTCGTTGCGCTGGCAGATAACGCTTCTGTCAAACTCCTAGCGAGTGAGACTGTACGCGTTGCCTGCCGCAGCGCATCCGAGCACTTCGTAGTATTCCAGTGGCTGGAACGAGAATCGTTCCAGTTCCACACCTATACTCTCAACCGAACCAAACCTGTAGCCCTCGTCCTTCGGGGCCTCGACATACAGGCGGATCCGCAGGTCGTCCTTGACGAACTGCGCGACGCGGGTTATAAGGTTGTGGGAGCCTCTCGGCTGTACACTACTTATGGCTCGCGTCGACCACTCCCCTTAATCAGACTTCTGGTGGAGAAGGGCGATTCCTCCCAGGCCGTTTTAGAGCTGAAACGGCTTTTCGGGCTCTGCGTGAGCGTAGAGCCCTGCCGTCAGACCGGGCGAATCTCCCAGTGCCACAGGTGCCAGAGGTTCGGCCACAGCAGCTTCGGTTGTCGGAACGCGCCGACCTGCGTCCGCTGTGGAAATGACCACCTAACGCAGGCCTGCGCTGTTCCTGACAACCACAGATATTGTATCAACTGTGGCGGCGTCCATGCTGCTAATAACAGGCGCTGCCCAGTTTACAAAGAGCAGCTGGACAAACTTACTAAACCTGTCCAGCCTAAGCCTCGACAAGTTGTTAGCCAACCAATCAAAACGGCCAAAGCCTCTGAACCTGTGGTACGGAAACCAGCCCCTAGGTCTGCTCCGGTTCCGAAACCAAGTGCAGTGAGCCCGAGCAAAGCTCAACAGGCCAAACCAACGACCACGCCCCCGGAACCGGAACGCGTAATACCCCTCTACGCTCTAGTCCCGTTGCCGGACGATAAGGAGGAAATCGATCCTCCACTGCCGCCGCCACCCAAGCCTAGATTCCCCAGATCAGGCAAAAAAGGTAAACCTCCGGCCAAGAACACGGGCCAGCCAAAGTTACCTGCCACTGGACCCAAGCCTGTCCACCAAAAGCCAGAGCGACCACCCGCTCCAGAACCTGCCCCCAAGGCTTCCACCGCCTCGCCCCGCCGCAGCTATGCAGCTGCCGCCAAGCGTTCTCCCCAGGCCTCATCTACCGATGATCTCGCCGTCGTGTCCGAATTTGTGGCAAGCTATGACTTGCAGAAAGTAGCCCAAACTTTCCTCAAAATCAAGGAACGCTTGGCAACAGCCTCGCCCCAAGACAAATTCCTCCTCTTGGTGGAAGCCCGCCGTATTATTGGTCTGTTATGAACGGACAACCACGAAAATCCTTCAAACGAGACCTCGAGCTCGTGGCGTGGAACGCCAACGGCCTCGCTTCCCGGGATTCTGAGCTCTTAGAGTTCGTTGCCCTACACAAGCCCGATGTGCTTCTTCTAGGTAAGACGCACCTGACCCCGCATCGTCGTTTCCGACTACCTAACTACGTGTGCTACCGGGATGACCGGTCGGGTCGCGCAGGAGGGGGTACAGCCATCGCGGTGAAGGCGAGTCTTCGGCCGAACCTCGAGTGCACCGCGGTTGAGCTTCATGGTGCTCTCGGCGGCCTACTCGTGGTTTCCGCTTACAACCCTCCACAAACGGAGCTCCTGTCGAACGATCTGGAGGCCGTCTTTGGCGCACACAGGAGGGTAGTCCTGGCGGGTCACCTGAACTGTAAGCACCCTGATTGGGGCAGCCGCTTGGTGAACCCAAATGGGGCCCGCTTACGCAGGTATGCTGATGCGGTTCGGGTCACAGTCATGGGTTCTACCGGGCCTACGTACTATCCCTCGAGGGCTAACTCCCGCCCTGATGTACTGGACATTGCCGCGATCAGGGGCGTTTATTGCCCGGTCCACGTCTCCGTCATTTCGGAACTGTCCTCGGACCATTGCTCTATCAGTGTGCATATAGCTACCCAGCACGCCACCGTCCGCGACGAGCGGCGGGTAATCGAGTGGGACCATTTTGGCCCGGCGTTCAGTCGCCGCCTACCTGAGCATATCCTGCTCGACACTACCCAGCATGTCGACGAGGCAGTTGCCTTATTCGACAGAGCCGTAGTCTCGGCGGTAGACGTGTTCTCCCGGATGAAGCCGGGGCTCACGCCCGACTACCAGCGTATCCCCGAAGAGGTGTCTCAGCTCGCTTGCGAGAGGAATCGCCTCCGGAGACGCTGGCAGAGGACTCGTTACCCGGCTGACAAGGCTGCGTTCAACAGAGCGTCCGGCAAGTTGCGTCGCGACATGCTGGCGTTCCGTAGAGCAACTGGGAGCTAGCTGTTACACAGATGGATGGCCCTGCCGAGGACCGTAATGTCTGGCGGATTCCCAGTGCCCTAACGGGAAAGCGTAAACGCGCGCCTCTCCCCGCACTGGTCGGACACGGTGGTCAACCCCTTAGCCGCCCCCTCGATAAGGCAGAGTTCTTGGCTGACAGTTTAGAGCGACAGTTCGCTCCCAACCCATCCAAGAACCCGGCTTTCACTGAGCAAATCTGCCGCGAGGTAGAGCGCTTTCTACCGGCCGGTATCACAGTCCAACCGGAGCCCATCTCCCCGGAGGAGGTCTCTGAGAGGATTGTTCAGCTCAAGCCCCGAAAGGCGCCTGGCCCGGACGGAGTCATGAATTCCGCCCTCCATCGCCTTCCGGAGCGGGGAACCCAGTTCCTCTCTGACCTGTTCAATTCATGCCTCAGACTGGCCTACTTTTCGGTGAAATGGAAAACGGCCACAGTAATCGTGATACCCAAGCCGGGAAAGAACTCTTCTCGCGTGGAAAACCTCAGGCCCATCAGCCTCTTGTCCGCGACGTCCAAGGTTTTCGAGCGACTGATCCAGCGTAGGATCCGCGACCATCTAGAAAGACTAGACGTGCTGATCCCTGAACAGTTCGGCTTTCGTGAGCTGCACTCCTCGACTCATCAGCTGATGAGACTCGTGGAATGCATTACCGAGGCTGGCTGCCAGGGCAAACAGACGACTGCGATCTTCGTAGACGTAGAGAAAGCTTTTGACCGCGTGTGGCACGAGGGTGTCTTTTAAAAACTCAAGGAAGTACTTCTTCCAGATTGCTACGTCCATTTGATCGGCAGCTTTCTGCGAGACCGTAGCTTCCGAGTGAGAATAGACCACGCTCTCTCTTCGGAGAGGAATATTACCGCTGGCGTCCCTCAGGGAAGTGTACTTGGGCCTCTCCTGTTCTCGCTGTTTGTCAACGACACGCCCCGAGTTCCTGGAGTAAAATTGTCGCTGTCCGTGGACGACACTGCGGCTTTTGCCTCAGAGCCGAACGCAAGTTATGCGGCAATTAAGCTCCAGCGTCAACTCGACACGTATGTCGGGTGGATCGATGACTGGAGAGTTGCCGTTAACGCTTCCAAGAGCGCCGCGGTAATATTCTCGCGCAAACGCAAGCGGCCTCGGCCGCTTAAAGTAGGCCCTGTTGAGGTGCCCTGGACCAACAGCGTCAAGTACCTCGGGCTCCACGTGGATTCCCGACTCACCTGGCGAACCCATACACAATACATCCGTCAACGCGCTTCGGCGCAACTCAGTAGATTCTGGCCCGTGCTATCTAATCCGACAATGACCCCCGGCTAGGTAAGCTCATAGTCAACTCGTACGTGTTGCCCGTGATTACCTACGCCTATCCTGTTTGGGGATACCTGGCTCGTGGTCATAGAACAACGCTCCAGCGCGTACTCGACCGGGGACTGAAGCTTGCGTGCAAAGTCCCCCGGAGGTACTCTTCTCGTCTTTTGAGGAGAGGACTCGGTGTCCGGTCTCTTGATGACACCGTGAGATGCCTGGCGCGTAGATTCTATGTTCGTTCCGACAGAGTGACCCACAATTCCCTCATTGCCTGACTTGGTAAATACACCCCGCGACCAAGTGAGTCCTGGAAGCGACCTCGTTTGCTAGTCCCGGTGGTATAATCCACCAATCGCAGGTCGCTTCAGACCCCTCCATAATTAGGTAAAACATATATAATGAACTCACATCGACCCAGTGGCAGGAGTCCTTTCTGAGACTCGGGACACTGCACTAGTCGCACTACTACTCGGGCCGCGCAACCCCCAGTTGTGTAATTTTCACGAATTATGTCAGAACTGGGTTCGACCTGCCTATTCCGTATCTTCAGCCAGTACACAGAGACCTTCAATTTATTGCTGACTGAAGGCGCCTTTGTCGCTGGTAGACATTACCGGACCGAAGAGTCCAGACAGACTGAACAACATATCCCATGTCCCCGATGTCATACGGCCACACCGCATCCTCTTGCTCATACCAACCCCGTTGCCGCGTATGCGGACACAAAACTCCCACTGCCCTCTGCCCACATACCAACCACGACTATAGCTCGCCGTTCTATGCCACGTGTAACTCCTCGACGGACCACTTCACAGGACAAACAAAATGCCCAGAATACCCTAAGCAGACACCTGTCCCTGCCTCTCAAGCCCCAGTCGTACCCATAATACCTGCAACACCACCTATAACTACCCCTTAGAAACCGCAGCCCACAGACTTTCCCTCTCTCAATTCGGCCATCGCCACCGCCTCTGCACCCACAAAACCCGCCCCCACCCTACCACACACGGCCGACGACCAAGCCTCCGAAACCGAAACAACACCTGAATCCCCCAGCGCTCCTCTTACTCCAGCAACCATCGACACTACAATCATCCTCGGCCTCTTCCAGTCGATGATGACTGACGTCCAAAAAATGATTACTGTAATGACACGCTCGGTATTCGACGCCCTCATTGCGGTTATCTACAACGTCACGGAACCTGCCTCACATACCAAACTACGGACTAGTGTGAACCAAATTACAAAAGACTTTTTGACACTAGGACGCTATTCAACCGCACCCCCGAGGGCCTTACGATCCTTCACTCCCAGCCCAAGCGGTAAGCTTAAATGGGAGAAGACGGCTGCATAATCCGCAAGAAATATCTGACCCTTCTTTATCTCAACGTTCGCAGTCTCCGGGCTCGACGCGATGAACTCTTACACTTTCTGCAAGAATCACATACAGACGTCACCACCCTCAATGAAACCTACCTAACTGCCAGACATCGCCTGTTCTTCCCGGGCTATACCCTCTTCCGGCAGGATAATGCCTCTCACTGGGGGGGAGTTGCGATACTAGTTCGTAACTCTCTCCGACCACACGTAGTACCTATACCAAACAGCCCGACCGACTCGCTTCTGGTCAAACTGAGCTTCGCAAACTCAACTCCCGTCTTCATAGCAACCTACTACTGCCCCCCAAGTGCCGACTTTGACGTCAACTACCTCCATCATTTGGCCACGACCTACACCCGTTTACTTCTCTTCGGAGATCTGAACGCCCACCACCAGCGTCTTGGAGACCGTTATAACACCGACCGGGGCACGCGAGTGCTTCGGGCAGTCAATAACTTCGGTCTAAGGCACCATCGTACCCCGTTTACCCGCCAGCCGGTAACTCCGGCCCAACAACACACCTGTCCTGATAAGCTGATTACCTCTGCTGACATCTCCCGTAAAATAAGCGGGATCTCCCAAGGCCCGGATGTTGGCTCAGACCACATCCCTATTCTTTTCGTAATCTCCTACGGCCACGTAAAATACCCCACCCTAGAACCCCGCACGATGGCCGTAACAGACTATAGCGCTGCCGACTGGCCTCCTTTTTCACAAGCTTTAGCTTCACTTATGTCCCCACTTCCCGCCTCACCAACCACTCCCGCACAAACCGACGACTACAATGACTTCCTGACTACATCGATTCAGACGGCGATGGCACAGCCCATACCCTCTAAACAGGTCAGGTACTCCCAACTCAGGTACCCTCCCTTTGTCCTTGCACTGATACGCCGGAGACGTTGGATTCGCCGCCTCTTAAACAGAGATCGGCGGAACGAACATCTCAGCTCGGAGTATAGAAGACTCTCAAATGCTTTCAAGTTCGCCATAAAAGACTTTCGTTCTTCCCGCAATGAAAGCCTGTGTACTTCAGTGCAGGACTCCTTTCACACAGACACACCCCGCTTCTGGAAGCAAGTCAAACGTCTACACAACCCGCCCAAAGCTGATACCCCTCTCCTGTCAGACGACCACCTTCTTGTCAGCGATGAGGAGAAGGCTGTTGCCTTTCGGGACTCTCTCCGGTCTATCCATAGCCACCCCGTCAGCCCGGACTTCGACGCCATCGCCGAACACTCCATAGACACTTTCTTGGCTAACCACGCTGACCTCTTCACCCCTTACGACGTCCTGAACGCAGACCACGACCATCCGCTGGAGAAGCCTATCGACACTGACGACATCAAAGACAGACTTACTAAGTGTCGAAATACTGCCCCCGGTCCAGACGGAATACAAAATCGAATATTAAAAGCACTCCCCGACACTGCCGTAGAAGCCCTCGCGCGTCTCTATACTGCAAGTCTCCTCCTCGGATACGTCCCACGGGCCTGGAAGCACGCCCATGTCCTCATGTTCCCCAAACCACACAAAAACGCCAGCCTCCCGTCGAATTACCGCCCGATTTCTCTTACCCCTGCTATCTCCAGGGTATAGTCCTCGTCGCCAGGATACGTCCCCATCTACAAACTCATAGCGTCCTCCCCAGTACCCAGGGCGGATTCCGCCCTGGCTACAACATATATGACCAACTTGTTCGGGTTATCAGCGCCATCCAGAACAACTCGGCCCGCAAACGCCCGACCATTTTAGCCTTACTCGACATCCGCAAAGCTTTCGACTCTGTCCGGCACAACGGCCTCCGTTTCAAGATCCTCGGATGTCACTTTCCCCCAACCATCATCAAATGGCTCTCACAGTTCCTGGATGGACGCACTGCACAAGTCCGAGTCCGCCAGCATCTCTCGGCACCCTTCCACCTCAATGCCGGTTCCCCCAAGGCTCCGCCACTTTATATCATTTTTACCAAAGACACCCCTCCCCCCGCCGCTCTACCCTACTCATCAGCAGGCCTAGCCCAGTACGCAGAGGATACTGCCTACTGGGTTTCAGCAGGCGTACACTGGCAAGTCACATCAAAATTACAGCAAATCCTCGAGCCTTTCTTCGCCTACTGTAACACTTAGCGAATCAAAGTAAACGCGGACAAAACCCAAATCTGTGTTTTTAACTCCACCGGACGCAACATGAATCATTTCTATAATACACCAGTCCGCGTAGGCCCACCATCAGTCCGCCCAAAGCGTGAATGCCAGTATCTGGGCGTCAGGCTTGACCCCAAACTTACCTGGCGACCACATATCAAAAGAACAACGACCATCACCCGTACCCGCCTTCGTTCTCTCAGAAACCTCAGCCGACTTAACCACAGCTCCAGCAATTTACTAGGGCCGCATCTACACTACCTGCATTCGTCCCATCATCACGTATGCCCACCCAGTTCTCCTTACCGCCCCCCTGCCTACCTAGATCTCCACCGAGTCACAGAACGACGAGCCCTAAGACTAATATACCGCCGACCACGCCTCACGAAGCCCTCCAACGCAGTTCTGTATGCGCTAAACACCCGTTTCCCTGACCTAGACTCCTTCCTCGTTAAGTTAAACCGTAAGTATTCCCGCACAGCCTCACGCCGCACTTCCCTACAATCAATAGTCCCTTTAATAAACAGAAATATCCGTAACTCAAGCAGACCTTCCTACTTACTAAATCGCCTCCTCACAATACCCAATGGTCCTTCCCCTCGACTCCCCCGCCTCCAGCGTCAAAGACACAGACACAATTAAACACACATACCAATCCCCCGCCCATGCTTCATTACTCCCCAGCAGTAGCGACTAGACACACTCATGCAGCCTAAATACTCAACACTCTGCTAAATTCCCCCACACTCTAAAACTCTAAGCCCTATCTTCGCATAACCACATGAAATCACACATACTAGTCCCTCACACTCACGTCGCTGCTTGTAATCCACAAATCCGTTTCCTCAGCCTAACTTGACGACACCTTGTCGCCACCTAACAGCCTTGGCGACCTGCGTTACACGTCCCTGTCTTGGCCGCCCCACCTCAAAAGAACATCGAAGAAGAAATAAATAAAACAAAATAATTAATAATATACCACCAAACAACTATAATGGCCACATCCATCTACCTCTCCCGTTCGCATATGGCTACCAACTACACTTGCACACAATGTAACCCACAAGCAATACACTCCCAACTACGGTCAATGGATGGATGGAGGATGCACGGGCGTCTTGCGCCCCAATTTGTGTGCGTTGTCCAGGCCTAGGCCTGATGAACGCCAGGTGCCAACAGGTCAACTCGATAGTCTTCTCTGCACAAGGGTGTTATGTTGCAGTCCGCGGGTACATGATAAAGACACTCCCATTTGCTTTTGCTTCAGCCAATTGTGACGCCGAGGCGCGGCACCATGGTCCCCTCGGGCATACGCCTTTGGGAACGTAGTGACGCACTGGCGAAGACAAGAGGCTCGAGCGCCCTACGGCGTCGGCCGAAACGATGGAGAATGACTCCAAGACAGGCAGCACCCGCAAGGAAGGCACTTGCACAACCTCGCGGGAGCCCGTGTCTCAGGTCATACCCTGCCGAGTCAGCAAAGCAGGCACTGACGTGGATCTCAATTGTCATGGCTTCAGCCAATTGTGGCTCCGTGGTCCCCGAGGTCATGGGCCCACGGAATCTTAGAGGCGCGCTGACGAGGACAAAATAGTAGGATGGTCAGTTTTGTACGGACAGCCAGGCGGCTGTTCCGCGAAAGCATTGGTGAAACCTTGGCTCTGACGCCACGAGCCTTGTTGAGGGTTGCGGTCACGTGGGCGTTGAGGTTTAGGCGCCGATCAAGCCGGACGCCTAGGTAAATCACCGACGCGGTCCAATTGATGGGTCTCCCCTGTAAAGAGAGGGATCGGCATCGGGAAATGGACTTATGAGTAAAGCAGATAGCCTCGGATTTCTCCGTATTGATCGCTACCTGCCATTTCCTTAGCCAGTCCGGAAGCATAGCCAACTGACGCTGTAACATTACGCTCGTCCGCCAAGGCGAAAGCGATCTAAAATGAAACATCGCGTCGTCGGCAAATAGAGGTAACGTGACCCCGGTATAAACAGGCAGATCGTTCGTGTACAGGACGTACAGAACGGGGCCGAGTACAGATCCTTGTGGGACGCCTGCGGCGACAGGGCTAACCCGAGAGAACGTCCCATCGACGCTGATCCTGAAGGTGCGATCCGTTACATAGGACCGGAGCAAGTGGACGATAGATGCCGGGAGTGGCGAATGCACCAGTTTGTAGAGCAGGCCTTCGTGCCAGACTTTATCGAAGGCTTTGCTCACATCCAACAGGACGGCGCCTGTTGCCTGATGATTTTTGGCGGCGTCGGTAAGACAGGTGACAACCCGTACTAGCTGATGAGTAGTCGATTGCCTCGGCCTAAACCGAAACTGCTCCTCACGGATGAAACCATCCACCAGGGGCCGAATACGGGCCAGGAGGAGACGCTCGAATACATTCGAGATTACTGGCAATAACGATATCGGGCGGTAGCTTCCAGGAAGCGTGGGCGGCTTTTTGTATTTCGGGATCATGATGACGTTGGCGGTTTTCCACAGGTGGGGGAAGTACCTCAGCCGGAGACAGGAGTTGAACGGCTCAAGAAGAACGTAACTGCCGAAGGCGGGAGATTCTGCAACGCAGCGGCACCGATGCGATCGGTTCCAGGGGCCTTTCTCTTCTTCAGTCAGCTAAGGACAGACGCAAGTTCTTCCTCGTCGACCGAATTAGGAGGGTCGTTGGGGGGAGCAGAGAAGTATCCAGAAAGGAAACCCCTGACGACGGCCGTATGAGCCGGGTCAGAGATGCCTCTATGGACGGGGAACTATTCCTCAATACAGTCGGCGAAGATTTCCGCCTTGCCTTGTGCAGAGTACACAGCGCCGTCCGGGGTATTCAAGGGATGGCGAGTCCTCTTTTCGCCTTTTAGTCTACCAGCGGCTCTCCATACGGAGGCGTGGTCGACTTCCAAGGACTCCAAATAGGAGTCCCATCGATCCGCGTTTACGTCAAGCAGAAGCTGCGAAACGTGTTCCGACTGTGCTCGAAAACGCCTACTAGCGGCAGGGTCGCGGATATGCTGCCATCTGCGGCGGAGCTGGCGCCGTAATCGGATGGCCTGGAGAACTTCCGCAGGAAGGCCAGAGCGTTTATTACTCACCGGGACAGTGTAGGTGTGCCTGTCCATTGCAGACTGGACGAGATCCTGAAGTTGATTTACCCTGAGATACACGTCGTCACAAGAGACGAGTGGGTCCGGAGGGACAGATGGCAACTGCCTAGCCAGATCGTCGTGGTAGGATCGCCAATTGACTCTCCCAACGGGACGATCGGGAAGTCGGGATGAGGCCGACGGCAGCAAGACAGTTACAAGCAGGGGGTCTTGATCGGGCGAGAGGTCCGACACCGCGTTGACTTGTAGATGAAAGGGGATAACGTCCGACGGATAACCCGGACGGGAAAAGTATGTCGGTTCGGACGGGCCGATGATGAGGACACTGGGATTATCTTCGACAGCCCAACGGAGAGAATTACCGTAGTGGTTTGACGTTCCTCGTGGGGCGGAGCTCGATGGCCGGGCGGGTGGTACACAGAAACAAAGCACACCTCCAGGCCGGCAACATCGAACGCCAAAGCACATGCTTCGATGAGGGTCGTTGCAGAGGCAGGGAGTTCTCGATGAGAGTTCCGCCTGTGGACTAAGATCGCCAATCCGCCAGATGCGTGGCGGCGATCGGGACCATTCCTGTCTTTCCTGTAGCAAGCATAGGCTGGCAGGGATAATTGTCGGTTGGGAGTGAGATGAGTTTCGGAGAGGAGTACGACATCTGCATCGTACTCCACAAGGAAAGCTGCCAGTTCGGCCCGACGCGCAGGAACACCATCGCCATTCCACGCGACGAAATGAAACTGTCTAGCCATGGGTAGATGTCGGGACAGTCAAAGCAATCAGAGATGTGAGCCTCAGTGATCAGTGAACCACTGGCCGCAGGGGCCTGAGTACTACGGTCAATCATGCTGCGGCAGATTAGATAGAATATTATTGCCAGCATCGGCTTTGCCGACTCGGCAGTGCTGTGATCCGGGACACGGGCCCCCGCGAGGTTGTGCAAATGCCTTCCTTGCGTGAGCTGACTGCCCCGGTGATGAGTCCCTTCGACTCGGCCGCCGCCTTCGGGCGTTCGAGCATCTTGTCTTCGCAAGTGCGTCACTACGTTCCCAAAGGCTATGCCCGAGGGGACCACGGTGCCGCGCCTCGGCGTGACAATTGGCTGAAGCAAAAAGCACACGCTTGCTGCCGTGGTGGCCATGTTAATTTAAATCATCTACTCGCGGACTGCATCATAACTCCCTTGTCCAGAGCAAACGACCGAGCTGACCTGTTGGCACCTGGCGTTCATCAGGCCTAGGCCTGGACAACGCACAAAAATTAGGGCGCAAGACGCCCGTGCATCCTCTATCTATCTATCTATCTCCCACCTACGTGCCTCCAACTTCTCAACGGCCCGGTCAGCTGGCGTACGTCCCCCTACAATCCCATACCCACAAGGGTGAAGGGAGCTTGCCTCCAAAACAGCCCGAGTCCGACCATATCAGTCGGTCTCAAACAACGACAAACAAAAAAATTCCACGCACTCTTCATAGCCACGCCATCGGACGCACTTCATCTCCTCTCCTGTCTCGGACGACATCGACGCGGAGTCACTCGGAAAGAACGGCCGAAGAATAGAACCGGCGTTCTTGCGTCTTCACCCTCCAGTTCCGCACCAGCGATGGATTTCGCTGGGCGAGCAGCCGACTCACCAACCGATGCTAAAAGACGAGGAGGATTGCAATACGCCACGAACAGCGGGCGCACCCGCCGGACATCTCAGCGCGGCACGACCAACATCAGCATTCTGGCCACACGGTCCTTTTTGGGCCACCAAAAACACTAGAGTGTACGCGTGGCGCCATTTGTCATGTGGCAAGCCTTTTGTCCGGTGACAATATGTAAAAAAATATTTGATTCTGTTTGAATTTACGGCAGTTATCGTTCGTCATGAAAAAATTTCTCTTCTTACAACATAAAATGTTGCTGGTAAACTACCCCTTTCCCTTAACCGATCTTCACCAAAATCAACACACCTTGAGTTCTCTACAATGTAGGGATGTATGCAAAACATTATTTGATTATGTTTGAATTTACGGTAGTTATCGTTCGTCATAGAAAAAATTACCGTTGTTAAAACATAAAATGTTGCAGGTAAACTACTCCTTTCCCTTAACCGATCTTCACCAAAATCAACAGACCTTGAATTCTCAATAATTTAGGAAGGTATTTAAAAACGTATTTGATTCTCTTTGAATTTGCGGCTGTTATCGTTTGCCATAGAAAAACATTAACCTTGTTAAAACATAAAACGTTGCACGTAAACTACCCCTTTCCCTTAACCGATCTTTACCAAAAACAATAGGTCTTGAGTACTCTACAATTCAGGGCTGTATGCAAAACATTGTTTGATTCTGTTTGAATTTTCGGCTCTTATCGTTTGCAATAGAAAAAAATTCAACACAGATACACAGACACAGAGAGACATTTTTCGAAAAATGACTTTTTTCGTGTTTTGAGGGTAGTACAATCAGAATCTGCAATTATCTCGAACACGATTTTTTTTGCCATCACCATACTTCCATTTCCTTATGGAACATGGAAGTAAAAATTATCCCCTCCCCTTCAACTATAATTTTCATTTATAGAAAATTACTACCACCCCGTTCAACTAGCCTCTTCATTTATAGATATTTCATCTACGTTTCTACAGTGGATTAGTAAGATCTTCTTATCAGGATACTTTATTTATAAAAATTAAGTACTTTACTATTGTTACAACAAAAAATGCTTTACGTAAACTACCCTTTCCCCGTAACCGATCTTCACCAAATTCAGTAGACCTTGAGACTTCTACAACTCAGGCACAATGTAAAAAATTATTTGATTCTGTTTGAATTTACGGCAGTTCTCGTTCGTCATGAAAACATTTCTCTTGTTACAACATAAAATGTTGCTGGTAAACTACCCCTTTCTCTTAACTGGTCTTCATAAAAAACAATAGGTCTTGAGAACTCTGCAATTCAGGAAAGTATGCAAAAACTTATTTGATTCTCTTTGAATGTGCGGTAGGTATCATTCGTCATATAAAATTACCCTTTTAAAACATAAAACGTTGCAGGTAAACTACCCTTTTCTCTTAACCGATCTTCACCAAAATCAATAGACCTTGAGGTCTCTATAATTCAGGAAGGTACTAAAACATTTGATTCTGTTTGAATTTGCGGGGTAAGGGAGGATCTCCGAAGCCCGGGAAAGCCATCAACATGCCGGGCGAGGCGCTGGGACTCTGGCCCGGCCGTCTTTAGCGGGTTCCGACCTAACTCTCCCCGAGTTCCGTGGACGGACTCCGGGGAAGACCCGTCGGAACACTCCCATGCTATATCCCTACGCGGGAGGCTTCCACCGATTCCGGGACACCGCCTGCTTTTTCCGGCATCCAGGCCGGTCTAACTCCTTATTCTTGTAATCTACAAGAATAATCTCCTTATTGTTATTCTACACGTTATTCTGAGTGTGTTGAGTGGTGAGTCGCGGTTACAGCGGTAAATAGTGACTGAATAATCGATTTATGAATTTTTAAAAATTGTTGCGACAAATTTGGGTTTAGGGATTACGAGATAAGGGTATGCTGTGATACATGGATATTGTAGAGGACATCACAACTAAGACAACGGTACTGGTTCCGTGTCTCTACGGCCATCGGTAGCCGATTTATTAAGGAAAACCCAAAGGTATAGTCCGAAGCGGCGCGTCCGAGTATGACTAAATTTGTAGATAATTCGGTTCCCAGATAACGTAATGCAATTAGGACGGATTCTTATTGTACAAGTTATTCTGAGCGTGTTGAGTGGTGAGTCGGGTTTAGGGCGGTAAATAGTGACCGAATAATCGATTTATGAATTTTTTAAAATTGTTGCGACAAATTTGGGTTTAGGGATTACGAGATAAGGGTATGCTGTGATACATGGATATTGTAGAGGACATCACAACTAAGACAACGGTACTGGTTCCGTGTCTTTATGGCCATAGATAGCCGATTTACTAAATAAAAACGAAAGGTAAAGTCTCAAGCGGCGCGTCCGAGTATGACTAAATTTGTAGATAATTCGGTTCCCAGATAACGTAACGCAATTGGGACGGATTCTTATTCTACACGTTATTCTGAGTGTTTTGAGTGGTTAGTCGGGCTTAGGGCGGTAAATAGTGACCGAATAATCGATTTATGAATTTTTTTAAATTGTTGCGACAAATTTCGGTTTAGGGATTACGAGATAAGGGTATGCTGTGATACATGGATATTGTAGAGGACATCACAACTAAGACAACGGTACTGGTTCCGTGTCTTTACGGCCATAGATAGCCGATTTACTAAATAAAAACGAAAGGTAAAGTCTCTAGCGGCGCGTCCGAGTATGACTAAATTTGTAGATAATTCGGTTACCAGATAATGTAATGCAATTGGGACGGATTCTTATTCTACACGTTATTCTGAGCGTTTTGAGTGGTGAGTCGGGCTTAGGGCGGTAAATAGTGACCGAATAATCGATTTATGAATTTTTAAAAATTGTTGCGACAAATTTGGCTTTAGGGATTACGAGATAAGGGTATGCTGTGATACATGGATATTGTAGAGGACATCACAACTAAGACAACGTTACTGGTTCCGTGTCTCTACGGCCATCGATAGCCGATTTATTAAGGAAACCCAAAGGTATAGTCCGAAGCGGCGCGTCCGAGTATGACTAAATTTGTAAATAATTCGGTTCCCAGATAACGTAATGCAATTAGGACGGATTCTTATTGTACAAGTTATTCTGAGTGTGTTGAGTGGTGAGTCGGGTTTAGGGCGGTAAATAGTGACCGAATAATCAATTTATGAATTTTTAAAAATTGTTGCGACCAATTTGGGTTTAGGGATTACGAGATAAGGGTATGCTGTGATACATGGATGTTGTAGAGGACATCACAACTAAGACAACGGTACTGGTTCCGTGTCTCTACGGCCATCGATAGCCGATTTATTAAGGAAACCCAAAGGTATAGTCCGAAGCGGCGCGTCCGAGTATGACTAAATTTGTAAATAATTCGTTTCCCAGATAACGTAATGCAATTAGGACCGATTCTTATTCTACAAGTTATTCTGAGTGTGTTGAGTGGTGAGTCGGGTTTAGGGCGGTAAATAGTAACCGAATAATCGATTTATGAATTTTTAAAAATTGTTGCGACAAATTTCGGTTTAGGGATTACGAGATAAGGGTATGCTGTGATACATGGATATTGTAGAGGACATCACAACTAAGACAACGGTACTGGTTCCGTGTCTCTACGGCCATCGATAGCCGATTTATTAAGGAAAACCGAAAGGTATAGTCCGAAGCGGCGCGTCCGGATATGACTAAAATTGTAGATAATTCGGTTACCAGATAACGTAATGCAATTAACACGGATTCTTATTCTACAAGTTATTCTGAGTGTTTTGAGTGGTGAGTCGGGCTTAGGGCGGTAAGTAGTGACCGAATAATCGATTTATGAATTTTTAAAAATTTTTGCGACAAATTTGGGTTTTGTGATTACGAGATAAGGGTATGCTGTGATACAATGGTATTGTAGAGGACATCACAACTAAGACAATGGTACTGGTTCCGTGTCTCTACGGCCATCGATAGCCGATTTATTAAGGAAGAACCATAGGTATAGTCCGAAGCGGCGCGTCCGAGTACGACTAAACTTGTACACAATTCGGTTCCCAGATAACGTAATGCAATTAGGACGAATTCTTATTTATAAGTTATTCTGAGTGTGTTGAGTGGTGAGTCGGGTTTAGGGTGGTAAATAGTGACCGAATAATCGATTTATGAATTTTTAAAGATTGTTGCGACAAATTTGGGTTTTGGGATTACGAGATAAGGGTATGCTGTGATACATGGATATTGTAGAGGACATCACAACTAAGACAATGGTACTGGCTCCGTGTCTCTACGGCCATCGATAGCCGATTTACTAAATAAAAACGAAAGGTAAAGTCTCAAGCGGCGCGTCCGATTATGACTAAATTTGTAGATAATTTGGTTCCCAGATAACGTAATGCAATTGGGACGGATTCTTATTCTACAAGTTATTCTGAGTGTGTTGAGTGGTGAGTCGGGCTTAGGGCGGTAAATAGTGACCGAATAATCGATTTATGAATTTTTAAAAATTGTTGCGACAAATTTGGGTTTTGTGATTACGAGATAAGGGTATGCTGTGATACATGGATATTGTAGAGGACATCACAACTAAGACAACGGTACTGTTTCCGTATCTCTACGGCCATCGATAGACGATTTATTAAGGAAAAACCAAAGGTAGAGTCCGAAGCGGCGCGTCTGAGTATGACTAAATTTGTAGACAATTCGGTTCGCAGATAACGTAATGCAATTGGGACGGATTCTTATTCTACACGTTATTCTGAGTGTTTTGAATGGTGAGTCGGTTTTAGGGCGGTAAATAGTGACCGAACAATCGATTTATGAATTTTTAAAAATTGTAGCGACAAATTTGGGTTTAGGGATTACGAGATAAGGGTATGCTGTGATACATGGATATTGTAGAGGACATCACGACTAAGACAACGGTACTGGTTCCGTATCTCTACGGCCATCGATAGCCGATTTATTAAGGAAAAACCAAAGGTGTAGTCCGAAGCGGCGCGTCCGAGTATGACTAAATTTGTAGATAATTCGGTTCCCAAATAACGTAATGCAATTGGGACAGATTCTTATTCTACACGTTATTCTGAGTGTTTTGAATGGTGAGTCGGATTTAGGCCCTGTAAATAGTGACCGAATAATCGAATTATGAATTTTTTAAAATTGTTGCGACAAATTTGGGTTTAAGGATTACGAGATAAGGGTATGCTGTGATACATGGATATTGTAGAGGACATCACAGCTAAGACAGCGGTACTGGTTCCGTGTCTTTACGGCCATAGATAGCCGATTTATTAAGGAAAAACCAAAGATATAGTCCGAAGCGGCGCGTCGGAGCATACTAATTTCGTAGACAATTCGGTTCTCAAATAACGTAATGCAATTAGCACGGATTCTTATTCTACACTATATTCTGAGTGTTTTGAGTGGTGAGTCGGGTTTGGGGCGGTAAATAGTGACCTGTTCAATTCATGCTTCAGACTGGCCTACTTTCCGGTGAAATGGAAAACGGCTACAGTAATAATGATACCCAAGCCGGGAAAGAATTCTTCTCGCGTGGAAAACCTCAGACCCATCAGCCTCTTGTCCACAACGTCCAAGGATTTCGAGCGATTGATCCAGCGTAGGATCCGCGACCACCTAGAAAGACTAGACGTGCTGATCCCCGAACAGTTCGGCTTTCGTGAGCTGCATTTCTCGACTCATCAGCTGATGAGACTCGTGGAATGCCTTACCGAGGCTGGCTGCTAGGGCAAACAGACGACTGCGATCTTCCTAGACGTAGAGAAAGCCTTTGACCGCGTGTGGCACGAGGATGGCCTTTACAAGCTCACGAAAGTCCTTCTTCCAGATTGCTACGTTCACTTGATCGGCAGCTTTCTGCGAGACCGTAGCTTCCGTGTGAGAGTAGACCACGCTCTCTCTTCGGAGAGGCGTATTACCGCTGGTGTCCCTCAGGGAAGTGTCCTTGGGCCTCTCCAGTTCTCGCTGTTTGTCAACGACACCCCTCGAGTTTCTTGCCGAGTACGTTCTAGTAAATTGAACACAATTTGTATATTAAATAATACATTAAAGAGTAAATAGCCTATCAAATTAATAACTCTATATTTTAGATAATTTCAAGTGTATGATTTAGGGTTTTTTTTTGGTTTTTGATACAAATTACAAATGCCTGCCTTTTACAAACGAAAACCAGGGGTCAAACCTCGTGGTCTGTGGGAGCCGGAAAGATTGAAGGTGGCTTTTACAAGAATACAAGCGGGGGAAATTTCTTGTCGGGAAGCTGAGAGATACTATGGAGTACCAGCCAGGACCATAAAAAGAAGGATGGATGCAGGAAAAACCGACGCTCCTGGCCACGGCCCGACAAGTAAGTTTTGTACAAGAATTTGTAAAAACCTACTGCTGTAATATTGTTATAAAGTCTTAGGCTACACAACTCGTAATATTCTTACAAAATTAAATATCGTGTTAAAGGTAAAAGACCCATGGTGTACATTGGTATGATAAAAACCACTGTGCACTAAACATAGTTCTTGGGTAGCCTTGGACCTGAAAATGAAGAAAGGCTCGTAAGGCACATAAAAAAACTTGGTGGTGCTGGATTTTGCCCCGATCAAAATGCTGTCAGAAAAATGGCTTATGAATTTGCAGTTGCCTTAAATATTAATCATAGGTTTAACAATGAGAAGAAGATTGCGGGATATGATTGGCTTTGGAGTTTTTTGCGTCGCCACCCTGAATTATCAATTAGGAAAGAAGAGGGGTTATCAATGCAAGAGGCAGAGGACTTCCCAGAGAAGCGGCAAACCATTTCTACAATCTTCTTGAGACAGAGATTAATCTACGTAACCTCCAGGATAAGCCGCAGAGCATTTTTAATGTTGATGAAAGTGGGATCCAACTTATTAACAAAGTTGGAAAGGTTGTGGCAAAAAAGCGAGCAAAGGTAGTAAACAAAATTACAACCGGAGAAAAAGGCGAAACGGTAAGCTTGGTGGCGTGCTGTTCTGCAGAAGGGAGGTTTCTTCCTCCATCATTAATTTACAAAGGAAAAAACCTAAAACCAGAATTCCAAGATGGGCTTCCCAAAGTATCAAAAGTATTCATGAATCAAAAATCTGCTTACATAGATAGTGACTTATTTTTACAATGGTTTAAAGAGTTGTTTCTGCCCCGGAAAGCACCAGGAAGGAACATTTTAATTCTTGATGGACACTGCTCCCATGTTACTTCCATCGCCCTTCTTGAACTTGCTGAAGCCGAAGAGGTTACTTTACTTTGCCTTCCTCCACACACAACACATGCCTTGCATCCTCTTGACAAGTCTTTCTTCGGTCCTTTGAAAGCTTATTTCAAAACCGCCAGTAACACCTGGGTTGAGCAACATGTTGGCCGCAGGGTTACAAGGTACCAGGTTGGTCCTTTAGTTTGTGAAGCGTGGGAAAAATCTGCTTCTGTAGGGAATGGCACAAGTGGGTTTAAATCGACAGGTATTTTCCCCTTAGACAAAAATGTTCTCCCAGACTACTTATTTTCAATATCTGACAACATGGTGCCCAACTCTAATGGCGAATTGATTCAAAATCAGCCAAACTCAACAGCTTGCGCTTCTAACATCCTTATTGATAATGAACCGCAACCTTGTTGCAGCAAGGACAGCAGTGGTCCTGAACCCGAAGGGACGCCTTACAAACATCTAGCTCAAATTTCACCCGTTCCTAAATTGAATGAAATAAACAGAAAAAAGAAAGGTGCGGTTGTACTAACCTCTAAAGAAAACAGGGAACAACTGAAAAGGAGGTTGGATGAAAAGACTAATAAAGATCTTAAAAAGAGGATAGCAGGCCAAAGATCCAAATCTCAACTTAAGAAGACAAAATTAAATTTTGAAACTGACGCTTCAGTTTCCGGCGATTCTGATGTCGATGAGCCGACCATAAAGTCAAAGAACGCGTCCCTAGACACATATGTAGAATGCGGAGAGCTGTACCAGGAAACGCAAAAAACGTGCGATTGGTTGTGCTGTGCCACTTGCAAGTTATGGCTACATGAAGACTGCACTATTTTTGATGCGTTTTGTGTCGGTTGTGGCCGAAAGAATCGCCAAAAATCCAAATGAACTCTGAGTTTTTTAGTTTTAATTGTATTTGTAATTTTCATTTTATATCTTAACCAGTAAAAATAACATTGATTGTATGATACCTAAGCTGTAATTTTTACATAGACTTATTCATAAAATAAAATTTTTTATTAACATTTTTGCGTACGTTTTTTTAACTCCACAAAATTTCTAAACCAAAAATGTATTTTCGATTTTATATACAGACATTTAGCTTACAACTGTGCTGTTTATACTGTTTTTTTGGGTGCGGCATATCTCCCGCAAGGGTGCGGCATGTCATCCGTAGCATAAGGGATAGACGCCGCAGCGTAAAGGTTTTTTCAAAATAAAAAATTATGCCTAAAGGTTACATAAAAAAAATCCAAAATATTATATGTTGTAATATTTGTGTTTGGCTTAGATGTTAAGAAAAAAGTTTCACTAAAAGTGCAAACATGGGTCTTTTAATTAACGTTTTTGAAAACTAGCGCCATCTCTCCCGGATTTACCCTACATGCAAATGACAGATGTCAAAATTTATTGGAAAAGAATGATTTTAGTTTAACAAGGATTATTTATTTATTTTAAGTTTGGGTATATGTCTAGAAAAGGGAAATGATATTATTTTAATTTTAAAAGAATTAAAACAAAAAATAAAAATTGTGATGGTGTAAACAAAATTTTTTTTTATACGGAGGGGGGGACATTACTGCTATAGAACATTGCAGTAAGGGAATCTGTAGCCAGGACTACATGCTTCTGTATCATTGTATGACGTTGTGGACATGTTAGACCCTCTATCCATCGCTTATGCCGCAGCCCTCGGCGCTACGTTGTCGTCGGACTCCGAGATTGAGACGGAAGACGGCTTCCACCGCTACCTAGCCGGAAACGGCGAGGTAGCGGTGGAAGCATGCCGACGTCCCCAAAACGGACTGTCCCGGCGACACGAGCCGTGGCTGCAGAGTCGGCAGGTCGCATATCACCTTCCCAAGAAATCACAGAACCAGAACCAACACCTAAACAGCCAAAGATTCCGCCAATCGTCGTGCCACAATGCGGTGACTGGCATACCCTCCTTCGGGAGCTGAAACTAGTAATGCCGTCTGGACGAATTGAGGCCAAAAGCCAAGGTTCGTCCACTCGACTGCTGCCGAAGTTGATCCAGAACTTTCGGGCTTGCCAGAAATTCCTGGCCGATTCCGGTCACGCCTTTCATACCTTCCCCTTCCTGAGGACAGGGAACTCAATATCGTGGTGTCCGGGATTCCCCATGACACCCCGATATTGTGGATCTGGGAGGATCTGGCGGAGAAGGTTTTCTTCCCTACCTCCGTCGTCCCTCTCCTATCCGGTGACCGAAAAAGGAAAATCAATTCCTTTTACATCAGACTCCAGAAGGTTGGTTCCTTCGCAGAAGTGTATAACCTGGAAACCATTCTGTGCCTCCGGGTACAGGTTAGGGCATTTAGTAGTAAGCCTGGGCCTTCCCAGTGCTTCCAATGTCAGCGATTCGGCCACTCATCGGCCTTACGTAAGATGCCGCCGCGTTGTGTACGCTGCGGGGAGGCCCACAACGAGAATTGTCCCGTTGTGAAGCCTCAACCCGCGACGTGCTGCAACTGCGGAGGCAGTCACCCGGCTAACTTTAGGGGTTGTAATCACTTTAAGAAGGCCTTAAAGAAGCAGCAGCGGGAGCAAAATCGTCAGGTTGAACCTCCTCGCCCTGCCCCTAGACCCTCGAAGCGGGCGGCAGTCCAACCACCCGCCTCGGCATCTACGGATCTTCCTGCGGCATCTGCCGCTGGAGGAACCATAACTTACGCTGCAGAGGTCGCTACGGCGCCCCCTGTGGCCCCAGAACCTTAGCACCTACCGGAGTACCATCTCCTCAAGCGGCAACGCCCGCAGTCCCCCCTCACTGACCCAGTCGCCTAAGAAACGGTGCTCTAAGCGCAAGGCCAGCCAGCCACTAGTGGCTAAACAACTATACCCGGAGGCTAAAAACGCGCCTTCGGCTGCCCAGCATCTACCCGGCCAGGAGCCTGCTTCTGTTGCCCAGTACCCTGCGACTTCCTCGGAAATCTCGCCAGCCCACGAGCAGCCAGCTCCAACTGCCAAACTTCCCACGAGGCGGCATATGCACCTTCCGCGGCCACAGCGCCGGCTAGTCAGGCCCCTACGGCCAGTGGTTCACCACTGGTCACCGAGGCTCAGCTGATGGCCTGGGTCAGCCCCGCAAATTCTTGCTGCTCGGGATGTCCCGTATATACTCATGGTGATCATAACATCCCTGATCGCCCTGATTGTCCCCACATCTAACGCGACAGCTAGTCAGTTTCGGTTCGTCGCGTGGAATGCCGATGGTGTTCCGGCGCGTCGGGCCGAGCTGGCAGCTTTCCTTGTGTAGTACGATGCAGATGTCGTACTCCTCTCTGAAACACATCTTGCCCCTAATCGTCGATTCTCCCTGCCAGCCTATACTTGCTACAGGAAAGACAGGAATGGTCCCGATCGCCACCGCGCATCTGACGGAGTGGCGATCTTAGTCCACAGGCGGCACTCTCATAGAGAACTTCCTGCCCCTGCAACTACCCTCATCGAAGCATGTGCTGTGGCGCTGGATGTTGTCTGCCTGGAGGTGCGCTTTGTTTCTGTGTACCACCCGCCCGGCCATCGAACTCCGCCGCACGAGGAGTGGGACACCATCCTAGATAGCGATCTCCCAACCATCGTAGCCGGAGACCTGAACGCCAAGCATCCCTCGTGGAACAGCAGTACGTCAAACCCCTACGGCAATTCTCTCCGTAGGGCTGTCGAAGATTATCCCAGTGTCCTCATCATCGGCCCGTCCGAGCGCCATACTTTTTCCATACGGGTCATCCGCCGGATGTCCTAGATGTTGTAATTGTCAAGGCCGTCCCCTTTCATCTACAAGTCAGCGCGGTGTCGGACCTCTCGTCACTACTCACTGCTTGTAACTGTCTTGCTGCTGTCGGTCTCACTCCGACTTCCCGATCGTCCTGTTAGGAGAGTCAATTGGCAATCCTATCACGATGATCTGGCTAGGCAGTTGCCATCTGTCCATCCGGACCCACTCGTTTCTTGTGACGACGTACATCAGCTCCAGGATCTCGTCCAGTCTGCAATGAACAAGCACACCTATACTGTTCCGGTGAGTAATAAACGCTCCGACCTTCCTGCGGAAGTTCTCCAGGCCATCCGATTACGGCGCCAGCTCCGCCGCAGATGGCAGCGTACCCTTGACCCGGCCGCTAGTCGGCGTTTTCTAGCCCAGTCGGAACACGTCTTGCAGCTTCTGCTTGACGTAAACGCGGATCGATGGAACTCCTATTTGGGGTCCTTGGAAGTCGACCACGCCTCCGTATGGAGAGCTGCTGGTAGACTGAAAGGCGAAAAGAGGAATCGCCATCCCTTGAATACCCTGGACGGCACTGTATACTCTGCAGAAGGAAAGGCGGAAGTCTTCGCAGACTGTATTGAGGAACAGTTCACCGTCCATAGAGGCATCTCTGACCCGGCTCATACGGCCGTCGTCAGGGATTCCCTTTCTGGATACTTTTCTGCTCCCCCAATGACCCTCCTAATTCGGTCGACGAGGAAGACCGTGCGTCTGTCCTTAGCCGACTGAAGAAGAGATTGGCCCCTGGCCCCGTTCGCATCGGGGCAGCTGCGTTACAGAATCTCCCGCCTTCGGCAGTTGACGTTCTTCTTCAGCTGTTCAACTCCTGCCTCCGGCTGAGGTACATCCCCCGCCTGTGGAAAACCGCTAACATCATCTTGATCCAGAAATCCAAAAAGCCGCCCACGCTACCTGGAAGCTACCGCCCGATATCACTATTGGCAGTAATCTCGAAGGTATTCGAGCGTCTTCTCCTGGCCCGTATTCGGCCCCTGGTGGATGGTTTCATCCGCGAGGAGCAGTTTGGGTTTAGGCCGAGGCACTCGACTACTCTTCAGCTAGTACGGGTTGTCACCTGTCTAGCCGACGCCGCCAACAATCATCAGGCAACAGGCGCTGTCCTGTTGGATGTGAGCAAAGCCTTCGATAAAGTCTGGCACGAAGGCCTGCTCTACAAACTGGCTCATTCGCCACTCCCGGTGTCTATCGTCCACATGCTCCGATCCTATTTGACCGATCGCACCTTCAGGATCAGCGTCGATGGGGAGTTCACCCTATCGCCGCCGGCGTCCCACAAGGATCTGTCCTCGGCCTCGTTCTGTACACGAACGATCTGGCTGTTTATCCCAGGGTCACGTTATCTCTATTTGCCGACGACACGATGTTTCATTTTAGCTCGCTTTCGCCTTGGCGGACGAGCGTAATGTTACAACGCCAGTTGGCTATGTTTCCGGACTGGCTAAGGAAATGGCGGGTAGCGATCAATACGGAGAAATCCGAGGCGACCTGCTTTACTCATAAGTCCATTTCCCGATGCCGATCCCTCTCCTTAGAGGGGAAACCTATCTACTGGAACGCGACGGTGAAGTACCTAGGCGTTCGTCTTGACCGGCGTCTAAACTTCAACGCCCACGTGACCGCAACCCTCAACAAGGCTCGTGGCGTCAGAGCCAAACTATCACCTATGCTTTCGCGGAACAGCCGCCTGGCTGTCCGTACAAAACTTACATTGTATCTACTGTTCCTCCGGACAGTAGGCCTACTCACTTATGCGGCGCACGCTTGGTGGCCTCTCCTGTCGGCCACCAACAGGCATAGGCTGACTACATTCCAGAACTGGTCCCTACGCTCCCTCACGGGGTCCCCGTGGTTTGTGCGAAATTCCGCCATTCACCGGGGTCTCCGTTTTCCCACCTTAGAGGCCTTCGTCTGGTCCTTGGCAACAAATTTGTTCGCCAAGGCCGGCGAGTCTGCACCTCCAAAGGCTGAATAGCATGGAGAATACACCGCCCCCTCGCCGCGTCAGGCACCCTAGGGCGCTGTTAGACCCCCCCCAAGTTCATCACATGAACCCCCCAGAAACGAACCCCCCAACCGTCTAGAGACTGAAATGAACACCATCATTCACTACCTGCTCCTGCCGAAACTGTAGTCAATCATGCTGGGGCAGATTGGAATGGATTGATTTATTGCCAGCATCGGCTTTGCCGACTCGGCAGGACTGTGATCCGGGACATGGGCTCCCGCGAGGTTGTGCAAATCCCTTCCTTGCGAGAGCCGACTGCCCCAGTGACGAGTCCCTTCGACTCGGCCGTCGCCTTCGGGCGGTCGAGCCTCTTGTCCTCGGCAGCGCGCCTCTACGTTTCCGTGGGCTATGCCCTCGGAGACCAAGGAGCCGCGACCAGGCGTGGGAATTGGCTGAAGCCATGACAACTAAGATCCCCGTCAGCACCTGCTTTGCCGATTCAGCAGGGTAATGACCTGAGACACGGGCTCCCGCGAGGTTGTTCATGTGCCTTCCTTGCGGATGCTGGCTGTCTCGGAGTCATTCCTTACCGTTTCGGCCGACGCCCTAGGGCGCTCGAGCCTCTTGTCGTCGACTGGTGCGTCACTACATTCCCAAAGGCTATGCCCGAGGGAAACATGGTGTCGCGCCTCGGCGGGACAATTGGGTGAAGCAAAAGCTCTAGCTTGCCTCCGTGGTGGCCATGTAATTATCATGGACCCGCGGACTGCACCATAACTCCCTTGTGCAGAGCACGACCGCGCTGACCTGTTGGCACCTGGCGTTCATCAGGCCTAGGCCTGGACAACGCAAACAAATTAGGGCGAAAGACGCCCGTGCATCATCCATCCTTCCATCAGACACGTTAGAATTTGATTTTTGTTAATTGTGTTAAGTAGACATAAGTTTTGAATTAAGAATTGGTTAAAAAAATTTATATGTCAAAATTCCCATAATTTCATTTACTATCATGTCATGTGCGGAATTAGTGTGCGAGTGCGCGGGTGCGCGTGTTATTCGTGTTTATGGAATAACTCTGGTAATAATTAACGGATTGAATCTTGACTTGGATAGCACATGCATCTAAAGTAGCGCTATATTTTCTTCGTGTCAAAGACTGGAAACAGATTATTTAAATACGTATTTTTTAGCAAAAATCATCTTTTTATAGATTCCTTATCTTCTAAAAGTAATGAAATTTCTAGATAAAATCTATACCTGCTTCAGCAGACTTTTACCGATTTATTCAGGACTTCTGTCTATCAGTTCTACCCATCGATCACGTGTCAAGGGTTTCGACCAATCAGCAGCCCCAATTTTCATTAAGATTTGGTCTCCGTCCGAGATGTTTCAGGCAGTTCCATCTACCAGCTCGACTATTACAGACGTGCTCTCTGTGCGAGTTTTTCGTGCAGAAGATGTTCACATGTAGGGGTTATAAAGGGAATCTTAGCGACGAGTTACCCGTTTGCTAATACCTTATATTGGTGTAAGAACTCAATTTAATACAATATAAAATAATTATTAAAACGGTGCTAGTATCGCGAGAGGCAAGATATCCGTTTAGGGGAGGTTTATCCACCGAGATACGCCGGTGTTAACGCGAGGACACCTCAAGACGCGGGGAGGTTTACGCTCAATTCACCATATTAAAATAAATATAAAGTACAGCCCAGTTCCGAACTTTGAGTTAAAGAAATAATCACTATCGGTGTGTCGGCGTGCGTGCGTGGGAGAGGAGTGTCCAACGGATCGTCAGTGTTGCTGAGAACGGCTGGCGGCGTGGGTGCAGATTCAGCGGACCACAGGACAGCAGAAGTATTACGAAGTGACCGTAAAAAGGATATCATCAACAAGTAACAATAGACATTTTAAAACAAAACAGTTCAGATAAATTCATACACATTATTCAATTAAAATAAAGTATTTGTAAAATTACAGACCATATTTAAATTTATTTAAAATATACAACCTTACTCCAGATAACAGACTATATTATTTCGAATATACTATGCCTAATGTATGTTTCGTCGCAATACCGATTAATATATATTTTTGGGAGACCCTTCAATTGTTTTCAACTGTTTGTATAGTTCTCTTATTTAAATCTTGTAGTAACTGTAAACAATTTTAGGTCTCTTTGTTTTTCCAATACTTGCCAAAATACATTATGTCTTTTCGATCGAAGGTTTTTTTAAAGTCATAAAAGCCTCACGCGTCTCGTCTGGGGCGTTTCATATTTGGCTGCCGATGTATATTCCGTGCAATAGACTTTATTCTAAACACAAAATTTAGAAAGAACCGTCTACGTACAAAACGCATGCAAATCTTAAATCTAAAAACTTTAAATAATTTGCATAAGAAATTTATAAGATGAAGACGGTAAAAAATGCTCAAAGATAATAATACACATTTATTCTGATATGCCGTGACCGACCCTTTCTGGCGTACCAATGAGAGAGGGTGAGACATATATAGAAATACTCAACACAATATATCCAGTTAAAGTACATGTATTGGTACCTTGAGGCAAACAGAACATAAGGTTAACTTACATAGTTCCATGATGGTGAACAACACAACAATTAGTACCTAGACTAACCGAAAAAATGACACAAACACAGTGATAGTGACATGTATGTCCAAAATGTAAGAGTGACTTCTTACCCCTTCTTCGAAGGTAATTAGTTTTATTGAATGCACCACCAACTCAGGTATCCCGCCCCTTTAGATCACACGACTTCTTTGTCATACGTCTAGTGGCTCATCTAAAGATCATCACATCTGAGATTATCCAATCGTTCATGACGTCTGGAGGATCATCAGATGTTCATGTGATGGAAATATTTGGTGACACTTGTTTTGGAACTGTAGTGGTTACAAATCAGGATGGGCTTGGTTTTATCTTGGAAATAACGAAACCACTAAAAGGTGAGAGTAAACAAATATTTTCCTTACGGGTTTTACCGGGTTAACGTGGGTTGGCACTAAAATTGTTTGTATATTTACTTATTAAAAACAGGAAAACAAGAAATAGGGGAAAAGGAAAGAAGTCACTGAACAATAATGTGTAGTTTATGTAGTTGTTCCTTATTGTTAGTGTACAGTACAATTTTTAAAGCTCTAAATATAATATTATTACAACCCCATTACTTTGTCAGTAGAGGTAAATAGAGAAACCAATAAAGATGTAACTTACACAAAATATTGCTGTGACTAACTGAGACAAGAATAACACTTTAACATCTTTATTTGTGCTGAATCTGCTACCAGCTTCCCTATACAGTTAACACAGACCTAATGGTGTTATCGTTTCTGCTTATTTATCTCAAAAGTAAGACGGACTTTATTTCTCTGCTGCTTAATACGTGATATATACTTTAACCGATATCATAAAAATCTTCTTCGTTTGAGAATAAAAGTAGCTGTAAAAATACACAATTCTGAATGTATTGTTACGCAATGCAGAAAAAGTGTCACGGCATTAAGGAACGTTCTGTTACATTGGAGACCGATCCCGTAGCTGTAATGCGTACGTGACACTTGACATGTGAGGCAGTATTACGTAATGCGGCACGTCTCGTATATTCTGGAAGCATCTTAATTAGCCCAACGGTGCGTGTTTCTGCGAAGGTCGCGCTGAAGTGCCCTCTAGAATTTTCGATGGCTTGTTAAGGATGCACGTTATGGAACACAGTAGCTATAAATAGTCCATACCTGCTGCTTAGTTTTCAGTTATTGTCGGGCGATTACAGGCGATATTACTCTGTGCGTTCAAGTGGTTAATAGTGAAGTGTTGTGATTTATAATCGGGCGGTATATTGTAATACAATTTTGTTTTTATATTAGTTGACATTTTATTGCGTGTGAACAATTTTTATTTGATTTGTTCTAGGAGACTGTGTTGTTAATTACGGACTGTTTAATTGTGGAAATTAAAGATGGCAATTAGTCACTTAATTGGTGTCTTGTATTTTGTTTTCCACTGTACCTACGACGATCAAGTAGACCGAGGTAACAATATATTATATTTACTATATAACATAATGTTATAGAGAGCTTAAAAATTATGACTTCATATAAAGACAAAAAAGGGCTTAAAGCCATAAAGTCAGACGACTTTATATCCTGCCATAAGAAAGTGGCAACCTCATCCCCTGAGTATGTGTACGGCTGCAATCAACCTTCTATGAACTCTATCTCTTCTTTTTTGCGACTAGTTGGCCTGTCGCTCTAGATTGACATTCATTCCGCTTACTTGTGTTCGTTTCTTTAATCAGTCGTAATATGTCTCTCTTGGCTGCTTCTTGTTTCTTCCTGTTGTGACATTATTAGAGTGTTCTTTCATTCCTTCCTTTACATATTAACCTAAAGAGAAGCGTCAATTTTGCTGTTCATAACGCCTGTTAATGTCCCTTTCCTCTCGCGGTCTCCAGATTATTTGAATGAGAAGCATGTCGCACAACAGAGTGAGTCCTTCCACCCGTCCCCCCCTAAAAGGCGGGCAGGTGTTGCCTCAGTAAAGCCGCACACAAGTAGGTTGCAGGGTGTTCAAGAACACTTGTGATACGCATTAAGTCGGTGTGCAGTAAGGAGAGAAAGCTATACTGGAACTCTGCGCAATTTATAAAAGCCATAGCAGCCGGCTCGTTAGTCAGTCGACAGTGAGCGATTTCCTTAGCGCGGATCGAGTGTTTGTAGAAGTGTTGTTGTGTTATAATTCGTGCGAAATTCTTTATACTTGGCATTATTATTGCGGGCATACAAATTTTTCTTGAATTGTTGTATGAGATTATCTGGTTGATTACAAATTAAAGCTGGTTGTTAGTGACTTCATTGGTGTCTTATATTTTGTTTTCCACTGTACCATACGACGATTAGTTAGACCGTCGTAACAATATGTTTTTACCAATGTGTAGTATCTAATGGAAATTTTCCTTCCACCGGAAGTTAATTGTGTAGACCTCAATGTGAGGATTGTGTGCACAGTGGACACCTATTGATTAGAAAATAAATATGGGCAGGAGACTCGCTCTAGCCTCATAGTAACGTGGAGGATGTACTAACTGCTTGAATATTATTGAGGAGGAAGAATGGATATTATATATAATATATTAATATATAACGATATATATATATACATATATATTTGATAAACAAACATATTAATATTGTTTAACATTACGCTGCATTCGTTAATAATTCCTTAATGCAATGGTGTCTTTATAATTGGCGTGAGTCTTCGTTAACAGGTTTAACACAAGTAATTAGTTTATTATAATCCTGTTAAGACATGATTACGGCTGTAACGCATCACCCCATCGCGTCGTTCAAAACAGGTCACAGCTGGCTCACACACACATGCTGTATCTTACGCGGACGCAGGTGTACGTTTTTCGACAGGCCTTAGCCTGCATTTTCTTGCACAAAACTGTATAAAACTTTTCCTTATTACTAATTACAATAAAAACATAATTGCTAATTACAATATAAAACATACCGCCCTGGGCAAATATGCACATATATGTATTGTTGCAATATACATATATATTTGATAAACAAACAGGATAAAAATACAAATTTATATTTTTTCAAATTATTAAAACAATTTTTCATCGTATTTTAAAAAAGATTCAAAAAACTTTAGAATAGAACTATGTGTATATTGTGATCTTTACTTTCATTTTCTTCTTGTGGCCATCAGCGTTGTCACAGTGCTAAGAAACTGACTGGCATGTTCCGATCAACCGTGCAACATCGTAAGAGCATTGACAATATGATGAGCAACACTTGTACAAAGGGCTGCACTGGAATCAAACAACATATTTTATCACTATCATTAAATTAATTAAGCAGCACTTGTCAATATTGTTACGACGGTCTAGTTGATCGTCGTACGGTACAGTGGAAAGCAAAATACAAGACATCAATTACGTCACTAATCACCTTTAAACATCACAATTTTAATTATCACAATTAAACAGTTTGTAATCAACAAGATAGTCTCTTAACACAAGTGTCGTAACACTGCCCCCTCCTTAAGCCTGGTCGCCCCGAACTGGAAAACCGTCTCTGAACTAATACTCGGCCAGGCGATCTAAATAGCTCGTCTACTAGCGAAAGATGATTCTCCAGTTCTTCAAATTCAGTCTCGTGTGACACAAACATGCAGTTCCCAGGAATACGAGTCTTCCGCTCAACCACTCACTAGTTTTGCGGGAATCACTCCCGTTGCGTCATGTACTAATGACCTAAATACCACTGGCAAGTCTGTTTGGTTCTCGTCAACAACCTCTTGCGTAATTTTATCCTCAGTAACTTTTTCCCCGGGTTCTTCCATTAACTCAGGAAAAAGCAAGAGTCTTGTCTCGACACCTATATTTGACTTTCCAATGACTGCTTTTGTCATTACACTTATTTGTACGTCCTCTGCTAGTTGGAATAAGGAGGGTTCCTCTTGATCAGAATTGTTGGTTTTTTCTTCGGCCAATGCCACTTGCTTAATCGAATGGTTGGTAGACCCTGTCACTTTAGTCATTGAAAGCTTTATCGTCTCTTGGCTAACCCTCAGGAAATTCTCTTTTATGCCCACGACGAATCCGTAGGCATTCATAATGTCCGTGCTAAGAATCACTTCATCGACAATGTCTGCGAGGAGTATTTGGTGGCTAAACTCGAGAAGACCCAGGCGTACACGTACGTCTACCTTTCCTAGCACCTTGACGGGGCTTCCAGTCACAGCCTGTATTGTACAAGAGCTAATTAGAGGCTGGCGGTTGCTGACTAAGTCAGGGCGCACAATGGACACTGTTGCGCCCGTGTCAACTGTAATCGAGGTTGGCCTTTCTTGAACAAATCCGGTAACTATCAAGCTCCCGCTATTTTTCTGAAGCGTAGAAATTGCGTATTGCCTAGGGACTTCGTTCCTTCAGTTAGTCAGCGCACGCCCCACTGTACCGACTATTGCTCGTTTTCCTGCTGCTGACCTCTAACCCGACAATCTCGTTGTAGATGTCCAGGTTTGCCACATCTATAACACTTTGGTTTTCCATCCTTTTTTACTTTATTCTGTAGCGCCGCTCGTTGGGTTCTTTGTTCTTCTTCTTCATCGTCTGTGCCCTCGCGATCTTTTAGCACGCGGACTTTATGACTTGCCCAACCAGACGCTGACTTTGCGGCTTCAAATTGCAAAGCATATATCAGAGCGTCCGCACTATTCTGGTGTCTTGCCATTCGTAACACTTCTGTAGTTCATTATCTCGGACACCATCAGTAAAATCGGCATTTGTTAAAAGGGCATCAGTCAATGTTTTTGACATTTTCAGTTTTTGACAGATTTCAAATATTTGTATATAGATCTACATTCTGTGTTAAAATGACATCAGTCTCTCAACTAGTAAGCACTAGGTCGAATATTCTGAAATTTGTTAAAAAGGCTTCTGTCACTGACTGACGTCCTTTTAACAAATTATGTTGGCAGCGCTGCTATTGTGGGCCAGGTGTTTGGCCAAAACTGTGGCAGCGTGTCAGCTGTGTTTTGTTTTACTTCTAAGTTATGTAGTTTACAGCTTTGTTTTTATAAAACATTTGTGAGAATTTACAGTTTTAATAATAATTGAAAGTGATAACAGTTAAGTTAAGAATACCCCCAAATAAAGAAAAATTACAGATCCGAGTGCGTACAAGAGAAACATAATAAAAAAAGCAATTTTGAAAGGTGAATAATACGTGAACCATAAAGGAAATTAAGTTCCTGCCAAAAACCGATTGTTTTCTTGTGGGTAAATAGAAGGCCTTTTTTATTAAATTGTATCTCTTCCTCAAAACCAATGGTGTTTTCTATGACCGTAATTTAAAAACTTAATAAATCACTTTGATGTAGTAACCTACAGCAAAGTTTTTTTCTAAGTAGGCCTAGCCTATAAGAATACCTGTTTGTTTATTTTTATTATTAAAAGTTCATTTTAACATAGGCTTAATTAGGTTTTTTTTTTAGATGCTCGAGAGATTGCTTGGGGAAGATCGGAAAAGATAATATGAATGATGTCTTTGCCAAGTTCCACGATATCAGTACCAAAGATGAACAAGATTTGTACATTTTACGGACTCATTGATGTGGAACAAGTAAATAAACGACGACCACGAAAAGAAAATCCAAGAACCAATAGCGGTTCGTTTAAGTACAACTTGCTACTGGGATCTTCACGTCAAAATGTATGTATGAAAGCTTCTTTATGTGCTTTTTGTGTAACGCCTAGAAGCCTGAGACGAATCCGACAGCTCAAACAAGTCGGTGTAACGCCTGAAAACAAAAGAGGAAAGGAAATTTCTTTTTGCTTACCGGATGAAACAAAAAGCCTAGTTAGAGAGTACATAGGCTCTTTTCCTGTGAAAGAGTCACATTATTCAGGGGAAAACAAACTTTATCTTAATGCTGATTTAAATTTAAAAATTATGTAGTCTCTTTCATGATAAGTACCCTGACACAAAAGCTAGCTACAGTTTTTACTATAATTTTTTTATAGAAAACTTCAACATACGATTTGGTCGCCCACAGGTAGACACCTGTTGCACGTGTGAGGTACTCAAGACAAAATTAAGTCACCTCATTTACATGATGCCGCAAAACGCTCTGCGGTAGCTGAACGTCTTGTACATAAACGTAAGAGCAAGAAATTCTACTCGGCCCTAAAATATGAGGCCTCTGAAGATGGTAAAAAAGAACAAGATGTTCTTTCTATTTCATTTGACTCTATGCAGAATATTTCATTACCCAAGGTCCCAGTGCAAGAACTTTTTTATTTACGCTTGCTGACCGTTAATGTATTTCGCATTACCAACATCAAAAACAAAACTAGCTCTATCTACCTTTATCATGATGGAGAGGCAAGCAAAAGCCCTAATGAAGTGTGCTCTTTTGTTTATGACAACTTAAAACAGGTTCCAGAAAATATTAAAGAGATCCGTATTTTTTCGGATAACTGTGCTGGACAAAATAAGAACCATGCTTTAAGTCGATTTTTGTTGTTCTTAACTGACAGCAAAAGGTTTACAAAGATTTAACATTTATACCCTGTCAGAGGACATAGTTATTTGCCTTGTGACCGAGACTTTGGGCTTATTAAAAGGTTGCTCCGTAGAACTGACAGGATATTCAGCTAACATGAGATAACCGAACTCATAATAAAATGCAGCAAACCTGGAAAATTTATTGTGAAGGAGGTTTAGGCTTCTGAGATTTCGGACTTCAAAGGTTGGTGGAAGGCATTCTATAAAAACACATCAGTTTCTGAAGAAACTAAAAATAAACGCAAAGATGAGAAAGTTAAATTTGGGATTTCAAGCTTGTATCACTTTGTCTTTGAATCAAAATTGAAAGGGTACATAAAGGCCTATACAACCATCAACGGCCAAATTTTTTTTATGTCTTCAACCAAAGGCCGGTGACTCCTCCGAGCACCCCGGCCTACCCCGAGGGGAAAATTGGAATTAAGTTAGGGAAAATAACCGACATTAGAAAAGTCATTCAATATGTCCCTCATGAGCACCGGGAATTTTATAGTATGATTTTAGAGTGGCCAGTTCATAGTGATAACGCCTCAGGCAACAATGACGATTAAAAACTTAACTGAAACTTTAATGAAACGTGTTATTCTTATGATCAAGCTATTAATATGTCATGTGTACTAGATTTTGTAACATTTAATAATAAACTGTCTTATTAATAATCCTAAAAAAAAGTTTTATTCCATGAAACCTTTGTAATTTGTTAAAAGGGCATCAGTCACAACTTTTAAAAAATTTAAAGCTTAAAATATTTTCACTTAAACAAATCAAATTGAACATGAATGTATTTCTGAATAACTTATTTTTACGAGAAAAATAAAAAAAATATATATATATTGCCTATATATACGGCCATAAACAGTTTTTTCTTGTTTTCCGAAAGTTTGGTTCTGTTGACTGATGCCTTTTTAACAAATGCCGATTCATAATGTCTGCATTGCGAATCTCGTTCGAAAATCTTCTGGCGCTTCAGGGTAAGTCAGTCTAATTAGTCTGTGTATACTTCCTTCAAACTCTTGAAGACTCTCCCCGGAATGCTGTCGCCTTGCTCTCAAGTGAGTGCAGTACACATCTCGCAAATGTTTAACACCATACCGTAATTCCAGAGCTTTATTAATTCGGCATAAGTATTCTGGCTGTCAGGTGGCACTTTCTGTAGTAGTTCAGCCGCAGGTCCTTTTAGTGCGAGAACGAGTGAAACTGCCCTTGTCTTTCTATGTCCAAATATTTGCACATGAAGCAGCTTCAATTTGGGGTAAATACATTGCCCAGTGACTACTTCCGTCAAAGGTTGGGGTCTTGACATGATCTGTCCCTACTACAGGCAAAGTGTCTTTCTCTATTGTCTTATTTTCTGTGTCTTTTACTACCTTTATCGTTGGTACAGTCTGTTCAGAAATTTGTTTTGGTTGTGTCTTCATGAACTGCTCGACATCACTTTCAATTTGTTCTTTTAAGTTTGCCATTGAGTTTTCTACTCTAGATATTTTATTTTACACAGATTCTTCTATGACAGATATTTTTGTAGACATCGATTCTTCAACACTCGGGACAGATTTTTCTACTTCAGCTATTTTAAATATCATTAATTCTTGCACCTCCGATATTTTAGTAACTTATTTATTACGCGCACCTCGTAGGAGACCCAATTCTGCGGTAATATGTTCTTGCATCTGTTTCTGCTCCTGTATTGATGCTTTGATGTCTTTTGTTTCACTCTTCCGTTTTTAATCCTGTCGTCTTTCTGCTTGCTCGGCCTCCTGTTGGCGTCTTTTCTCTGCTTCCTCTGCGTCCTGTCGTCGTCGTTCCTCTGTCTGCAACAGCAGCGCCTGGAAATGTTCCATCATCTGACAGGTATCCATTGTTTACCGACTAATTATGAATTACACTCGTCTTGTACAAAGTGTTCACTATTTCGACTGTTAACGGTTCTGTCGCACTGTTAACGACGGTGCAGTTGATCGTCGTATGGTACAGTGGAAAGCAAAATACAAGACACCAATTACGTCACTAATAACCGGCTCTAATTATCACAATTAGTCAGTTTTTAATCAATAAGATTGTATCTTACAACAAATAAAAATAAAAACTGTTCAAACGCAATAATAATCTTAACTAAAATAAAACACAATTGTATTTCAATTGTCCCGCACAATTATAAAACACATAACACTTCGCCACAATACGTAGAACCGCAACTGCGTAAATCGCCCGACAATAACTGAGAACTAAGCCCCGCTAAATGCCAATATTTATACCCCGCTAAAATTCCAGATTCATCCATACTGCGCATCAGCGCTACACTAGAGCGTAAATAATTGTAGACTTGACACAGTGCGCGGGGCCGGCGAAGTCTAGAAATGTCTCGCTAACGCATGTTAATATCACGTACTCACACAACATTATAGCCGAATTCCACTGGAACATTCGAGAGATAAGTAGAACGTTCTGTAATGGTGTATCGCTTTTTTCGCATTACGTAAGAATATTAATTATTAGGTCATTCAAAGATGACTAGCTATCTAGAAGCTAAAGTCTCATCTCCGGTTAAATTTAATTTGTATACAACTGTTCATCCAATTACAACATATGAATCCGATTGCTGGCATCAGAGTTTGAAAACGTCTTGTCGGATAATCCGGCAGGAAGATGTCAGAAATGAAGTAATTACATAGTGAGCAAATGTTCAACAGAAATTTAGTGATCTACATGAACGACGTATGTTAATGTGGTACAGCAAATGAGTAACGAGGGAGAGCCCAGAAATTCACTTGAATGTCATCCGTCAACGCTATCTAACAACAAGTTAGAATTTTCAAACTGCTTTTATTATTATTAGCGGGGGTCCTACAGTCTATGCCGCATCCCGCATTCGATCCCCATTTCTCCCTATCTTTCCAGTCATCGTCTTCAATAGATCGATCTCACATGCTTTTCCTAATTCCTGTTCTCCATTGTGTTGTCAGTCTTCCTTTTATTCTCCTGTTTTGTGGTGTGTATGGCAGTGCTTTCTTTGGCCATCGCTTCTCCTCCATCCTCGTTACGTGACCATACCATAGCAACTGTCTGGATTCTATTCTTTCTGCTGTTGTAAATATGAGCCCTATTTTCCTTCTTATATCCTCGTTTCTAACATGTTGCATTCTAGAAATATTACACGCTCTTCTTAAGAAGCCCATTTCCACAGTTTCTATCATCTTTTTCTCTTTATCTGAAAGTTGCCAGCATTCGCAGCCATAAGTTGAAATGGGCTCCACAATAGTTGTGTAGATTGTCAGTTTGGTTTGAAGTTTCATTTTGTTCGACCAAAGTAACGAGTTTAGTAAACGAATAGCCTTTTTTCCCTGTTGTATCCTATTTTTGATGTCATTCTTTGTTTTCATTCAAACTACTCTTCAAAAATATTATACTCTGCGTAAAGCGTTATTTTTAAAAGAGCAAATTCAATAAATTCTTCTCAAATAAAATAAATTTCATAATTTAGGTGTTGCACAAAGCTTGCTAATATACATGGAGACAGTTGGTTATATAATTTTACGGGGTACATATTATGCTCACACATTTACTAATATTAGTACTACATATACTCATAAGCAAATAATATTGTCAAATGTAAACATTAGAATAATGCTGTAGAACAGGGTTCTCCAAACTACGGTTCGCGAAGGGTCATTGTCCGGCCCGTGGTAACCGGCCGATCTTCCGTGAGTTTTTTAATAGATCGTCAAAATATTCAAATATTATAATGTTTTACTAAATAACTAAATAAGTTAAAACTTTTTGTACAAGTTGAAAACATTTACATGGTTAATGTGGCCGTTCTTCTGGCTGCCTTGAATGACTCACGCTTTTCACTCGCATCAACCTAAAGCGAAGATTCCTATTCCCCCTGTGCGCTCGCCAAGAACAACGCTTTCAATGTTTGGATTTACCTACATTTGCGAACAGACGTTTTCAAAAATGAACTTTATAAAATCGTGGTACACGGCTAACTTGTCAGAAGAACGCTTGAAATAGATTCTAGTGATAGAAGCATCAAAATTTGACCTAAAATGTACAGACTTTATATGCCAAACTTTACACATCCCATACGTACATAAGAAAGCCAAAAAATAATACATTAGAAATATCTTTGAATGTTATTTTTTCCTTACTTTTATTTACATTATGTTGAATAAATGAATAAGTCTGCTAAATTTTTATTAAATACCTATTTTACTTACTTGATTATTTCGTAAACTAAAAAAAAATAAGTTTATAGTGTTTGTGTGTGTGTTGGCCCGCCTGACTTCCAAGATTTTAAATTCGGCCCTCAAGTGAAGAAGTTTGGAGACTCCTGCTGTAGATTGTCGTGAGAAACCAGCAAAGTGTTGATCAGTTCAACTGGTTCAAAAGTCTGTTGGCTAACAATTGTCGTGGGCAGCTAACAATAACTGCATTCTTTAAAAGTTTCCATTGTTAGTCAGCGAATTCTGATAGAATTTTATTTTTTAAGAAACCGATAAAGTGATACTTTTATTGTACTGTTCCGTGTGTATCGAAAAAGCGGACAATAAGAAAAGTAGAAGAAAAAACGCCTTGTATGAAAATATATGTCAACATCTGTAAATATTTTTCCAAAAGGTATTCTATGTAAACTTGAAACATATTCACGAAGATAACTGAGCAAAAAAAAATTGTTAACTTATGTCTTCCGATCCACTAAAATGCTTCCTCCCTTTGCGCCGACTTCTACAACACCTTCTGAAGGTACCCATAAAAAACGTGATCCAGAGAACAAGTTAGAATCTGCAAACCGCTTTGTAAAAGATCCTTGGGACGTTTTAGGGAAAGATTGGTGGTGTAGCGAAGCAAGGCGAGAGAGTTTGAGTTTGAATAGACTAACACTCGTAGATACCAGAAGGAGAAGAAGAGAGGAAAGAAGAAAAACAGAATAAAAGGAGCCGCAAAAAAAAGTCGAAGGGAAGGCAATGACGAACGACGACGACGACGATGATTATAATAAAAATTTTATATTTATATTTTTTAGACTATTAATAACAATCAAAAGTTAGTTTTAAAAAAAGTTATCTCCACTTTAGTCAAAAAACATTGTGCAATTTCTTCAGAGTTCGCTAAAAGAATCTGTATTACTTCCAGCTTGCTCTTCACAGGGGCACACATCAGGATATTGGGCCTCCGCCGATTGGAAGAACTGCCACCACGGCCAGACTGATCAACAACACCACGAAGTTGCGGATGGTCTTCATTGTACGTAGTCAGCAGACGGCAATTGATGTCTTGGCTACGACACCCGTTGCTTATCCTTATACAAGTCTATCTAGATCCCCTTCCATTTGCAAAAAAATAAAGTAAAAAGATAAAGCGTTAAGATTGACAGATTGTGATTTCTTGTTAAATATGTGCAATATTTTTCTTAAAATGAAAAGTGTGAATTTATGCGGTTATAAAAATAAAACAACATAAATTTCGACGAAACCGAAACATCGAAGCACGAAAATGTTTTTAGGCTTTTGAAACGTATAATGTGGATTACGTTTGGTGGATTACGTAAATCATTTCCAAACCACAGACGATCACAAACAGAGCATGTAAAACCAAATTTATTCTCACTAAAACGTTTGCTAAACTCAATGTCAGCAGCGATTATTTCTGTCTTGATGCGTTTACATATCAAATTTCTAGACTGTGGGGAATCGAAAGTGTGGCAGCGTTACATTTTCCGATGACGTTACATTTATGTGGAATGACCTTCCAGCCTAAAATCATTATCATGTTAAAAAATTGCCCTTGTCTTTACTAGTTTTACCGTTTAAATATTACGCAGTAAAAATAATAATTATATAATTATCAGTGTGTGCGTATGGAAGTAGAGAATTAGAAAAACATACTCTGAATGCCATAATTTACAACTTTGTTTACGCAAACAGCAAACTCGGCAAATAGTATGAAACATACGGTTACATAAAGGTTGTCACAATAACACAGGTTGTGTACAAATTTTAAGCGTCTTGGATCACGTGTTAAACAATTTTGCGCAGTATAGTAAAGATGTTTTTGTAAATTTTTATGAAAAATAAAACATTAATTTATTATTAACTATATAAAAAGGAAAACTGTATCGATACTTGTTAATTCTGAAACTAATAATGTACAATCTTGTTGAATCGTGTTTGGAGACGCGACTTGATTTTGCCGATCATGAAAAAATAATGTTCACAGGGTTGATTAAAATTGATTGTAAACAGTAGGCCTACTGTAAAAATAATCGCAACACTTATAAAAAACATCCTGGGATTTTACAGCGGTACCGTTGATAGATGTCAACAAATCACGTATTCGGTATATACATGTCGTGTCAGTACAAATTATATGTAGAATGTACAAAGTTGAATATATATTATTATTATTATTAGTCTATGCCGCATCCCGCATTTCGAATGCCACTTCTTCCTATCTTTCCAGCCATCGTCTTCAATAGGTCGATCTCTCGTGCTTTTCCTAATTCCTGTTCTCCATTGTGTTGTCCATTGTTTTGTGGTGTGTAAGTCAATGCTTTCGTTGGCCATCGTATCTTCTCCATTCTCCTTACGTGACCATACCATAGCAACTGTCTGGATTCTATTCTTTCCGTTGTTGTAAATATGCGCCCTGTTTTCCTTCTTATATCTTCGTTTCTAACATGTTGCATTCTAGAAATGTTACACGCTCTTCTTAAGAAGTCCATATGTAAAAAATACTTCTTAAGTTGAATATGTAAAAATTTATTACACACCCTCTACGATCTGAAGTGATAATATCAGGGGGCGGATGAGTCACTTAATGTGACCGCAAATTCTACTATCTTTATGCAAAACTGGACAATGGCGACGCCTTAACGAATTTTGGCGTGCAAATGGTAAACATGGCTTCAGGCGTCCATCCATTTTAGTTTTTCAGTTACAGTTTTTTCCTTAATGTATATATTTTATAAGTAATTAGTAATAAATATTTAACTAATTATTTATAGGCACAGAAATACGGTGAAATTAGAGGTTTAAAAATCCAAGTATTATTCACTTACACTTACATTGTGTAGAAAATACGCCCTACAATAAGTTTTCAACATTTTAGTTTATTGAATTTTTGTACTACGTCACAAAACCCATAGAATATTACATTCAGATAATTGAGCCTGAGAAATATATTTGTTCAAATTATTGTTTTCGCTTTTTATAATTTTATTTTAGTCTATTTTGGAAGAACATTTAGATCTAGGCACTTTTTGTAGAAATAAATGTTTCCAAAACAATTAATTAATGGTTTTTTAAGTCTAACAAGTAGGTTATAGGAATGCGTGTGTGGTGACTTAAAGATTTCGTGATCTGAAAGTTTTATTTATTTACTTTTGTTTGTTACCTATATATTATGTGAATACTTTTGTGTGTTTTGACGCCCTTTCTGTTGTAAGACAGAGTATTGTTTATCTTTAATTTTTGATGATTTAGTTTTTTTTTTGTAGCCAAAATGTCGCTTCTAAATGAAAAATCATCGATGTAAATGCTCGACATAACAATAGGCCTAAAGTCAACAAACCATCACTGACGTCTTTTAAAGACTACAGTATTCATTTTTCAAAATTCCTAAATAATTTTCCTTAACGTGAGTGAAAATTTTAATGAAATCGCAAAAACTTCATGTAGGGTTCAAATTAAACAAAAGTTTTACTAACACCTTTACGGAGTATTACGGTTTAAAACTTTTTTTAATTTTGAGACCCCAGTGCACAAAAAAGAGGTCCAAAAATTTGAAAAATAATTCAGGATGTAAGACCAATACGGTCCAAAAGTTAACAATTTCTAGTGTTTGTTGTATGATTGCGTACACTGTAACTGTTATATTATTCAAGAAATGTTAGGAAAATTGGGATTTTCCTAAGCTTTCCTTTACTTGAAAAATTATCTATCATCTAAATTTGTGTAATAATAAATTACATCATTCTAAGTAAAGAACGAGGAGTACAACTCATGGAACACACTAGTATAACTTGTTCACATTTAACATCCTATGAGTTTAGACTTACTGCCTTACACGTGTGATAACAAATTAAATACAAATTTTATTATAATAATTAATATATATATATTTTTTTATTTATTAAACAAACAGAATAAAAATACAGAATTAACATTTTGTCAAATGACTAAAACAATTTGTCATCATATTTTAAAGGAGATTCGACGAGACTTTTAAAATAGAACTCTGTGTATATTGTGATCTTCACTTCCAAACTCTTCTTCTATCCAACAGCGTGGTTATAGAGCTAAGAGAATGACACGCATCTTCCGATCAACCGTACAAAATTGAAATAGCTTTGACAGTTTATTGAGTCGCAACAGTAATCCAAAGCGTTGCTCTGAAACCAAACAACATGTCTTATCACTCTCATTAAATTGATAAAGGAGCACTTGTCAATATTATTAACAATATCAAATCGTGTACCTGTTGCATACCACCGTAAAACATGATAATCACTTTAATCTCCTGATGATACTTCATGTGTTTTCACATAACTGTAACTAAAATAGGTAAAAGTTTTATATTCTAAATATTTTTTGTTTACAAAAATTCTATCCAGGAATGGATCTTTTATAGCAGTTGTATTTATTTTTAGAAAACGTTAACGTAGTTAGTTGATTATATTATATTTAGTTTTATATTCCAACTAATTTTTACAAAAATTCTACCCAGAGATGACGGTCTTTTATGACGGTTGTATTTATTTTTAGAAAACCGTAACAAAGTGATTTGATTACATCAGTTTCACCTCTAGAGCGGTAAGAGGTATTGAAGCACACAATATTTTAACGCCGTATTCTTTTACACTTCTTGCAATAAAAGTCACGCTATCTCCAGTTAACGATGTGGTGGCAACAGTATTGTCCCCGTATGCTATCTTTGTCTCTACGTAAAAGCAGTGTCTCCACACGCTTCTGTTTGCAGACGATCAGGTTGTCATCGATAATGTTATATATGATACCTCATTTGTGCTGAGAAAGCTATTGAATGAATGTTCATAGTGGGGCATTAAAATTAATATACAGAAATCAGACTATTAATATTTATGGGAAAAGTGAGGGATATCGTGCTACAAGGTGGAATTATAAGAGTCTGCCAAGAATATAAAAATGTGGGAAGTACCTATAATTAATAAAGTAACGTGCCATAAATTAGTGAATAAGTTGAATAAGTTTATGTGCGGGACCATTAGGCGAACCCTTAAGTCAGCAAGTAAAGGGAAACGTCTAAAATTCTACAAGGTTATGGCTCTTCCTACACTTCTTTATGAGTCTGAGAATTGGACTTTAACGAAAGGCCAGGCCAGTCGCATCCAATCGGCTGAAATGAGATTTCTCAGGCACGTGGCAGGGTATACTCTGCATGATCATAGAAGAAACACAGTTAAAAAGCAGGAACTGGATATTATGAGTATACTCGACAGGATCGCCCAGTACCGGCTGAATCGGTGGGAACATCTTTGACTGCCGTATCCTCAAACAACTATGGAACTATAAGCCGAGGGGACGAAGAGGCGCGGAACGTCCGAGGAAGCGCTGGAGTGACCAACTCTAATCTTTGCCTATTTGAGACCGGAACAAACCATCCTTGGTTTAATACTTGAAGATGATGATTATGATGATGAAATCAGAGTATTTATATGTAGGGGATAATGTGAGTGATATCGTGCTACAAGGTGGGATTATAAGAGTCTGCCAAGAATTAAATATTAGGGGAGGATAATTAGCAAAGAGTTAAATTGCTATAAAGATATTAATTACGTCATTCCAGGATAAATACCTACCTAAACTAAACTCTCTTCTATGGTTAAATTTAATTTGTATAGACAATTACAACATATGGATCCGAGTGGTGTCAGGTGACAAAACAGAATAAAGAAAAAAAGAAAACTGGATCCATTTAAACGGAGTTAGAAAACATATTGTCGGATATCCTGGCAGCAATGTGTTAGAAATGAAGTAATTATGTTGTGAGCAAGTATCAAACAAAAAATTTAGTGGGCTACTTAAACAACTTATGTTGATGTGGTACGGACACATACAGAGAATGAGCAACGAGAGAGAGCCCAGAATGTCCAGAGTCCAGAGTGGGTCCAGATGGACAATTGAATGTCACACTCAACGTGATCTGAACAACAAATTAGAATCTGCAAACCGCTTTGTGGAAGATCCTTTGGAAGTGTTAGGGAAAGATTTGTGTTGTAGTAAACCAAGGCGAGAGAGTTTGATTACACTAACGCTCGTAGATAGCAGAAGGAGGAGGAGAGAGGAAAGAAGAGAAAACAGAATAAAAGGAAGAAAAAAGAAAAAGTTGAAGGGAAGGCAATAGTGATGATAATTATAATAAAAACTGTAGATTTATATTTTTAGATTATTATTAACAATCTAAAATTAGTTAAGAAAAAAGTATGTGCATTTTACTCAAAAAACATTGTGCAATTTCTTCAGAGTGCGCTAAAATATCTGTATTACTTACAATTTCCCCTTCACAACGGGCACACTCCAGTCTATGCCTCAGCCGAGTGGAAGAGAACTGCCGCCACGGCCAGACTGATCAACAACACCACGAAGTTACCGATGGCCTTTATTGTACGTAGTCAGCAGACAACGATTGATGTCTTGGCTACGACACCCGTTGGCAGTCCTTATATAGGTCTATCTGGATCCCCTTCCATTCGCAAACAAATAAATAAAATATAAATATAAAGGGTTAAGATTGTTCGATTGTGTTTTTTGTTTTATATATGCAACATTTTTATTAAAATGAAAAATATGCATTTATACGGTTATGTTGATGAAACAATTGCCTTCGCCTGTACTAGTTTTTCTGTTTAAAGATTATCCAGTAAAATATAATAATTATAAAATTACTGGAGTGGAAAGTGGCGACAGGTAGATACTGACAAGTCGGCCTGCCTTCGTAGTGATAGTTTTGTTGTTATACTTCTAAAAATTTTTGAATTATTGGCAAGATAAGGATAATAAACGACGATACAGAGATCAATGTTGAAGGGTGAATGTGGGTGTAACGGTCTATTGGAAGAAAAGTAAGTTTTGTTAATAGTGTAACGAGACATACCATCACCATAAGTTTGAAGCCAACTTAAAAAAAAACGAAAGCGACAATAAGAAACCACAGGGGGCAAAGATGTAAACTCGAAAAATTGGACAGGATCACACAAGATGGAATAAGAAAGAAAATGGGGTGGATGTGTGTTCGATTATACAGATGAGTAACATCTTAGGTATTATGGACACGGAAGAAGGGCTACATGCGGTAAACGTATATTAGCGTTACATACATAAGCGTTACAAACCGGAGTCCTTTGGAAACAAGAAGAAGAAGAAGGCCTGAAACAGCCTGTAGACATACACTAAATAAGGTGATGGAAAGATAAAAGTTCATCAAAAGTAAAGGTGAAAAGAGAGGCGATTGGAGCCTATGGTTACAAGGACGAAAACATGATGACTGTTGTAAAATATCGATATGGAGAACCATACATGACTTCCATGTTCTAAGATTTATATTTAAAATCATTTACGAAATGAAATGTTTCCATAGAAACTACTTATTTCCACTTATTGCTTCAGCCTTAACCACAGTACTGTGGTCAATAACGTATACCACCACACGTTATCGCACTCGATTTTCACTGATGATGGCAGTCGACGGCACTGCCGAAACGTCTGGTTTTGCAGAAAACATTGGACTACAGCCAAACAGCCCGGGAAGGAATTTTAACAACAAACTTCTACTTTGTTGCCGATAACGTAGTACACATAAAAATTATCACCTCCCCCTTCAACTATAATTTTCATTTATAGAAAATTACCCCCACCTCGTTCAACTAGCCTCTCCATTTATAGATATTTTATCTACGTTTCTACAGTGGATTATTAAGATCTTCTTATCAGGATACTTTATTTATCAAAATTAAGTACTTTACTCTTGCTACATCAAAAAATGTTCCCGGTAAACTGCCCTTTCCTCGTAACCGATCTTCACCAAAATCAATAGGCCTTGAGTATTCTACAACTCAGGCACATATGTAAAAAATTATTTGATTCTGTTTGAATTCACGGCAGTTATCGTTCGTCATGAAAAAATTTCTCTTGTTACAATATAAAATGTTGCAGGTAAAATACCCCTTTCCCGTAACCGATCTTCACCAAAATCAACAGGCCTTGAGTACTCTAAATTTAGGGACGTATGCAAAAACTTATTTGATTATGTTTGAATTTACGGCAGTTATCGTTTGTCATAGAAAAAATTACCCTTGTTATCACATAAAACGTTGCAGGTAAACTACACCTTTATCTTAACTGATCTTCACCAAAATCAATAGGTCTTGAGTCCTCTACAATTCAGGGATGCATGCAAAACATTATTTGATTCTGTTTCAATGTGCGGCAGTTATCGTTCGTCATAGCAACAATTACTCTTGTTAAAACATTAAAAGTGGCAGGTAAACTACCCCTTTACGTTAACCGATCTTCACGAAAATCAATAGGTCATGAGTTCTCTACAACTTAGGCACATACGTACAAAATTATTTGATTCTGTTTGAATTTACGGCAGTTATCGTTCTTCATGGAAAACGTTCTCTTGTTACAACAAAAATGTTGCAGGTAAACTACCCCTTTCCCTTAACCGATTTTCACAAAAATCAACAGCCCTTCAGTCTTTTACAATTGAACGTATGCAAAACAATATTTGATTCTGTTTGAATGTGCGGGAGTTATCGTTCGTCATAGAAAAAATTACCGTTGTTAAAACAAAAAAGTTGCAGGTAAACTACCCCTTTCCTTTAACCGATCTTCACCAAAAACGAAAGGTCTTAAGAACTCTACTATTCAGAGTTGTATGCAAAAAATTATTTGATTATGTTTGAATTTGCGGCTGTTATCGTTTGCCATAGAAAATACCCTTGTTAAAACATAAAACGTTGCTGGTAAACTACCCCTGTCCCTTAACCGATCTTCACCAAAAACAAAAGGTCTTGAGAACTCTACAATTCAGGGCTGTATGCAAAACATTATTTGATTCTGTTTGATTTTTCGGCTGTTATCGTTTGCCATAAAAATAACCAAACATAGAAATGAAACATAATGAGACACAGTTAGCTACAAGGAGAAAGGTGTTGTGGCAGAGTGTAATGTTTCAGTTAAGATACATAAAAACTTCACCTGTACCCTAGGCAGGGGCTTGTACAAGGTGCTATCAGCTGGGCCAGCTGAACCCTGGTTTTGAACGAGGTTGTTACTCCTCCCGCTCCTCCTTCATCATCACTTGCAAGATGAGGCCCGGGCCTGCGACCGGCAGTATTTAACAATACCGTTGGAGGAGTTCTATCACTCTTTTATTATAGTCAAACTTAACTTCATTCCCTTCTGTCTTTCTTAGTAACCTATTTAACGTTTCGGTCAACTTATTGTTTTTTTTTTCAATATACGTAGTGCCTAAGTTATATATTATTTCCTCTATTTTTGCGTATAAATATATTTCACGTAGTTCTATATGTTTGTAAACAGTTCTTTTTTATATCTGTTAATTAATCCGTACAGCGACTTATTTCTAACCTAACCCACAACTTTTCATTTTGTTCTTTCACTTTTTTAGCAACGTTGTTACTACTTTTTAACTAAATATAATTAATTCACTACCGACTCGGAACACAAAGTTTTTTATGGGTAAAAACGTAAAAGTTTTACCTTATAGCCTCAACAAGTTTTGGCTCTTAAAAAGCTTCTTCAGATGCTGCCGTTGGGAGCACTGTCTGTCTTGTTCTTGACGACAGTATCGTGGTCAAGACCGGACAGTGCTCCCAACGGCAGCCACTGAAGAAGCTTTTTAAAAGCCAAAACTGGTTTTGGCTGTAAGGTAAAACTTTTACGTTTTTACCCATAAAAAATTTTGGTGTTCTGAGTCGGTAGTGAATTAATTATATTTAGTTAAGTAACGGACCCGTCATGGACAACGAAATCCAAGTATTTTATATTCACATAAACGTATTTTGGTACAACATTATTAATTAAGCACTGCTTATTAAACCATATTTTGTTTAAAATGTTTTTTAAATTCACTTTTAATTTGAGATATTTAAACACTTTATTTACCCTGTTAAGATCCCCATTTTCTATTTCAGACTGCACGTCTTACACAATCAAAAGATAAACACATTTTAGTGGTTAAGTGTAATTTTTAATTTTTACTAAACTTGTATTTCAACCACTAACACGCAATTGTATTTCCGATAGGTTCTGTTTCATCTGATGATGAGCCGAGAGGCTTGAAAGTCCTAATGTCCATTAGGTTCACAATATTAAAACGGATTGTAATTTTACTGTGATTTTATTAGGTAATTGATTCATGAACAGAGTAATCAACAAATACGAGGGTTATTCAGAAAATAAGTTCGGTTTAGAAATACTGCCGTGGTATCGATGCCGTCACGCTGTCGCGCATGCGCGCCCAGTTTGTTGATTAATGGGCAAGGCAACAACGCAATTTGTAAACAACTGAACACTGAGTAAGCTTTGTTGGACATGTTTGTAATTTAGAAAAAATTCGAGACGCCCGCCGCTTTTGAAAGTAAGTATGTGATTTCGTTCTTGAATGTGAAAGGCATTAAGACAATTGAAATTCACCGTCGGATTTTCTATATTTATGGAGAAGAAGCAGTAAACGATTCAATGGTACCAAGATGGATACGACTTTTTTGCTTAGTCCGATCCAGAGTAAGCGACGTATGTTACTTACCCGGGACATTGCAATGAATCATGACACTACACACACGCACACTGCCGCTGCAACGCAACATCTCCTCACAAAGATTGGCTGGCAACGATTTGATCATCCGCCTTACAACCCAGACCTCACACCAAGCGAACATCACCTTTTCAAGCATGAGAAATCCTTTCTTGGTAGCTAACGATGTCAAGGAAGCTGTTAATACATGGTTCAAATCACAGACGGGAAATTTCTACGACGGAGGTATACAACGCCTGGTGCCTCGCTACGAAAAGTGTTTCAATAATGACGGAAACTCTATTGAAAAAATAGTTTAAGGTGTGTACTATAAATACCAATAAGAATGTTTTGCAAATATACCCTTAGTTTGCTTTAATACCCTGTCGGAACTAACTTTCTAGATACCCCTCGTAATTACTCTGGAAATTTGTGCATTTAAGTATTCATACAATCGCACGTACAATTGTGCGCCGCCCGTTGCTACAATTCGTTACGGAGTCCCAATTGTCCAGTTTTGCATATTACGAATAAGTAGATTTTGCGGTCGTCAACTTTTCAATCACTCACTGTAGATTTCACGTACGCCTACACTCAGTGCCGGATTTAAGATTTTTGAGGCCCTAGGCTAAGTTTTGTGAGCGCTCCCTCCACCCCCGGCTGTGACTTTGAAGTAATATATGTTCTGTCACAACGCAGATTGACAATGGAAATTCAAAATTCGCATGTGCAGATTAGTTTTCAAGGATGCCAACGTCTTAAATATAAGCGCGCAATATATAAATAAGAACTGTCTTCCATTTGTATTATTAAAAAAATTGATCATTTAATATCAAAAGATCATACTTAATAAATCAAAGTGCCTCCGAATTTTATAAGAATACTTCTGTTAAAAAAAATATCTGTAGCTTGCGGTTACCTCTGAGCCCGCGGCCCTAGGTTGCGGCCTAGTCGGCCTAGTGGTAAATCCGGCACTACCTACACAATCGACTAAACTGTACACACGTCTAAGCTCATAATGACGTCACACCAGTGACCCATTCGTCCCCTGATATTATAACTTCAGATCGTAGAGGGTGTGTAATACATTTTAACATATTCAACTTTGAAAAACATTCTACATAAAATTTTTGATAAAACGACATAAATGTATATCCCAAATACGTAATTTCTTGACATCTGTCAACGGCACGACTGTAAAATTGCAGAATGTTTTTATAAGCTTTGCGATTAATTTTACAGTGCTATTTACAATAAATTGTAATCAAACGTGTGAACAATATTTTTTCATGATCCACGAAATCAAGTCGCATCCCCGAACACGATTCCACATTATTAGTTTCAGAATCAATAATTATTGATATGATATTAATTGATGACTCGTTGGGCACTTGGTGAAACATATTAATACAAAGGTTTTTAAAAATATATAAACACTTGGTACGTTTCACAGATTTTATTTAACTCTGTCAGTTGTTTCGACTTCTTAAGCCATTGTCAAAGAGATGAATGAAAACGTAAACAGAGGATTTAAGGATGGTGGTGCACATCTGTTTGGGGCGTGTATCGGAATATGTGTGAGGTGCCAAAGATGGAGAGGGGGGTTGCAGGAGCTAAGGGAAATTCAGGTGTCTGTAAAACTAAATATAATCTGAATACAAAATATAAAATCATAAATTATATTTTATATTCATGTTCAATGTCAGTGTTGAATAAAATCTGTGAAACGTACCATGTGTTTATATATTTTTAAAAATATAACGTGGGCCTTTTAACGTGGTCAATAATAATTTAAATTTTTTGTTCATGAAAATTTACAAAAACAATTTTACTTTCCATCAAAATTTAAAAAAAAACATGTTTTTCAGTCTACTACGCACAATTGTTTAACACGTGATCCAAGACGTTTCACCTTTGTACACAATCTGTATGTATTATTGTGACGACCTTTATGTAACCGTATTTTTCATACGAGTTGCTGTAGCTGCGTAAACAAACTTGTAAATTATGCCTTTCTGAATTTTTTTTTCTAATATTCTACCTCTACTGGTACATACCAGTCATTATGTTAATACTATATTTCACTGCATAATGTTTAAACAGCGAAGTAAGTACAGGCGAATGCATTTTTTTATCTTTATGACCGTATAACTGCGCAATTTTCATTTCAAGAAAAATATTGCACTCATTAAACAAAAAAATACAATGGGACAATCGTAACGCTTTATCTTTTTACTTTATTTTTTTGCTAATGGAAGGGGATCCAGATAGATATATAAGGACAGCCAACGGGTGTCGTAGCCAAGACATCGTCGCCTGCTTAGTACGTACAATGAAGACCATAGTTAAATTCGTGCTGTTGTTGGCCGTGGCGGCAGTTCTCATCCAATCGGCTGCGGCACAGTGCCCCTGTAAAGGGAATTCCGTAAGTAATACAGATTTTTTTTATCACACACTAAAGAAATTATACAATGTTTTTTGACTGAAGTGCATGAAGTGCACACATATTTTTTTTTAAACTAACTTTAGATCGTTATTAATAGTCTGAAAAATATAAATGTAAAGTTTTTATTATAATCATCATCATCATTGCCTTCCCTTCACCTTTGTCTTTTGCTTTTATTTGATTTTTTCTTCTTTCCTCTCTTCTCCTGCTTCTGCTATCTACGAGTGCAAGTGTAATCAAACTCTCTCGCCTTGCTTTACTACAACCCCAATCTTTCCCTAATTCTTCCAATGGATCTTCTACAAAGATGTTTGCAAATTCTAACTTGTTGTTAAGATCACGTTGACGGATGACATTCAAATGCCCTTTTGGGCCCTCTCTAGTTGCTCAGCCGCAGTACCACATCAACATACGTTGTTCAAGTAGATCACTATATTTTGTTCAATATTTGTTCATTTCGTAATTACTTCGTTTCTGACATATTGCTGCCGGAGATATCCGACTAAATGTTTTCAGGCTCCGTTTAAATGGATTCAGTTTTATTTATTGCGTTTTGTCACCTGCCAGCAACCGGATTCGTATGTTGTAATTGGCTGAACAGTTTTTCTATACAAATTAAATTTAACCGGAGAAGAGAGTTTAGCTTAGATAACTATTCACAATTATTAACTAATAATTAAGAACCACCTAATAATTAATATCTTTATAGCAAGTCCTCATCATCATCAACATCATCTTCAAGGATTAAACCAATGATGGTTTGTTCCGGTCTCATATAGACAAAAATTAGAGATGGTCACTCCAGCGCTTCTTCGGACGTTCCACACCTCTCCGTGTTCTTGGCTTATAGTTCCATAATTGTTTGGGGATGCCGCAGTTATCAATTCGGCAAAGATGTCCCCACACCAATTCAGCCGATACTGGGCGATCCTCTCAAGTATACTCATAATATTCAGTTCCTGCCGTATATCTGTGTTTCTTCTATGATCATGGAGAGTACACCCTGCCACGTGTCTGAGAAATCTCATTTCAGCCAATTGGATGCGACTGGCCTGGCCTTTCGGTAAAGTTCAAATTTCAGACCTATAAAAAAAGTTTGGGAAGATCCCCCACCTTGTAGAATTTTAGGCGTGTTCCTTTACTTGCTGACTTAAGTGTTCGCCTAATGGTCCCGCACACATAAGGTTGAACTTATGTAACTATTCACAAATTTATAGGAAGTTTCATTGCTAATTACGCTTCCCACATATTTATATTCTTGGCAGACTCTTGTAATTCCATGTTGTAGCACGATATCCCTCACTTTTTCCCTACATATAAATACTCTGATTTCTTCATATTAATTTTAAAACCTCTCAATGAACATTCATTCAATAGCTTTCTTGCCACAAACGAGGTATCATATTTATCATTGTCAATTGCAACCTGATCATCTGCAAACAGAATCGTGTGTGGACACTGCTTTTACGTAGAGACAATGATAGTATACAGCGACAGTAGTGTTAGTACCACATCGTTACCTGGGGATAGCGCGACTTTTATTACAAGAAGTGTAAAAGAATATGGCGTTGAAATTTTGTGTGCTGCAATACCTCTTACCGCTCTACAGGTGAAATTGATTTAATTGAAATCACTTCCTTAACGTTTTCTAAAAATAAATACAACCGCTATGAAAGATCCATCTCTGGATAGAATTTTTGTAAAAAAAATTTGGAATATAAAACTATTACCTAATTTGCTTACAATTACACTAGAGTCCCGAATAACCGAATCGCGATTAACTGAATTTCCAGATTAACAGCATGATGACGCGGTAACTTTCTTTTTTCAAGAAATTTGCATATTTAAAATTTTACCGCGTGTATGCCTTAAATACGTGCTACTGTATTCAAAAACGTCTTTTGAAAAATAGTTTTTAATTTGATTAAAATAAAGTTTTGTTTTTTTTTAATTTGATCAAACCATATTTGCTACAGTCTGTTTCTTGATGTATATGATATATTTAATATTATTTATAATGACTTTACCTCAAGATGCTTTCACCTTATTAGGAACATGTTTCGTGAAGCCTTGTGTTCCCATCTTCAGCCTTCCTGATTTTGAGTCTTGTGTGATTTTAAATTTGTATACAGTAATATTGTATGATTTAATTACAGTATATAAATCCCGTTGATTTTAAAGACGTCTGTATTTTAATAGAAGTATGTAATAACGGCGCATGAGTACTGCTAGTTTCCCTAAATAACGATTAAATTTGCTTGTTGTTCTTTACCGTTTTTTCTCAGTAAAAAAAATGTAAATTACATTACATTACTATTGTTCTAAGGCTTTCACGGCCAGTGTCAGTTGTATTACAAGTGTTTACCGGGCTGTTTGGCCGTGGCCTACGGTTGACAGACGAACCAAACGTTTCGACAGCACCACTGGCTGCCATCATCAGTGGAATTCGAAGAATTCGAGTCTAACCTGAACGCGGATTGTTAAACGTCACAGTACGCCTTTACCACAGTACTGTGGGCCTGACGTTTAACAACCCGCGTTCAGGTTAGACTCGAATTCTTCGAATTCCACTGATGATGGTAGCCAGTGGTGCTGTCGAAAGGTTTGGTTCGTCTGTCAACCGTAGGCCACGGCCAAACAGCCCGGTAAACACTTGTAATACAATTACATTACTATGTTTCCGATTTAGCCGAATTTTCGTTTAACCGAATCACGTTTGGTCCTATCATATTCGGTTAAACAAGACTCTAGTGTATGTGAAAAACACGAACTTTTACCAGTATAACATACCGATTATCTCGTTTTACAGTGGTATATCAAAAGTTACATTATTTACTATTATTAACAATATAGACAAGTTCTGCTTAATTAATTTAATGAGATTGATAAGACTGATATATTTTTTGATTCCAGTGCCTTCTTTTTTTCAACAACTGTTGCAATACAACTTTATGTACATGCGGTATCCCTGTTAGCATATGGCCATTACCATTGCCACAATGCCTGTAAGTCTATTAGCACTGCGACAACGCTGTCGGACCCAGAAGAGGATGGAAGTGAAGATCACAATAATCACAATGTTCTATTCTAAAGTTTAGTCGAATTAGTCTTTTAAAATATTATAAAAAACAGTTTTAATCACTTAAAAAACTGTTAATTTGTTTTTCTTTCTGTTTGTACACTAAATATATATATATATATATATATATATATATATATTAAAATTAATAAAGATTTCTAATAAAATTCATATTCATATTTATTTTTCCATCACTCTTGTTAGTGCAGTAAGTCTAACCTCATAGGAAGTTAAATGTGATCAAGGTGTACTAGTATGTTGCATGAATTGCAGTCCTCGCTCATTACTCTGAACGAAGTACGTTTATTATTACACAAATTTAGATATTAGATAATGTTTCAAATATAGAAAAGCTTAGAAAAATTCCAATTCCCCTTCTATTTTCTGAATAATATAACAATTGCAGAGAACACAATCGTACAACAAAACACTAGACATTGTTAACATTTGGACCGTATTGGTCTTACATCCTGAATAATTTTTCAATTTACTTTTCAAATATTTGATCTATTTTGTGTCCACTGGGGTTTCAAAATTTAAAAAAATGTTTAAAACCTATTACTCCATTAAGATGTTAGTAAAACTTTTGCTTAATTTTGAACCCTACATGACTTTTTTTACGATTTCATTAAAATTTTCACTCACCTTAAGGAAAATTATTTTGGAACTTATAGAAATGAATACTATACTCTTTAAAAGATGCCAGTGATGGTTTGTTGACGTCAGACCTATTGTTATGTCGAAATTTTTGCATCGATGATTTTTTATTTAAAACACGTTTTGGCTATGCAACAAATCTTTCTTCAGGCGAAAACAAAACTAAAAACATGAAAAATTAAATATACAAATGCTCTGTCTTATAACGGATAACATGTTATATGTTGAAAAGCTTTCAAAAGTCTCAATTTTCCTACTACTTCCTGAGTAATATAACAATTATAACAATTACACAGAACACAATCGTACAACAAACAATAGACATTGTTAACATTTGTACTGTAGTCTTACAAATGTAATGTAGTGTTACCGAATTGTTAACATTTCTAACACTGGTAAAATTTGTAGTCTTACATACTTAATTATTTTTCAATTTGTTTTCAAAGCCTTTGGTCTTTTTTATATGCACTGGGGCCTCAAAATTTTAAAATTTTAGAAACGTAATATTCCATTCACACGTTAAATTAAAACTTTTGTTTAATTTGAACCCCACGTAAGGAGTTTTTTGCGATTTTTATTAAAACTTTCACTCGTGTTAAAGAAAATCGTTATTATTATTATTAAAAATATTATTATTACACAAATATTGAATAGCTTACACTTTGATATTACATAACGAATTGTGTAATATCGTTTATTACTACAGAATTATGAGACAATTTTTCAAATATTGAAAATCTTAGAAAAATCACGGTTTTTCTACTATTTCTTGAACAATGTAACAATTAAATGGGTGAGAAAAAGAAGGAACAGATTCCACTTTTTGTTCAAATTTAAGTGAAATAGTCATTTTGTTTAAAAACTGAAAATACATCAGCTGGTGTACAAAAAGCAAAACATTCCCTGACTTTTAATGTCGTAATCAACATGCTAAAAATTTGTCTGACTGCAAGAAGGAAAACATTCCTGGAACGTGTCGCTTCTGACTCTCAATATGTTGTTAGTGTACTTGCTACAGTACGAGGGCCAGACGAAAAGTTCGCGGAGCGACATCTATAGCTCAGTGATAGAACTAATATCTTTCGTGTGCTGCAAGACGTATATTTCGCGTGAACACCTGTTAATTTCCAGATATACCTGTCAATTTATTCACTTTTTACCAGTAGTTTGAAATTTTCCAGTCACGCGTGTTTTTAAAATGCACAAAAACAAACATCGTATTGTGATGAATTCTCTGTTAAAAACGTTTTAGCGCCAATGGAAATTCAAAACGAAACTGTAAATATGTTAGAAGACGCTGCGCCTTCAGAAACGTCGGTAAATGGGGCACACTGGACTTTAAACCTGGTTGTACAAACACTGAAGACTATCCCAGCAGTAGACGTCCAAAAAGTGAAACAAAATATGGCATTATTGACAAACATTTATAGGGTGTTGGAAGACCGCAGATTGAGGAGTGGATGACGTTGCTGAAATCAGAGGCGTCTCGTATGAGCGTGTGCATCATACTTTAACTCAAGAACTTGGTGTGAAAAGCGTTGTGCAAGATGGCTGCCGCATCTGGAGTTGTTGCATTGTTTGGTCGTCCAGTGTAACCAGTTTTCAGTACTCGTACGACCACGTTTAAACTCAAGCGCCTACTTGCAAACCGTTGTTGTTGAAGTCGCAGCATCTCTTGACGCATTTACAATTTCGTTCTGAATTTCCGTTGGTGCTAAACAATTTTTAACAAAGAATCACACCACGATGTTAGATTTGTCCGTTTTTTATAACACGCATGACACATTGGTTTTAAACAGCTTCTGGACAATGAATAAATTGATAGATAGATTTGGAAATTAACAGGAGTTTACATAAAATACAAATCTTGCAGCACACGAAAACGTTTAGTTTTACCGCTAAGCTACAATTGCTCTGCGAACGTTTAACTGACCCTCGTACAGAGCCATTATTTGAAGTAAGATCAATATAAAGTCGACAAATATTAAATTTTAAATATTGGTGGCCTAAATTTTTTAAAAGATCTATTTAAAAGCCTGCATGGTAGAGATATGATCAACATAACCAAGCATCGACCTTCCGTCTACAATTAATAAAAAGATTCAATTGTGCTAACACATGAGTTTATTGATAATAAAGTGAAGTTTTCAAGCTTTAAAGGGGGGGGGGTACACTTCCTTCCTGTAGCAATTTTTAATATAAAAAGTTTCTATAAACGAGAAGAAGACGCAAGGTGTGGCAAAACTTCATCAGTATACACCAGATGAACGTAAATAATTCTACAGACATATTATGTCGTGACCTACATCAAATACGTAGGAAGAAAATGGTGAACTACAAAGTGATTAAAATGCTACAAATAGTGGAAAAGGTAAACACTAGTTACTTTTACTTTTTACATTCTTATTTGTTTTGATAAAGAAACACAAAGTAATTACAAGTGTTACTAACTGAAAAGAGAAAAACACTGGTCATGTCAATTTTTGTCTTTTTGTTGGCTATTTTCTAATACTCAAAACACTAAAACATTACTTTAAATCTACAATATGTTGTCATCAGCAGTAAACTACTAAGTAAAATATTTAATTATGATTTTTTTAAAAATTTGTCAGTTATCAGTTAAAAATGAGATCAAAATAGAAAGACTTTAGAAAGTTAGCTATCATGTAACGGTTTACCTGTTAGGCCTATAATTATCATAATATTAAAATGTGGGACGTTTATTTAACGTTTTAGAGAGTAACTTTATAATGTGAAGTTTTTCCGTTCAATCCCTTGTTTAGCTATAAAACAGTTTTTATCGTTTTCTGAAAATGAATATCTTTGGAATGTTTCCTTTGTTCTTCTCACCCATTCAATTGCAGAGAACACAATCGTAAAGCAAACATTAGAAATTTTTAACACGTGGACCGTATTAATCTTACATTCTGAATAATTTTTCGATTTTTTTCAAATTTTGTGGACTCCTTTTTGTGCCCTGGGGCCTCAAAATTTTAAAATTTTCAAAACAATACTCCATTCAGATGTTAATAAAACGTTTGTTTAATTTGAATCCTACATAAGATTTTGGCGATTTTATTAAAATTTTTACTCACGTTAAGGAAAATTATTTTGAAATTTTCAAAAATGGATACTATACTCTTCAAAAGACTTTAGTGATGTGTTGTTGACGTTATGCCTACCTACTATTATGTCGAACTATTTACATCGATGATTTTCCATTTAAAAGCGACTTTTCAGCTACACAACGAATCTTTCCTCAGGCGAAAACAAAACCAAAATATCAAAAATAAAAGATAAACAATACTCTGCCTTACAATCGAAAGGGCGTCAAAACATACAAAAGTATTTACATAATATATAGATAAAAAATAAAACTAATAAATAACACAAATCATGAAATATATAAGTCCCCCCCACACAACAGACACACATACATTGAAAACACAACACAAGACACACAAACTCACGTAAACACGCATACCTCAAGGTCACCAACAAACTGCGACAAGCGACACTAAGTCCCATCCCTTTTAATAGTCAACCAGAAAACACTCCTTCCGCACAAACTAACTCCCATAAAACAATAACACACGCTACCCAGCTCGAAGCCAAGATTTCTAAAGTATTTTTCTGATGAAACGCAAAACAATTTTAATACTGCTGGAATGGTATGAAAGCAAAAATTTTTAAATAAATATAATTTATCAGCAAACGTAAGCTGTGGCCTAGGTAAGTTGACTACAGTTTTATTATTTAAACAAGGTTGTATGCTATGTCTGCTATATGCGTATGACATAGTTCTTATTCAAGAAAATGAGGATGATTTGCAGAGTGCTATGTTTCAACTACAAGAAGTGGCAAGAGAGTACTTACTGACAATTTCAGTAAGAAAGACCAAAGCTATGGCCTTCAAAGGTAAATATCCAGTGAGAACTATGGCCAAAGCTATGGCCTTCAAAGGTAAATATCCAGTGAGAACTAAGATAGTTATAATCAACAGCACTTTAGAACAAGTGAGCTGTTTCAGATATCTCGGCTGTGCAGTAAGCTATGAATCTGAATATGACATAAGAGAGAAGATAAATAAATTTAGGAATATTTGTGGTACAATTCATAGAAAATCTTAGAAATAAAACAAGGCACAGCACAAGGATTAAATTTCATAAGACAATTGCAATACCCACGTTGATAAATGCAAGTGAGGCGTGGGTCATGACAAAAAAGGAAAGTGGCAAGATTTAAGATGCTGAAATGCAGTTTCTTCGAAATACTATAACTTATACATTGGAAGATAGAATAAGGAATGAAGATATCAGAGCAGAACTCGAAGTAAAGGACAGAAATGAAATTTTTCACGATATTGATTGATGGCTCGTTGAGCTTAGTGGTTGCTTTGCAATAGAAGAAAGCATCTTTTCGTTCGCATTCTTACGTGTGATGAATTGTGTTCGTCAATGTTTTACTTGAAGAAAACTAACAGTGGACGCTTCATACTCCTCTCGCTGCAGTCCTGCCATCTATATTTGTTTGGGCCACTCAACACAGACAAATAACGAGGTCCAATTGTCCAATGACAATGAGGTTTAAGACTTCAAAAACCCTGCAGCCTGGGTATACCCACACGCCTCTGTGTCCTATAGATTTGTATTTTCAGACTTGTTTGGCCAGTCTGGAGTCTGACGTTTTTTCTGAGTATTCTTTCCATCGTTATTTGTAATCTTCTAAGTTTTTATTCAAGTTAAAAAACATGGAACTGTTTTCTTATATCCTCATTACTTATACGGTCAAGTTTAGAACACCGTCGTTTAATACCTCTTAAGAATGCCATTTCCGAGGCCTGTATTTTACTGTTTTGTTTCTTTGTAGTTGTCCATAACTCACATCCGTCCACAAAACCTCAAAGCCTATTAGAGATCATGCACACACGCACACACGCACACACGCACACGCACACACACACACACGGACACTTCTTAATATATACTACATGTAAACAACACGGTGCTAATGTTTAAGTCTGGAATTTCTTTTGCCCTCTTTATAGTTTGTTCTCCTTTCGCGCTCCACTGTTATGACTTTTGTTTGGTCCCAGAAATGTTGTTCCCAGAAATGTTGTGGTGATTCCAAGTCTCATCAACGATTATGAATTGACACAAAAATTCGGTTGAATTGCACATATAGAGTGCCAAACAATTAGTTGAAACATCCTTTTACTGTTTTCGCCCAAGTATCAGCAAACGCGGCACCCATCTAGCATACAGGTTTGTCATACACAGATGTTTGTGTAAGATATTGCGCACTTGTATCGTTAATATACCAACAGTCACTGCTATCTCACTAACTTTCATTCTACAGTCTGCCAAAAAGTTTTGTAGAATGTTTCTTTTCTATATCAGTCTCAGTTAACCCTTTCAAAAAGAAAAGTGTTTAATGACGCCACAAATTTCCATACTGTCCACTGTTCAAAAAGTGCTTGAAGTGTTCGCTGTGATGTACTGACAAACTAATGTGAAACAACGCATTGACTTGAAACATTGAAATTCAGCCTACAAAGGATGAAATCATACAACGTGATCAAATTAATGAGCATAGTAGCGCAGTATCAGTGTCATGCGTGGAACGTTTCACCCTACCCACGTATTGTGCACTGTGGATAATATTGTTAAAAGGCGTTCATATTGTAGAAATATTTAATTTAATCACACACACACAGAGTAAGTTAAAAGGTAATATAATTTAAGGTGAGATAATATACGATATTATAGTGCGTGTGTGTGTGTGTGTGTATACAGACACATACATAATACTGAAGCAGGTACTGTTACTATAGGAACAAGAAGATGAATATGCCTACTTCTCAGAACATTGAATTTAAAAGGTTAACTGTAGCCAAACATGCTGCCAGTAAACGAGAGGGATATGAGCAGAAGGCTACCTGCAAAAATTTCAAGAAATTCCGTAAAGTATGTCTTTTCTCTTATTTGTCAAACGTAAGCAATTATACAGTATTTTAAATTAAGTTATTAGTGATAGCCATGTCTCTTCTTGGAAATCATGTTGTTAAAAACTACAATCTTTCCCATTCCCAAGTCACGCACAAAAATTCCATGCAGTCCAATGTTTTGTTTCATACATGGAAATTTTCAGCTGTATTAGGCTGAGTATAACGCCCCATTACAATTTGAAACATAATAGAGAAGAATAACTATATGTAATTCTCTGTATAGTAATCAGAAATGTATTTATTTAATGTAAAATATGTATTTCATTTATCTGCATACATCTTTGTGGATTGAAGTGTATGTATGAATCAAATGTGTAGGCTGCTGAGTGTCTGTGACAATCTGCAGACTTCTGTGCGGCCAGTTACTTATTAGATCAGGTCCATGCTACTTAACTTATGTGCTAGTTTATCCCCAACTAAGCAAACTGTTTTGATGCATATTACATTGGTTTCTCTGGCTGACTTGAGTCAGTGAGTAGTTTCAGTTGGTTTACGTAAAGCATGCCTCTGTCGTTTTTGTTTAGGGGTGATAAAATCACTGTAATAATTTGAACCATTCCACATTCTCATGGCGACTGATTAACTGGAGTCGATTCTTTAATAGTGAATTATTTGCCCAGTTTAGATATTGTTGTTAATAGTTAAATCAGTGATATTTTGTATCATTAGTACTGATTGCATGTTTTATTTAATGCTTTGTCTTAGGTTTTGCCACTGAACAGAAGTATTGTACCACAAATTATTGGCGGTAGTGATCTTTATGTTTATGAAGCCTCCATAAAAGTAAAGTCTGAGGACTGAGTTAATGAAGTATCAAATGAAGAAGAGGATATTGAAGATTGCTAGTGACGAAGTTTTTATTTAGGTCACTAATAATTTTAATCTACTTAGGTCTTTATTATTAATATTTTTTTTAAATAATTTTTTTTTAATCATACAGTAACACCATCATTTGTATTTTAAACTAGTTTAATTGTAAATATACAGTACATATTACTTATTATTATCATTACTACAATTTAAATGTTGATAAATAGATAAGTGGAGATAAATATATACCGTACTTACATAAAATGTAAGCCATCGATTATTAAAATAATACTTTACGAAAAACTAAGGTAAACTCTAATATGCCTGATTATTCCTGTTTCATATATTAAAATATAACTTTTGTATAAACATTGTAATGAAATGTAGAGATAGTGTTGAAATGAAAGTTAATAGTTCGTGATTGCATTTATTTATTTCTCGTACATAAAGTAACATATAGCCGTATTTTGAAATTAAAAATTTTCACATAACAGTGTGTACCATACTAAATGTATCAAAGTTTCTACAGTGAAGCAGCTTTTGCAGTATTAATCTAGTTACTAAAATCATAGCAAATATTTTATCCTAAGCATGTATTTCTGTTTAGTAATAATTACAAGCCAACAAAGGGATATACAGTTTTATGCTTTATGATTTTTGTACAAATGTACAAAGCTACGTAAAATGTCTATATGTACAAATAATATTATGAAAATAAAATTGTCTATGTACATGAATTTACAGGTTTTTGTGTACACCTTATTCCATATAAAGATTTTTTCAAACTGATGGTCAACGCTGTCCATGGTAAATCGCTGGAGAATGTTAGGAAGCGCATAGACTTTCAACTAGTCTCAAATGAACGACGGCTGCAAAAACTTGCTTCCACTCCACGGCTGAAGCGTATGATCCGCTACACTGATGACTTAGTTGGAGTGGCGTTATTCCTTTCCCGTCCGCTGTACGTTGGATTTACTGTTCTTGACATTAACAAATTGATAATGTACGATTTTCATTATCGATATGCTGTTGCCAAGTACGGCCCCTGTTTAACTGAACATCCATAATTATATAATCGATTGCAGAAACCGATAAAACCATTAACCTCGAGACTCATCTTCGTCTGATACAAACTTTCTATGATGACTAAGGCAAATCGGAAATCAGAACGTACACACAAACGTTCTGATTACACACAAACACGCGCGGTCGTGTCGGTACTGTATTGCTTCCCACGAACAGGATTCGTAATGTTTGTCGGTTCGTTTGTTTTCCAAATTTTGGCTAATGTACGAAAATACTTTCAATATCGCTGAGAGATGCTAACTTCTTAAAGCTTAAAGCAGTGGAGAAAGCTTTCCACCATGGACATATCATTGTTCTAACCCCTTGGGTAAAGCCGGTGTTGTAATCACGTATAGTTTGCAACTCTGTTCCACTTTCGAAAACTATTTTCAGCGATGTAAATATACCCAATTTGACAATGTCAGTATTAGATTCTTAAACCGTAATACACGCACGCGCACACACACACACACACACACACACACACACACACATAAATATAAATATGTGACTCATTGTATACCATCAAGGACAGTAGTGTTTCATATTATCTTTTTATTTAAATTTAAATGTCAGACATATACACACGTTGGTTTTGTGTATGAGGGAGGTGAGACACAGTTCGCTGTAGTTCCTGTCTAAAAATGAGGTAGAAATAGATATTCAGTGCAGTATGGCTACTGACAATAGCGGTATAAAAAAGAACACGCCTTACCTTCTACCTAATTGCTGGTGTGGAAAAGAAGCTTGACTTTTACCTTCAATTTAACGTATTCGTATCTATTGTTACGAAATGCTTGCAAACTATAATCAGGCGACGTTTCATAAATTTCTTCCCTTATTTTATGAAACAACATCAATTTATACCATAAATTCAAATATTGTAAATTCAGCTCACCATATTGTTGTTTTAAATTTGGCTATTTCGATTATCTTATATTCTAAAACAGATGTTAGTACACAGTATATTGTACAAAACTATAAATATCTATTTCCACTAATATTACATTGAATTTAGTATTTAGTAAACGGTGAAAACCGTTTATGTGATATTACAATATATTAGCCATTTATTATAAGATTTATTTCTTTTTCTTATTATACAATAACGGACAGATTCGTACAGAGTTTTTAATGGTAGATTATGAGTCTGATACAATATGTAAAAAAAAATACCCATTCATCATTGAAAACAAACTATAAAACGTTATATCAAACGATGCATTCACCTTTTGATTTAGCGTTTGTTAGTATAGTTATTCTACATTCATTATGAATAAACTGGTTGCATCAGGGTGAAAAAGAAGGTGAATGTTCTTCACCCTCCACTTAAAGAAGAAAGGGGTAAGTGGTGGGGATTTTACACCACTCCTAGTTCACTATAAAATTGTAAGGGTAGTCGTACAAGTTACACTTTGTTTACATCTATACAGTGAAGGACAATCGCGCGGAATATTTACAACGTGTGCGCACGTATTTTAAAATAAAGAGAGCGGGTGCAAGAAAAGATTTCTGTTTAATGTATCCAAATGCCAGCCAGAGTCCTCACACACTGGCACGGTCTACGAAGGTGATGGTGACACGGTACGCTGTAGTTAGTGTCGGGTTAGATTCGAAGAGTGGACAGCTGAGGATTGCCCCGTCGCTTTACATGCGAGGGTAATGCCTCACTGTCATTTCGTAACGTCGCACTTAAAATGATAAAAGCAAACGCTAGGTGTACTTATTAAACGGTTCTTTTCAAAACCACCGTAACTCAGCCTCGCGTTACATGAATATGTTATTTGTTTACACAAAAAAAAAACATTTTTCATGTGACCTCGAGTCGGTCCTAAGCCCGAAGAAATGAGGAAGGCGGTATATTAAACAAAAAACACTATTTATCTAATGTTTTCCACTACAAACATACCTAACTTGTTCGTGATCATTTTCACTACACAAACATTATTCAATGGTAAGCGATATTCTTGAGTCAGATTTAAAACGTCACTTATATTACGGATAATTGTGTGTGTGTGCGTGTGCGTGTGTCTTAATGACAGTATCTAATTTTAAAATGTGTTGTTTTCTGTTACAGACGTGCGGTGCTAAAAAGATATTCCTGGACTTATGTGTGTGTGTGTGTGTGTGTAGTCTCTTGTGACATATAATTAATTTTTCAAGATAATGTTTCTTCAAATATATGTATAGTTAAATTTTCATGATATGTTATTTATATATATATATATATATATATATATATATATATGGTAGTCCTTTGGAACACATATAGGCCTACAACTAATGTTCACGATATGTTGTATATGGTTACGTGTAATATATGTGGTTTTTTGTATTATATAGCCTATACAATTAATGTTACAAGATTTTTTTTTTTCTTGACTCATCCTCTTTCACATGATGGTTATTATCCTATTCATCACACCACATTTCCAGACCGTTGAAAACCATTTTTATCAAAATGTTTACCAGGTAAGGGTGTTTGCTAAAAGCAGACATTGATTGGATCGCCTGGGGCTACTACGTCAGCTCACGCATTGTTTACATCTGTGCTCCACTTTCTAACACTATTTTCGCTAATGGAAATATACCCAATTTTACAATGTAAGTATTAGATTCTTAAAAAGAACATGTACGTCTCACACTCTGAATGCTCGTAGTGCGCTCACGATAATAAACATTAAGAAAGGAGGTAATCAATGCAAAATTACTTTACATCGAATGGATGGCAGACACTAAAGTATTTGTTACATTCTCTTATCACACATGTAAACGTCCTTAGCATTTCATACATCTGTACAAAACGTAGAGTGTCTGTTCTGTACACATATGCATACGCTCAGAATTCATTTACCATCACACTTAGTAATTCGAAACATATGGTACTTAGTAGTACCATCTCTCTGCTTACGAAACAGAAAATCAAATGCACATGTGTATTATACTGAAATTAGTATGTATCATTTTTATCGGATACTGAAACTATCAATTGTCATCTTATCGTCTCCGAAGATGTTACTAAAGGTTGACTTCGAACGGCGGACTACAAGAAAACTACGCTACGGTAGTAATCACGACTGGTTAATAATTTTCAGATAGACTAGTGTAAAGCCCAAATTATAGCGGATTCACGTCTACGTGTGTAGATTGGCCTCTACTGTGAAACATTACCAAATACGACTTATGAACTAATAAACATTTACTCAAAGTGTTAAACACACAGAGGCATTCGTGTACAGACATCTAGGTACAGTATCTTCTCTTCACGAATGAAATTGTTTCTTTACGTCTGTATATTTTCTAAGCCATCACGTGCAATCATGTTAACTTCACACACACACACACACACACACACACACACACATACACGTCTCTCAGCATTAGTGGCACAAGTTCATACACACGTACAAGTGGCAACGTCAAAGTTAAACACGCTACAACATAGATCTTTTACCTCTGATTTTAACAATTTTATTAATTTTTGTATACACACCAACTTATTATGGATACACTCGATATCCATTGTTGTGGCAACCGTGCCACGCTTATTATAATTCGTGAACTCCATACACACGTTGCCACAATACGTTCGTATTCATGTCGTGTGTATACAGCGTTGCCAATTTTCTTCGGGCAAAGCGCGCCAAAACTGACTCATAGCAGCAAGACACTTGCAACTTGTTTACGGCTGATACTATGTTGTTGACAGTCTACAAGAATTTTTTTCTCATTGTCATGCGGGTCTTTGCTTAGTTTGCGTGGTATAACCATTACGCTTACTTTTCTTAAATTTTTTCCAACGAATAAGAGCAAATGTTTTAAAATATTCTGAACATTACTGATTAATAAGCGCATTGTGTTTTGCATATTTTTATTTATTATTTAATCTTGTATTAAATATAACAAAAGCTTATATTGTAAAGTACAAACGAAGAACGTATTTTAGTGGAAAGGGTGCAATTATTTCAAATTATTGTTTAGTTAGAGTGTCAATGACAACTATATTTTTAGATAGTTTTCCGTATAAAAAAGTCTGTGCAATTTTTGAATAATATAATGACAATTGTGTTTTTGTCCCCGTTGTTTTATTATTACAACGCTAATACAGAAAAATATTCTCATGATTGAAAATTCAGTGGTACAACGACAGTAGCTTACCGGAAATTTACACTTTAGTTTAGATTCTTTAAGTTATATGCGATTTTCAGATGAAGAGCGTAAAATTTTGTAACTAACTGGTGGTTTGGTGGGGCAATACCGCCAATTTATTGAGAATGTTTAAAGTTATTTCAATGAAATGAGACAAATTTATTAAGAATTCCTTTCATTTAATATTTCAATAAACTCAGAAACAAACTTTATTCAAAATATCACTATAACATTGACGACTCGGAACACAAAGTTTTTTATAAAAACCTTTACTTATAAACAACTAAACGTAAACCCAAACACCCAACGTCTGTATTTTCATACAGAAGATAATTTAATAAAAATGTAAGCTTTGGGTGCTTTGGGCTTTGGGCTTTGGGTGTTTTTTGGGTGCTTTGGGTGAATGCGTTTTTACTTATAAAAAACTTTGTGTTCCGAGTCGTCAATATTATAGTGATATTTAGTTAAGTAACGGACACGTCATGGACAACGAAATCCAAGAATGAAACTTTATTCCCACCAGTTTTGCGCTGTTAGTCGTCGGTGATAAAAGTAGCCTAGGTGGTTGCGTCGTTCTTTAACAGTATTTCTGTGTATACGACGTTCTTTGTATATGCCGTATCACCATCTTGGCATAGATCGAGTCTACACTGCAGTAGGCCTACTCTGTCAAAATCCCCTGAAAGTAAACACAGCTCAGCTCTGGTTGATCAGGTTGCAGTTGTCGTTTAACGGACAATCAATAATTCGGGTTTGAGTTTCTAAACATATTATTTTATTTTATTTATAAACTTATTATTTGAAATAATTTTCATTATTTCCATCCAATTAATTTTGCAAACTATATGGTTAACAACTGAATATTTCTTGCATATAAATCTGCTGGGAATATTAAAAATATTTCCATCATGCTGTGTTTCCATCACAGGAAAAGTTCTGTTCCCCAATCGAAGTTTCCACTCCATTCCACTCCACAAATTGTTGTTAATTAGCACTGACACACATATTTTAGGTCAAATACTATATGGTCATAAAGGTCAAAGTTTTGTTTGTTTGTCCCGCCTTTGGGACTAACGTTAAGACCTGTCTAAACTCTCCACTAAAAGTATCACTTTTCCATCCGTCTGAACTATACTTAATAATGGATGTCTCGAAGTATACACCGAACTATACACTTCATTATGTTTCGAAGTAAATGGTCCATACTGCTACTGCAGAGATCGTTGACATCTCATCAATTAAAATAACTGACTCTTCGTGTAGAACTGTAGCGTTTCCTGACATAGCCTTAATGGAAGAAACTGAAGAAGGCAACACTGGAACAAGAAGATCAAATAACTAATGGAGTATAATTCCTGCAGCCAAGAATTGCACAGGTTTGCATGTCCATTTTGTTGCTAATGCTAAATGAGCCTGTTCACTAACAATATTCAGAATATTTGCGAATACGTAGGTCATGCTACGTTCTGCTGGGGCTTCTAAGAATAACAGCTTCTCAATTGTCTCGCCTGCTATGGCCCACATAATTTTAATTACAACTAATTTCTGTTTTTCATTTAATTTGCTATGTATATTAGCACCATGACTGGCCTCTTCATTCACATTGCGTACAGGGTTAATAAGCATTGGATTATTTGGTATTGGCAAGCCGATGTTCCTTCACTCCAAACCATTACTTCTTACAATGTAATCTATATCCTGCAATGCTGCATTTCCTTCAAGGGCCTGCGTATCGTCTACATTAGTATTTTGATAATCGTTTACACTTGAAAAGGTAATGTTGGTTTGTAGAAGTAGCACATTAATGAGAACAACTCTCGTAGTTGACACGACATGTACAGTATGTGCTCTGCATTTCCTCCCAACATTTGTGCCAATCTGTGTCAATTTCAAGTAACCCACATGCAAGAGCCGCTCCTTTGTATGGCTTATAAGTTGCGTATGTATTGCTGTAGCTGCGTGGACATGCGAGTGATGTTCCTCCTTTAATATGAAGTAGTAACATACGTATGTAAAATCTGTTATGATCGTTTGGTGCGACAGTGTACATTCTCCCTATCATTTTGCAACCATCTCTCTTTCCTGGAATCCATTTATTATCAGCGAATCCATAAAGTCCTGAAATACCAGTATACAGGAATTGACAAGCACAGGGATCGCATTGATTAAAATCAAACCATGATTTCATCAATGTTGTGCGTTTTGTTTCAGGTCCTTGGATTGCATTCTCATCCCCTGCCGTAATACACATTATAATATCCATCTTCAAGCACAGCTAAGCGAACGATTGTATGTGACTGATCATGCATTTATTTTGAATGAAGGCACAGAATATCTGATGAGAGCTAAAGTATGGCATATTCGCGTATGTTATAGTTACAACATATCCAGTTAATGATCGTCACTGACGCTTCTTACGAATTGCGTACATGTTGAGTCACATTATTTATACATGTATTGGAATAGGTTTTCAATATTGATGTGAGCATTGTACTGTAGAATTAGGAAGTGATTGTAGAGAACGAATCACGATTATCAAATGATATATTCCTTTTACTTCAACAATTCCGTCATCTCCTCTCCGGTACTTTGGATAACCATTGTTATTTTCAGTAGTTTAATGTAAAACGTTGCTCGGTTATTATGTGTACACATTCCATCAATCATGAAAGGAATATTAGGATTACGAGCTCTACAAGATCCATGTATCATAGTCGAGATAACAATTTTATGAATCCTTGGAAAACTGACTGGGTCAGGTATTTCTCCGCACACAACTTAGGATAAGCATGAGGTAGTGTATTAATCACGTTTCTGGGATTCAATAATAAATATATAAATAATAAATATGTGTAGGATAACAACTGCTCACAATGAGTGATTTTTTAGTAAATCATTTTTATCACTAGTTGAGTTTATAACAAACACTCCAGAAACCTATCACGACGATCGGCAGATTTTTCATTTTCACCAAGTTAAGAAGTTATATCTGTCCATTTCGGATTGCAGGTCATAGTTAAAAACCTGTCCAGTTTTCCAGATTTGCGTACTGTACGATCGCCATCAGATCCTGGTACCGAAGAGTCATGTTACGTAGTCTGCTCCTTCATGTTCGATAACCTCGGCCGTGTAGTGCGTAAGGATTATTAGCTAGAAAGCTGCCAGGATTGTAAGTAACGAGTGTTGAAACTCTTCGTTTTCATTACGAACAATACGTATGTCATATTCTGCCAAAGAATAAGGTTTGTCGCCAGCAAGTGGTAAATAATCGGAAATATATCTGTGAATCTGTCCCTAAATTTTTAAGGAGTAGAAACCTGTACCAGGGATATGATTTTCGTGACCAAAAAGTAAGAGAATTCCCTCACACTATTATATTTCCGGATGGTTTGGACAAAATTAATGCTGTTAAGAAGCAATTCTTTCAGTTGCGTACTTACCTGAGTTCTGGAAGGGAATTAGGCCGTTATGACATTAGGAATTGGAATAACTGACTCGTTAACGAAACGCAAGGAATGACAGTAAAATCATTAAATATTAATTCCATTCAGACAGTGCTTAAATGTGGTAGATTCTTCCAATAAAAGATTAATGAAAGACAGATGGGCGTACGATGTACCTGCCCCGCGATAACACTCAATACGTGTGTATAGAAATTCCTTCGTTCAAATTCATTACGAAAATCACTGTCGCGTTTTGCTCACGTAACAGTACTCATCGCAAATAGTGTACACACAAGCCGACTCTATGTGAATATGTGAATCTGCCAACAGACAGATGGCAATGTACTGTAATTCTCCCTCCCGCTCGATCGTCTCAGTATATACAATCCAGTACTTTACTTTTAAAAGAATTTGAAGCACAAAATGGAACTGTACAAAACTTATTTTTATATATTAAATACATATATATATATAAATAATATTTAAAATTTATATTTACTTTACCTCAAAATGTTATTTTTCCCTTATTTGGAACATGTTTCGTTACCCTTAGTGTTCCCATCATGAGCCTCCTAATTTTGAAAATTGTGGAGTACCTGTGTGCTGGTTGGCGGTTGTTATGACTTCCCGTTGGTTTTTGGTTTTTCAATAAATATTAAATATATTATATACATCAAGAAATAGACTGTAGCAAAAAGTGTCAGCCATGGCACGATGTTTATTAAAACAGTAAATTAAAAATAAATAACTATTGTATGTATTTTTTATTTCCCAGTTAAAGGATTGTCGAATTAGATAAACTGAAGTATTGATTTAGTAAAATACAGTACGGTTTTAAGTAAAAAAATATATGATTTTCTTTTTGAGAGACAAGGTTGAATTTTCGCATTGTTTTTTATGAATCATCATGTCAAAAACATGTCAAGCATGTACAGCTGCTTGGTGACTGATCATACTAAGCAAATGAAATATCTTGGCTTCATAATAGACAGTAATCTCTCATGGAAATGTTTTATTTGTAGCCTGAAGAAATAGTTATATAATACATTCTTACGAAAATTCTATTTGTTACGAGATTTTTGTCCCGAAATAACTATTCCTCGATAACATCCAGACAAGACCTGTGATCAATTCACGGCCGTGTAACTGGTTAGTTCGAATTGCTTACTACAATTTGTCATGTATAAAAGTTTTCGTACTGATGACTAACAAAATTGTTGCATGAAGGTATGCAGCAATTGTTGTCAGATGTGGTATTATCAAGGAGAACTATGTAATAACAGAGATCAGCTGCCTTGTGTATACTATGCACACAAGCCAGTTGAAGACATAATACGCAGTCCTGTTCGAATAAACAAACTCGTATTCATTCTTTTCCGGTCTTGGATATGTAGTCACAACTGTTATGTGAATATAATCACCAGACAAGTTGAACAAAAGAAGACAATGCTTTATGTCCGCGTAAAAACGAGTGATATTTGAAAGTAATAATGTGCATTTTAGATAATTTATTTACATTTTCTGATAAACCTAATTTTCATTATTAAATTATACGTAACAGTATAACAAGTATTTAAATTACTACTCCTACTTTATTATATATTTACACAAATATATGCATGACAATCAGAAGCCTCTGATGTAATAACTTATTTAATTACGCAGCACTTTCCGAAACTGTATCTATGCGCCAATCAGATTATACCTTTAGTGAGACAAGATAACAGTTTTGAGTACACTTTGCCGCTGTGTAGTCACAATTAGTATTCATGAATCCCAGCTTTAAGTGAATCGGCCTATCGTGTCGTCGTCATTTTGCTGTCGGTATAGTCGTCGTTTAATGATGTACAGTAACATGACAACAACGTAACTACACACATAAATAAATAACCATTGCTCCCGGCTGCCATCCTTTTGACCGAGGGTGTATTAGATTTTTAACCGTTTACACATAGGCCTACACAATGATCTTTTTCTTTCTTATTTGGCAATGAAAGTACTGTAATTGATAATTAAGTTCTTTATTTGGGATCAGATTGTAATTTCGTGTAGACCTATTTACGTTTTTGAGATTCCAAAAACACATGTTAGAGTAGAAACACAAGGAAGGAAGAATACCAGGCAGCCCAAGAAGTAGCTGCAGAGAGAGTATAGACTCGGAACTGAAAGGGGCCTTGAGACCACTGCGATAGGTGATTGGACATTGGACATCAGACAATGATGTAGTCTAATACGTATTTTATTTGTGTGTGTGATATATATATATATATATATATATATATATAGAGAGAGAGAGAGAGAGAGAGTGAGAGAAAGTGCGTGTGTCTTCGGCGGGAGGGGGAGAAAGGAACGTTGAAAAACTCTTATGTTATGAATGCTTAAGCTTACAAATTGTTATTATTATTATTTTTTTACTATAAAATGTTCATATTATTTTAACATAACGCGATTTTCTGGAACATGTTTTGTGGAAACGTAAAAACAGACAGCTGATGTACAGTTGCATGAGTTCGGACGTAGATGTGTATATATGTGTCAGCCCAAACAGGTAGTATGTTTTGTAAACATACACGCTGTGCCATTAAAACATTAAGAATGTTATTTGACCTTGAGTAGAGAGTCCTGTTGGAGGGATTCTGATGAATGAGAAATCTTGTCTCTGTGCTGGAGACCTGTGATGTTACGCTGAATAGACAACACATTATCACTCTACACAGCAGTGGCTGACGTGTATTAACCATTTCTGAGTTCGCGATACCACAACTCAGATTAAACTGTGCACAATGTTTGTAGAAAAGACGGACGTGTGTGACGTAAACGCCAGTTTGCAAAATGCATCATCGTTCCCGCCAGATATGTAATCACGTTTCTCGTTTATCTTGTCTCAGCCAAATAAACATTACTATGAGTTTACCATATTCCAGTGTCCTTCATATTTCATAAACACTTGAGAAAATAAAGAGTGAGAGGAAGTGAGAGAGGGCGTGGGTGAGAGAGAGGGGGGAGTGAGAGAGAGAGAGAGTGAGCAAGAAAGTGTGAGAGAGGTATACAGACAGAGGGGAGCTGTATACATTTTTTACCATACTTCATTTAGTTTAGAAGTCACATGACATAATTTGTATAAAACATCAATTAAACGCGCTGCCAGAACGTCGCATCCTATATATAATGCGACTCAATACGTCACGTTTGTACAGTTCTCATAAGTTCCTTTTTGATAACTACTATATTACTTTTTTGTAATATTTACTTGAGTACGAGCATTAACACACAATTTGCGTACAAAAGTAATTAAATGCGGTTATTTAACAGAATACGAAATTCCTTAAATGATTATAAAATACACATTATAAGATATAATATAACTATTATGAACATGTAGCCATCATTAATTAGTAACCTGATACGAGGCACAAGTAGGCCTACATAGACTTATACCTAGCAACATCAGCGCTCACATTACAGGCCTACTTAGTACTTAAATGAACGATTATAACGCGATGTAACACATTTATTATAAATTATGAAGTATTATAAAATATAAAGTGCCCTGAGATTGTGTGTCATTTGCGATGAAAGAAGACCTTCGCTTTAAACTAAGGGATAAAAGGGAAACGAAAAAACTTGAATTAACATTCATTCATCAGCGTTGTGCACATCCGTATCTTACTGAAATGGAATACAAAAGTGTTAATAATTTTCGGTGTTTCATTAAAAAAAAAGGGTATCAGAAAATGTGTTTGAGACTAAAATATTCTTCCGTTATCAATACAATGTGTAAAGTGTGATGGTAATATGTTAACAAATGTAAAAGGATAAAGAAACGTTACCTTCAGATGTGGTAGAAGGAATTGCAGAGCTACAAAAAACATACATGCTTACACTTTTTCGGAATAGCGCGTGTTCCTGCATTATCTGTATTGTGTGTGTACTTGGATTTTGAAATATCAAATTTCAGTCATTTCAAAACAGATCGACATAAACAGGGAAACTACGCAAAAATTAATAAACGAATTCAGGGAGATCCTTACTGTCTGGTTGATAGATAACAGCTCAAAAATTGGCGGCCCGGGAGATACTGAAATTGATGAAAGTGCGTTTGCTTAAGGAAGTACAACAGAGGCCGAATAACAAAAACTCGGTGGGTACTTGAGAGCTTTTGCAGGAGAATAAAGAAATTGTTCCTATAGGTGGTGGATAAACGTGATGCAAACTCACTAAATTGTGTAATTTTAAATAATATGGAACCAGGAACCACTATAGTTGCAGATATGTGGCACGGGTACAACTCGCGAGTACCCATACATACCCAAATGTATGGGTATATAGGCCTACTTCTGTCTGTGAACCATTCGCTTAATCTTGTATGTCCTCGCAATTCTGCTGTTCACACACAAACGATCGAGAACTAATGGTCTAAAGTTAAGCGTGATATGCGGAGAAGAGTCAGCAGAATGTCTATTAGTATATTTCAGATGTATTTGATTGAATATATTTGGAGAAAAGTGTTTTTCTGCAGAAGAATGGTTTAATAAATTTTTAGCGGCTATTGATTATTTTTACACGCAATTTTTAAATTGAATGTACAGTAATTTGTGGTCAATAAATTTAGCTATAGTACAAGTAAATTAGAAAAAATCTAAAAAAAAATAAAATAAAAATAGATGTAAAGCAGGTATCCGACGACTTCTTACTAGAGACGACTAGTATATAGTATATACTGAGGTAGACGACTAGTACCCTCAACCCAAAACATTTTAATATTGTGTGTGTGTCTCTCTCTTTCCCTGCCTGCGTCTCGCGTCATCTTGCTATTTAATCTCTAACACAAATAGAACTAATATAATACAAACTTTTATCCTATCTCACAACCCTCTGTCTTCCTCCTCTCCGTCTGTCTCTAACACAAGAAGTAATTATTATTATGTACATTTTTGCACATTTGATCGCTCTCCTTTCTTCTATCTCTCTCTCTTTCTCCCCTTCTTTATATCTCTTACTAATAAAAATATAAATCTTATTACCAAAAAAATAACGTACAGTAGCTTTCTGCCATTGTCTGTGTATCTGACTCTTGACTCCCATTTAGCTCTCTCTCTCTCTCTCTCTCTCTCTCTCTCTCTCTCTCTCTCTCTCTCTCTCTCTCTCTCTCTCTCTCTCTCTCTCTCCCTACTTATCCTCTCTCTCCTAATCTCTTAATTACGCACTTTTATCCTTTTACTATTTCTCTCTCTCCCTCCTCTCTCACTCTTTATCTCCATCTATCTACCTATCTATCTGTCTGTCTGTCTGTCTATCTATCTATCTATCTATCTATTTACCAATCTCAATCCCAAACAGAACTATAGACTATTAACAACTACAGAACTACAAACTAAAATTATAAAATTTTGTTAACCGCAAAAAAGATACAAATAAATGTTTTATAGCATTACTTCGAAATACTGTATGTATAATGATGAATATTGAAAAAAAATATAACTGATTATATTTGTTATATAACTAGTATATGTTTATTACGTTTGGCATTACATTTATTACTTTTGACTGCCAATTGCATAAGAAATTTCTCTAGTAAATGAGATCAACGTTACATTATCGCTCGGTGTCGATGCATGTGAGAAAATATTAACATCCTCGTTAATTACGTTATTTGGTCCGACGAGAAGTGGTCAATTTTTACATAATTCGAAAGGCCAGTACGCTACGTTGGCATGCTTCGTAAAACAAAATAATTATATTACCACGGTTAATAGAATTGGATAGTGAAGTTTAAAAATTGTTGATAAATATTTGACACTACTAGTTAAAATTATGATGTAAAGGTAGCGGGTGAACGAAGGAACAAAAATAACTGCCAGGTCATTCGCCTGCAGTTAGTCACTCTTTCATAAAAACAAATAAGCGTCAACGAAAACTGTGCAATACCCGTGGTTGAAAACTGGCAAACGTCGCTGGAAGCAAAAACGGCGAAATTCGAAAAAGTATACATTATTTCAGATGCTTAATTGTTGGAAAACTGAAAAGACGCCCTATTGTCGTAATTATGAAAAGATGCCATAATGACAGCGTTTTGTACAAAAAAAATTATTTGCTTATTATAATAGTATATTGAAATATAAAATGCAAAACAAATAACATATTCACAAGAACATAATGTTACAATAAAATTTCAATATACTCTTCGTTTTCAGGTAGACGCCAAAACGTATACATTTTGAAAACACGCCTTTTTGATACATTTTTATAGAAAAATGTATACACACAAACACATATATATATATATATATATACCATTTATAAACATAAAACATATAAATCATATAGCCTTATATAAAAAACAGCTTTTATAAACAATCGATTTTAAATTTGTATAACTATTTCTTTGCACATTCTGTTCCTGAAGATGATAGTAATGTATAATAAAACTGTTGAAACAGTGTAATAAATAGTAAAAAACATATTCTTGTTGAAACAAAATATTATTTATTTTTTAATGTAAAACTATAAATCTGGTGTTTATGTTTGACATAATGATATGTTCAACACTACAGGGTATCTCCGTACTGTGAAATATGATAGCTATTTTATATTTAATTAAACTTGATACTTTAAGAAAAACTGTATTTTTACCGAGGTCCTGGAAATATGACCTGAAGAATGAGCCACTTCCGAAGGTCGTACGAAGTACATAACTTCCGCAAATTTGTGTCCCTTACTGAACTATAGCCTATATGTAGATTTCCAAAAAAGTAAATTCTAAAAACAAACGCTGGAATATCTTGAATGTACCCATGGTTGAAACTTTCAACATCAGAAGTATCAAAATCAAATGAAAATTTTATGCGCATATATATAAGTAAATACAATAATTATAAATAATAATACGAATGGAGTAGAAGTAATAAAAACAATAATTTTGTTTAAAGGATGGCCTCCACATATGGCCCCCTATAGCCTTCTTAAAGATTTCTATCTAACAGGGAAACAGAATTTATTCTGATGCAAACAGAGCGCAAGAACACACTGCTATTCTCAATTTCTCTTCAGAGAAGCATCTTCCCCTTTCTGAACATCGAAAATTCTCGCAATGCTGAATCATACTCGTTTTCTTAAACTTTTTATGTTCTGTACTCTTTTGCTTTAGGCATTTTATTACCTCTGTAGTAAACCACTAAACCTTACCCCCTGACGAATACCGACTGCTACGCTTATGTTCGTTTCTTTCCGTAAAATGTTCGTACAGGTTGATTGCGTTTCAGTACAGCTGGCAACCAGACACATACTGAGAAACAAATATTTATTGAGCAACACGATTTTTACGGAACTTCCTTCGCGCCAAACTATGACGTGTACAACTGAATCTTTATTTATGTTTGTATTGTTTAAAAATGCTGACCTCGTTTGTCATTTCCACTCACAGCTGATACGTTCCAGTTACGTAAGACTGTACACACTTCGAAAGCAGTTGATCCAGTATGAATCGAATTGTTCACAGATGCCCGACAATCATTGGAACGAAAACACATCGATAATTATTAACAAAATGCCACATTATTAAATACATAGTCTTATATGCACATTAAGTACACACGCGCTGAATATTTAATAATTTAATGAATAATGTATAATGATACTTCAACTAACAAACTTAAAAATTATTTAAAATTCTGTTTAACTTTATAACAATAATTTTTTTGCAGCAGCAGCGACAGAGCAGTGTTCTGTATATTGGTTTCATTGGGCTTTACCATAATATTACCATGTGTTAATTTCCTTTTTTTTGGTGGAATCAATTCTCCTCTGTAGCACGATATTTCTTTTCTAAGAAGTCGAACAGCTAAGCACATTTTGAACTGCAACGCGAGAGCGAATTTTGTCGTTTAATCACTTCCAGTTCTTCTAATATGGCTACACTATTAACTAATTCAATTCAATCCCCTTTGTGTGATTCTTTTCGATTGCCCATAGATGTCATAAAACTTTCTCTTTTGCTGACTTGGGATAATATTTCTTGTTTTTCCGTCGTATCAATTTCGTTCTCCGGATGCAAAAACAACCGATCGTCACCATCGTCTTCGATATTGTTACAATTCGACTGAAAACTACGCCCTGCTTTGTTAATCCTGCAGGACATCATGAATATGTTTACACATATTCCACTTAATACAAGTTCTACACACGTGCATGAATATTTATGTATACTCACATCACAGTCTACACAGATCAAATTGCATTTTCACTGCACATCATTTTCATGTACTAAATATATGTACCTCTTTCATGCCAGAAGACGACGGTACTTTCCACCCATTGCCTGTTCCTTCTCTGATAATTGAGTTACTGTCGATTTCTCTGATAGGCTTATGTCTTTTTGTAATGTCTTTCAACTTTGTAGTTAATTTGCCTTTGCTTAAGATAATAGGACTATCAAACAACTTATCGCGGACGAAAGACATTAGAGCAACTATCGCTTTGTCCAAATGTTTTACATTTTTGCCGTGTAAATATATATATTTAATTGTATGATGCATTCTTTCGATATGCATGTTGGTGTTCAGACCTCCTTGAAGTCGATGGCAGTAGGCCCAAGACTGAATATTTTTTGAGAACGTTTGATCAAAATAAGTGCCGAATTCAGAAATGTCTTTATCAACAAGTAGTCGCCTAATTGCTTCAGGCAGATTTCATCCGAATGCAGAAGAGTCTCTTTCCTGCATTAATGTCCTGACTATTCTACTATAAACGTAACCCTGCTTCTCTTTGCTTTTTACTTTGGAACTAATATTCCTTCTCCAAGCCCTGTCAACGTGCCAAGTGCAGTACAATTTCATTGCCGGAGCTTGCATTGTTGATATCCACGCATTATAAAAGGATTCATCCAAATCGGACATAAACATTTTCGGTAAAACTTCGCCTACTTCTGCCTTGATATACTGAAAAAACAAAGAAAGCACTTTTTCGTCAGTTCGATTTAATATGAGAAAAGCACATGGAAATCCCTTTCTCATGTCGTTTAAAACAAGTAGGGTTATTAGTTAAAAACCGTTACTGTTCAAACCGTGGGTGCCATCAATGCATATAAGTTACAAACACTGCCATATTTCTTCAGTATTTCACTCTGTGCATTGTTCATTATAATTAAACAAAATCGTCTGTTTTTAAAGTTTGGCCAGTTTCTCTGACGACCCCTTGAGGCTTATAAAATAATACACAAGTCTGATCACTGGAAATGACCTCGTTGACCAACGCTTCAACCCTTGTACCATCTTCTTGACGTCTCACCGACTTCGAGCATAAATTATATGCGTGCTCGATGTTGTACAGGCCTTGCTTCGTTAATAAATGAATTCTTTTTAATTTACAGCCTGTCACGGAATCGCACATTTTATTAAGTATTGCTTGAAGTGGTACCATCTTCAGTTTCAGTGACGCGAATGCTTGCCGGACAGACAGCATTATTTTGTTACTTCCCTGTAATTTTAAGTGCCGACTACCTTTACTTTCAGACACAAATTGCCCGGACCTATGACATATATAATAATGTCTCTTTGTGCTGACGGTAGCAGAATGGGAGCCACGCTTTTTAACGTATCTTGAAAATGTTTCTTTTTCAATGGCTTGTTTTTAATCCAAGAAACTTTCTAAGGATTTAAATTCTTTAATTTCAGACTTTACTGATATGTTGTGTACGTGACTTCAAGTTGCTCAAAACCGGCATTCCACTGTTTACTTCTTCGGGATGTAATTTCGAATGCTGGTTAAGATTATCTACATTTTCACAATCCTTACCGCACTACGAACATAAGTATTGTTTAAGCTCACTGATTTTAATAAACCAAAAATAAAAAGGGAATAAATACTAGATTATGAAAATCTAAAAAAAATCACAAAAAATTAACAAATGAATATCACACAACAAACTCGATAAACACACGCACGGATAATGTAAATTAAATAAAAATGTATATTATAAAACGAACTACGAAGACATTTGATACTTACAGTGATATTAAAGAATAAAATTATAATTAATAGATGATCGTCGCACACTGTTAATTAACACACGCACAGATAATTAAACTGAAGCAGTAAAGTAATATTTTAAACGTGAACTATTGTCATGCTGGTGTTACTGTACTATAATTATCGACACACTATTACTTAACACACGTACAGTAGGCCTATATTAAACGGCACGTTGTGTCTTTTACGGTACATTTCCCGCCTAATTCAACATCGGAGGATTTCGTACCTGCTCATAGCATTGGGTAAAAATTGGATATTCGCTCCTTACTCAGCTCTACGAAGAGATATGGAAGTAAACGAAGCAGTTGGTATGCGTCAGGGACTAAGGTCTAGTTAGAAAACCAAGCTGGATCCTTCTTTTACAATAATTTCCTTACTGATACGTGCTTTTTAATAATAGCAGACAAGGTCTTGTTTAGATAGTAAGCTGCTGCGTCAATATCACAAGGTGTGTAGACTTTATTCCAGTCAGCTGTTAAACAGCGTTACAGATCTTTTTCGGTAATCTCAATTCTAATTCTCATCGGTACAAGAGATTAATGGATCGCAGTAACTCAGAAAACAAGGCCTTGAAATCAAGTTAAAAGTTTATTTAAAAATTTAAGAAAGTTCCCGCCTTGAAATGAAGACAGGGGCTCGGGCAAAGATATTGAAGGGTAGGGACCAAACGAATTCGGTGAGAGAAGGAACCTTCAACTCTCGCCTGATAGCATCATATCTGACAAACCAGGGAGAGTTTGAGATGTACCAGAGGACCTGGGATTGGAAAGCTTCCAAACAGGCGACAATGTTTGGGCTGAATTATGCCCAAAAGGCAGAGGCTGCAGATGTTAATATTGCTCTGAGAAAGATCAAATAGATGGTGAGTTTAGTGCGCACAGGCACTGAACTCCGATGAGTGAGAAAGGGATATATTTAGGGTTTGACGCCGCAGGCACACTGGAGACTCAGGGAGACGTGGGTTTCAAAGCTTAGGCGCCAGTCAACAGTGACATCCAAGTATTTTACAGACCGTTTCCATACGATTGGACTCCCTTCTAGGGAGAGAGACTGGAAGCGGGAAGAAAATTTACGAGAAAAGGCGATCGCCTCGGTTTTCTCCACATTGATCGCCATTCTCCACTTCCAAAGCCAGTCTGGAAGTTGGACGAGCTGACGTTGCACCAGGCAAAACTAAGGTTCGCTGAGCTAGCATGAAACATGGCGTCATCGCATAGAGCGATAAATGACTCCAGGCTGTACAGACAGGTCGTTCGTGTACAGAAGGTACAGAACGTGGCCTAGGACAGATCCCTGAAGAATGCCTGCGACGATCGGTCGAACGGATGGGTACGACGCGTACTCTACAGACGCGGTCGCAAAGATACGATCGCAGAAGATGAACGAAAGAGACAGGGAGAGGGGATTGGGCTAGTTTGTAGAGAAGGCCTTCGCCAGACTCGATAGAAGGGTTTACTCATGTCGAGCAATACAGCGACGGAGGACTGACGCTTGTTCTCGGCGTTCGTCAATTGGGTAACAACCCTGACGAGTTGAAGGGTCGTCGAGTGCTCTCTGCGAAAGCCGAATTGCTACTGCCGAATGAAACCATCCAACAGGGGCGCATATCGGCTGTGCAGGTGCCGTTCGAACGCTTTCGAGATGACTGGCAATAGAGATATTGGGCGATGATTCTCGGTAAGTAGCCCTATACGCAGCTTACGAGGTTTGGGAATCATGGCGATTTTTGCACGTTTCCACAGGCTGGGGAAGTGACACAAAACGGACCACAACAACAGTTATAAGTGTCACTTACTGCAAAAATCACACAATCTCAAACACACTCAACTGTCAGTTAGCAAACGCAAACAAAAAATACTCGCCACAACAATAATTACATTTATCGCTAACGATAAAGATTACAAAACCTCAGCAACACTCAGGTGTCAACCAAAAGGAACTTGCTGCCACAACAACAAATTCGTACGTATTACTAAATAGCAGCGATTACAAAAGTCATCTGTGTATTATCTCAACTTCTACATGACACCAGATACACTGAATGAACTGTCTTTGTTTCAACAGCTGACTCGTGACTAAAGACAATCCGTTGACCTTATAATCTTTGTTTATACACTACCGTGTCTTCATTCTTCTAACTTTAAAAAGTACAAAAGAAACGTATCGCGTATATTAAACGTTTTTAAAAACTGTAATGTAGCCAACGAATTTATTTAATGTTGGGAGGCGAGGTGTGCGATATGTGATGCTGAGCGATACGAGCGCGAGGACCAAAACCTGCGGAATAAAGGTCGGAATTGCAAATGATACATAAAATTCAATTAGTGGAAAAAAATCAAAGACGGCAACAATTTGTTAAAGAAATTTAGGAACAAGTCAAGGCAACGTAGTGAAAATTATGGAGTCACAATAGTGCAGCGTACAATAATTAAATATGCACTGGACACAAGCGTGAGAGAAGCAATCAATCGCACGAGTATGTTGAGCGAACATGACTAGCAGATAGATGAAAGTTACAAAACTAAAATAAAAAGGTTGTTTGTGAATAGGACATGTTACTAACCCTTTATTTTCCTGTAATGACTCTGTGATGATTGTGTAAGACTGACTAAATGAGATGACCAATTTAGTCATTTGCGGTGTATACAATAATTCATAATTGTCCGCAAGATTACATAATAGAGCTACTAAGCAGATTTACTGAATTATATTATCAACAGCATATGGTAGCAGAAAATATTTAAATAATATTTTGTGTAGTTTGAAAACGCTAGTAACGTGTTTTATTTATCATTTCAACATACGTTTACTTCCATTAGAAATTACACAATTTATAAACTCTTCGTAACAACTCATTTGTTTCTCTGAAATCAGCTAAAAATCCCGCCAAAAAGTAGACTGTGTTTACGTCTACTTGAATTGCTGCTGGCATTGAATGTTTTGTGTATATACTGAGAACGTTCCGTGTTTATCTGAACTGCTCTACTGAATAACAGCTGCTCATTTTACACTTCTACTGTTTCTTCAAAACGCAAATATTGGAGATATAACAGTCTGATTTACTTTGTAAGTTTTGTAAAAGTCAATAAAATTATATAATATGTAATCAATGAACCATACAACACTGCAGTATCAAAATATGGTTATTAATTTATTATACAGAAGGTTATTATTTGAGTTTAAAACACACGAAGACACTAAAACATGGCTCTATTTCCACTTAATTGTATCTATTTTTTTTTTTTTGCTAAACGTTTTAGAACCCACAGTCGTCACATAAAGGTATTTTTATTTTAGTGTAGCAGAGTGATTACGAAATTACACATTAGCAATACCGCTGAAGCAAACGTAATAGTTTATATATAATATATAAGTCATTTATGTAATATGTGTATCTACGTTGTTCAGTTTAAATAAAACACAAACTCTATAAAAGAATTTACTAAGAAAAGATATCCTGAAACGACTATTCGCTGTCATAGAATTTGAAACTACTTGAAATTGATTAATCCGATTAAAGTAAACAAAGTTCGATTTCTTTGCCGATTGATAGTATAGCTTACGTTGATTGGCTACCTTCAGCAACTTATTCACAGGCTTATCTTGATAATTTATTCTCCTTTAAAGTCGAAACAAATTCTACCTTTAAAATTATAATCGCTATTAAGAAATTTTAAGTGTAGTAAATAAGATCAAAGTAAACAAGTTTAAAGCTTACGAATGTTCGAAGAGGCAGCAAATATATCGAATATATGGCAAACCCATAACTGCTGCAAATAAAATTCTTAGGTTGAAACACAAAGAAGAGGTAAAGACAAAGAAGAGGTCTTTTGTAACTTCTGAAAATTAGGCCTACATTCATAGTCATCAGTCAGCTATCCATAGTGTAATGAAGACAATTATCACGGATGTGAAGGCGAGAGTAACATTTAAGTACACGTATATACGAGAAAGAATGATAAAATCCTTAGACTCAACGCTGACATAACGGATATGAAGAGAGTTTTAACAAAGCAAAATGTATCTAGTATGTTTACATAGTGTTAATTTGGAAGAGTTGATGCCTGTAGATGACACAAAAAAATAATAGTGCTCCTTGTTTAAGTGATATCAATTTGAAGCTGTTGAAGTATAAGAAACTAGTTCTATACTAATACTCCATTTTATCAATATGTACTATTGAACACAAGAAATCCACACACATAATTTCTACGGATTACTGTTTTGATTGTACAAAATGGGGATCCAATGAAACCAATATTGTAGAGGAATCAGTCTTCCATCCACAAACGTAACACAAACTTTATACTAAAATAGTAAATAGGCTAGAAGATTAAAATAAGTTTCGTATGTTTTCATATCAGTAATCAGACTGGCTTTAAGAAATAAAAATATTGTACAAACGCAATTTTTATGTCATAACAAGTACTGGAGAAAAGGTTGTAAACTTAGCATAAATTTAAGACCCACTTAGATTTTTACAGACATAGGCAAAGTATTTAACAGTATAAGTGGACCTGTCTTATAAAGATTTTAGACCAGATAGCATTTTTGGGCAATTTAATGTATATTATTTACTGTTTTATATTATTATTAATAATAACAACATTTTTTAGAAGAATTTTTTTTTTTTATTATTTTGTGAATTACAGTGTTCTGATAGTATTCAACTAACATAATCAGATATAAAATTATATTGATAGTGATATAAAATATTATATATAATTTTATATCAGATGATGATAGTTGAATACTAACAAATCATAGTAATTCACAAAAAAATAAAAAAGTATATTCTTGTAAAAATGTTGTTATTATTATTAATAATATAAACGGAAAGCAAAACCTTTCTAGAAGTGTAAATGTCCGCCATTATAGCATTGTGACCAGGCCGGTGATCATGTATGGAGTGGAAACAAAGTGCTTTCAAAACTTGGAACCTCTTCTTAAAATTGAACGAAGAATTCTTCAAAAAAGTAATGGGTACAGGCATAGACCCAAAGAAGAGCTGTAAAGCGATCTGGAAGCTCTATGCTGTGGAAGCGCTATACACCAACATTACTATGCACCACAAAGATAGGGTCAAGACTATCTGATGAACCTTCAGTCACTAAGGAATTGCGACAAGGTTGTGCTATATCACCCGCTTTATTTAAGTTGTACTTGAAGGACAGTTTTATTTATTTATTCAGCTTTGGAACGTTAGCGACGCACCTGTCGCAACATGGAATACTATCAAAGATGAAAAGCTCTTCATTTGCATGGTTACAAACGACAGCACACGTGTAGCAGAAATACAAAATCATATAGGATAAGGGAAACAAGTGACGGGGCAGTGCAGTCCACTTTATAGAGCAATCAACTAAGATTCGAAACAAAAATTTGCGTACGAAGTGTAGTCCGTTAGCTGTGTATTGCGTGTGACCTTGGCGTTGCATAATGTCAGTGGTGCGTGTATTCTGGTCCACTACGTTGTTTTGCGAGAAAGAATTGACACCAATTGCTGCTCAGAAGAGACTTATTGTTGCACAGAGGAAACTGTGTCAATAATAGCCTAAATAAAGAAATTCTTAGACTCACTTGTTACAGACAGAACCACGTGGTTGGCCAAAAATTTCCAGCCCCTTACGGTAAAAGTTAATTACCTGCGGTAGCAGGCGTTACTCTCTTGTTACGCCTGTCACTGCTAATGTTGTATATCTATAGTAGTCTGACATATTTATGATGTGCAAATTCCAGAGCCTTTTTGAAGTCTATGCGACTGTTTGTGTGTTTTGCCACAGTGGTATGATTCTTTGTGCAGTGATGTCTGTGGTCAAAGGCTCTGCAGTACGTTTCGTGTTTTAGTATAGTCTATTGTTTTGTACTTGTGTTTTCCCTCTCCTCCTATCAAGTGTCGTCTTTCAGCTGTATTATTAACTACTTTTGAAAGCTCATAGTTTGCAAGGGGATTAAGAAATTTGTGATTCTCTTTTTAAAAATGTCTTGCATATAAAGAATTTGTTGTTCTATTACCGTCTCCTCGTTTATGGTTAGACAACCTGCATTCAAATTTCCGTCCTGTCTCGCTTAGGTACACTTTGTTACATTTTTTTGCATTTTATATTAAGAAAAACTCCGCTTCTTTGTAAGATTGGCATTTTCTATGTTTTTATTCCTTATCTTACCAAATACTCTTTCACATTTTTAATTGCTACATCTATTCCGTATTTTTAAAACAACATTGTATAATTTTTCTGGTATATGTTACTGCATAGTTCCTTTGTTTTAGTTCATTTTTAGCTTTCTTCCTGTTAATAGAACAGAGATTAACGGTAATACCGGGTTAGTACCATCCATTACACTCCCCGTTTAAAAAAAAATGACAGTCGGCATTAAAGCAACTGTTATAAATAGTAAATAATTTTTTTTATCTGACGTCAGTGTAGTTACGTTGTTGCGATGTTTCTGCACATGAATTGGTCGGTTTCATTGAAAACGATAAGCGATAACTGTGGATTTGAAACACCAATCTCATCTTACTAACAGAGGAATCTGATTAGTGTACAGAAGCAGGTTCGAAAAGTGCTACGCAATTAAGAGCACATTGTGACAACAAATGCTTCCGAATATTAACCTTCTGACTGAGCGAGGTTTGTGTGGTGTGTGCACGTAATTTTCATTTTGTGTAATAACGTAATTAAAATATTTTCCCGGGAAAGCCATTATTTTATGAAACTGACACAAACACACATTTTATTTCTTTCCTTCTCTCTCTCACACACACACACACACACTCTCACTCTTTCCAGCGTTACTACTAATTATCAAAGATTCTAATATTAAAGAGAGTATTTCTTATCGATGAAATACCACAAAAGTACGGACATGACGTCCTAAGACTGCTCCCGCCGACTACAGCTGTAAGTTAAATTCTATCGCTCTGGTATGGGCACGCTTAGAAGAAAGATGAGATAACGAACAAGCGTGTGGCAAAAAATGAGACTGATAACGTTTCTTTGAATGACGCTGTCCACTGTTTTACCGAGACGACTACGCTAATATGTAAGTTTTATCTTGTTTCTGTCGACATCACAATGGAATGCGTATACTAAGCATCTCGTTGTTGCTGTCCTTCATAATTAACTGTACATTGTAAACAAAGGTTGCTTGCTATACTTTCCAGAACACTAGTGCTGTATGCTGTATTAAACAACAGCATCTCAAAAGAAATTGTTATGAATGAAATTTTTTTAGACCTTGATACCCAAATTGCGATTAAGAAAATGTCAGCGAAGAGTTAGAAGTAGGCTGTGATAGACTGCGACGTTTACTGTTATTATGATTATGGTAATTGTTATTTTCATTATACGTAATAAACACCTTAATTCGTCGCAATTTCTCTTGACAGTTGTGACACTGATCCTTTTGCAATACTGTACTATTGTTCAAGTAGGCCTATAGGCTCCTAATTGCATCAATGAGTGTCTCAAAATACATCTGGCTTATAGAAATCCCCATAAAGTTTTAACTCTATCAAAGGCTTTTTCCGTAATCTATAAAAGCTATGTGTGTTTCTAAATTGAATTGCCGACGTTTTTCAATGTTTTGCTTTAGTATATATACACGTCAATGCATGAACGTCCTTTTCTAAAGCCCAACTGTACTTCTAATAATATGTTATCGGAAATAGTTTGCAGCCGTTGATTAAGGGGTCTACTACATATTTTGTAACTCCCATTGGAGAGACTTATGCCTTTATAATAATAGATACATCATTTTTGTTTCCTTTTCTGAAAAGAGATATAACTTTTGTCTTTTATAAAGTTAATATCCGCAGCATCTCTCGTTTTTATTCATGCGTTTTATAAGTTTATATACCATATTCTGTCTTTCATGTATATCATTTTTGTGTAAAATGATGTATTAAAATTCCATGTACTAAAATGTGTGGAAAAATAAACAATTGTAATAGTGCATAAACGGTTCCATAGTTCAATTGGTTTGTTTCAAAGCTAATAAAGTACTTAAGTACATGAGTAAAGATATGTTTATCTGATGTTTGTATCCGACTGATGTTTAGATAATCTCTTTAGAAGAATACCAAAATTAATTTTTGTCTATTTTTTTGTCACGGGATTAGCTAAAAGTGTTAAGGATGAGAAGTTATATATCATATTTTGTTGTCTTTCACTGTACTCGACACAAAATTTTCTTTGTCCATTGGTTGTCTCCATAACGGTAGTTCCACACTTTTGTCTTCTCTTAGTCCTTACCTGCAGACTTCCTGTCACTGGGTTGTACAGTCGCCGCACTTTTAAAGATTTGTTTCTAAAATTTACTTGCATTTTATTTTTCTCTGTTAACATTGGTATATCCTAAAATACCATAAGCGGATATTGTCATCCGCAACGTGTGAGTTGAAAAATTTTAGGTTGGTAGGTTATTGGCATGTGGGTGAACAATTGATTTTCACACGTGCACGGAAACGGTTTATATAAAATGTATATTACACCTAATTTCATATGTGTTTATTGCCTACGTAACAAATGTAATATATTTGCGGCACTAATTCTAGCTTATTGTTTTATATACTTCATATAAAGTACGTTAAGGCGGTTACACAAGTTTATAAATGCAACCTTAAATATAATGTGTCTAGCAAAAATTACAGTGACTTTTATTGTATAAAGGAACTTGATTCCATTTGGATTATTGGGTTAAAGCGCTGTAATCCAAGAAGGCTTTAATCCAAGAACGCTGTAATGCACCTTCGTTACAGCCACACTACTCAAAGCACTCCGCGTCACTCATATGGCACACAGCGGACAGTTTAGATTTAGTTTCCCGCTAATTTTGCGAATTTCAGCGTGGCAACGTTGTATAATCTGTCTGGAGACCTTGACATTGCAATTATATGATGACAAGAATGCACGCTAGGTTCGTATGAGTACAGTGGCGTGTGCGTGCCACAGATGCGGTGGTTTGCACACACTCACACAACCATGCATTTTCCTACTTTGTGGAACAGTAGTCGTAAAAGCTAGAAAAAATGCTGAAATGCCGAAACGTTACATCTAGGTTACAGTAGGAGTGGTTTTATACTCTTACGAATACATAGGTTACAAAAAAATATTTTAATTTAGGCGAAAATATAACTTTTATTAGTGGCACGCGTTTTACGTTGCCACTAATACTGAGGTTGCCACAGTACGGTCTCAGGTCGGCGGAAAATGCCACAACTAATGACATACAGACACACACACACACACACACACACACACACACACACACACACACACACACACACACACACTCGGCAAGGTGTGAACAGAATCAAGATAGCTGCTGCAGTCGAGTTTAATATCCAGATGGCTGTGATCGATATAACCTCAACAAAACAAGACGGAGCAGCTAGACATAAAATCATGACGGCAGTGGCCACAACATTTAAATTTTTGATTGCCGCGATAGTGAAAGTGTGGAAAATTACATATGGCGTCGGAAAATTGTGTTGGGAATTTTTATTTCCCTCACTACACACGGTCAACCGACATGGGTGGGGTAGAGGGTATGGTCAACTGACATTGGTGGGGTTAGGTTAGAGCCAACCGACATGGATGAGGTTGCGTTCAACCCAACATGAGTGGGGTTGCGTTCGGTTCAACCAAACATGAGTGGGTTTGGGTTCGGATCAACCCACTGACATGAGTGGGGTTGGGTTCGGTTCAACCCACATGAGTGGGGTTCGGTTAGAGCTAATCGACATGGATGAGGTTAGGTTCAACCGACATGCGTGGGGATAGGTGGATAGGAGTGGGAGGGGGTGGGGTGGGTTGGGGTGGGTCGGGGGTGGAGTCAAGGGATAAGGATAAGGGTAAGTTCAAACGATATGGGTGGGGTTAGGTTATATTGTCACGTGACAAGTGATCTGAAACTCTCCTTTCTCTCCTACTGCCGTTGAACGTTTAAGTAAACAATAATGAATATTTATAGCGAAGTAAATAAGATTTTTAAACATGCTTGTGGTTTATGAATAAAATTATGAAAACTCGTTGCAATTCAATCAATGACTACTCTTATTACCATTACACCCAAACTCCATTAATTGGTACACTTTACCAGTAATGTTGTATGAATTTGGCACTCTACAAATTAATGTACTTAAAGTTTTAATTTGTTGTGTTGTATAAATTGTCTCCCAAAAACGTGGGGCTACACACTTTAAATTACATTTAAATTGGTAGTTTGTACTGTTATATAAATTGGCACTCCAAAATCGTGGGGCTCCTCAAACACAAATAAATTTAAATTTGCGACATGTGTGTTGTTGTAATATATTATAACAACACACATATAGTGTAAATTTACGAATTTAATGCAGTGATATTTATGCTTGTGTGAATTATATAACACAACAATGTTGTTAGGTGTAATAGTAATAACAAGAATGCGTAATATGTTTTTCAAATATTTACATTATTTATTTAACAACTGCTTTACTTATTTCGGAAAAAACAAAAATATCCTGAACAATTTACATTTAAACAGGTTATACAGAAATCTTATTATCTACTCTTAACTATTAATTATTTTTGCTCTCGGCTTATCCATTCAGTGTGGTCATCTTTGCAATTGCTTATTAATTTATTTCAACAATGATTTTAATTTTATTTCAATTCCTTTAATCTTACTTGGCTTTAATACTTTTCTATTGCATATGCATTGTACTTTTATCAAATAAAGGTTTTATTAATTACTTTAATTTACTTCTATTTCAATCAGATATTGCTCTTATAGCATTTACGTTATCTTCAATTCCTAATTGCTATACATCAGAAATTATTCTAAATTAACAATCTGCCTTTACACTACTATGTACAATTTAATTATTTTTATCAACAGTTCGAATATCTTTCATTCTAGTTTTAATTATTGTCTTTCAATTGTCGGTAATTGTTATGGTTTTTTATCACCTCGTTTGATGTGGTAAATTATCGGTGTGTCCTCCTCCGGTACTCGTCCGTGTCCTTCGTGTCCTCGTGTCCTCTTCCAGGATTTTACTGCATGTACTGCTTACTTGTTGTCTCTCCTCACATCATGGGCTATAGGTGTGTTCATAGAACCTCTGCATATGTGCTCTGCTGCTCTGCTTTGAATTCCAGTTCGTCCTGTGACTCTTACAGTAGATTCAAGACAGCGTTGTTGACTGACATAGCCTCCAGCGGCAACGGTTAAATTAAGAAGAAAAAAACTTTATTAGCGCGACCTGGTATTTATAGCCACATCGTGCAAAACTCCTGTCTGAACAATATCGGTCTTGTCAGAGTTTGTCGAAAGCGTCCTTTCTCCCACTCTCGTTCGATTCACTAATTTCGCTTGACTTCGCGAATTGCGAAGTCTGTTTTACACTACACTCCGCCCAATCGATCGCTAATTTTCATATGTCTATTGTATGTAACTTACACTTCTTTATTATAATTATTCAGGTTGTTATTCACTTTTTTAATCATTGTAATTACACTTTACGTCACATTTAAACGGGGTTTTAAACCTTTGCGCATCTTTATAAAATACATACTTTGGTGCATTTAGTTTTACATTATTGTACATAGTTTTCTTATAATTAAAATAATACTTAAATTCTAACATCATTTGAATAGGGGTGGTTACTGTCCAGGAACAGACAGGTTTCACGCACACAAACAAAATACACGTGTACACACAGCTACCGCCAGGTGGCCAGATATGCGTGTAATGCCTGAACTGTGCGTTCCCTATATTTTAAACAATCCAGCTTGAAATCTGAATCATGTCTCTTAACTATAGATTTATTTATTTTTATTAATTCTTTTAATTATTTTGGCAATGGACAGTACCATATATGTTTGTACTGTCGCAACATATATTGTAATAAAATAAATAAGTTGTAATGTAATATGTTTAATTGGTGTTTAATTGGTGTGGCTCTCGTCGTCTTACTGGCCTGAAACACTTCCTTAAGTTTCCCAGCTGGTCTAGTCCCAATGGTAGCAAGACTGGTCGAGTAGCGTAATGTTGATGAAGAAATGTATGTTCAGCTTCACCGAAAGTTTCAAAACAAAAGTTATTGTTTTGAAGAAAATTAAAAAAAAAAAAATTATGTTTATAAAAAAAAATAATTAAAAAAAATTTTAATTTTATTAATTAATTAATTATAATCAATTAATTAATATAGGGCTGTGAAGTTTTAAAAAGTGTAATGCTCTTCTGAAAATTTTTATTAAAGTTTTGGTATATTTTAAATAAACTATCACCACTCATAAGATTGTCTTCAAACCAATCGATACTTGTTTACCTTTTTATTTTTTTAGGTTATCTTCACTTATAGGTGGTAAGTCCTGATAGATTATTAATTATAATTATATTAATGATAACTAGTAATATTTATGAAATGAAGAACTATTTAGTGTTGAAGAATATTAATGTTTTATTAATTAATAGCAATTTGACTCTTATCGATTATTATCGACTCTCAGGTTATCGAAAAAAATTACAAAGTATATTATATAAAAATTATACAGGGTTATTTAAACAGCCAATTATTATCAAATTCAGAGAAATCGGGCTAATATTTAAAAAGTATAACGTTACAACAAATTAATAATTATTACTAAACACAGACATTGAATAATAATTTGAAAATAAAATAATTGTTTTCACCAAACAGCTGGGTTGAACTAGGAGAAGGCACTGGGATCGTCAAAAGCAAATGGCGGCCATCAAGTTGATCAAAATGTTGCTCGTTCCTGCTGCGTTCCAAATAATGTATTTTCTGGCAGTATTCCTGTTCTTGTGTCTGCAAATCTCTTGTTAAATGTTGTGTAGTGACTGGTGTACTGTTTCTGAGTTGTATTTAGTGTATCCGTGTAATTATTAGTTCAAACACTTTTCCCGATTCCGTCACTAATTTGGGTTAATGTATTATACAGTTTTCTAGTGTTTTGTGGTGTTTTTCGGAGTAGATATGTATTGTTCTGTGTTATGGAGTGTTTCTTGATTGTTTCTGTTATAATATGAGAGTTTTAGAAGTATTTTACAAGTCACTCGCGATTTCACAATAACGTACTATACACTCGCTTTATATGACTATTATAAGTTAGGTTAGGCACGTTACGAAACGTTTGTCATGTTAACCGTTCAAATACCAATAATTAACTAACTGTTTCCTCCAGTTTCAATTAAACTCTTAGCCAATATAATATTATTCTTAACATTGTTCAAATATATTTTCATATCCTGTGCACACTTTAATATTTCACTATATAAATACCTAAACTTGGTTATTTATCAATTTTATTCACTAGATGTTATTTAAATTAATCTTTCAGTTCATTCAGCTTATTTCCAGATTAAATAATGCCGTTTTATAGTGTTTTCTGTCCAAAAAATAGTAATTTTACTTTCAGTTTGGTATACTCTGAAAAGTCAAAACATCAAAATTTACTTCCTGTCATTATATAAATTCAGCCATTTTATCAGTTATATTTAATATTAATAATCCTATATTGAATTAAAAGGTTCATATTCCCTTATTTTCTGGTAATTAATTGAATTAGTTGTATTCTGAAACATTATTCTGGAATATATGACTCCCATGTCCAAATTTCTGAGTTTAGTCATTTTCATTTTTATTTATAATTCTGAATATATTTATTAAAAGCTCTCTAAATGGTATGTGCAATTATATGGCATGATCTCAAGTTTATTTTGTCTAAACCCCTTTTGTTTATTCGCATTTAAATGATTAATTTCTCTGTTTTGATGAAGTTTGGTTTCCATTCTTTTGGCCTATGATTTTTTAACAATTTTTCTTACAAAATATTTTACAAACAATATATGATGTGTGATACCCTCTCTGACTTTTACATATAGTATTATAAATTAAACATGTTTTCAAATTACACAAAAACAATTAGTATTGGTTACAATACAAATAATAGTTAAAACAAATAAAGAATATTTTTTTAAATAAATGGTTGTCTTCAAGTCAGTCATTTTACAACAAAATCCTTATTTCTAACATGGAAATATGGTTTACAAAAAAGGTTTTTTACTAACTAACATCTTAATTACTCTCGACTATTTACAAGTAGTAACTATTTTTATAGTTCTGATGTTAGTTGTATCAGACCCAAGCAAATGGCCTTATATCTAAAACATTTTTAAACATTCTTGTACTATATACATAAAAACCTTATATTTATATTCTTATTTCTAACTATTATTATAAGTAGGATTCTACAGTTTTTATACCGTCTTTTATACATTGTCTTTGGGGAATTGTACCCTGTCATTAATAAATAAATAGTATGAATTGTTCAAAAAATATTATGAAATCTGTTTTTCTTTTTTCATGTAAAACAAAATGTTATTTTAAACAGATTCATGTCTTATGAACAACATATTGTCACAGTACACATTTCAAGTCATTGAAAAATGCATATTTCATTGCATTCAATGTTTGTGATTGCCAAGAATGAAACACAAGGTTCATTTTTTATAATACCCTAAACTATCACTGGTTCACTTTGCACTTATATATTATGTTATTGCTAAATGGTCGTATAGTCTTATTAACATAATAAATTGGTTAGCGTTTTTCAATGGAGATTTGTTCCATGGGTACTATATTATTGTTTCATCTTAGTTCACAGGCAACCTTTACTTTATACACTTCTCTCTCTTAAATTTATATACATGTGGTTTTTATTTCGTTATACTTTTATTTTTAAATATTTATTTTGGGGATATAGGGATTTGGGTGTCTTTTATAAGAGCATGACATCTTCTTCAGGATGCTGCCTTCTTCTTCTTTCATCAGTCTTCTTTTCTCCTGCCTTCTGGGACTGGTATCTTCTCCATCTTCTTCTTGATGCCATCAGGTTTCTTGGGTTCTTCTCCATCTTCTTCTTTATTTCAGAAATACACAACCTGTATTGGTTGATCTTGGCTTATTTTAGGGTTTCTATTCTATTTATTCTCCCTCGTTGTGGGTTTGGTCATATTCAGTACTGGTTGGTTATTTACTTTCTTACCTTCCTGGGTTATACCTTGAAAACCTTTGGTTATGAGACTGGTCTTGGATGACTCATCACTAGTAACTCCTTTTATTTGAACTTGTATTTTCTTTATAATAATGATTCCTTTCCACAGTTGCTATGAATTAATCTTTTTATATTAAACTTAATGCTTTCTTCCAAATTTAAATATTATAACTTTATTATTCTAATGATCAATTGCCATTCAATATTATGCATACATCTGTCACGCTACAGATTGCTCTCCTCCAGAAGTAATTATTTCAGACATGTTTATGGATGAAATAATTTCTTATGATAATTTCATCATTTCTTATAATTCATTTTCTTCTCCATCTTTATATCGACTTTTTTTATATTAGAGTTTTATTAATTTTATATATATGGTTATTTGTCTTACTACTGATCCTTTTCGGATAGTTAGTGTCTTCTGAGATATATTATAATTGTAATACATTTTCTTTCTTTATCAACTTCGTGTTGTATCCTTGGGATATTAATTCCCTAACATTCCCTATCACGTGGGCTGGGGCAGATCAGAGGGGCACTGTACGCTACTTCTCTGCTGGCCATACACCACTTCTATAAATTGAGTACAGAGGCATATCCATCCCTGCTCAAAAAAAACATAATGCTGCTGGAATTATCTTCAGTCAGTCATCGAATAAATAAATAAAAAGTAGTCTCATTTTCGACTAATAAAAATATCTTTGGATTCTCCACTTCGTAGTCTCTCAGATTATCTCACATTTTCTATCTCAATAAATCTTCATAATTATTATTATACTCATTACATATATATTTTTCCAAAACTCTTAACTTGTCTGATATATTTATTTTTACTATGGTTGAAAACCTTTCTTTTAATAATTCTGGTTACTGTTTACAGTGTAACCCTCTTTCTTCTCCATCTGAATTCTCTTTATACTTTCTTCTGGTTACTCATAGTATTAGCATGGTCTTTATAAATAGTCTTTCGTATTCATTATTTGAATGGTCTTAGTATATTATATTTAATTTTTTAACATTGTATCTTTACATTAGATATACTGGTTGTTATATTGATCATTTTATTTAAACATTTTGGTTCTTTCCTTTCTCTTAGAAAGTTATTAATCCGCCTTCGCATTCATTAACATTAATTCGTTTATATTATATTTCATGTGGTATTTCTTCTCTTTGCATTTCATATAGGTCTTATTATAATCATTGGTTCAAAATCATCTTCTCCATATGTTTGGTATGAGTTGTTCTTCTTTGCTCTTAATTAACTGTTTTCATTATCGTTTCATAGGTAATTAGTCTCTCTGCTTCCAAATTTTTTCCTTCTCTGGCATATTACACTCTTTTTTGTTATTCTTCTCTACTCCTTCAAATGCTATTGTGAATGTCTAGCATTTATTCTGGATTAACGTTAATTCTCTTTTCTGAATTAATCACTTTATTTTCTTCTCAATTCAATCATAATTGACACATAATTATTTTTTGGAACTTGGTTAGTTTTAATGTAAAATTCAAACTATTCTTTTTATTTAATTGAAAAATATTTCTCATAAATCCTTGTAATATGTTGATCTTATCTTGTTTCAAAGTTCTAACGTTCTATCAACATTCAAATTCTGTTTAATTCATTTATTCCCAGAATTGTTTCATTCAGAATTGTTTATAGTACTGTTATCTTACTATTATTTCTGAATTTTTTGGTATTTTTCCAAAATCAAATTCTTCTTAATTATTTACCATAAAGTTTTCTCATAAACTTAGTTATAGTAACAACTATTTTCTAAAACTTCCGGTCTGAAAGGCCGTGGTCGATTGCTTAAAATGCTGCTAAACGTTTCGGCCGCACCACCGGTGGCCATCTTCAGTAGCAAAAGAAAAAGAAATGTGTTCGATAGATGATACGCCGAACACGTCTCCCAATGGACTAGGAACAAGCAACAGTGAGTACCTGCTACGATGCCTCTATTTATAACATTTTGTCCGCTTCAGGTGTATCGCACGGACCAATGAGAAGCCAGCTCGTCATACTCAATTCTGATTGGTCATGGAAAATAGACCATGCCAGACACTATTTAAGGAGATGCTTTCTCCTCGGCGGTTCCGTACTGTGAAGTACTTGGGCGTCACTCTTGATCGACGCCTAAGCTTCAGAGCTCACGTGTCCACAGTGCTCCAGCGCGCCAGAGGCGTCAAAGCCAAACTATACCCATTCTTATCGCCTCGAGGGCCACTGCCAGTGCGCACGAAGCTCTCGATCTATCTGCTCTTTATACGAGCCGTCCTTATGTACGCAGCGCCTGCATTTTGGACCCAACTCGCCCCCGACGTCGTTAAACGCATGGAAGCCTTCCAAGCCCTTACCCTTCGCCTTATCTCCGGCTCTCCCTGGTATGTAAAAAATGCTGCTATCAGGCGAGGGCTGAAGATTCCGCCGCTCGATGGATTTGCGCGAACTCTCACGTTCAATCTCTTCCATCGAGCATCCATCTCTGATTTTCCTCACCTCCAACACCTCGATAACGATGATGGACCTCCACCAGTCAAACGCCGCCGCCCTCGAGCTCTGCTCGACGACCCGCCGTAATTTTAAAATTAACTAAAATTGCCCCCTCACCATCTGTCCACGCGCCGACCAATCGTATTTTCACCTCCTTCCTTCCAGTCAATCCGGTCCGTTGCAGGCCGACAGATGGTCCGGGCGTTGTGCCGGCTTTAGGTGTGCCTAGCGCCACCTTCAGTCGGCAACTTCGCCCCTCCCGTCTCTCGCCTGCCTCGGTATCGCCATAAGGCAGTCTACCGGACTCTTACCGGGCTGGCGGAAGTGTATCGACCCGTTGTGGGCGAACAAATCCCGCCAATCCGTGCTAAGCGTTCGCGTAGACTTCCCTCTCAGGCCATTGGGGGATCGCGTCAGCGGTTCAGCCAATCACAGCCCGTCTCCTTCACCTCCGCCAAAATAAAAAAGGGGGTACCCATCCTCGCAGCTCAGTCTACCTAGAGCTGTTGCCAGGGTAGGCTGCGTTCGTTGTTACTCTCCACAAGTGGAATTTTCCATTGTGCAACGCTGGCTCCAGCTTGTCTGGAGCTCTATAACTCAGTTATTACACAGTATATTTCACTCAAACTTTCACATAGTGTTTAACATCATTAGTGCTGTGTGTTACAATTGTGCGGGCAGTGGTGAACTCGAGTTTCTGGTGTTAGTGGTGTTTTGGTGTTCTCCGCTGCTGTCTGTTGCCTGGTAAGTGTTGTAGCTATTAAGTAGTATACCTCACTACCCAGCTAGCGATCCGTAAAGTCTCACCAGCCTAGGCGTAGGTTAACCTCGCCGATGGCCGCAACCAACATTCCCGTCGGTCCTTCTCAGGGCCACGAAATCCCACCTGGCGCTTTGGCGCAACCACTACCGACCGAACCCGAGGCGGTGTCGGCTGGGTCGAGTGCAATGGACACTGAGGAGTGGCGGACTGTAAGTAGCCGGAAACGGCGAAACAGTGGCGAATCTGCGGGGTCCGGGCGGTCTTCCCAGCTGGGTCCTGCCACGGATAGACCTGCTACGGCCACCTCGCTACCTACCCCGTCCCGGCGGTTGCCGCCTCTGATCTTTGACCGGCCTATTGACTGGGATAAGGTCATGCGGCGACTTCACCGGGCCGCTCCTGCGAATACCCTGACTGCAGTTTGTCAGGGTGGCCGCTCCGTCAGAATTGAGACCACGACCATCGACAGTTTCCTGCTCGCCCAGAAGCTGCTGACTGATCGTGGTATCCCGTATTACACCTACGCCCTGCCGGAGGAGAGGGAACTCAAGGTCGAGATCATCGGCATCCCCGCCGATGTTCCCGTGCCTACAATTTCTCACGCCCTTGAACTTTTGGGCTTTACTGTCAGCTCAGTGACTCCTCTCTTCTCCCCCGGCAGACGCATTCCCAGAAATGCCTTCCTTGTGAAAATCCTCAAGGTAGGGAATTTCCAGTCAATATATCAGGTAGACTCTCTTTTTTACCTCCGGGTAAAAGTTTCAGCTTTCGAGTCCCGACCCGGACCCAAGCAGTGCTACAACTGCCAGAGGTACGGACACAGCAGTATCTATTGCCACTACCCGACACGCTGCATTCGTTGTGGTGAAGGTCATCACAAGGGCGATTGTCCTCGTGAACGCACCGCCACTGCCACGTGTGCAAACTGTCGTGAACCACACCCGGCAAGCTCTCGCCAGTGCAAGCACTATCATGACGCCCTAAAGCGCATCACCAAGGCCCAAAAGCCTATCCCACCTGCCCCCAAGAAACCCTCAGCCCCTGCATCTGCCGCCCCGGCGGCCCCAGTTCCGGCTACCTCGTCTGCGCTTGCAGCCGCTGTAGTCCCCCCGACCTGCCCAGCGCCTGCCGGAGCGCTCAGTTACGCGGCAGCCGCCGCCTCCGATGCATCTTTCCCTCCTTTGGCCTCGTCGCGAAAGCAACCCGCGCCAAAGAAGAAGAAGTCATCGACCACCATCCTCACGCAGCACAAGCCCGCTGCAACTAAGTCAGCATCTGCCCCAGCTCCCAAAGAGCCTCGGCAGCCTACAACTACACCTCGGCCCGATAATGGTATCATGTATCGAGTGCCCCCGCCCACGCCGCAGGCGCCATCGACGGAGGAAGGGTCCTCGGATCCGACCTTTGCCGATCGTTTGCGTGTCTGGGTTGAGACCCTCATCCCTCAAATCTTGGCTGCCAAGGACGTCCAGTCTCTACTAGTCACCATTCTTACCTCCCTCATGACTCTCCTGCCTCTCAATGTCTAGGCCTCTTCGGCTGGTGGCATGGAACGCGTGTGGTGTTCCGTCTCGCCGAGCCGAATTGGCTAACTTTGCCACTGAATATGACCTCGATGTCATCCTCCTCTCCGAAACTTTCCTTACCCCTGCTGCTTCCTTTCAGCTTCCGGCGTACACTACATATCGCACGGATAGGCCCCGGCTACAACCCCCCGCTCGTCCTAGCGGGGGTACTGCTATTCTCGTCCACAGGCGCATTGCCCATCGTCTCTTACCCCCTCCAGATACTAGGTATTTGGAGACGACGGCGGTGGCCCTCTGGATCGGGGACCGGGAGGTTCGCCTAATTTCGGCGTACCTTCCTCCCGGGCCCGGAGGGCCTCCGCCGCCTGAGGAGTGGGACGCCCTCCTCGACCACGAACTACCTACTATAGCTGCCGGAGACTTCAACTCCAAGCATCCCTCTTGGAACAGCCGTGTCACGAACCCGCGTGGCCGCTCGCTCTACAGCTACGTTCAGCGTCATCTGCAGGTCTCAGTCATTGGTCCTGACTCACCGACCCACGTGCCCACTAGGGGCCTTCCGGATGTCCTTGACATTGTCATTGTCAAGGACCTGGCCATTCCTATCACTGTCAGTGCTGTATCGGACCTCTCGTCCGACCACGACCCGGTACTTATCACTGTTCGTCCCCTGTTGGACACACCTCTCCAACCCCCCTCTCGTCCACGGAGAGTCAACTGGCGCTCCTATCATGACGAACTCCAACGAACAGTGCCATCTGACCCCCCGGCCCCCATCGCCTCTACGGCTGATGCGGACCGTATGGCCGACTATCTTCAAGAAGTCGTTACGTCCGCTATGGACACACACACCTATCTTGTCCCGGAGACAAATCGCCGGTCTCAATTACCTGAAGAGGTGCTCCTCGCCATCCAAACTCGGCGCCAACTCCGCCGGAGATGGCAACAAACCCGGGATCCTGCTATCAAACGCAGGCTCAACGCCCAATCTGACCTTGTCAAGCAGCTTCTGCTTGATGCCACTGCACATCGTTGGGACTCGTACCTCGAGTCTCTTGAAGTCCGGCCCGAGTCTGTCTGGCAGGCTGCGAGTCGACTTAATGGCGACAAAAGGACCCGCCATCCCATCAGATCACCGGACGCATTGTGTACTCCGCGGCCGGCAAAGCTGAAGTCTTTGCCGCAACCATGGAGGAGCAATTCACCGTCCACGGAGGCGTCTGCGACCCCGTCCACTCGGCCGAGTCACAGACTTCCTATCTGGATATTTTTCCCACCCTCCAGCTGACATCCCTGACCCGTTCGACCGGGCCGATGTTGTCTCGGCTATTGGTCGACTTCGCCCTAAGAGGGCGCCCGGCGATGATCGTATCGGAGCGGCGGCGCTACAACACGCTCCCCCTAGCCTCATCAACTTGGTCCACGAGCTGTTCAATGGATGTCTCCGGCTTCATTACTTCCCCAGCCTGTGGAAGCGTGCGAAAATCATCATGATCCCCAAGCCTCGCAAGCTGCGTATTGACCCCTCAAACCATCGACCCATCTCACTGTTGCCAGTCATATCGAAGGTACTCGAGCGCCTCCTGCACGGTCGGTACGCGCCTCTGCTGGATGGTTTCATTCGGCAGGAGCAGTTCGGCTTTCGCAGGGAGCACTCGACGACCCTTCAACTCGTCCGGGTTGTTACCCATTTGACGGACGCCTACAACAAGCATCTGTCCTCCGTCGCTGTATTGCTCGACGTGAGTAAGGCCTTCGATCGAGTCTGGCACGAAGGCCTTCTCTACAAACTGGTCCACTCCCCCCTCCCTGCCTCATTCGTTCATTTTCTCCGATCGTACTTGTGCGATCGTATCTTTAGGGTATGCGTCGAAGGGTCGTACTCATCCGTCCGACCAGTCGCCGCAGGCGTACCTCAGGGATCTGTCCTTGGCCCCGTTCTGTACCTCGTGTACACGAACGACCTGCCTGTTCAGCCTGGAGTCACTCTCTCGCTCTATGCGGATGACGCTATGTACCACGCCAGCTCAGCGAGTCTTGATTTCGCAGCTGGCCTGGTGCAACGTCAGCTCGCCGTACTTCCGGACTGGCTAAGGAAGTGGAGGATGGCGATCAATGCGGAGAAATCCGAGGCGATCGCCTTTTCTCGTAAATTAACTTCCCGCTGCCAGTCCCTCTCCCTTGAAGGGAGCCCAATCGAGTGGAAACGGACTGTAAAGTACTTGGGCGTCACTCTTGACCGACGCCTAAGCTTTGCACCTCATGTCTCTCTGAGTCTCCAGCGCGCCAGAGGCGTCAGAGCCAAACTATTTCCCTTTCTCTCTCATCGGGGTTCAGTGCCTGTGCGCACTAAACTCACCATCTACTTGCTCTTTCTTAGGGCAATCCTGACTTACGCAGCCCCCGCCTTTTGGGTACTACTCAGCCCATCCGTTTTCGCCCGTTTGGAAGCTTTCCAATCCCGAACCCTCCGCTACATCTCCAACTCTCCCTGGTTTGTCAGAAATGATGCCATCAGGCGAGGGTTGAAGGTTCCTTCACTTACCGAATTCGTTCGGTCCCTAGCCCTCAAACTATTCTCCCGAGCCTATGTCTCGACCCATCCTCACATCCGTCGACTAAGCACAGATGTCGGCCCACCACCTAGACGACACAAACGCCCCCGAGCGTTGCTCGACGACCCCCCATAAGCACTTACAGAACATCTGCCCCATCCCCCCGACCTTGAGTATTTTCACGCTCCTCCTCCTTCCTTCTTTCTCTTGTCCGTGCTGGCGCTCGGCGACAGACTAGAGGGGGGTCTGCGCTCGCCCTAGGTGTGCCTAGTGCCACCTCTGGTGGACGCTGCCTCCTCCTACGCTCTCTCCCGTGCGCCGACATTGCCGCCTGGCAGCCCTCGGCGACTTTTCCTGAGCGGCTAGGGGCGCCCTAACCGTTGTGGGAGGGTCATTCCTGCTTCTCACGCGAAAGGTCTTCGAGGTCTCCCCCATTCTGCCGTCACGGGTCTCTTCGAGGTCCCAGGGTCCAAGTAAAATCGTAACATCCTGTCCCTCCAAAATAAAATTGATGGAGGTCCCATTCCTTTCAAGCGCGAGATCGCTAGTCAAGGTAACAGCAAGGCAACATGCAGTCGTCGGGTATCACCCGGACACTGCGACCACCGGAGCACGACTAGCTGCTGCTCCGCTCAACTCTGGACTCTGGACTCTGGACTCGCAGCTCATTCTACTTCCTGCGATTGAAACGACAAGAACAGAATTCCTAACCTCAAAATCCTCTCCTGACCTAGCCATTTGGCTAAAAATCGGATTAGTTCGAGTGGGCCAGAATTTCGGCCAGTTCGCGAGAAGTCTCGTGTGCGGGCTATTGCTCCTACTTTGTGCGCGGTGTTCTGTGCCAGAGTGTGGTGAGTGCCAGTGACAAAGTGCTAGTGCGGTTCGGAACGGGAGTTTGCTCTCTCCCCCGCCCAAGAGCGTACCCGACACCCGTTGGCGACGGCGATGTCGGGACGAGACCAAGGGGAGCCCCTGTCCGCGGAGAGTTGTGGTCCTAATAAGGGCCATAATAAATCCGATGGCAGGATAGCCCCCTTGCTGAAGCCATCTGTGCTGCGAAGCGTAATGCTAAGCTCCACAGATGGCCCAATGGTAAGAATCCCTGCAGTCCGCGGCGATAGTCCCATCCAAGACCCAGCAACTAATGAAGTTTCGCGGGTTCAGCCTTCTGCTGGTCCTGCTCCAAATTCTGAACCTGTCCGCGGCGAAGGTCCCTCTAAGGCCCCCACAGGCGACACTCTCATAGAGAACTCCCTGCCCCTGAAACTACCCTCATCGAAGCATGTGCTGTGGCGCTGGATGTAGCCGGCCTGGAGGTGCGCTTTGTTTCTGCGTACCACCCGCCCGGCCATCGAGCTCCACCGCATGAGGAGTGGGACGCCCTCCTGGACAGCGATCTCCCAACCATCGTAGCCGGAGACATTAATGCCAAGCATCCCTCTTGGAACAGCAGAACGTCAAACCCCTACGGCATATTCTCTCCGTAGGGCTGTCGAAGATGATCCCAGCGTCCTCATCATCAGCCCGTCCGAACCGACACACTTTCCCACTGCGGGTTATCCGCCGGATGTCCTTGATATCGTAATTGTCAAGGCCATCCCCTTTCATCTACAAGTCAGCGCGGTGTCGGACCTATCGTCCGATCACGACCCCCTACTTGTAACTGTCTTGCTGCCGTCGGTCTCACCCCGACTTCCCGATCATCCTGTTAGGAGAGTCAATTGGCGATCCTACCACGATGATCTGGCCAGGCAGTTGCCATCTGTCCCTCCGGACCCACTCGTCTCTTGTGACGACGTGAATCTCCGGGTACATCAGCTCCAGGACCTTGTCCAGTCTGCAATGGATAAAAACACCTACACTGTTCCGGTGAGTAATAAACGCTCCGACCTTCCTGCGGAAGTTCTCCAAGCCATCCGATTACGGCGCCAGCTCCGCCGCAGATGGCACCATACCCGTGATCCTGCCGCTAGACGGCGCTTTCGAGCCCAGTCGGAACACGTCTCGCAGCTTCTGCTTGACGTAAACGCGAATCGATGGGACTCCTATTTGGAGTCCTTGGAAGTCGACCACGCCTCCGTATGGAGAGCCGCTGGTAGACTAAAAGGCGAAAAGAGGACTCGCCATCCCTTGAATACCCCGGACGGCACTGTATCCTCTGCAGAAGGCAAGGCGGAGGTCTTCGCTGACTGTATTGAGGACCAGTTCACCGTCCATAGAGGCATCTCTGCCCCGGCTCATGTGGCCGTCGTCAGGGATTTCCGATCTGGATACTTTTCTGCTCCCCCCATTGATCCTCCTATTTCGGTCGACGAGGATGACCTTGCGTCTGTCCTAAGCCGACTGAAGAAGAGAAAGGCCCCTGGCCCCGATCGCATCGGCGCCGCTGCGTTGCAGAATCTCCCGCCTTCGGCAGTTGACGTTCTTCTTGAGCTGTTCAACTCCTGTCTCCGGCTGAGTTACTTCCCTCGCCTGTGGAAAACTGCCAACGTCATCATGATCCAGAAATCTAAAAAGCCGCCCACGCTACCTGGAAGCTACCGCCCAATATCACTATTGCCAGTAATCTCGAAGGTATTCGAGCGTCTTCTCCTGGCCCGTATTCGGCCCCTGGTGGATGGTTTCATCCGCGAGGAGCAGTTTGGGTTTAGGCCGAGGCACTCGACTACTCTTCAGCTAGTACGGGTTGTCACCTATCTAGCCGACGCTGCCAACAATCATCAGGCAACAGGCGCTGTCCTGTTGGATGTGAGCAAAGCCTTCGATAAAGTCTGGCACGAAGGCCTGCTCTACAAACTGGCGCATTCGCCAATCCCGACATCTATCGTCCACTTGCTCCGATCCTATCTGACGGATCGCACCTTCAGGATCAGCGTAGATGGGGCGTTCTCTCGGGTTCGCCCTGTCTCCGCCGGCGTCCCACAAGGATCTGTCCTCGGCCCCGTTCTGTATGTACTGTACACGAACGATCTGCCTGTTTATCCCGGGGTCACGTTATCTCTATTTGCCGACGACGCGATGTTTCATTTTAGCTCGCTTTCGCCTTGGCGGACGAGCGTAATGTTACAACGCCAGTTGGCTATGCTTCCGGACTGGCTAAGGAAATGGCGGGTAGCGATCAATACGGAGAAATCCGAGGCGATCTGCTTTACGCATAAGTCCATTTCCCGATGCCAATCCCTCTCCTTAGAGGGGAGACCCATCAACTGGACCGAGACGGTGAAGTACCTAGGTGTTCGGCTTGATCGGCACTTAAACTTCAACGCCCACGTGACCTCAACCCTCAACTTGGCTCGTGGCGTCAGAGCCAAACTATCACCTATGCTTTCGCGGAACAGCTGCCTGGCTGTCCGTACCAAACTTACATTGTATCTACTGTTCCTCCGAACAGTACTCACTTATGCGGCACCCGCCTGGTGGCCTCTCCTGTCGGCCACCAACAGGCATAGGCTGACTACATTTCAGAATTGGACCCTACGCTCCCTCACGGGGTCCCCGTGGTATGTGCGAAATACCGCCATACATCGGGGTCTCCGTGTTCCCACCTTAGAGGTCTTCGTCTGGTCCCTGGCAACGAATTTGTTCGCCAAGGCAGGCGAGTCCTCTTACCCGCACCTCCGAAGGCTTAACAGCATGGAGAATGCTCCGCCTCCTCGCCGCGTCAGGCGCCCTAGGGCGCTGCTAGACGACCCCCCCCTAAGTTCATCACATGAACCCCCAGAAACGAATCCCCCCAACCTTCTGGAAATCTGCACCGATCACCATCAATCACCACCTGCGCCTGCCGAAACTGTAGTCAATCATGCTGCGGCGGATTGAATGGATAGATTTATTGCCAGCATCGGCTTTGCCGATTCGGCAGGGCCTTGATCCGGGACATGGGATCTCGCGAGGTTGTGCAAATGCCTTCCTTGCGAAAGCCGACTGCCCCGGTGATAAGCTCCGTCGACTCGGCCGCTGCCTTCGGGCGGACGAGCCTCTTGTATTCGCCGGCGCGTTTCTGAGTTTCCGTGGGCTATGTCCCGGCGACCAATGAGACGCGACCAGGCGTTGCGATTGGCTGATGCCTTGATCACGACTAAGTTCCCCGTCAGCACCTGCTTTGTTGATTTGGTAAGGTAATGACCTGAAACATGAGCTCCCGCGAGGTTGTGCAAGTGCCTTCCTTGCGAAAGCTGGCTGTCTCGGTGACATTACCCACCAAATCGGCCGACGCCCTAGGGCGCTCGAGCTTCTTGTCCTCGCCAGTGTGTCACCACGTTCCCAAAGGTTAGCCTGAGGGGACCATGGTGTCGCGCCTTGGCCGGACAATTGGCTGAAGCTAAAGCACTAGCTTGCCACCGTGGTGGCCATGTTAATTTATCATGGACCCGCGGACTGCATCATAACATCCTTGAGCAGAGCAAACGACCGCGCTGAACTGTTGGCACCTGGCGTTCATCAGGCTTAGGCCTGGACAACGCAAACAAATTAGGGCGCAAGACGCCCGTGCATCCATCCATCCATCCATCCTCGCAGCGACAAGTCTCGCACCAAGCACTCGCCAAGCAACAGGCAGTCATCGGGCTCGCCCGGACGCTGCCGTCACTGGGGCACGCACTAAGCTGTGCCCTACACGCATCGTTGGCATCGTTCGGCGGTTCATAGCGACGGACGCATTCTTATGAATATGGATGGACTCCAGATGCAGGCGAGTGAAGTAACCCCGGACAGAAGACACCACGCGGGCTTCATCAAACATTACCCGGTGATCGTCGTGGGACAGAGCGTGTTCAGCAACTGCGGACTTCTCCGGCTGGCCCAGGCGGCAGTATCTCCGATGTTCAGAGAGGCGCGTCCGGACACTACGCTTCGTGGTGCCTATGTAGACCTGGCCACACGTACAAGGAATACTGTACACCCCGCACGACGAGAGTGGATCCCTGGCGTCTTTCACCGGTCGCAGGAACTGTTGGATCTTTTTGGTTGGCTTAAAGATCGTCCTGACGCCCCGCTTACTCAGCAACCTGCCGATGCGATCAGTCACGCCACGGATGTAGGGCAAGACAGCAGAGCCAACAACTTCAGGCAACTCCGACTGGTCCGGCCTACCAGATCTTCTCGGCCGGGCAGCTCTCCTAACCTCCGCAGCAGAATAGCCATTGGACTGCAGTGCTTTCTCGAGATGCCGAAACTCATCTTCGAGATACTGGGGCTCACAGATTCTTTTTGCCCGGTCTACCAGAGTCTTCAGCACCGCCCTCTTCTGCCTAGGATGATGATTGGAGGTCTTGTGCAGATATCTGTCGGTGTGCGTTGGCTTCCTGTAAACTTTATGTCCCAAGCTGCCATCGGTCCTTTTCGGGACCAACACATCCAGAAAAGCCAATTGATCACCACTCTCGCGCTCCATCGTAAACGGTATGCGCGGGTGTACAGCGTTCAGATGTCCAAGGAAGCGTTCCAACTCTTCATCCCCATGGCTCCAGACCACGAAAGTGTCGTCCACATACCGTAACCAACACTTCGGCTTCAGAGGCGCAGATGAAATTGCCAACTCTTCAAATTTCTCCATATAGAAGTTTGCAACCACAGGGCTGAGAGGACTTCCCATGGCGACGCCATCCAACTGTTCATAGAAGCCGCCATTCCACTGGAAATAGGTCGTTGTTAGGACCTGCCGGAACAAAGCAGTGATGTCCGCCGAGAACAGGTCGCCCAAATACCCCAAGACCTCTTGAACAGGGACCATGGTGAAAAGAGAGACCACATCAAAACTCACGAGAACATCGCCAGGCTCCAGCACCAACTCCCGGATCCTCCGAAGGAAATCAGAAGAGTCTCGGACGAAAGAATCCGTCTGCCCGATGTGCGGCTTGAGCAATCCAGTGAGGTGCTTTGCCAAGGTGTAAGTAGGCGAGCCAATAGCACTGACGATGGGCCTCAGCGGAACGTCTTCCTTGTGGATCTTGGGTAAACCATAGAGACGAGGGGGAAGGGCCTCCGAACACCGGACGGCCGTCTTCACATCAGGCGCCAGAGAAGATTGCTTAATCAAAGAATCCGTTTTTCTCAGAACAGTTGTAGTCGGATCTTTGTTCAGCCTCCGATACGTGGCCGGATCTAATAACCCTTCAATCTTCCGCTGGTAGTCTTCGGTGTTCAAGACCACAGTGGCACTCCCCTTATCCGTCGGCATAATGACAATGGTTTCATCCCTTCTTAATTCCCTCAAGGCTCGCAACTCCGCCGACAGAAGATTGCATTTTGGCGGAGCGGCCCTTCTAAGGGCCCTAGAAGCTTCCATACGTATTTCATCTGCCTGGTCTCGGGGTAATCCTCGGATGCCTGCCTCCACGCTCGCCACTATTTCCTCCACCGGTACTGTCTTGGGGGTAACTGTAACTTCTCACCTTTGGCTAACACCGAGGTCTCATGTGGTGTTAGTTGACGGTTCGAAAGGTTTACAACCATCCTGTCCATCCTGTCACCATCCAGTGTTCTTCCCCTGATGTTCTGGGAAGCGAACCGCTCGAATTTTTCCCGCTGTCTCTGACTAGTACTGGCATGACACGACTCAAACGCATTATAAGTGATCCCATCCAACATCTCCCAATCATGTCGTCGGAGGGTACTGGTGAAATGTAAATGCAGTTTAAACAGGTCTTGGTCATTTAATGCCAACTCTTTCCTCGTGTAATGTATGCGTTCGCGCAGCATGGCATTTTCTGTTCTTCTGTAAATCCTGTTGGCCTGTGGTGTATTAAATAAGCGTCTATGTCGTAGGAACCTTGGAACGGTTCCCGAGTCTCTACATCGAAGTAAAAAGGCCAAGGAACACAGCAGACTGGCTTTCTTCTTGCGTAGCGTTTCCAGTTTTTTTAATTTTCTTTAAAACCTCCTCCCCGTAGAGGTTCTTAATCTTAGTGCGTAGGCTTTCACGGCCGGTGTCATTACAACTATTTTCTAGAACTTCCGGGCTGAAAGGCCGTGGTGGATTGCTTAAAATGCTGCTAAACGTTTCGGCCGCACCACCGGTGGCCATCTTCAGTAGCAAAAGAAAAAGAAATGTGTTCGATAGATGATACGCCGAACACGTCTCCCAATGGACTGGGAACAAGCAACAGTGAGTACCACACAACACACAACTGGGGGTTGCGCGGCCCGCGCGAAGCGCGGGTCGCGAGTAGTGCAGTGTCCCGAGTCTCAGAAAGGACTCCTGCCACTGGGTCTGGTTGAGTTCAATATATACTTTTTATCTACTTATGGGGGGGGGGGTCTGAAGCGACCTGCGATTGGTGGATTATACCACCGGGACTAGCAAACGAGGTCGCTTCCAGGACTCACCTGGTCGCGGGGTGTATTTACCAAGTCCGGCAATGAGGGAATTGTGGGTCACTCTGTCGGAACGAACATAGAATCGTCGCGCCAGGCGTCTCACGGTGTCATCAAGAGAGCGGACACCGAGTCCTCTCCTCAAAAGACGAGAAGAGTACCTCCGGGGGACTTTGCACGCGAGCTTCAGTCCCCGGTCGAGTACGCGCTGGAGCGTTATTCTATGACCACGAGCCAGGTATCCCCATACAGGACAGGCGTAGGTAATCACCGGCAACACGTACGTGTTGACTATGAGCTTACCTAGCCGGGGGGTCATTGCCGGATTAGATAGCACGGGCCAGAGTCTACTGAGTTGCGCCGAAGCGCGTTGTCTGATGTAATTTGCATGGGTTCGCCAGGTGAGTCGGGAATCCACGTGGAGCCCGAGGTACTTGACGCTGTTGGTCCACGGCACCTCGACGGGGCCTACTTTAAGCGGCCGAGGCCGCTTGCGTTTTCGCGAGAATATTACCGCGGCGCTCTTGGAAGCGTTAACGGCAACTCTCCAGTCATCGGTCCACCCGACATACGCGTCGAGTTGGCGCTGGAGCTTAACTGCCGCATAACTCGCGTTCGGCTCTGAGGCAAAAGCCGCAGTGTCGTCCGCGAACAGCGACAGCTTCACTCCAGGAACTCGGGGCGTGTCGTTGACAAACAACGAGAACAGGAGAGGCCCAAGGACACTTCCCTGAGGGACGCCAGCGGTAATACGCCTCTCCGAAGAGAGAGCGTGGTCTACTCTCACTCGGAAGCTACGGTCTCGCAGAAAGCTGCCGATCAAGTGAACGTAGCAGTCTGGGAGAAGGACTTCCGTTAGTTTGTAAAGGACACCCTCGTGCCACACGCGGTCAAAGGCTTTCTCTACGTCTAGGAAGATCGCAGCCGTCTGTTTGCCCTGGCAGCTAGCCTCGGTTATGCATTCCACGAGTCTCATCAGCTGATGAGTCGAGGAGTGCAGCTCACGAAAGCCGAACTGTTCGGGGATCAGCACGTCTAGTCTTTCTAGATGGTCGCGGATCCTACGCTGGATCAGACGCTCAAAAACCTTGGACGTCGCGGACAAGAGGCTGATGGGCCTGAGGTTCTCCACTCGAGAAGAATTCTTTCCCGGCTTGGGTATCACGATGACGGTAGTCGTTTTCCATTTCACCGGAAAATAGGCCAGTGTGAGGCATGAATTGAACAGGTCAGTGAGGAACTGGGTTCCTCGCTCCGGAAGGGCGATGGAGGGCGGAATTCATGACTCCGTCCGGGCCAGGCGCCTTCCGGGGCTTGAGCTGAACAATCCTCTCAGAGACCTCCTCCGGGGAGATGGGCTCCGGCTGGACTGTGATATCGGCCGTAAGAAAGCGCTCTACCTCGCGGCAGATTTGCTCAGTGAAGGCCGGGTTCTTGGATGGGTTGGGAGCGAACTGACGCTCTAAACTATCAGCCAAGAACTCTGCCTTTTCGAGGGGGCGACCAAGGGGTTGACCGCCGGGTCCGGCCAGTGCGGGGAGAGGCGCGCGTTTGCGCTTTCCCGTTAGGGCACTGGGAATCCGCCAGACATTACGGTCCTCGGCAGGGCCATCCATCTGTGTTACAGCTAGCTCCCAGTTGCGTCTACGGAACGCCAGCATGTCGCGACGCAACTTGCCGGACGCTCTGTTGAACGCAGCCTTGTCGGCCGGGTCACGAGTCCTCTGCCAGCGTCTCCGGAGGCGATTCCTCTCGCAAGCGAGCTGAGACACCTCTTCGGGGATCCGCTGATAGTCGGGCGTGAGCCCCGGCTTCATCCGGAAGGACACGTCAACCGCCGAGACTACGGCTGTGTCGAATACAGCAACTGCCTCATCGACATGCTTGGTAGTGTCGAGCGGGATATGCTCTGGTAGGCGGCGACTGAACGCCGGGCCAAAGCGGTCCCACTCGATTACCCGCCGCTCGTCGCGGACGGTGGCGTGCTGGGTAGCTATATGCACACTGATAGGGCAGTGGTCCGAGGACAGTTCCGAAATGACGGAGACGTGGACCGGGCAATAAACGCCCCTGACCGCGGCAATGTCCAGTACATCAGGGCGGGAGTTAGCCCTAGAGGGATAGTACGTAGGCCCGGTAGGACCCATGACTGTGACCCGAGCCGCATCAGCATACCTGCGTAAGCGGGTCCCGTTTGGGTTCGCCAAGCGGCTCCCCCAATCGGGGTGCTTACAGTTCAGGTCGCCCGCCAGGACTACCCTCCTGTGTGCTCCAAAGACGGCCTCCAGATCGTTCGACAGGAGCTCCGTGTGTGGAGGCTTGTAGGCGGAAACCACGAGTAGACCGCCGAGAGCACCATGGAGCTCGACCGCGGTGCACTCGAGGTTCCGCCGCTGAGGCAGGACAACGCGGTGATGGCGAAGACTCGCCTTCACCGCGTTGGCTGTGCCCCCTCCTGCGCGACCCGACCGGTCGTCCCGGTGGCACACGTAGTTGGGTAGTCGGAAACGACGATGCGGGGTCAGGTGCGTCTCGCCAAGAAGAAGCACGTCGGGCTTGTGACGGGCAACGAACTCTAAGAGCTCAGAATGCCGGGAAGCGAGGCCGTTGGCGTTCCACGCCACGAGCTCGAGGTCTCGCTTGAGGGATTGCCGTGGTTATCCGTTCATAACAGACCTGTAACACGGCATGCTTCCACCAAGAGGAGGAACTTATCTTGGGGCGAGGCTGTTGCCAAGCGTTCCTTGATTTTAAGGAAAGTCTGGGCTACTTTCTGCAAGTCGTAGCTTGCCAGAAAGTCTGAAACGACGGCGAGATCATCGGAAGATGAGGCCGGGGGAGAACGCTTGGCGGCAGCTGCATAGCTGCGGCGGGGCGAGACGGTGGAAGCCTTGGGGGCTGGTACTGGAGCGGGTGGCCGCTCTGGCTTTTGGTGGACGGGCTTGACGGGCTTGGGTCCAGTGGCAGGTGGTTTAGGCTGGCCCGTGTTCTTGGCCTGAGTCCTAATTTTCTTGCCCGATCTGGGGAATCTAGGCTTGGGTGGCGGCGGCAATGGAGGATCAATTTCCTCATCGTCCGGCAGCGGGACTTGGGTATAAAGGGGGACTTCGCGTTCCGGTTCCTGGGGCGCGATGGTTGGTTTGGCCTGTGGAGCTTTGCTCGGGCTCACTGCACTGCTGGGTTTCGGAACCGGAGCAGACCTAGGGGCTGGTTTCCGGACCACAGGTTCAGCGGCTTTGGCCGGTTTTACAGGTTGTCTAACATCATGTCGAGGCTTAGGCTGGACTGGTTTCTTGAGTTTGTCCAGCTGCTCGCTATATACTGGGCAGCGCCTGTTATTTGCAGCATGGGCGCCGCCACAGTTTATACAATATCGGTGGTTGGCCGGGACAGCGCAGGCCTCCGTCAAGTGGTCATTTCCACAGCGGACGCAGGTCGGCGCGTTCCGACAACCGAAGCTGCTATGGCCGAACCGCTGGCACCTGTGGCACTGGGAAAGTCGCCCGGTCTGACGGCAGGGCTCGACGCTTACGCAGAGCCCGAAAAGCCGTTTTAAATCTAATAAGGCCTGGGAGGATTCGCCCTTCTCTGCCAGGAGTCTTATCAGCGGGAGTGGTCGACGCGAGCCATAAGTAGTGTACAGCCGTGAGGCTCCCACAACCTTATACCCCGCGTCGCACAGTTCGTCAGCGACGACCTGCGGATCCGCCTGTATGTCCAGGCCCCGAAGGACGAGGGCTACAGACTTTACTCTGTTCAAAGTGTAGGTGTGGAACTGGAACGATTCACGTTCCAGCCACTGGACCACTCCGAAGTGCTCCGATGCGCTGCGGCAGGTAACGCGCACAGTCTCGCTCGCAAGAAGCTTGACAGATGCGTTATCTGCCAGCGCAACGGTATTACGGAGTCGGCGAACGAAGCCGATCACGTCCCTGACGTTCGTAACGAACACCGGCGGGACCCTTCCTTCGGAGGTGCGACTAGGCGCAACCTCAGCGGAGGCTTGGAGTGCCGCCGAGTCCGTGGCCGAACTCAAGGAGGTCAGGGAGGGAGACTTTCGCGGCTTGCCACCGCGCCCTACTGCCACCCAGTCGGTGGAAGCCGAGGTCTCCATATCTGGGGAGTCAGACTCCGGCAGAGGATTCGGGCTCCTTGGCCTACTAGCGGCCGTGCAGCCGGAAGGTCCGGCCTTAGCGGGCTTGGTCGGCCCTAATAAGGACCGATTTTGCTCACGTACTTGCGCGGGTTCAGCAGGGCTTCCCGCGCAAGTCGTAGGGTTCCCGGCTGGCCCAAGTGGCCGGCCGGGGGGCTCGATGCTGCCGCGCAGTGCTTTAGGGACACTATCAGCGGGGCTACTCCCGACTAACTCGGCTCTTTGCCCAGCGGGTACCCGGGGGCCGAACTGTGACACCGTCACAGTGGCGGCGCAACCCGCATCTCTATTTGTCAGTCCTACTCTCGGACTCCCCGGGTTTCGCTGGACAGCGCTACCTATCGCACTTACCGGCACTGCACGGCAGGTCCCAGTTGTGTGCTGCTGCTTCTTGTCTTCGTCTTGCTGGCAAGGCGGCTGGTCCACTTCCATCGCTTGGTGTTGTCGCTGGCGATGTGGCGAGTGTTTATCCTTCCCCGGCGGCTTCTTCTTAGCCGCCTCCGTTGACTGCTGCGATAGCCTCTTCATGGCAGATGCGTAGAGGACGAGGCGTTCCTCTTCTGCGTTGTTCTGATGCTGCGATGTTACCACTTCGAGAGCAAGCTGTCGAATGTCGATTCTGTCACCGTCACCTCTGTCACTCACTCGGTCAACACACACACAATCTGAACGCTGTACACCCGCGCATACAGTTTACGATGGAGCGCGAAAGTGGTGATCAATTGGCTTTTCTGGATGTGTTGGTCCTGAAAAGGACCGATGGCAGCTTGGGACATAAAGTTTACAGGAAGCCAACGCACACCGACAGATATCTGCACAAGACCTCCAATCATCATCCTAGGCAGAAGAGGGCGGTGCTGAAGACTCTGGTAGACCGGGCAAAAAGAATCTGTGAGCCCCAGTATCTCGAAGATGAGTTTCGGCATCTCGAGAAAGCACTGCAGTCCAATGGCTATTCTGCTGCGGAGGTTAGGAGAGCTGCCCGGCCGAGAAGATCTGGTAGGCCGGACCAGTCGGAGTTGCCTGAAGTTGTTGGCTCTGCTGTCTTGCCCTACATCCGTGGCGTGACTGATCGCATCGGCAGGTTGCTGAGTAAGCGGGGCGTCAGGACGATCTTTAAGCCAACCAAAAAGATCCAACAGTTCCTGCGACCGGTGAAAGACGCCAGGGATCCACTCTCGTCGTGCGGGGTGTACAGTATTCCTTGTACGTGTGGCCAGGTCTACATAGGCACCACAAAGCGTAGTGTCCGGACGCGCCTCTCTGAACATCGGAGATACTGCCGCCTGGGCCAGCCGGAGAAGTCCGCAGTTGCTGAACACGCTCTGTCCCACGACGATCACCGGGTAATGTTTGATGAAGCCCGCGTGGTGTCTTCTGTCCGGGGTTACTTCACTCGCCTGCATCTGGAGTCCATCCATATTCATAAGAATGCGTCCGTCGCTATGAACCGCCGAGTGGTCAGAGCTGTTGGGTTGAGCGTCGTGAGACGACCCAATGGTTTCCTAGTACCGAGCCTCCGGTAGGGGCTCCTGCCTAGTGGTCCTGTCCAGACGGAATATTGTTAGTTAATTTTTAGTGGTCGCTACAACGACATGCTCGTACTAGGTCGACTAGTACAGTATTTGTCGAGGCCGTTTCCAAGATTCACCTGGACGTATTCGGTACTTGCCAAGGCCAGCTATGAGTGGGTTTGTCTGGGTCCTCGCAGCTCGGACGTAAAATTTACGTGCAAGTCGCCTTGCGGTGTCATCCAAGGAGCGGACACCGAGTCCTCTTCTCAGGAGACGAGAAGAAAACCGATAGGGGACTTTGGCCGCTAGCCGAAGCCCTCTATCGAGAACGCTTTGCAACCTTCTTTTATGAACGGTTGCGAGGTAACCCCAGACGGGAAGAGCGTAGGTAATGATCGGCAACAGGTACGCGTTGACAATCAACTTACCCAGCTTGCGGGTCATAGCCTTGTTGGCAAGTAGCGGAAACAGCTGCGCGAGACGAGCGGACGCTTTCTTTCGCATCGTCTCAGCGTGGGTACGCCAGGTGAGCCGACGATCAAGGTGGACACCGAGGTACTTAACTTCCTTCGACCAGGGCAGGTACGTTCTACCGAGTCTCACTCGGCCTCGTGGTTCTTTCCGGCGCTTTGTGAGTAGCACCGCGGAGCTCTTGGTTTCGTTGACGGCAACTTTCCAGCTTTCCGTCCACGTCGAATACGCATCGAGTGCGCGCTGAAGTCGTGGGATAGCAAAGTCTGCGTTCCGATCGGCGGTATAGACCGCCGTGTCGTCGGCAAACAAAGCCATCTGGACTCCAGGCTCTCTGGGTGCGTCGTTGACATACACGGAGAACAGGAGAGGCCCTAGCACGCTACCTTGAGGTACCCCGGCTGTGATACGTCTCTCGGAAGAGACGTGGTCGTCTATTCGCACGCAGAAAGTCCTCTCCGTCAGAAAGCTAGCAATCAAGCGAAGGTAGCAATCTGGGAGCTGGATTTCCCGGAGCTTGAACAAGAGCCCGTCGTGCCAGACACTATCAAAGGCCTTTTCCACATCTAGGAAACAGGCGACAGTCTGCTCTTTCCGACACCCGGCGTCCGTGATGTATTCCACCAGTCTCATCAGTTGATGAGTGGTGGAATGCCCCACACGAAAGCCGAACTGGTCGGGGACCAGTACATCGAAATTTCTTAGATGATCTAGTACTCTCCGTTGTACAAGACGTTCGAGGACCTTTGACGTGGCTGACAGTAGACTAATGGGCCGGAGGTTGCCGGGACGGGAAGCGTCCTTTCCCTGCTTCGGGATCACTATAACCGTTGCCTTACGCCATTTCTGGGGAAAATAGGCCAGTCTAAGACACGCGTTGAACAGCGCGACCAAGAAAAGTACTCCTCGCTCCGGGAGTCGAGTAAGAGCGGCGTTCGAGACGCCGTCCGGGCCAGGAGCTTTTCTCGGCACGAGTTCAACGAGCCGATCTGTGACCTCTTCCCTAGTAATGGGTTCGGGCTCCGTAGTGATCGGAAGAGACAGAAAGTCTTCCACTTCGTTCTCGACTTCTTCGTCGAAGTCCCAGTCCATGGCCTCAAAACACGCGCCCAAGTACTCGGCCTTCGCCTCCGGGCGAGCCAGGATTTGACCGAAAGGTCCAGCAATGGCCGGGATGCGAGGCCGGCGCCTCTTCCCTACCAACGCCGAAGGTATCCGGTAAGGGCTACTTTCGTCCGATCCGTCCCCTGCTTGGGCCACGGCGAGTTCCCAACAGCGTCTCCGGTAGGCCTGCATTTCACGACGTAAAATGCCGGTCGCCCGGTTGTACGCTGCCTTGTCGGCCGGATCACGGGTCCGCTGCCAGCGTCTCCGGAGGCGGTTTCTCTCGCAAGCGAGAGCACTCGTCTCCTCTGGGATCCGCTGCCAGTGGGGCGTGACACCAGGCTTCATCCTGGAAGACGCATCGATCGCAGATACGACAGCCTCGTCAAACGCGGCAACTGCCTCGTCGACTTGGCGGACGGTTTCGAGTGGTCCCGCGTCTGGCAATCGGCGACTTAACGCCGGGCCATAACGGTCCCATTCTACCACCTTCCTGACATCTCTGCGTACGACGTGCTGGGTAGCGACGTGTATCAGGATGGGGAGATGATCGGACGATAGTTCCGTTAGCGCGGACACATGGACCGGACAGTCAATTCCTTGAATCACCGCTATGTCCAAGACATCGGGAGCCGCGTTGCGTTGTGAGGGGTAGAACGTAGGTTGGGTAGGCCCAATCACTTGAATCCTGCGAGAATCGGCAAACCTGCGCAAACGTTTCCCGTTTGGGGCAGTCAAGCGACTGTTCCAATCGCGATGTTTGCAGTTCAGGTCGCCGGCCATGATGACCCTCCTGTGTGCATCGAACGCGACCGCTAGATCGGGGTGAAGGAGCTCTTTTTGCGGCGCTTTATACGCCGCGACCATCTGTACGCCGCCTAGAGTGTTTAACAACTCCACAGCGGTGCCTTCGAGGTGAGTCATTGCAGGCAAGACGACTCGGTGATGCTCGAGAGTGAGCCTCACCGCGACGGCAGTACCGCCACCAGCAGTGCCCGGCCTGTCGTTTCGATAGCACACATAGTTGGCCAGTCGTAACCGACTCGCAGGAGTCAAGTGGGTCTCATTGAGAAGGACTACGTCGGGTTTGAGTCGGGCCAGTAATTCTTGGAGTTCCTGGATCTTGTTGGACAACCCGTTGGCGTTCCAGGAAAGAATTGAGAGATCTCGTTTGAGGACCCGACTCATAGAAAACCTACACAAGTGGCGGCTTCCACCAAGAGCATGAATCTCTCGGTTGTATCGGCAGTCTCCAAGCGGGAGCGGATGGACCTGAAGGTCTGGGCAACTTTGCGGAGGTCGAATTCCGCAAGGAAGTCTTTGACGACCTGATAGTCGTCAGGAACGGTTTTTGAGGCAGAGTGCCCGGAGACTGTTTGCGCGTAAGAGCGCCGAGGCTTGTCAATCGGGGGATTGGTGGAAGCCAGGGGTTTCTTAGGGCCAGGTGTAGCGCCTCTAGCGGAGGTGCTAGGAAGAGGGACAGATGCGATAACGTCGGTCTTCACGCGCTGCGCAGGCTGTCTGGACTGTGCGGCTGGGTTGGCAGGAGCCCGGGATCTAGCGCCACGGGGCTTACGTTGCCGCTTCTTTTTGCCTGCATTAGGGAACCGCGGGGGCGGGAGGTCAGGCGAGGCTGCTTCTAAAGCAGGGGCAGGATTCTCCGGTGCTGGGGAGGGTTGAGAATTCTCAGGCTCCACAACCGAGATGTTTGGCAGTGGCTGGTCTGTCTCACTTTGTTTAGATGCCGCCAGGTTACGGCGCTTTTTCGCCTGAGGCGGGACAGGGGCCTGGGAAGGAGCCTGAGATGGAGATGCCTGAACTACAGGTGTCTGCTTCGGGCCTTTACTACGTTTCCGTTGCCTGTTAGCAACTACAGCGAAAGTCACGGCAGCCGTAGCAGGAGGCGAAGGGCCTGGCTGCTCGGTAGCAGGTCTAGAACCAGCTTCCGGATGCCTCGGTGGTGGCAGGCGCCCTTTCGGCTTTAGCCGCTCGAGCTCCCGCTGAAACACCGGACATGCCCGGTAGTTGGCGGGGTGACTTCCGCCGCAGTTGATGCACCTTTTGAAAGCAGGAGCATCGCAGTGTTTACTAGCGTGAGGTAGAGAGCACCTCACGCACGCCGGAGCGTTTGAACAAGTCTCTGAATGGTGCCCGAAGCGTTGGCACTTGTAGCACTGAGGCAGAGCCCCGGGAGCGCGGCTTCTTTCCACTTTTACGCGGAAACCAAAAAGCCGCGTAAGAGAGAGTAGGCTTGCGCCTGCCTCGCTGTTCTCGACCATGATGCGAACCAGGGGAATTGGACGCCTTGGTCCGGCGGGAGCAAATACCCGATGTACCGCGCGAACCGGATAACCCAGCTCGCGCAGCTCATCGAGGATTTCCTCGAGAGGAGAGTCCACGTCTAAGCCTCTGAGCACGAGGGACAGAGGCTTCACGTGTTTCGGGGTAAAGGTGTGGTATTGCAGGGTGGCTGATTCGACGAACGCCATGACGCTGCGGTACTCGTCCATTCCGCGGACAGCGATCTTGACAGTGTCGCCCCCAAGGAGCTTCAGGTCAACGCTGGCCGGGGAAAGTCCGGGAGCCACTATGAGTCGCCGGTAGAAACCGGTGACGTTGTTCACGCCGTGAACGAACACAGGCGGGATGCGACGAATGACCGGCGGTGCTTGGGCAGCGCCGGGCACAGTCGGCCCCGAGCCGGATTCGCCATCGGCGGGGACAACTTCCATGGCGGACGCCGAGGAAGAGGTTGAGGAGGACCGGTTCCGCCTCGGTTTCTTAACCGGGCGCCCCCGTGGCCCAACCGCCACGAAAGCGTCGGTCTCGTCACCGGGCAGCGGAACCGTCCGGGGATCGACTACTTGGTCCGCATCCATAACCGGAGAACACGGCGAATCGCTCGTGTGGGGTATGGAGGAGGCGAGCGACTGCGTGCTCGTTGACGCGCCCGGAGCGGGAGGTTTGCCGACCAGAGGCAGCCAGGCTGCCTCCGGTGGTAATAAGGGACCTAGGGTCCGGCCCGTGCCGGATCGCAAGCGGGACAGAAACGCTCAGGCTTACTACGAGCTGGGCAAATGACCGGCTTCGTTAGATACCTCCCCTTACCAAGAGAGGTGTCCACCGGCCTCTTTACCTAGGCGATATCCAAGCTCGCTTACCACTAGTGGGGGCTCGCAAGGATCGTCCTAGGCAGCGCTACCTAAGAGCCTGAGCGTCAGCGGGCTAGATGCGCTGCGCAACCAACAGCTCTGGCAGGCTGGAAATGCTTCCTTCCAACGGCGGTTGGTGGTCCTGGAAAGGGTCACTGGGCTGGTGGCCCTTAGAAGGTCCGACGAACGAACTCAGCTGTAGTGCTGGCTACTCAGTTCACCAGCCAGCTGAGTTGCAGTCTTCTGTCTTCTTCTAAGGCAAGGTGTCCAGCAAGCAGGGCAGCAGATGTGTGTCTGTCCTCAATTCGAAGGCAGCAGGGCAGCAGCTGTAAACAGCGAGAAAGCTTCCGATGTCGTCCAGAGAGAGAGCAGGTCCTTCCAGAGCGAGCAGCTGAAGCGAAGTGGACGATATGAACCGCCGAACGATGCCAACGATGCGTGTAGGGCACAGCTCAGTGCGTGCCCCAGTGACGGCAGCGTCCGGGCGAGCCCGATGACTGCCTGTTGCTTGACGAGTGCTTGGTGCGAGACTTGTCGCTGCGAGGATGGGTACCCCCTTTTTTATTTTGGCGGAGGTGAAGGAGACGGGCTGTGATTGGCTGAACCGCTGACGCGATCCACCAATGGCCTGAGAGGGAAGTCTACGCGAACGCTTAGCACGGATTGGCGGGATTTGTTCGCCCACAACGGGTAGATACACTTCCGCCAGCCCGGTAAGAGTCCGGTAGACTGCCTTATGGCGATACCGAGGCAGGCGAGAGACGGGAGGGGCGAAGTTGCCGACTGAAGGTGGCGCTAGGCACACCTAAAGCCGGCACAACGCCCGAACCATCTGTCGGCCTGCAACGGACCGGATTTGACTGGAAGGAAGGTGGTGAAAATACGATTGGTCGGCGCGTGGACAGATGGTGAGAGGGCAATTTTAGTTAATTTTAAAATTACGGCGGGTCGTCGAGCAGAGCTCGAGGGCGGCGGCGTTTGACTGGTGGAGGTCCATCATCGTTATCGAGGTGTTGGAGGTGAGGAAAATCAGAGATGGATGCCCGATGGAAGAGATTGAACGTGAGAGTTCGTGCAAATCCATCGAGCGACGGAATCTTCAGCCCTCGCCTGATAGCAGAATTTTTTACATACCAGGGAGAGCCGGAGATAAGGCGAAGGGTAAGGGCTTGGAAGGCTTCCATGCGTTTAACGACGTCGGGGGCGAGTTGGGTCCAAAATGCAGGCGCTGCGTACATAAGGACGGCTCGTAAAAAGAGCAGATAGATCGAGAGCTTCGTGCGCACTGGCAGTGGCCCTCGAGGCGATAAGAATGGGTATAGTTTGGCTTTGACGCCTCTGGCGCGCTGGAGCACAGTGGACACGTGAGCTCTGAAGCTTAGGCGTCGATCAAGAGTGACGCCCAAGTACTTCACAGTACGTTGCCAAGCGATTGGGCTCCCTTCAAGGGAGAGGGTCTGGCATCGGGAAGTGAGCTGACGGGAGAAGGCAATCGCCTCGGATTTCTCCGTATTGATCGCCACCCGCCATTTCCTGAGCCAGGCCGGAAGTAATGCGAGCTGGCGCTGCACCACGTCAGTCGCAAAACGAAGGTTTGCAGAGCTGGTGTGGTACATCGCATCGTCCGCATAGAGAGAGAGCGTGACTCCAGGCAAAACTGGCAGGTCGTTCGTGTACACAAGGTACAGAACGGGGCCGAGGACAGATCCTTGAGGGACGCCAGCGGCGACGGGGCGGACAGAAGAGTACGTCCCGTCGACGCAGATCCTAAATTTGCGGTCGCAGAGATACGACCGCATCAGATGTACAAATGAGGCAGGGAGAGGGGAGGTGGCTAGTTTATAGAGAAGGCCTTCGTGTCAGACTTTGTCGAAGGCCTTACTCACGTCCAGAAGGACGGCGACAGTTTGATGGTTCCTGTTGATGGCGTCAGTGAGTTTCGTGACAACTCGGAAAGTTGAAGAGTGGTCGAATGCTGCCTGCGGAAGCCGAACTGTTCCTGCCGAATGAAATTATCCAGCAGGGGAGTAATCCGGCGATGCAGGAGGCGCTCGAACACCTTCGATAAGACTGGCAAAAGAGAGATTGGTCGATGATTCTCAGGGAGTGTACGCAGCTTGCGAGCCTTCGGCAACATGATGACTTTGGCTCGTTTCCAAGGGCTGGGATAGTAATGGAGCCGGAGACAACCATTGAACAGCACGTGGATGAGTGAAACGAGACTTGCTGGGGCGTTGAGTAGGGCCGCTGCACCAATACGGTCCCCGCCGGGCGCCTTCTTGGGGCGCAGTCGACTAATGGCCGTTTCCACTTCAGCCTCGTCGAACGGGTCGATTGGGTCTGCGGGAGGGCGGGAAAAATATCCAGATAGGAAGTCTGCGACCGCTGCCGAGTGGCCGGGGTCACAGACGCCTCTGTGAACGGGAAATTGTTCCTCCATGGTATCGGCAAAGACTTCTGCTTTGTCGGCCGCGGAGTACACAATCCCGTTCGGTGATCGTAGGGGGTAGCGGGTCCTTTTCTCGCCAGTGAGTTGGCGCGCAGCCCGGAAAACGGACTGTGGCGTGACTTCCAGAGACTCAAGATATGAGTCCCATCGATGAGCAGTGGCAGCAAGCAGAAGCTGCTTGACAAGGTCAGATTGGGCGTTTAGCCTGCGTTTTACGGCAGGGTCCCGGGTTGGTTGCCATCTCCGGCGGAGCTGGCGCCGGTTGCGGATGGCCAGAATCACCTCTTCAGGTAACTGCGACCGTCTGTTGGGCGCAGGGACTTCATAGGTGTGTTTGTCCATAGCGGACGTGACGACTTCTTGAAGATAGTCGGCCAAGCGGTCTACATCCTCCGGGCTGGAGATGTCGACCTGGGGGTCAGATGGTACTGTTCGACCCAGTTCATCGTGGAACGATCGCCAGTTGACTCTCGTTAAACGATGGGGAGGCTGGAGAGGTGTGTCCAGCGTGGGCCGAACAGTGAGTAATACCGGGTCGTGATCAGACGAGAGGTCTGACACGGCTTCTATTGCTATAGGGTAGGCCAAGTCTTTGACAACAGCAATGTCAAGGACGTCTGGAGGTCCCCGTTGATTGGGGATATAGGTCGGTGATCTAGGACCAAGAGCGTTCACATGAGGATGACGTTGAACGTATTCTTACAGAGAGCGGCCATATGGGTTAGAGACACGGCTGTTCCACAGGGGATGCTTACTATTAAAGTCTCCGGCTGCGATGGTCGGTAAGGGGTCTTCTAAGAGAGCGTCCCATTCATCCTCGTCGGGCGGTGGTCCACCTCGAGGGGGGAGGTAGACTGAAACCAGTCGGACCTCCCGATCCCCGATGCAGAGAGCAACCGCCGTCGCCTCCAAGCGACGAGTCGCCGGAGGCGGCAGGGGGCGGTGGGCGATGCGCCTGTGAACCAGAATGGCTGTACCGCCAGATGCGGCACGCCGGTTCTGGCCAGGCCGGTCTGTGCGATATGTCGTGTACGCTGGAAGCTGGAACGAGTGTGCAGTAGTCAGGTGTGTTTCACTAAGGAGGATGACGTCTATGTCATACTCGGTAACGAAGGCGGCCAATTCGGCACGGCGAGATAGAACGCCACATGCGTTCCAAGCCACCAGCCGAAAGGGCCTAGCCATCGAGAGGGATAAGTGAGGTCACGGAGGTGAGAATTATAACGATTAAGGACTGGACATCCTTGGCAGCAAGAATTTGCGGGATCAAGGCGTTGATCCAAGCATGCACGCGGGCGGCGAAAGTCACGTCCGAGGACGCGGCAGACGCCGGTGCCGCCTGAGGCTTGGGCGCCGGGTGCAGGAACATGATGCCATTCTGGGCGGGGGCCTTGTGTTTCGGCTGCCTAGGATTTCGGACATCCGGAGTAGATGCTGGCTGTGGTGCAGCGGGCGTGTGCTGCGAGGAAGCGGGGGGCGACGGTTTCGTCTTTTTCTTAGACGGCGCAGCAGGTGTTGGCTGCTGGGCCGCGGGCTGTGCGGCAGGCTGACAAGCAGCTGCAGCCGCATAGCTGGGCGCCCCGGTAGACGCCGGACGAGCTGGGGCAGGCGCAAGGGCCGGTGCCGCAGCGGGGATAGGTGCCGCCGAGGCGGCAGGCCTTGATGTTTGGGGCCGAGCGGGAGGCGCAGTAGCGCGCTGCTGCGAGGACTTTGACAGCTTCTTCAAAGCCGCAGCATAGAATTTGCAGGACTTTGATGATGCCGGGTGCGGTTCCCCGCAGTTGGCGCAAGTGGCGGCAGCACGAGCGAGAGGACAAGTGTCCTTTCGATGGCTATCGCCACAGCGCAAACAGCGGGTGGGATGGTGGCAAAATGCCGATGAATGGCCGTACCTCTGGCAGTTGTAACACTGCTTCGGTCCGGCCTGGGCTTCGAAAGCTTCCACCCTAACTTTCAAATAAAACATAAAGTTGATACCATAAATGGCCTGGTAGTCACCCACCTTTCGTAGTTTAACCAAGAACGCATTGCGCGCTAGTTTCTTGCCGGGGGAGAAGAGAGGCGTGACACAATGTACTCGAAAGCCTAAACTGGTGAGTTCATCAGAGATGATCTCAGGCTGGGTACCAGCAGGGATACCAATAACTTGAACTTTGAGTTCCTTCTCCTCCGGCAAGGCAAAGGTATGGAACGGGATCCCCGCGTCCGTGAGGAACTTCTGCGCAATACGGAAGCACTCCACGGTCGTGGGGTTCAGGCGAATGGAATTGTCACCTTGAGCCGAAGCAGTCAAGGTGCCAGAAGGAGTGCACCGGTGTATCCGACGCATGAAATTAGCCCAATCCGAAGGCCGGGCGAAAATCAGAGGCGGGATACGCCGGGGCTGGTCGGGTTGTTGCTGGGAATTGGCCATGGTAGATTGCCCCGCGGTTGAGCCTCGGCGCGAAGTCCGACCGGATTCAGTGGAGGTGGCACTGACACGCCGTTTCCGGCTGACAGATTGCCAGGCACCATCAGTATCCATGGCCGAGTCCGCGTCGTGAGTTTCCCCCGACGAGGTAGGTGTAGGGTGGTCCTGAGAAGGGCCATCCGGGAGTGGTTGCGCCAGAGCGCGAGCAGGAATTGAGAGGTCCTGAGAAGGACCGACGGAAGCAGGTTGGCCCTGAGAAGGGCCGACGGAAGATGGGTTGCGGGCAGCCATCGGCGAGGCGAAGCCTACGCCTTAGGCGGAACGGACTATTGGACTAACCAAGCACTACGATAAGCAAAATACAAAAGTAGCTCACTTACCAAAGCTCCAGGCAGCAGCGGAACACACACGAAACACTGCACGGCACAAGAACACAACACTGCACTGAACACTACACTGCACTATTATTTTCTTGAGTTGATGTAAACTTGCACTAAACTGGAACTATTGCACAGAACGGTAAAACTGAGAAAGCCGGATACTGATAGCACTTGAAAAAAAGAGACAACTTCCCATTAAGAGAGAGCACTTTAGAGATGTTGACGCTTCCAATCGATGGGTGGTTATGAACCGCCGATTTTGCATTTTGCATTTTGCATTGAATAGTGGGGCGTCTTTGCACCCGTGGCTTATTGCAGCTTCCGGGACGTGCCCGATGGCTGCCAGAAGAAAACAGTGCTGGACTTTCAAAAGAAGGTGGCCTAAAATATTCGGGAGGGACACGCCAACCAGTTAACTGAGAAGGCGGCGGAAAATTTTTTCAATTTTTGTTATATATAGGTTCCGGGTCATGGTAACACTGCCACCGGGCGCGGGGCGAACGGCAGATGCCGAACGCGCCCGGCCCGGCATGCAGGCGCCTTGTAGCGCCGGACGTTCCCCGCGAGGCAGGGATCCGCCGTGTCTTTGGCATCGGTAACAACGCCAAGCAGTCTGAAAATCAACTTACTTGGGGAAGGTATCTGACTGGGTAGGATGGTAACAAGGAGATAGAATTGCTCGGGAACCTAAATTAGAGCAAACAGAATTACGGGGGGTCGTCTAAGATCGCCCGAGGGCGTTTAACACGTATAGCAGGAGGTGGTTCAGACGTGCTGATAGATCGGAGATAAGGAAAGGAGGAGGTCGCTGCAGAAGCAAAAAGAGTTTCGGCAAGCGACCGGACAAAAGCGGCAAGGGTAGGAACTCGAAGGCCTCCACGAATGACATCATTTCTCACAAACCATGGAGACCCCGACAAGGATCGGAGGGTACGGGCCTGGAAAGCTTCCAGCCTACACTTGTTAGTGGTCGACACAAGCGACCACCATGCGGGAGCAGCATAGGTCAATATTGACCGGAGAAACAAAAGATAGATAGTAACTTTAGTGCGCAAAGCCAGGCGGTTGCGGCACGAGAGCATGGGAAATATTTTGGCTCGGACGCCTCGAGCTTTGTTGAGGGTAGCAGTCACGTGGCCGTTGAAGCTAAGGCGCTGGTCTAGCCGAACGCCCAAATACTTCACCGACTTTTGCCAGGCGATAGGCCTCCCTTCGAGGGAGAGGGCCTGGCAACGGGAAGTGGACTTGCTGGTGAAACAGATCGCCTCGGATTTCTCCGCGTTGATCAGCACCCGCCACTTCCTTAGCCAGGCCGGAAGCAGATTCAATTGACGCTGCAGCTTTGAACACGCAATTCGCGGGGACAGGGAGCTGCAGTAATACATTGCGTCGTCAGCGAATAGAGATAACGTGACTCCAGGAATAACAGGCAGGTCGTTCGTGTACACTAGGTACAGAACGGGGCCGAGGACAGATCCCTGCGGAACGCCAGCGGCGACGGGTCGAACTGATGAACAGGACCCTTCGACGCTAACCCTGAAGGTACGATCACTGAGGTATGACCGCAAGAAATGCACAATGGACGGTGGGATGGGGGAGTGAGCGAGTTTGTAGAGAAGACCTTCGTGCCAGACTTTGTCGAAGGCCTTACTCACGTCCAACAAGACAGCGCCCGTAGACTCTCTCTTGTTGGCGGCGTCGGACAATGCTGTGACAACTCGGACGAGTTGTAAAGTTGTCGAGTGCTCTCTACGGAACCCGAACTGTTCGCTCCGAATAAAATTATCCAGCAGCGGCCAGATGCGGGCGAGTAGGAGACGCTCAAACACCTTTGAGATGACTGGCAACAACGATATGGGACGATAGCTGCCTGCAAGCATTCGAGGCTTGCCGGGCTTGGGTATCATGCAGATGTTGGCATTTTTCCACAGGCGGGGGAAGTATTGCAGCCGGAGACTGGAGTTGAACAGATCCAGGACCAATTCAACGCCCGAGGCCGGGAGATGTTGCAAGGCAGCGGCCCCGATCCGATCAGGACCAGGGGCGCGACGTCGGTTCAGTCGACAGATAGACGAAACTAGTTCGTCCCTGTCGAAGAGAGCGGGAGGGTCAGGTGGAGGGCGGGAAAAATATCCAGATAGGAAGTCTCGAACCACTACCGAGAAGGCAGGGTCCGAGACGCCTCCATGAACGGTGAATTGAGTCTCCATGCAGTCGGCGAAGACCTCTGCCTTGCCTTCCGGTGAAGAAACAATGCCGTTCGGGGTATTCAGCGGGTTGCGAGTACGCTTCTCGCGAGTAAGGCGACTCGTCGCTCTCCAGACGGAGGCTGGGTCGACTTCAAGGGACTCAAGGTATGAGTCCCACTGATCAGAGTTTACGTCCCGCAAAAGTTGCTGGACGTAAAGAGACTGGGCCTGAAACCGTCGTTTGACGGCGGGATCTCGGGTTCGTTGCCATCTGCGGCGGAGCTTGCGCCGAAGCCAGATGGCGTGGATAACTTCCGGTTGAAGGGCCGATTTACGATTCACCTCTACGTTGTATGTGTGTCGATCCATGACACCTTGGACCAACTCCTGAAGATGAGTGGCACGGAGATCCAGATCGTCACGAGTGGCGATCGGGTCCGCTGGGACAGATGGTAACCTTCGAGATAGCTCGTCGTGATAGGAGCGCCAGTTGACCCTCCTAGTAGGACCAGCGGGAAGTCGGGGTGAAGCCGACACATCTCGAACAGTTATTAGAAGGGGATTGTGATCAGACGAGAGGTCTGACACTGACGAGACCTGGATGTTATGGGCCACGTTCCTGACTACAACTACATCAAGAACGTCCGGTCTGTGACCGGCATAGTGGAAGTGGGTAGGATCATCAGGGCCGATGACGTGCGTGTCCGGGTCGTCTAGGACGAACCGGCGGAGTGATCTGCCGTAGGCGTTGGTAGCCCTACTGTTCCAAGAAGGATGTTTGGCGTTGAAGTCGCCGGCTGCAATTGTCGAGATTGGGTGGTCGAGGAGAGCGTTCCACTCCTCAGGCGGGGGCGGCGGGCTCAGGCCAGGCCGGAGATACGCGGAAACAATGCGCAACTCCGAGCTGCCTGCGTCCACTGCCACCGCGCAACCTTCGATGAGTCGAGTAGTTAGGGGGGGTAGTGGCCTGTGGGATATCCGCCTGTGGACCAGAATCGCCGTACCCCCTTTCGGGGGTTGGCGCGGCTGTCGGGGACGATCCTGACGATAACAAGTGTAAGAAGGAAGTGAGAATCGATGGTAGGGGGCTAGATGGGTTTCGGAGAGAAGCACGACATCAACGTCGTACTCCACGACGAAAGCCGCCAGCTCAGATCGACGAGAGGAAACGCCATCGGCGTTCCAAGCGACGATCCGCAGGGATCTAGCCATTGAGGGGGAGGAGAGGGAAGAGAGCAGAGAGAGATTGGAATACTAACATTAGCACGGTAGAGGTGTCAGGAGCAGACCTGATGCTTTCAACAAGTTGAGTGGCCCAAGCCGTCAGGGGATCCGCTGGAGCCCGAGAAAGTTCCCGGGACCCGCGCGGACGTTCCTGAGGAACTTCAGCCAGGACTACAGATGGCGCTGGGTTAGCGGACTCAACTTTGGTCTGCTCACGCGGAGGTTGGGAGATGACAGAGGCGGGAGAGTCCCGCTGAGGTTGGGCAGGACGAGCCTGCTGATGTCGTCGGCCGGGAGTTCGGCGACGAGAGCGCTTTTTGGTGCCCTTGCGGGCGGAAGTGGTTGACGATGATGTCTTAGCAGCAACCGCTGCGTAGGAAGGGCCGGGCGCTCCGACAGGCGCCGGGAGTGGAGCCGTCACAGGTGCCGCCGGAGCGACGCCTGCAGGCGGGACTGAGACCGCGGGAGCGACAGGAGTCGCTGCCGGGGCCTTGACAGATGTACCGGAGAGAGGGGGGAAGACCTCTCGCCGATTAGGGGCCGGGCCAGCTACACGACGCTGCGCGCCAGGGCGCGCAGATCGCTGCTGTCTTTCCGCCTCGATATATTTAATACAACCCCGGTAACTAGCCGGATGGGCGCCCTTGCAGTTGCAGCAGTACGGGACAAAACCCGGCACACGAGGCTTATCACAGCCACGGTGAGGGTCGCCGCACCGCACGCAACGTGGGGGCGCATGGCAGAAGAGGGAAGAGTGCCCGAAGCCCTGACAGTTAAAACACTGAGCAGGGCCTGGGCGCGGGTCAAATGATCTGACTGTCACCCTCAGGTGAAGGAGTGTTTGGAGGCCATAGACCTCCTCAAAATTTCCAGTTTTTAGCAACTTAACTAGGAAAGTATTGACGGGATGCTTATTGTCCCCTTTGCCAGCGTGCAAAACTGACACAGCAGTTGGCGTATAGCCAAGAGACGTCAGTTCCTGCACGATAGCATCGGAGGGGGTATGATAAGGAATACCCTGGATGACGATTTTAACCTCACGCTCCTCAGGGAGAGCGAAGGTATGAAAGGAAATGTTCCGCGCTGACAGAAAGTGCTGAACAGCGCGGAAGTCAACAATGGTTTTGACGACCAGCTTCAGCGATTTGCCGGAGCATTTCGCCTCCACGGACGTCGAAGGAAGGGCAGAACGAAGGTTGGCTAAAAGCTGGGAGTAATTCCTATTATCGGGGATGATAATAGGAGGAAACTTAAGGGTAGAAGGGTCAGGCTTAGAGGAAGAAGAAGCAAGATTGACAGACTGCCGGCCGCTGTTACCTGAATCAGCGACCTGGTTTGGTGAGGCGGGAGACTGACTGGCGGCGAGCTTTCGCTTGCGTTTGGCGCGCTTGCCATTCACAAGCGAAAACTCTTCATCTCCCGACCCAGCACTCCCCATTTGCACGTCAGAAATATCACTGTCACTGCCACTTTCACAATTATCGCGGGGGAGAGGTGAAGAGAGAGAGGAGCAGAACCGCAAGCTCCCAGGAGAGAGCTTAACGGTTCCGGCAAAGGTAGATCGGCATTTGACGCCATTTCGGAAGCCCGAAATGGTCGTCAAAGGTGGTTAAAGGAGTATGAACACACCAGCACTGATTAAACTAACTGACAGGCACTGACACACGTACTCACCAGACGCCGCACAGCACACGAACACAAAAACGGCCGCGCACTACACTGCACTGAAGATACTGCCAATAACTCACTAGTTTAGAAGATTTCACAAAAATAATTAATTAGAGCACAAACTCAACACTATTTCTTCACTTGAGGAAAAAATCACTTTGAAATATGCACAAATAACTGATAAATCACCTGGCAAAAACGCCATGCAAACGGACACAGCCTACCCTGGCAACAGCTAGAGGTAGACTTTCTCTTCTCTGCCTTGAACCGCCGAGTGGTCAGAGCTGTTGGGTTGAGCGTCGTGAGACGACCCAATGGTTTCCTAGTACCGAGCCTCCGGTAGGGGCTCCTGCCTAGTGGTCCTGTCCAGACGGAATATGTTAATTAATTTTTAATGGTCGCTACAACGACATGCTCGTACTAGGTCGACTAGTACAGTATTTGTCGAGGCCGTTTCCAAGATTCACCTGGACGTATTCGGTACCTGCCAAGGCCAGCTATGAGTGGGTTTGTCTGGGTCCTCGCAGCTCGGACGTAAAATTTACGTGCAAGTCGCCTTGCGGTGTCATCCAAGGAGCGGACACCGAGTCCTCTTCTCAGGAGACGAGAAGAAAACCGATAGGGGACTTTGGCCGCTAGCCGAAGCCCTCTATCGAGAACGCTTTGCAACCTTCTTTTATGAACGGTTGCGAGGTAACCCCAGACGGGAAGAGCGTAGGTAATGATCGGCAACAGGTACGCGTTGACAATCAACTTACCCAGCTTGCGGGTCATAGCCTTGTTGGCAAGTAGCGGAAACAGTTGCGCGAGACGAGCGGACGCTTTCTTTCGCATCGTCTCAGCGTGGGTACGCCAGGTGAGCCGACGATCTAGGTGGACACCGAGGTACTTAACTTCCCTCGACCAGGGCAGGTACGTTCTACCGAGTCTCACTCGGCCTCGTGGTTCTTTCCGGCGCTTTGTGAATAGCACCGCGGAGCTCTTGGTTTCGTTGACGGCAACTTTCCAGCTTTCCGTCCACGTCGAATACGCATCGAGTGCGCGCTGAAGTCGTGGGATAGCAAAGTCTGCGTTCCGATCGGCGGTATAGACCGCCGTGTCGTCGGCAAACAAAGCCATCTGGACTCCAGGCTCTCTGGGTGCGTCGTTGACATACACGGAGAACAGGAGAGGCCCTAGCACGCTACCTTGAGGTACCCCGGCTGTGATACGTCTCTCGGAAGAGACGTGGTCGTCTATTCGCACGCAGAAAGTCCTCTCCGTCAGAAAGCTAGCAATCAAGCGAAGGTAGCAATCTGGGAGCTGGATTTCCCGGAGCTTGAACAAGAGCCCGTCGTGCCAGACACTATCAAAGGCCTTTTCCACATCTAGGAAACAGGCGACAGTCTGCTCTTTCCGACACCCGGCGTCCGTGATGTATTCCACCAGTCTCATCAGTTGATGAGTGGTGGAATGCCCCACACGAAAGCCGAACTGTTCGGGGACCAGTACATCGAAATTTCCTAGATGATCTAGTACTCTCCGTTGTACAAGACGTTCGAGGACCTTTGACGTGGCTGACAGTAGACTAATGGGCCGGAGGTTGCCGGGACGGGAAGCGTCCTTTCCCTGCTTCGGGATCACTATAACCGTTGCCTTACGCCATGTCTGGGGAAAATAGGCCAGTCTAAGACACGCGTTGAACAGCGCGACCAAGAAAAGTACTCCTCGCTCCGGGAGTCGAGTAAGAGCGGCGTTCGAGACGCCGTCCGGGCCAGGAGCTTTTCTCGGCACGAGTTCAACGAGCCGATCTGTGACCTCTTCCCTAGTAATGGGTTCGGGCTCCGTAGTGATCGGAAGAGACAGAAAGTCTTCCACTTCGTTCTCGACTTCTTCGTCGAAGTCCCAGTCCATGGGCGGGTTAGGTGCGAACTGTCGCTCAAAACACGCGCCCAAGTACTCGGCCTTCGCCTCCGGGCGAGCCAGGAGTTGACCGAAAGGTCCAGCAATGGCCGGGATGCGAGGCCGGCGCCTCTTCCCTACCAACGCCGAAGGTATCCGGTAAGGGCTACTTTCGTCCGATCCGTCCCCTGCCTGGGCCACGGCGAGTTCCCAACAGCGTCTCCGGTAGGCCTGCATTTCACGACGTAAAATGCCGGTCGCCCGGTTGTACGCTGCCTTGTCGGCCGGATCACGGGTCCGCTGCCAGCGTCTCCGGAGGCGATTTCTCTCGCAAGCGAGAGCACTCGTCTCCTCTGGGATCCGCTGCCAGTGGGGCGTGACACCAGGCTTCATCCTGGAAGACGCGTCGATCGCAGATACGGCAGCCTCGTCAAACGCGGCAACTGCCTCGTCGACTTGGCGGACGGTTTCGAGTGGTCCCGCGTCTGGCAATCGGCGACTTAACGCCGGGCCATAGCGGTCCCATTCTACCACCTTCCTGACATCTCTGCGTACGACGTGCTGGGTAGCGACGTGTATCAGGATGGGGAGATGATCGGACGATAGTTCCGTTAGCGCGGACACATGGACCGGACAGTCAATTCCTTGAATCACCGCTATGTCCAAGACATCGGGAGCCGCGTTGCGTTGTGAGGGGTAGAACGTAGGTTGGGTAGGCCCAATCACTTGAATCCTGCGAGAATCGGCAAACCTGCGCAAACGTTTCCCGTTTGGGGCAGTCAAGCGACTGTTCCAATCGCGATGTTTGCAGTTCAGGTCGCCGGCCATGATGACCCTCCTGTGTGCATCGAACGCGACCGCTAGATCGGGGTGAAGGAGCTCTTTTTGCGGCGCTTTATACGCCGCGACCATCTGTACGCCGCCTAGAGTGTTTAACAACTCCACAGTGGTGCCTTCGAGGTGAGTCATTGCAGGCAAGACGACTCGGTGATGCTCGAGAGTGAGCCTCACCGCGACGGCAGTACCGCCACCAGCAGTGCCCGGCCTGTCGTTTCGATAGCACACATAGTTGGCCAGTCGGAACCGACTCGCAGGAGTCAAGTGGGTCTCATTGAGAAGGACTACGTCGGGTTTGAGTCGGGCCAGTAATTCTTGGAGTTCCTGGATCTTGTTGGACAACCCGTTGGCGTTCCAGGAAAGAATTGAGAGATCTCGTTTGAGGACCCGACTCATAGAAAACCTACACAAGTGGCGGCTTCCACCAAGAGCATGAATCTCTCGGTTGTATCGGCAGTCTCCAAGCGGGAGCGGATGGACCTGAAGGTCTGGGCAACTTTGCGGAGGTCGAATTCCGCAAGGAAGTCTTTGACGACCTGGTAGTCGTCAGGAACGGTTTTTGAGGCAGAGTGCCCGGAGACTGTTTGCGCGTAAGAGCGCCGAGGCTTGTTAATCGGGGGATTGGTGGAAGCCAGGGGTTTCTTAGGGCCAGGTGTAGCGCCTCTAGCGGAGGTGCTAGGAAGAGGGACAGATGCGATAACGTCGGTCTTCACGCGCTGCGCAGGCTGTCTGGACTGTGCGGCTGGGTTGGCAGGAGCCCGGGATCTAGCGCCACGGGGCTTACGTTGCCGCTTCTTTTTGCCTGCATTAGGGAACCGCGGGGGCGGGAGGTCAGGCGAGGCTGCTTCTAAAGCAGGGGCAGGATTCTCCGGTGCTGGGGAGGGTTGAGAATTCTCAGGCTCCACAACCGAGATGTTTGGCAGTGGCTGGTCTGTCTCACTTTGTTTAGATGCCGCGAGGTTACGGCGCTTTTTCGCCTGAGGCGGTACAGGGGCCTGGGAAGGAGCCTGAGATGGAGATGCCTGAACTACAGGTGTCTGCTTCGGGCCTTTGCTGCGTTTACGTTGCCTGTTGGCAACTGCGGCGAAAGACACGGCAGCCGTAGCAGGAGGCGCAGGGCCTGGCTGCTCGGTTGCAGGTCTGGAACCAGCTTCCGGATGCCTCGGTGGTGGCAGGCGCCCTTTCGGCTTTCGCCGCTCGAGCTCCCGCTGAAACACCGGACATGCCCGGTAGTTGGCGGGGTGACTTCCGCCGCAGTTGATGCACCTTTTAAAAGCTGGAGCATCGCAATGTTTACTGGCGTGAGGCAAAGAACACCTCACGCACGCCGGAGCGTTAGAGCAAGTCTCTGAATGGTGCCCGAAGCGTTGGCACTTGTAGCATTGAGGCAGAGCCCCGGGAGCGCGGCTTCTTTCCACTTTTACGCGGAAACCAAAAAGCCGCGTAAGAGAGAGTAGGCTTGCGCCTGCCTCGCTGTTCTCGACCATGATGCGAACCAGGGGAATTGGACGCCTTGGTCCGGCGGGAGCAAATACCCGATGTACCGCGCGAACCGGATAACCCAGCTCGCGCAGCTCATCGAGGATTTCCTCGAGAGGAGAGTCCACGTCTAAGCCTCTGAGCACGAGGGACAGAGGCTTCACGTGTTTCGGGGTAAAGGTGTGGTGTTGCAGGTTGGCTGATTCGACGAACGCCATGACGCTGCGGTACTCGTCCATTCCGCGGACAGCGATCTTGACAGTGTCGCCCCCAAGGAGCTTCAGGTCAACGCTGGCCGGGGAAAGTCCGGGAGCCACTATGAGTCGCCGGTAAAAACCGGTGACGTTGTTCACGCCGTGAACGAACACGGGCGGGATGCGACGAATGACCGGCGGTGCTTGGGCAGCGCCGGGCACAGTCGGCCCCGAGCCGGATTCGCCATCGGCGGGGACAACTTCCATGGCGGACGCCGAGGAAGAGGTTGAGGAGGACCGGTTCCGCCTCGGTTTCTTAACCGGGCGCCCCCGTGGCCCAACCGCCACGAAAGCGTCGGTCTCGTCACCGGGCAGCGGAACCGTCCGGGGATCGACAGCTTGGTCCGCATCCATAGCCGGAGAACACGGCGAATCGCTCGTGTGGGGTATGGAAGAGGCGAGCGACTGCGTGCTCGTTGACGCGCCCGGAGCGGGCATTTCCGCCAACGAGCGGGAGGTTTGCCGACCAGAGGCAGCCAGGCTGCCTCCGGCGGTAACCAGGGACCTAGGGTCCGGCCCGAGCCGGATCGCAAGCGGGACTGAAACGCTCAGGCTGTCTATGAGCTGGGCAAATGACCGGCTTCGTTAGATACCTCCCCTTACCAAGAGAGGTGTCCACCGGCCTCTTTACCTAGGCGATATCCAAGCTCGCTTACCACTGGTGGGGGCTCGCAAGGATCGTCCTAGGCAGCGCTACCTAAGAGCCTGAGCGTCAGCGGGCTAGATTCGCTGCGCAACCAACAGCTCTGGCAGGCTGGAATTGCTTCCTTTCCCACGGCGGTTGGTGGTCCTGAAAAGGGTCACTTGGCTGGTGGCCCTTAGAAGGTCCGACGAGCGAACTCAGCTGTAGTGCTGGCTACTCAGTTCACCAGCCAGCTGAGTTGCAGTCTTCTTTCTTCAAGGCAAGGTGTTGTCCAACAAGCAGGGCAGCAGATAAAGAACGTCTGTCCTCGGCAGGCCGAAGGCAGCAGGGCAGCAGCTGTTGACAGCGACAATCTTCCGGAGTCGTCCAGAGAGAGCTGGTTCAAGAGAGCAGGTCCTTCCAGTACGAGCAGCTGAAGTGAAGTGTGTGAACCTCTTTTCGATTGCATTGCATTATGGATGCGGGGTGTCTTTGCACCCGTGGCTTGATTGCAGCATCTGGATCGTGTCCAATGGCTGCCAGAAGTAAACATAGTGCTGGTACATGTCGACTGGTGACCTAAAACTGGAAAAGGAAACCGCCAACCAGTTAACTGAGAAGGCGGGGGAGTATAACTTTGATTTGTTGAATGCTAGCCGCTGGTACCGATTCGAGCAACAGTTGTTGCCCGTTTCAAGTCCAGCCAGCAGACGCCCTGAGGGCGTCGGTCGCTCCCCGCGAGGCGGAGAGCCTCCGTGCCAGTGAATGATGACAGCGACAAGCAGCCGGCTCAGCGTGCTAGGAGGTGGACAGGAAGGAGAGAAGGACAGTTTGGTGAAATACTCAGGGCTAGGACTGATGATTACTTATTTTTTATTTAATTTAAAGAGGATATTATGGCGGGTCATCAAGAAGCGCCCGAGGGCGCTTGACCCGAATGGGCGGTGGTGGTTCTGATGCACTGATGGTTCGTAGGTAAGGGAAGGTGGAGGTCGAGGCTTTAGCAAAGAGAGTTAGAGCCAGCGACCGGACAAAGGAAGTCAAGGTAGGAACACGGAGACCCCTTCGAATCACGTCGTTCCTTACAAACCAAGGGGACCCCGTCAAGGATCGGAGAGTTCGGGACTGGAAAGCTTCCAGCCTACATCTGTTGGTGGTGGATAAAAGAGACCACCAGGCGGGTGCCGCATAGGTCAATACAGACCTGAGAAATAGTAGATAGATGGTAAGTTTCGTGCGCATGGCCAGGCGGCTGCGACACGAGAGGAAAGGAGATAATTTGGCTCGGACGCCGCGAGCCTTGGCAAGGGTTTCCGTCACGTGGGCGTTGAAGCAAAGGCGACGATCTAGCCGAACGCCTAAATACTTCACCGATTCTTTGTAGGCGATGGGTCTCCCTGCTAGGGAGAGGGGCTGGCATCGGGAGATGGACTTACGGGTGAAACAGATCGCCTCGGATTTCTCCGTGTTGATCGTCACCCGCCATTTCCGTAGCCAGTCCGGAAGCTGGTTCAACTGACGCTGCAGCTTTGTACTCGCAAATCGCGGGGACAGGGAGCTGCAGTGATACATAGCATCGTCAGCGAACAAGGACAACGTGACTCCGGGCAAGACAGGCAGGTCGTTCGTGTACACAAGGTACAGAACGGGGCCGAGGACAGATCCCTGAGGTACGCCGGCGGCGACGGGTCGAACTGTAGAACAGGACCCGTCGACGCTCACCCTGAAGGTTCGGTCGCTGAGATACGACCGGAGGAAAAACACTATGGTCGATGGTAGAGGGGAATTGGCAAGTTTGAAGAGAAGACCTTCGTGCCAGACTTTATCGAAGGCCTTGCTCACGTCCAACAGTACGGCGGCCGTAGCCGCTCGCCTGTTGGTGGCGTCTGACAAGTGCGTAACAACGCGGACCAATTGAAGCGTGGTCGAGTGCTCTCTGCGAAACCCGAACTGTTCGCTGCGGATGAAACCATCTAGCAGCGGCGAGATGCGAGCCAGCAGGAGACGCTCGAACACCTTCGAGATGACTGGCAAGAGAGAGATTGGACGATAGCTTTCAGGAAGCATGCGCGGCTTGCGAGGCTTCGGAATCATTACGATGTTGGCAGATTTCCACAGGCGGGGAAAGTACTGTAGCCGGAGACAGGAGTTAAACAGCTCAAGAACGAGGTCAACGCCTGAGGCCGGGAGATTTTGTAGAGCAGCGGCCCCGATCCGGTCAGGACCGGGGGCGCGACGGCGATTTAGTCGGCAGATAGATGAAACTAGTTCATCCCTGTCGAACGGGAGGGCTGGGATTTCGGGAGGGCGTGAAAAATGTCCAGATAGGAAGTCACGGACTTCTGCCGAGTGGGCAGGGTCCGAGACGCCTTGGTGAACAGTAAATTGCACCTCCATGCAGTCGGCGAAGACCTCTGCCTTGCCTTCTGATGAAGATACAACCCCGTTCGGAGTTTCAAGTGGGTTGCGAGTTCTCTTCTCGCGGGTCAGTCTACTCGCCGCTCTCCAGACGGAGGCGTGGTCGACTTCAAGAGACTCAAGGTATGAGTCCCATCGATCAGAGTTTACGTCCCGCAGTAGCTGCTGGACGTAAAGAGACTGGGCCTGAAAGCGCCTTTTGACGCCGGGATCACGGGTTCTTTGCCATCTGCGGCGGAGATTGCGCCGTAGCCAGATGGCGTGGAGTACTTCCGCAGGTAAGGCCGATTTACGATGATTCACCTCGAGAGTATATGTGTGTCGATCCATGACACCTTGGACCAACTCCTGAAGATGAGTGGCTCGGAGATCCAAATCGTCACAAGTGACGACCGGGTCCGCGGGGAGTGATGGTAACCGCCGTGAGAGCTCATCATGGTAGGAGCGCCAGTTGACTCTCCTAACAGTCTGAGCGGGAGGTCGGGGTGAGGCCGACAGCTCACGGGCAGTTATAAAAAGGGGATTGTGATCGGATGAGAGATCCGACACAGACGAGACCTGGATGTGATGGGTCACGTCCTTGGCTATGACAATGTCAAGGACGTCCGGTCGATGACCGGAAAAGGGGAAGTGAGTAGGGTCTTCTGGGCCGATAACTTGAAGTACCGGGTCGTCGGAGACGAACCGATACAGAGATTTTCCGTAGGCGTTGGCTACTCTGCTGTTCCAGGAGGGATGCTTGGCATTTAAGTCGCCGGCTACGATGGTTGGTAGGGGATGATCGAGGAGAGCGTCCCACTCCTCGGGCGGTGGAGGTAGCCGCAGGCCGGGCCGGAGATACGCCGCAACAACGCGCAACTCCGATCCGCCAGCGTCTATCGCCACCGCACAACCTTCAACAAGAGATGTATCTAAAGGGGGTAGTGGCCTGTGGGATATCCGCCTGTGGACTAAGACGGCTGTCCCCCCCGAGGGGCGACAGCCAGGCCGTTGGGGACGATCCTGACGAAAACAGATGTAAGATGGCAGGTTGAAGGTATGGTAGCGAGCCAGATGAGTCTCGCAAAGGAGGACGACATCAGCGTCGTACTCCGTTACGAAAGTCATCAGTTCAGATCGTCGAGGGACTACCCCATGGGCATTCCACGCAACGATCCTAAGACTCCTAGCCATTCAAAGGAAGAAGAGGAAAGAGGGTAGACAGGGATTGAAACACCAGGGCGAGAACCGTGGTTGTATCTGGAGCAGACCTGATGTTGTTTACCAAAGTTTCAGCCCAGGCAGTCAGGGGGTCCACCGGGGCCCGGGAAGATTCCCGAGATTCCGGAAGACGGACCTGGCTGGCCTCGGCCGGTGTTGCAGATGGCGCAGGGCTCGGGGACGGACGTGGGGTCTGCTCAATTGGGAGCTTAGGTTGATGGCTGGGGGCGGGCGGGGCCCGCTGAGGTTTTACAGGCAAGGCCTGTGGAACTTGTCGCTGACGGCGACGAGTGCGCTTTGGTTTGTGGCTCCGAGGAGCGGAAGGCGGGACTGATGTAGCGGCCACAGCCGCGTATGAAGGACCGGGCGCTCCGGCAGGCGCCGGGACAGAAGGGACTGCAGGCGGCGCCGAAACGTCGACTGCAGGCGGAACTGGGGCCCTGGGAGCAGCCGGAACTGCTGCCGGGGCCTGAGATGATGCTCCGGAGAGAGGTGGGAAGGCCTCTCTGCGGTTAGGGAGGGGACCTGCAACACGGCCTGCCTGCGCGCCAGGGCGAGCAGGAGTCCGCTGCAGCTTCATGGCTGATATAAAGTCCCTACATCCTCTATAACTAGCCGGATGGTCCCCGCCGCAGTTGCAGCAAATGGCCGTGAACCCCGTCCTGGGCTTATCACACCCACGATGAGGCTCAGTACATCGCACGCAACGCGGAGGGTGATTACAGAATAAGCTGGAGTGGCCAAACCTCTGACAGTTAAAACACTGCGAGGGGCCTGGCCGCGGGTCAAAAGTACGAACTTGCACCCGAAGGTGCAGGAAGTTTTGGAGGCCATAGACCTCCTCGAACTGGCCTACTTTGAGTAGTTTCACTAGGAAACTATTCACAGGACGGCGATCTTCCCCCTTGCCAGCATGCAGTACACTTACCGCCGTCGGCGAATAGCCTAAGGCGACAAGCTCCTGCCTGATGGTATCGGGGGCGGTCCAGGAAGGAAGTCCGGAAAGAACAACTTTAATTTCGCGCTCTGAAGGAAGCGCGAAAGTATGGAAGGAGATCTTCCGATCGGTAAGAAACTGTTGGACCGATCGGAAGTCCGGGACTGTTGTGGCCGCAATTCGAAGCGAGGAGCCTTGGCACCTGGCCTCGAGTTTGGCCGAAGGAAGCAGATTCTGGAGGGAACGAAGAATTTCCCTATAATTGCGATTGTCGGGAATGACAATCGGAGGAATTTTAGGCTTGGGCACAGATTGAGAGGGAGACTGAGTCGGATGGTTGGCGCTGTTACCGGGACTAGATACCCGATGCGTAGCAGCGGCCGGTGGCGGGCTGGCGACCAATTTTCGCTTGCGTTTGGCAGACTTGCCCTCCACAAGCGAAAATTCACCTTCCCCCGTCCCCACACTACACATCGACGCACAATCACTTTCACTTTCACTATCACTGATTGTATGGGACGGCAGCGGGGTAGAATGAGGACCAGTACCGCAGGTTTCCATTAAGGTTACCAGCGGTGCCGGCAAAGGAACGGGAGTTGCGTTCGACGCCATCTCGGGATGAGCCGAAATGAACGTCGAAGACGCAGAAAAGGGCTAGGAAAGAGTGACTTTCACCAGCACTGAATCACTACACTGACAGACAAAGAACACGAACACCAGACGCGCACTGCACACGAGTCACAAAAACACACGCGCACGACACAATACACTGATAAAATGATGCACAATGATAAAGATGAACACAGAAGAAGATATGGTGAAGAAAGCACTTTGATAGAATTACAAACAACGGTAAAATTCACAGGCAAAATTGCCGTACAAAGTGACGCAGCCTACCCTGGCAACAGCTCTAGGTAGACTCTTTCTCCCTCTTTTCGAGGAGAAAGCATCTCCTTAAATAGTGTCTGGCATGGTCTATTTTCCATGACCAATCAGAATTGAGTATGACGAGCTGGCTTCTCATTGGTCCGTGCGATACACCTGAAGCGGACAAAATGTTATAAATAGAGGCATCGTAGCAGGTACTCACTGTTGCTTGTTGCCAGTCCATTGGGAGACGTGTTCGGCGTATCATCTATCGAACACATTTCTTTTTCTTTTGCTACTGAAGATGGCCACCGGTGGTGCGGCCGAAACGTTTAGCAGCATTTTAAGCAATCGACCACGGCCTTTCAGCCCGGAAGTTTTAGAAAATAGTTGTAATGACACCGGCCGTGAAAGCCTACGCACTAAGATTAGTTATAGTAAGTTGGTCTTACTTCATTTTTAAATTTTTTGTATAATTAAGTTCAAAATTCTCTCTCTTTCTCTTTCTTCCATAAAGTTTTGTTCTAAATTATCAGGTTGTAGTAAAATGTACTTACATATTTTAGAATAAGTTATATTCAAAATTCTTTCTTCCATAAAGTATGTACCAAAATTATTAGGTTGTAGTAAGATGTACTTACATATTTTTAGAATTTTTTAAATTAAATTAAAAAATTCTTCTTCTTTTAATTCTCCAGAATGTTCTTCTCAAAATATTAGGTTGCAAAATGTACAATTATTTTAGAATTTTTAAAATATTAAATTAAAAAATTCTTCTTCTTTTAATTCTCCAGAATGTTCTTTTCAAAATATTAGGTTGTAAGATGTACTTACATTATTTCCGAATTTTTAAAAGAAAAATTCTAAATTCCTTCTTCTTATAATTCTCCAAAATGTTCTTCTCAAAATATTAGGTTGTAAGATGTACTTACATTATTTTAGGATTTTTTCAAATAAAATTCAAAATTCTAAATCTCACAACTCATTCTTCATAATATTTCTTCATAGAAGCTTGATTGTACACTCCTTTGATTTTTCCTGAAACGATTTCCTTCAACTCATATGTATTGTTATGCTTATCATTTACCACAACATATGGGCCAGTATATAGTAATAGTAGTTTTTTGGTTATGCCTTCTAAGGTGCTAGGCAGCTCTCTATTTTTTAGGAGGACTTTTTCACCCTCTTTATATGTTACAATTCGCCCTATTGCCTTCTGGTATTTGGCTTGCCGTTTTTCCTGATCTTCTGCTACCTTATTGTAAAACTTCAACTGGTTGAATTTCCTATTGTTGTTCGTTGGAAATTCAATGATTTGTTCAATGTCTCGGGGAGTCGGCTTCTCATACATGGCTGAGTACGGTGGAATTCCTATAGCTGGATGGTGGGCGTAATTTAGGATGTTTCTGTCGCTGCTAGGTACTCTTGCCACTTTTTCTGTTGGTTGTGACAGTACGTGCGCAATATCCTACCCACTTCTCTTAGTACTCTCTCAGCCGGATTGCTACTTGGGTGGTAGACTGATGTCTTATACGTTTTGATCCCAAGTGCTAATAAAGTGTTTCGCCATCTCCTCCCCTTAAATTGTGTTCCATGGTCGGTAATAATGGAAAACGGTCTACCGATCTCTGGAACATACAAATCAATAATCACCGCCAAAACCTTTGCTGTTGTTGCCCGATTAACCGGATATAGCTTTATATACTTGGTGTAGTGATCCATTATGATTACCAAGTATTTATATCTGTGCCGACCACCGCTACGGGGAAATGGCCCGCATATATCCAAAAACACTTTTTCCAGTTTTGTGTTGGAAGTTATTGGTATCATGATACCCTCTGTCTTTTCATTGTTTACTTTTGCACATTGGCAGATCTTACAGGACTTGATGTATGTTCTCACCTTGCGGTTGATATTCTTGATCTTACAATTTTCCTCTAGAGCCTGTATCACTTTTAACGCTCCCATGTGACCATACCTGACATGGTAATCGATGATGACCTCCTTTTCGATTTGGTGTGGGATTATCACCTTCCATGTCTCATCGTCCAAGGCGGTTTTTATGAATAAAATTCCCTTGTTAAGGTGGTAATATTTAGAAATGGTTTCATCATTGGCTTCCAAACGACTCACAATGTTTTTCAGTTTAGGATCAGACTGCTGATGGATTCGGATATTTATTAACAAAGCTTGTAAATCGGCTCTGGTCGTGAATATGTTATAAATTTTTACTAAGCTCTCCTTCTCTCCCTCGAAAGTCTGATCTTCCAGATTTATACGTGACAACACATCCGCTACCACGTTCTTCTTTCCTGAAATGTATTCCCATTTCAGGTCATATTCTTGTAGGGCGAGTACCCACCTAGCCAATCGGGCGTGACTTAACTTGCACCTACGAAGGAACGAGATGGATTTATGATCAGTTCGTACCGTGACTTGATATCCGAGAATGTACGTCCGGAACTTGCTGCATGCGAACACCACGCTCAACAATTCCTTTTCTGTCACACTGTAGTTCTTTTCGCACTGGTTCAGTGTGCGACTAGCGAAGCTTATTACCAGATGTTGTCCCTCCTCGTCTTCCTGGTATAATGTCGTTCCTAAGCTTAGATCGCTAGCGTCACAGTTTAGAAAGAACGGTTTCTTAAAATCTGGGTGACGAAGTATCACACTCTCCAGAAACTTCTCTTTTATTAATCGGAAAGTAATATCTTGATCTTCACCCCAAGTCCATTTGTTCTTGGCAGATAACTGTGGTTGAAACTTGGCGGTCAACTCGGAATATCGGCTCTGAAACTTCCTGTAATAGTTACAGAGTCCGAGGAAAGATTGCAATTGTTTCCTGTTTCTTGGTTGCGGGAACCTCTGAATTGCCTCCACTTTTTCTGCTGACGGGGTAATACCTCGGTCATCTAGGTTGAAGCCTAAGAATTGTACCTCGCGCGCTATGAACTTGGATTTCTCCAACTTCAGTGTTATGTTGTTCTGCGCTAGTTTGTTTAGTACAAATTCCACTCTGTAACAGTGCTCCTCCCAGGTTCCGGATGTAATTAGTAAATCGTCAACATAGACGGTGGTAAATTGGAGCGCTTCTGGTCCCAAAATCTGGTCCATGCATGCCACAAATATGGCGACAGAATTGACAAGTCCGAAGGGCAGTCTCTTGAACTGGTAATTGCGCCCTTCGAAAATGAACGCTACATACTGGCGGCTTTGTGGATGCAGCTCTACCTGCCAATAACCACAGACCGTATCCCAGGTGCTAATAAATCTAGTACCATGAAAACGTTTTAAAATCTCTTCTATTTCACCGGGAGATGTTCTGTCATTCACAATTGTCTTGTTCAACTCACGCGCATCTAAACAGAGCCGGACTTGTCCGTCTTTCTTCGGAACAGCAATAATTGGACTAGTGTAAGGTGATTGACTAATCTCAATTATGTCGTTTTCTATCATCTTGTTTATCTCTGTTCTCACGGCTTCTTTGAGCGACTGCGCTATTGGATATGACCTCCGGTTAAACTCTACGTTTTCTTTAAAACGAAGTTGGCACTGGTAGTTTTTTACCTTCCCTGGTTCATCAGAAAACACCGCCTTGTATTTCTCATATATTGCAATTAGACGATCAGCCAGGTGCGTTGGTATTTTCTTGTTATCGCTTCCGCACTGGAAATTCCGTATTTCTTGGATCTTAACTGACCATAAATCCTCTCCTCCATGATTGTATATTATGGGTTTAGAAAGAGGGCTGTTTCTAATAACATTTATTTTACGAAGTTGTTGATGTATAGGGCTGGGAAGTATAGTTGTGCTTCCTACCAGATCTGCGGTCCATGTTACTCCGTCTGGGAAAAGTGATACTTTATTTAAATTGAGATCGATTACTGCCGAATATCTACGAAGAATATCGCAACCGACTAAGATGTCAAATGGTAATCCGGTGGCGATTAAAAATTCCATGTCCAAAGCTATATCACGGCTAACGACACTTAAGGAAACTTGCTTCCTAATGGTTTTATTCTGGCGGCCAGTTGCACCTACCAACACAATGTTGTTGACTGGTAACATTGGCAAAGTTTTACCACATGTACTCTGTATTCTCTCCAACTCATTGGAGTTTATTATTGAAATATTAGCTCCTGTGTCTATCATTATTTTAGCGGGAACTCCTTCCACCTCCGCTGTTATATAAATTATCTCATTATTACTGTTGCTGAGACTCTTCTCGTTCTCTTCCAAAAGTTCAGTTCGTATGTCTTTCAGATAATGGTTACTTATGATAGTGATAATCTTATCATTGTTTGCTTGTTGCAAATCATCCTTTTCTAACCCAGGAAGTATAAGCAGTAACGGGTCATCGTTGTTGATTACTGCCTCCTCTCGTTTAAAGTATTTTGGTCACTGTTTATGTTATTATTGACCGAGGCATCGTTCGGGAAACTCTGGTTTGTCTCCTGACGTTCTGTACCCTGGTTGATGTTTAACGCCCTGTTCGGTTGTCTGCCAAGATCTTCCAGGCTGGTACTTCGTCTTCCCTCTTCGTGTCTTGGGCCGTCTCGTTCAGCACTCCTCCATCTTCGGTCGGCGCCGTGGAAGCTGCTCCTCCTCGGTTGATAATATCTCCTGGGTCCGCGATCTTCTGCTCTTATAAAATTTACCCTAGGGCGCGACACTCGGTTATTACTACTGCTATTATTGTTATTACTAAAATTGTTATTATAGTAATTTCGGTTAGGTGGGTAAGGTCTGTCACCATTATTGTTGGGATATGGATTTCTCTGACTGTATGGGACATTATTATTTTGTTGATAAAAATTGTTTCTATTGTTTGGGTAGTGGTTGTTATTCCTAACGCCGTTAAAATTACCGTTTAACTGGTTATTACGCGGCGGGTTGTTAGGGCCGTCGTAATTACTGGGCTGGTTCCGGTTACTTGTATGGTTATTGCCGTTATTGGGGTAGGTAGTCGGCCTTACTTCTGGTCTCTCATTTCTCTTCCTGCTCTGCCGATAATACTCTTCGTTCTCGTATCCCTCTAGTAACTCGGTCATTCCCTGGATCGTCTTGATCTGACTACCTCTCCGGGCCCTGATAATGTCCTCATCATAGTGATACGATATCTTGTTCACTAAACATTCTTCTGGGATTGCTGGCTCAAGGTGTTTTGCCATACACACCTTCCCCAAGAAATATGCCGTCATACTGCTACCTAATTGTGACCTGTATCTTCCATTACAAATATTGTCACGGATCAAGTTCTGGGTGGTCTCAGACCAGTATTTTGTCTTAAACATTTTCCGGAACTGTTGGTAGTCGGAAATTTCACTCCGGTTGGCCATCCACCAATTATCTGTTATGTCTCGGAAAGACTCGTCGAATATCTCCCTGCTATGGCTCCATTGGGTAATTTTATGCTTGGTCAAATATTCTTCTACCCTAGCTAGGAACTCCATCGGCTTGCGTTTGTATTGCCGGAAGTTGAGCCACTCTCGGCTTTCGTTGACAGGCAATCCGGTGAAATGAGTCGGTCTGTTCCTTATTGCTTCCATCTCCTCTCGGCTTTGTCGCACCTGACCGGTGATACTGGCCACGGTCTCTTGTATATCGTTACATCGTTCTGTGACTTGGTCGCGTACTTTTCCCGAATTCTTCTTGATTTTCCTTTCTCTGTTCTTCTACCTTCCTACGACTATGTTCTTCAATATTTGTGAACTTGATGTTCACCACTTCTTTAAACTCATGCACCTCCTTTTCGGTCTGGTTGCACTTTCCATCAATCTCTCGAATCTGTCGATTGACCATTATATTTTCTTCTTCCATCTTCTTATTCATCGCTTTTTTGTTAACGTTGATTTCTTTATTCAGTTCTTCTCGCAACAATTCCATCCTTTCGTCCAGTTTGTCCAAATTCTCCTGATTGACTTCTCTTAATTCTTCTCTCAGAATTTGATTGTCCTCTCTCAATTCTTCCAATTTCTCCCCCATCTTCTCTTCCAACTTCTTGTTATCTTCTTTCAACTCTTCCTTCAATTGTCGGTTGTTCTTCTCTATCTTCTTCCTGGTTTCATCGATTTTCTGATTAGTATTCTCAATTTTATTAATCAATTCTTCTTTAGTCGCCTTGAATTCTTCTTTGAACGATTGGTTGTCTTCCTTCAATTCTTCTAACTTCTTCCCCATCTCTTCTTCCATCTTCTTGTTGTCTTCCTTCAAATCTTCTATGTTCTGGTTCATCCCCGTCAACTCTTCTTTTGTGGATTGATTATCCTTCTTCAATTCTTCCATCTTCTTTTCCATCTTCTTGCTGTTTTCTTCCATCTTCTCTTCCATCTTCTTGTTCATCCCACTCAATTCTTCATTTGTTTTTTCTATTTTATTTCCCAAATCTTCTTTTAAAGACTGGTTGTCTCCCTTCAACTCTTCAAATTTCTTATTTGTTTCTTCCTTGCCGGATTTGATATCTTCTTTCAAAGACTGACTATCTTCTTTCCTTTCCTTATTACTTTCGTCTATCTTCTTGACCATGTTTTTATTTATTTATTTACTCATTTCCATCATCATTCTTCTGAGCATTTCATGTAATCTCTCATCCTCCGTCCGTTTTGGTTTTTCCAATCGTTCCTCCTGGACATTGACTTCCTCTGTCTGAGTAGGCATCTCAGGTTGTTCCCCTGGTTGTTCATATTGTTTGGACAACACTGGTGGCAACGAACTTTCCGCGTCTATTGGTGTTGCTTCCTTGTTGTCCATGTCAACTTCTATTTCTTTCTCGGCCTCCGCCCCCCTTTTCTTAGATGTTGCACGTCGTTGCATTTTCCCTTGAAATTCTCTGGCTTTGTAGCTGTTGCCTAGCTCCAACTAGTGATTGGGCAGAATGTATTGGCCTTCCAATCGCTAATTAAAGCCCCTAAAGTTGTGCGCCAATTTGTAATAAAATAAATAAGTTGTAATGTAATATGTTTAATTGGTGTGGCTCTCGTCGTCTTACTGGCCTGAAACACTTCCTTAAGTTTCCCAGCTGGTCTAGTCCCAATGGTAGCAAGACTGGTCGAGTAGCGTAATGTTGATGAAGAAATGTATGTTCAGCTTCACCGAAAGTTTCAAAACAAAAGTTATTGTTTTGAAGAAAATTAAAAAAAAAAAAAATTATGTTTATAAAAAAAAATAATAAAAAAAAAAATTTAATTTTATTAATTAATTAATTATAATCAATTAATTAATATAGGGATGTGAAGTTTTAAAAAGTGTAATGCTCTTCTGAAAATTTTTATTAAACTTTTGGTATATTTTAAATAAACTATCACCACTCATAAGATTGTCTTCAAACCAATCGATACTTGTTTACCTTTTTATTTTTTTAGGTTATCTTCACTTATAGGTGGTAAGTCCTGATAGATTATTAATTATAATTATATTAATGATAACTAGTAATATTTATGAAATGAAGAACTATTTAGTGTTGAAGAATATTAATGTTTTATTAATTAATAGCAATTTGACTCTTATCGATTATTATCGACTCTCAGGTTATCGAAAAAAATTACAAAGTATATTATATAAAAATTATACAGGGTTCTTTAAACAGCCAATTATTATCAAATTCAGAGAAATCGGGCTAATATTTAAAAAGTATAACGTTACAACAAATTAATAATTATTACTAAACACAGACATTGAATAATAATTTGAAAATAAAATAATTGTTTTCACCAAACAGCTGGGTTGAACTAGGAGAAGGCACTGGGATCGTCAAAAGCAAATGGCGGCCATCAAGTTGATCAAAATGTTGCTCGTTCCTGCTGCGTTCCAAATAATGTATTTTCTGGCAGTATTCCTGTTCTTGTGTCTGCAAATCTCTTGTTAAATGTTGTGTAGTGACTGGTGTACTGTTTCTGAGTTGTATTTAGTGTATCCGTGTAATTATTAGTTCAAACACTTTTCCCGATTCCGTCACTAATTTGGGTTAATGTATTATACAGTTTTCTAGTGTTTTGTGGTGTTTTTCGGAGTAGATATGTATTGTTCTGTGTTATGGAGTGTTTCTTGATTGTTTCTGTTATAATATGAGAGTTTTAGAAGTATTTTACAAGTCACTCGCGATTTCACAATAACGTACTATACACTCGCTTTATATGACTATTATAAGTTAGGTTAGGCACGTTACGAAACGTTTGTCATGTTAACCGTTCAAATACCAATAATTAACTAACTGTTTCCTCCAGTTTCAATTAAACTCTTAGCCAATATAATATTATTCTTAACATTGTTCAAATATATTTTCATATCCTGTGCACACTTTAATATTTCACTATATAAATACCTAAACTTGGTTACTTATCAATTTTATTCACTAGATGTTATTTAAATTAATCTTTCAGTTCATTCAGCTTATTTTCAGATTAAATAATGCCGTTTTATAGTGTTTTCTGTCCAAAAAATAGTAATTTTACTTTCAGTTTGGTATACTCTGAAAAGTCAAAACATCAAAATTTACTTCCTGTCATTATATAAATTCAGCCATTTTATCAGTTATATTTAATATTAATAATCCTATATTGTATTAAAAGGTTCATATTCCCTTATTTTCTGGTAATTAATTGAATTAGTTGTATTCTGAAACATTATTCTGGAATATATGACTCCCATGTCCAAATTTCTGAGTTTAGTCATTTTCATTTTTATTTATAATTCTGAATATATTTATTAAAAGCTCTCTAAATGGTATGTGCAATTATATGGCATGATCTCAAGTTTATTTTGTCTAAACCCCTTTTGTTTATTCGCATTTAAATGATTAATTTCTCTGTTTTGATGAAGTTTGGTTTCCATTCTTTTGGCCTATGATTTTTTAACAATTTTTCTTACAAAATATTTTACAAACAATATATGATGTGTGATACCCTCTCTAACTTTTACATATAGTATTATAAATTAAACATGTTTTCAAATTACACAAAAACAATTAGTATTGGTTACAATACAAATAATAGTTAAAACAAATAAAGAATATTTTTTTAAATAAATGGTTGTCTTCAAGTCAGACATTTTACAACAAAATCCTTATTTCTAACATGGAAATATGGTTTACAAAAAAGGTTTTTTACTAACTAACATCTTAATTACTCTCGACTATTTACAAGTAGCAACTATTTTTATAGTTCTGATGTTAGTTGTATCAGACCCAAACAAATGGCCTTATATCTAAAACATTTTTAAACATTCTTGTACTATATACATAAAAACCTTATATTTATATTCTTATTTCTAACTATTATTATAAGTAGGATTCTACAGTTTTTATACCGTCTTTTATACATTGTCTTTGGGGAATTGTACCCTGTCATTAATAAATAAATAGTATGAATTGTTCAAAAAATATTATGAAACCTGTTTTTCTTTTTTCATGTAAAACAAAATGTTATTTTAAACAGATTCATGTCTTATGAACAACATATTGTCACAGTACACATTTCAAGTCATTGAAAAATGCATATTTCATTGCACTCAATGTTTGTGATTGCCAAGAATGAAACACAAGGTTCATTTTTTATAATACCCAAAACTATCACTGGTTCACTTTGCACTTATATATTATGTTATTGCTAAATGGTCGTATAGTCTTATTAACATAATAAATTGGTTAGCGTTTTTCAATGGAGATTTGTTCCATGGGTACCATATTATTGTTTCATCTTAGTTCACAGGCAACCTTTACTTTATACACTTCTCTCTCTTAAATTTATATACATGTGGTTTTTATTTCGTTATACTTTTATTTTTAAATATTTATTTTGGGGATATAGGGATTTGGGTGTCTTTTATAAGAGCATGACATCTTCTTCAGGATGCTGCCTTCTTCTTCTTTCATCAGTCTTCTTTTCTCCTGCCTTCTGGGACTGGTATCTTCTCCATCTTCTTCTTGATGCCATCAGGTTTCTTGGGTTCTTCTCCATCTTCTTCTTTATTTCAGAAATACACAACCTGTATTGGTTGATCTTGTCTTATTTTAGGGTTTCTATTCTATTTATTCTCCCTCGTTGTGGGTTTGGTCATATTGTGTACTGCTTGGTTATTTACTTTCTTACCTTCCTGGGTTATACCTTGAAAACCTTTGGTTATGAGACTGGTCTTGGATGACTCATCACTAGTAACTCCTTTTATTTGAACTTGTATTTTCTTTATAATAATGATTCCTTTCCACAGTTGCTATGAATTAATCTTTTTATATTAAACTTAATGCTTTCTTCCAAATTTAAATATTATAACTTTATTATTCTAATGATCAATTGCCATTCAATATTATGCATACATCTGCCACGCTACAATATTTATATATATGGTAATACACTGTTTTTCTATTTTGATCATTAGAACTGCTCTTAGAATTTTGTCATGCAATTGACAAGCAACATGTAGCCAGTTGAAAATTTAGTAGGAATACAAGCGTTGAAAATAAAACACAAAATTAAAACAAAAGAAACGTACCGGTATCTATTTAAAACAGACAATTTTTGTTGTTTTGTATACTGATAACCAGTTAGTTATGATAAGAAATAGAACAGCAAACAGTTAGCTAAAAATAAAGCGTGTATCAGGTGGCTGTTGTTTGCTTAAAACTTGTGAATTGTTTTTAAAACGTCAAAAGAACAAAAAAATCTCGTCTTATTAAATAAAATTATCCTGTTACAATTTTTTTTTTAATTCACTTAGGCTTACTTTACGTTCATTTATAATACGAGTAATTTACGATATTTTCTTAACACGATAATATTATTTTTTTATATAAACAGCGTACTGTACGCGAAATACGATAAAATAATTTTACTTTTAGGTCACACAAAATTTTTCACCGTTGTTGGTAACGTATTGTGACAAAGGAGCCGTAACAGCGTGAGTATCGAAGCCGTGACCGCAATCCACTAACACTAAGACGAAGTGCACCGCTGCCTTGTATTTGCGTCAGTCTTGTGATGGTAGCTTTCGTTTCGTTTACAAATGCTCAGGAAACTTGTGCCGGGATTGGAGAATCTCTAAGTAAAACTTGTCTTTTTTTATTAATATCAAGAAAGTCTTTCTATATTAGAGTACCAAATTGTAAGAAGACAAAAAAAAAAAAGAAAAAACAATAGAAATTTTCACAGATTAAAAAAATTCTTCGAATAGAAATTTACTTGAATGACAATATGGAAACGTTCATTAACATGCATACATACATACATCGTCGGTGCTACACCTGTGTGGGCCCTGGCCTCCAAAAGAAATCGTCCCCACTGATCTTTAGTCCCGGCCAATGTCCACCAGTTTGCTGCACCCAGCCTCACCGCCTCCTTACCAACCTGGTCCAGCCATCTTGTGTACGCGGTCTTCCTCTTCTTCTCCTTTCCATCGGCAAATAATTCATGATTTTTTTTTTGATTCTATCCTCCGCCATTCTCTGCACATGTCCGGCCCAACGCAATCTGTTAATTTGTATGAATTGCACTAACGGAAGATCTTTAAACCTATCGTACAACTGTCGATTATGCAGTCGCCTCCAAATCTCGTTTTCCTTCACAGAGCCATAGATTCTCCTCAGTACCTTCTTCTCAAATACGGCTAGTTTCTGGTCATCTAGTTTTTTTAGCACCCAGCAGCGGTTACTTTAACGTTCATTAAAGTTACAAGAATTTACAATTTTTTATTTTCGGACTACATACAAAGGAAGGTGACAAACATTTCCAATGAGTTCATACAAGTTAGATAATAAAACTACTATAGAATTTGTAGGCATTCTAATAAACGAATACTAATGTACTGCATACAGATACCTTCATAGCAGGCTGTGTGGAGGTCACCTTCTAGCTTTATCTACGTAATAGCTGCTTAAAAAATAAAACAATTTAACGATAACATTATATGTTAACCAAATTAAAATTTCTTAACATAGTAAATTAAAGTAGCCCTACACTAACAGTTATTTTTAATTTCCACATAATATTAACAATAATATAAACACATTTACAAATTTATAACATATTTACGAACAATTTACGTACAAGTGTGTACATCTTCACAATATTAAATATAAAAAATAAAATAATACACTGTTACGACGGCCTCACTGATCGTCGTATCGTACAGTGGAAAACAAAATACAGACACCAATTTAGTCACTAATCACCAGTTTTAATTAATCACAAATAACAGTTTGTAATCAACAAAATTATACTGCCACAATAATTCAAGTAAAATTTGTCCAGACGCAACAACAATGTCAACTAATAGAGTCCCGCACAACAATCACGTTTCACTAATTTACCACTTAAGACCCAGTGAGTAAATCGCCCTAGATAAACTAAAAACTAAGCGGTAGCTGTTGTCTATTATATGAGTCCGAGGGTTCCATAATATGCCTCCTTAACAAGCACTCGAAAGCTTTAGAGGATACTTCTGTGCGACCTTGGCAGAAACAGGCATCTGCTGGGCTAGCCGAGAAACGTGTAGAACGACACACTCCAATGTTCGAGAATGTTTTGTATTGCGCAACAATATTTACAAAATACAAATAATATAAACCTTAAAAAATAAGTTATTTTGAATAGATTTTCGTATTGTTATCAAATTTATTTTATTAATTTATGAACATCACTTAACAAACAAAAAACAGATATTATAAACACTTAAAAAGTCTATCTAAAACAACAAATTGATGGACATTTCAATATTATTTCCCACAGCAACCGATTTCTCAGTACTTTAAAAACGTAAATGAATTTTTTAAATCAGTAATGAAGTTTTGAAGTTTTTTATGAAAGTTGGGTGCAGCTAATGCATAACACCATTTAAAAGCTGCATTTTTTGGCTGTGAACTGCTACACGATTGTAAGACTACAATCCTTGCGGATAAACTTTAGCACTATCCATTAAGGGGAGCACTTTTCCCTATATGCGACCAACTTAACGTTTGTGTCTTTTTCTCAGGAACTATAAAGGATATCAGCTTGGGGTTTCTTATTATTTGGCTTGAAAGTTTTTACAAAAGTGGAGCTAAAAGTTTTAGTTTATGACTATTTGTAATGTACTAAATTTTTTTTTAATCCTCAAATCCTCTCTAAAAAAAATATTTTTTTTAAGTTTGTATCTTTTTACTTCAAAAATTCTTAAGTTATTTTAATTATTTTAGTTCCGTATATACAAGATGATTAGTTTTACAACCAGTAAAAATTTCATGGTAACATCTTTATAGTTTCTGACAAATAGGTACATAAGATTTAAAAAAGCTTATTTTCGGAAAACAAAGAAAAACTAAAAAAATAGATATAAATGTGATTTGTCTTATCTTCTAGTACAATCATAGACCACATAATGGTTCTTGGTTTTTCTTCTCCTTCAAAATAATCTTCTGATCTTCTTTTTAACATATGTTTGTGTCTCATTATCTTCTTTTCTAGCTCTTTTTTGGCAGTCTTACCTTTTGCTATTCGCCTCCAATCCAGGACGTTTATCATGTTTGTAAAGTGTTTTCCAGGTCTCAGGCCAATTACCTTCGATAGCATCCACTTACCAACGTGGCCATCATTAAATGTTATTACAGCCTCATAAACACCAAATATTAAAGTATTCATTCCATCAAAAACTTTTTTGGTACGTAGGTCAAAATAATATTATTCAAGGCTTCATTTAAATTCTGAGTCCTGCCCTGAAGACATTTCTCAAATTATTCCGTCTTGGCAAGGTCTTGAAAGAGAGGTTTTATAAAGCTCATGATATTTACAGACAAATGAAAGTGTTCTGTACGATCATAGGTTTTCTTTAAGCTTTGCCAAGTTGAATTTGCTCCAAGTTGTTTCATCTCTTGGACACAACGCATGATTTTGTGGTGGTTTGTTGGATGCCACAACATGAAAGTATTGAGCCCATATGACTTACAATTTATCTTATGTAAAAAAACATTTTGAAAACTTTATAAACAAAAATATATTTAAAATTGACTTGCATAACGTCTACACGTATAGTATATTATTATATGTAATTAGTGAAGTTAATTTTGTTTGCATTTATTTTGAATGACGTCATTGCAACAGCATGGTTCATTAGAGACCAAAAAAAAAAAATTAAAATGATAAATTTATATATCGTTCAATAATGCTTATAATAGTTGAAATAATGTTTAGTATTAAACAATAATAAACAATGGAACAATATACACAGGAATCATTTGGACGTGAATACAAAACCAGATACTAAACACTAACTATTAAATACTGTTAGAATAAACTTTTAAACAATCCTATACAACAAAAGTAATATAAACTCTTCTTCTCATAGGTCCTATCCGTTTCGCATGTTGGATATCATACAGACTACTTTAACTTTCTCCGTTGCTGCACGAAAGGACTCAGTTGTATTCATGCAAAACTAGGTGCTTAAATTTCTCAGCCATGAGATTCTCGGTCGCCCAACTCCTCTCTTTTCAAGTACTTTTTCCCGTAGTATGGACTGCAATAAATAAAATCTCTGTTCATTTCTCAGATGTCGCAGATACTGAAACTTTCTTATCTTCACTGTATTAATAACTTCCCTTTCTTTCTTCATCTTTCTAATAACTTCAACAGTAGTTATATGCGCTGTCCATGAAATGATCAGTATTCTACGGTAAAGCCACATTTCGAAAGATTCCAATTAATGTATACCAATAAAAATTAAATAAGAAATAAATATATTACAAAACGCCGTGATACAGTGCTTACATCTTGCGGGAGGCTCATTCATGAATATATATTTGTGTGTTAGCAGCGTGCGACTAATAAAGATACTTCTTATGGCTACTCAATTTTTCTTAGATCATATAGTAAATCTGAGTTGTTTGTAGATTTAGCTCACTATGAACAGCTTAGTGAGATCTGACTCAGCTTAGTAATTCTTAATTCCAGTGCTCCAGAATTTTCAGATGAAAAACTTTCTGTTTGCAGACAATCAGGCTATTCTGTTGGGCTCTGACAACAGATTGCAGATGGGTATGCATTTGTCAAATCGAATCTGCTGAGACTCTGGATTGCAAATATCAACACTTAAAACCAAGGTGATGGCTTTTCGTGGAACTGATCCCGTACGGTCAAAAATTGTTATAGACGGTACTGTCCTGGAACAAGTTAGCAATTTTGAATACCTGGGCTACAGTGTGTCTTATAATGCCACCAAAGACGTTGTGAATAAGTTGCATAACTTCAACCTTATGTGCGGGACCATCAGGCGATCCCTTAAATCAGCAAGTAAATAAACACGCCTAAAAGTCTATAAGGTGATGGCTCTTCCCACACTTCTTTATGGGTCTGAGAATTGGACTTTGACGAAAGGCCAGGCCAGTCGCATCCAAGCGGCTGAAATGAGATTTCTCAGGCACGTGGCAGGACTCTCCATGGTCATAGAAGAAACAGATATACGGCAGGAACTGAATATTATGAGTATACTCGACAGGATCGCCCAGCATCGGCTGAATTGGTGGGAACATCTTTGCCGAATGGATGACTACCGCATCCCCAAATAGCTATGGAACTATAAGCCGAGGGGACGGGTAGGTGTGGGACGTCTGAGGAAGCGATGGAGTGATAGCTCTAATCTTTGCCTATTTGAGACCGGAACAAACCATTCTTGGTTAATCCTTGAAGAAGATGATGATGAAAACATTTCTGTAACATCATTGTGTAAAACTTAAGAAAAACAATTTTTATTGGTTGTAGTATTTTTAGCAGCGCTGTCAGCCAGTCCGTAGTTAGTTTAATAAACAAAGATGCCGACGTTCTTAAAAAACACAATAGAATTTGATAATCCGTCAGAACGGATCTGATGCTCTTGGCGGATTAAGAGTAGACAGATCACATAATACCCTTCTTCTCACAATGTACTAAGTATTGAAGAAAACGTTGGATAAGGAAAACTATTAACATGTACTTTGTTTACGGGCTACAGCGAACTAAATTTGTTTTTCTTCGAAATCAAAGACTAATTGCTTTTTAATTGAGCGAGTCCTCAGTTTTAACTTCAACGTTTGGTATTTGTCCCTTTATATGTTTATTGTAAAATGCATCAAACAATGTTTGCAAAACAGGGAATGGGTGTCTATACTTTTACCTTAAACAAACCTGGCGTTTTTGGGATTCATTCCTTCCCCCAAAATAGAGGGGAGGCAGGAAGAAAAAATGTGAGCTGTTAAAATTTAAAAAATATGGCAAAACCCCATGTGTGGTACCAAGTTAAATATAATTTTAACCACAGTCTTAATACAATATTAATTTTTGTTATTTTAAAATAATTATAAGTCAGTGCCCAAAATGTGTGTGAAAATTTTTTTTAATCGCGAAAATTTCTGCGGCGTGTTAAATTAAAGCAAATTTTAACTAACATCTAAACGTAGTCTGAAGTTCTAAAATTTTCAAAATTTTTGTACCCTAGGGCCCATCATAAAAGATCAAGAATTTTAATAAAAATTGTTAAAACCCAGCAGGAAGCGGGCTAAAATAAATTGTAACGCACATCCAAATGCTTCAAATTTGTGCCACGTTATACCGCTGAGCCCCAAAAACGTGTAACACAAAATACACAAGAAATAATTAGAATACTACTACTACCAATATCTCCTTACTTACTACAAAGTACTAAAAACAGCCATAATATCTACATAAATATCAAAGGGAGGGGTGAGTGCATTAAATAAATCTTATTAACATCAGCAATCAGTGAGCAGAGAGGGCCACAGCCCGTTTATTTGAATCTAAAATGAGCCTCGAAATGTTTGCAATCATAAATCAGTCAGTGAAAAATTAATAAGTGAATTAATCATAATTGATTAAATTATATACCAAAAGGTTATATACTGATTAAATAGTTTACTGAAATTTAACAGTTACTTAAGCTAAAGCAAGGTTAATCGACTAACGAGAATTAAATACAGTTACTCGTAGTATCACAAATCAATGCCGGTTTACAAGAGGCAACATACAACATGCAAAGTATGAATCGTTCATGAAAGTTTCTCTGTATTATCTTACACCTCAAAGTACTTGAATTCAAAGGTATAAGTTCACATCACCTAAGGTGAGAACTTTGATTTACTCTTGCTTTTTTTTTATTCGCACCGTAAGTCTTGGAGAGTGTCACTAATTATTACAGTTACTTGACAGTTTGAGATGCTCCGTTCGCGGCCTGCCGCAGCTCGTCGCGACGTCCGCGTGTTTTTTCAGTTCATGCTGCGGACTGATGTTGTGTATATTCCAGAAGATCTTAAAAGGTAAAATGTAGCAGACGGGCTGATGTTCGTATTCCTTACACCCGTACGTCGAACCAAGCTATAAACTGAAAGTTACACACCTTTTAGTACACCTTAGGTAGTCACACAGCTTACCTGGCACGCACACATTCATCCATACAATGAATTACAAGTTCACAAAATTATACAAAATTACAGTCACAATTTATAGAAAATTACAACTTCAAATCATACATAATAAGTACTGACATCGAATCTTACATCTCTGTGTTTTTTCCTTTTAATCAACTGACTGAATATTTAGTTTTTTCTTTTGCTCGAGGCTAATTAATACAACAAGGTACATTATGGTTGGTTAACAGTTTTTTACAGAATATACAAATTTTATTTTTACAAAAGGTAATTAACGAAAATAATTCGTTACCAGTATTGATTTATGATGACTGAATAATTATAAATACCTTGGTCATCGAGGCATCTAGTTTAAAGGATCCGAACGTGTGGCTCTGCTCACTGAGGCCTGGTCTATAACTGGCATGATTCAACCGAAGCAAAGGGCTGCGTTAGTGAAAAACGTGGCGTGACGTCAGAGGAACTCTGACCAATCAACAGATAATTGACTTTGGTCGCGCGATTTTTTAAACTTCACACATTAAATTTCATTGTATAGGCGGACGTTGCAGCAATTCGGCGATAATGCCGAATAATTGCAACAAATTTCTAAAGTTTATTGTATGATTGTGTATTTTTTAAATTGTTGTTATATTACCAAAGAATTGGTAATATTCCATTGTAGGGCAATCGGGATATTTATGAAATTTTTCTATAATTGGAAAATAAACTAACATAGAAATGTATGTAATAACAAAAGTAATTTGTTCAAAACATTGAGCAAGTTCTATAGCTCAGGGAGCATACTGCTAGAGTAGGGTGAAAAGTCCCGGGCCTGAATAAGAAAATAAAACTTTTTTCAATTAATTTATTTCTCAACATAATCTCCATTTAGCTCTACTCTCTTTTCCCTATGATGTTCTGAAGCGGTTATGCCAGACCGGTTTGTCGATGTCCACAAACTAGCCATTTACAGCATCACTGACTTGATTGTCGTTAGTAAATCTTTCCAACCGAGTCATTTTTACTTCCATGTTCCATAAGGAAATGGAACTATTGTGATCGAAAAATAATCGTTTCCAAGATAACGGCTGATTCTGATTGTACTACCCTCAAAACACGAATAAAAGTGATTTTCCAAAAAGTTTCTGTGTGTAGAATTTGTTTATGGCGAGCGATAACTGCCGCAAATTCAAACAGAAACAAATAAGTTTTGGTATACATGCCCAAATTATAGAGGACTCAAGGCATACTGATTTTGGTGAAAATCGGTTTAGGGGAAGGGGTAATTTATCTGCAACGTTTTGCGTTTTAACATGAGTAAAGTACTTAAATTTTGATAAATAATGTATCCTGAAAAGAAGGTCATAATAATCCACTGTAGAAAGGTAGATGAGATATTTATAAATGAAAAGAGTAGTTGAAGGGGGAGGGGGTAATGTTCTATAAAATAAATTTGGTTAAAAATGAGAGATTAATTTTTTGTGTATTACGTTATCGGCAACAAAGAAGAAAGTAGTGTCTATGGAAATATTTCATTTCAATTTTTCAAATACAAAACTCGATTTACAAGATGGGGGATATTTATTTTAGAAATTATCGGGCTGAATTCAAGTAAATAATTTTAAATATAAATCTTAAAACATGGAAGTCATGTATGGTTCTCCATACCGATTTTTAGATTTTAGGAAGGAGAAGAAGTTGGTCGGGGTAGACTCGGGCGAATATGTTGGGAGAGAAAGCAATTCAAACTTTAGTTCTTTAATTTTAACCACCGCAACAACAATGACGCCACGAATTTCCAAACCGGCCATTGGTTAAACAGTCTTTGGTGCGTTTACTGTGATGTACTGTCAGACTAATACTAAACAACTCATTGACTTGAAGTATCTAAATTCAGCGTACAAAGAATTAAATCATACATCAAGATCAAAATAATGAGCATAGCTTTATTTGTGTCAGGTCCGAAACTTTTCACCAAACCATAACTTACTTAATTGACGTTAGTTCTTAAATTCCTAGATGGAACATACGGCCTCGAAGAAATTTCTCCAACATGTTCTGTCCATTGCTAGGGGCTTCACCTACCTCCATGTCTTCTTGACGCCGGCCAGCTCTCTTCCCATAGTCGTCTTCCGGTTTTCCTCGGTCTTCCACGTCTTCTACCTTGCGGATTCCAATTCAATGCCGATCCAGAGATATTTTCTGGTGGTCTTCTCAGGGTGTGACCGATCTAACTCCATTTTCTTCTCTTTATCTGTAGTTGGATGGTACTCTGACTTGTGGCCTCCCATAGATCTTTGTTTGAGATGGTCTTGGGCCACCAAATTCTCATTATGGCACCTTGCAACCTTGTGGTAATGTCCTTAGTTACTTTAAAAGTCTCACTCTACTCTAAAGTGTGTTTAAATTTTAGAGTATAAAACTGATAAAATCGAGACATTGTGCCGAAGCAATGAAAATCGACATCCAAATCCCGCGGCCAGTCATTTGTCGCGCCCTCTCCACTCCCTAAATTGCTTCGGCAGCTAGAGTGAGATGACGATGCTGTGCTCGCGCGAGGTATATACCAACGACGACAAAATCAAGTTTGGCCGCTTGGCAGCGGTGACGCGATACAGCAGGCGTCCGGTCTAGCTGCTTAACAATTCTAAGCTTGTTTGGTTGAATCCTCCTGGGTTGAATAAGACGGTTACTGAGCCTCACTCTCTTCTTCGCCTTTGGACAGATCTCTTCGTGGGCTGGCGGCTGGGTCTTTTTTCTCATTTGGCTTCGCGGTGTTCAGCTACAAGTAAATAATCTCGTAGAGTGTCTCAGGTGAGAACTATTACTTTGTGCAAATTATATAATAATGGGGTTATGTTTTAAATGTGAGAGAATTAGAAAAGAATAGGAGTAAGGGTTTTAATATGTGTGTTTTAATGCGTGCGCGCGCGCGCGCGCGCGAGTGTGTGTGTGTGTGTGTGTGTGTGTGTGTGTTCCACTGTTTCTTCCCGTATCTGGGAACCACGTGCTGACCTTGCACTTAACTAATTATAGAATTGTAATTGTAAAATCAAAAAAGAGCATTAAATCTGTATTCAAAGAATTATCGAAAGATTTAAAAAAGAATTAGAAGCAAAGGGAATGTAATTAAACAAGATTTTGGGATTTTGTTGATCCTAAGGGAAATGCAAGCGTGAATTATCTGGATCTGCTATGATCAATGACTGAGTTCTGGTGCGAGTGGAAGTGTGATATTCGGGGTAATTATGTTAGGTGACTGCCCAATTACAAATAATAAACTGTTCTAGGGTTCCCGACTCGTCGGAAGAACGCGGGGTTGGATGATGTCATGACACCGGACATCATCGGCGGTGACATCAGCCAAGGTTCTCCCTGCCCACGCCGTCAGACACATGGACTCGCTACAAAATTTACAAAAACCGTCCTCTAGAAACTGCAACTTCTGACAGTTCTTCATTGACAGCGCCACGTTTCATTAGCTTCACTACTGGTCACCAGTGAATACCTCATACTTCGACACATCAGGTGAAAAACTTCCATTTATTCCATTCATCAATTACAACTACATTCCCTCAGTTACAAGTGAAAGGACAGACTGATAGACTGAATTGTTTAACTATTCATATATGATAAATCCTGTTTCTGTACAAGGTCTATGCATTCCCTTAGCTCCTAATTATATTGTTATACACATAAATTGTTCTTTCAATCAAGTAGAAAAATGTCAAGTTAGTTCAAGAAGTGATTAATATTGATGACTAGGAATGTAAAAGCAATTTAAATTTGTACCTGACTGAATGTATTGATTAACTACCCATTTTAAGCATTACGAGACATAATACCTTCATAAATTTATATCTAAAAATGGAATAGCTATTTTTAAATTATACTCAGATTCATTAAAATAACGATGTCACATAATCAGAAAAATTTAAAGGTAATTTAAATTGCAGTTATTATCAGCTGTCTGAAGCATATGTATGTTGCCAATTTGTGATCACAATAAGCCTGTGAGAATGTGCTTTAAGTGGAGTTTTAGAATTACAATAATTGTTGGCAGTCTCTTGTAACCTTTTCTTTTTAAGCAAAAGATATGGTGTCCTGTATGAACAGGTGTTTAATCTTGATAACTTTTATCCTACTTATTTTTATGCTATGAATTATGATTCAATATTGAAAGGCACCAGTAAAGTATTACAGTTCTAACTCTTATGTAAAATTATCGAATCAGTTATTGTGTACACTTTTAAATTGTTTTGATGATTAAAACAAAATGTATGAGTAGTTGTTCTGGATTAACACTGCTAACAGAACACACTATCAATTGTTTGAGCATATGTAAAACCTGTAAGATTAGAAGACACAAAATAAACGATGACTTGTTACTGTTCAAACAGAGTTTAATTCCGAATCCTGTCAGTCTGGGTCCAGCACACTTTTGCTTCCTTCTAGGCTATTCGCCTAGTTTTAAATTGTATGTAACGACTACACAGAGACGTTACAACACAAAGAAACATACAAACGTTTTCGTTTATACTCAGATAACTTATGAAACACAAAACAATATAAAATGTAGAATTATATAAAACAACATAGGTTTATTATGTCAGTAATGTACAAAGATAATTTTATATCAACGCTCTGGCCAGTCATGCATCGGGCTGGTGTTGCGCTGCTTATATTACAGCAGTATCTAACTTTAATTATAATTGAGTTCTCGCGGTTAATGTTGGGAAGCAGTCCCATTACTTTCAAGTTACAAATGGTTTAAGACAAAGCTTTTCCATAGCATCTACTTTATTCAATATTTATATCAACGCAGTGTTAAGTTAGCAGAAAAGATCTTCTTCTAGGTTAGCAGCTCATAGGCTGGTTGGCAGCAGCTCTCCATTCTTCACGCTTCTCTGCTTTTCTTTTCAACTCACAATATGATGTGCAGTTTGTATCAATCATAACCTGTTTCGTGTAGTCTAAACGGGGTCATCCTCTGTGATTCTTCCCTTCAATTGTTCCGTCTATTATTCTCTTAACCAACCCATTGTGTCGTAGTATATGACCTACAGACCTAGCTCTTCTGCCTTTTAAATTTCGTAGAAAGCTCTTCTCCTGCTGAGTTCTTCTAAAGACTTCCTCATTTCGTTATCTTCTCCCTCCAGCTTATCATGAATATTCTTCTGTAGCATCAGGTCTCAAACGCTTGGAGGCGTTTCTTATTACTTTCTCCCATTGTCCAAAATTCACTTCCGTATAAGGCAATACTCCACATGTATGTCTTTACTAGTTTCTTCCTTATTTAAGGAAATATAATGTCGTGAAATGGATTTTTAATAAATGACGAAAATTTTTACACATTTCTGTTCGTGAGTGATTAAGTTGTGGTAGCATTATGCAAACCGTATTCTAATTACATGCTCCGAAACTCCATGGAGACTACAGCTTAGGGAGGTGGTGTTTGGAAATAAAGGGGCCATTATGAAAAAAGATTCACACCGTATAAAATGATGCTTTACATGTTTGGGGTGACATTGTCAACAGCTAGTAGAAGTGATGAAGGTGTCTGATGCAAAGTAAAATAACAGGAAGTGGTGATACTTTGTATCTTCTTCTTCTTCTTCTTCTTCTTCTTCTTCTTCTTCTTCTTCTTCTTCTTCTTCTTCTTCTTCTTCTTCTTCTTCTTCTTCTTCTTCTTCTTCTTCTTCTTCTTCTTCGTCTTCGTCTTCGTCTTCGCAAAGAAACCCAATTCGACATTCTTGCTATCCACCTTACAACTCCAGCTCTTCTCCTTACGAACCCGTACTACACTATTCTTCAATCTTCTGGTTATTTCATCACTTATGATCCCGTCCATTGTACATCACCATCTTCGGAGTCCACTTCCGTTTCCCGTTAGTGTTCCCTTGTAGGCCTATGTTTTGTTTATGACATCACTTTTCCAGTCCTTAACGTCATTAACGTCACAACCATGGTTTTGAATATTACGTTGCTGTGTGTCTTGGTATTAGGTGTATCCCAGTTTATGGAATTAACTTTGTCTAACTGACGTCCTTGTTTCCTGTAGTCACTTGTTTGCATCTTTCTCTACTTTTCGGCCTCCTTCTTGTTTATTTAACTTCTTGTCTTGCCCCAATTTTAGTGTCAGTTCCTTGTCTCTTGACATTTCCATACAATCTGTTGTATCGGCATTTACTTCTGAACTATTCTTTGTTTATTCTTCTTAAATCCTTAAATTCGTAGTGACCGTCAATCAATGAGTTTTCCCGGTGAAGGGTTTGTGAGGATCGGTCACAAAATATAACACAAAGTTTAACTTAATTCTATCGACGTTTCGACAGTGTTTATTGTTTCACATCATCAAAGAAACCATCTAAACTCCTTCACATATACAAGGACACACAATACGCACGCGCACACACACTCACATACTCAAACACGTTCACCCAAATAATTGTTCTGTTGTGTTTGACATTTCTTTTGTATTCATACACAGGTACTGATAATGACAATAAACATTGTCGGAACGTCGACACAAATAAGTTAAAATTTGTGTTATATTTTTTGACCGATCCTCACAAACCCTTCTCCGGAAAAATGTATTTTTCTTATTATATCTTTACCGTAAAAGTACTGTAAGAACTTACTTATCCTCACGCACGATAATTGCCTGATCATCCTCAAAGCTCGTTGTATAAAGACGGCCGTCAATTTTAGGCTTCATTTCGCTTTTGCAGAAGGCCGTCTACTAACCGTCATATTTTTGTGTAATCTTATGGGATTTAGCTACAGTAAACATTTCAAGTCTCTACCTTTTATAGTTCTTGAGAGAAAGGCACATATGTGAAATAAAAACACAATTTTTCAGGAAACTCGTTTCAGTTAAAGAAGATTTTTTTAATACAGTCCTGATAAAGTAGTAGGCAACTTACACTTCAGACAGTTCAGCTCTATAATCTTCGTGTTTTTCCATGTCTCTTTCTTCCTTTTCCTTTGTCTCATTTGATTCCTGTTCTTTTTCTCTTTTACAATGAATTTATTATCATGTTTTCACACCCGCATTCTGTCGATTTGGCGTAATTGCAGTTAACATTTTTTTTTTCACTACATTAGTTCCTATTTCTGTCCCTACATGATTCCACTTTGTCCCTCTTTCTGTTGACAAAATGACAAAATTGCCTCCCTGCCTCCTGCGCCTCCTACCTTAGTCCTGTCTTTTCTACCATAATAAGTTGTTTGTTTATTTTTCCAGTATAAGAAAATTCGATTCTGTCAGGATTTAGCGTGTGCCTTGATCATATTTTTTAGAAGAAAATTCTGCATTCGACATTACAAACCAATAATTGGTTAAATTAGTTTACGAAAAATGGAGAGTTAACTTCGAGAACAGCTTAGTTTGTATACATTGAAGAGGATGTTATAAGAATCGAAGAATGTTATCTTAAATAAGTGGACAAAAATTGTACACAACTCAAGTATTGGTAGCTTATGAGAAGTAACATATTTTGTTGTAAAAACAAAAGAGTAAATTTAGATTAAAAATGTTTTTGTTTTACTGCTATTTTTACTTCCATATTCCTTAAGGAAATGGAATCGTGTTCGAGATTATTGCAGATTCTGATTGTAATACACTCAAAACATGAAAAAAGTCGTTTTTCGAAAAGTATGTGTGCGTGTGTCTGTCTGTCTATCTGCCTGTCTGTCTGTAGATTTTTTTTCTATGGCAAACAATAACAGCCGCAAATTCAAACAGAATCAAATAATTTTTTGCATATAGCCCTGATTTATAGAGTACTCACGCCTATTGTTTTTGGTGAAGATCGGTTGAGGGAAAGGGGTAGTTTACCAGCAACGGTTTTTTTTATCAAGGGTAATTTTTTTTTGGCAAAAGATAACAGCAGCAAATTCAAACAGAATCAAATAATGTTTCGCATACAGCCCTGAATTATGGAGTTCTCAAGACCTATTGTTTTTTGGTGAAGATCGGTTAAGGGAAAGGGATAGTTTACCGGCAACGTTTTATGTTTTAACAAGGGTATTTTCTATGGCAAACGATAACAGCCGCAAATTCAAACAGAATCAAATAATTTTTTGCATACAGCCCTGATTTGTAGAGTACTCACGACCCATTGTTTTTGGTGAAGATCGGTTAAGGGAAAGGGGTAGTTTACCAGCAGCGTTTTTTTATCAAGGGTATTTTCTATGGCAAACGATAACAGCCGCAAATTCAAACAGAATCAAATAATTTTTTGCATACAGCCCTGCTTTGTAGAGTACTCAAGACGTATTGTTTTTGGTGAAGATCGGTTAAGGGGAAAGGGGTAGTTTACCGGCAACGTTTTTTTTAATCAAGGGTAATTATTTTCTATGGCAAACGATAAGACCCGCAAATTCAAACAGAATCAAATAATTATTTGCATACGTCCCTGAATTGTGGAGATCTCAAGGACTTTTGATTTTGGTGAAGATCGGTTAAGGGGAAGGGGTAGTTTACCGGCAACATTTTACGTTTTAACAACAGTAAAGTACATGAAAATTCATTTAAACTTTTTCAAACAATGGTAATTGTTAAATATCGGTATGGAGAACCATACATGACTTCGAGGGAGGGTCCATGAGTGACTTCGGAGCGCTCCTTCTTTTCCGCGTGTTTGTTCCGTGAAACGTACACTGTAGATTCGCAGCTTTACTCTAAGCAACGCTCAATAGGAAATGTGGAAAATTTTTGTCCACGGTGTACCCTTATACACACTAAACCTGCTCTGAGGTTTTAATTACGGACATCATAATATTAAAACTTTGGAAACTTGAGCACTACTTAATGGAGATCAATCATTAACTTACACAATCCATTAATTTTATGCATATTTTTTATATATATGTGTACAACGTTATCGGCAACAAAGAAGTAGTTTTTGTTAAAATTCCTTCCCGGGATATTTGGCCGTAGTCCAATGTTTTCTACAAAACCACACGTTTCGGCAATGACATCAACTTCCATCATCAGTGAAAATCGAGGGCGATAACGTGAGGTGGTATACGTTAGTGACCACAGTACTGTGGTTAAGGCTGAAGCAGTAAGTATAAAGAAGAAGTTTCTATGGTTATATTTCATTTAGAAAATGATTTTAAATATAAATCTTAGAATATGGAAGTCATGTATAGTTCTCCATACCGATAGAAAACGATAACTGCCGCATATTCAAACAGAATCAAATAATTTTTTGATTACTGAATAATACATTACTGAATTGTAGAGAACTCAAGGCCTTTTGATTTTGGTGAAGATCGGTTAAGGGGAAGGGGTAGTTTACCTGCAACTTTTTACGTTCTAACAACAGTAAAGTACTTGAAAATTCATTTAAACTTTTACAAACAATGGTAATTGTTAAATATCGGTATGGAGAACCATACATGACTTCGAGGGAGGGTCCATGAGTGACTTCGGAGCGCTCCTTCTTTTCCGCGTGTTTGTTCTGTGAAACGTACACTGTAGATTCGCAGCTTTACTCTAAGCAACGCTCAATAGGAAATGTTGAAAATTTTTGTCCACGGTCTACCCTCATACACTAAACCTGCTCTGATGTTTTAATTACGGACATCATAATATTAAAACTTTGGAAACTTGACCACTACTTAATGGAGATCAATCATTAACTTATACAAGCCATTAATTTTATGCATATTTTTTATATATATGTGTACAACGTTATCGGCAACAAGAAGTAGTTTTTGTTAAAATTCCTTCCCGGGATGTTTGGCCATAGTCCAATGTTTTCTACAAAACCAGACGTTTCGGCAATGACATCAACTTCCATCATCAGTGAAAATCGAGGGCGATAACGTGAGGTGGTATACGTTAGTGACCACAGTACTGTGGTTAAGGCTGAAGCAGTAAGTATAAAGAAGTAGTTTCTATGGTTATATTTCATTTCGAAAATGATTTTAAATATAAATCTTCGAATATGGAAGTCATGTATGGTTCTCCATACCGATATTTCTATGACGAACGATAACTGCCGCATATTCAAACAGAATCAAATAATTTTTTGATTACTGAATAATACATTACTGAATTGTAGAGAACTCAAGGCCTTTTGATTTTGGTGAAGATCGGTTAAGGGGAAGGGGTAGTTTACCTGCAACTTTTTACGTTCTAACAACAGTAAAGTACTTGAAAATTCATTTAAACTTTTACAAACAATGGTAATTGTTAAAAATAAAATAATTTTGTTGCCAGGCAATAAAATTATAATTTTTTCATTTTAATGTAAATCATGTATGAGAGAAAATATATCGTTCGTGGCAGGCAAGCATATCTTAGTTATGTAATGTTTACGTTTCCATTTTAATATTATGACTACCGCAATAAAAAGGCAGAGAAGACACACACACACACACACACACACACACACACACACACACACACACACACACACACACACACACAATTCGCGTTATTTCTGGCCTCATTCATGTTTATTTTCTTACATATTCACGCTTTTTAAATGGAAAGTGCCGAAACCCATACCAACATAACGCGTGCAAGCCGAAAAAGTGTCTAGCGTGGATAAGGGATTTGCTTCCGGTGGATCGCTGGGCAGTGTAACTGCACGTGTTTACAGAGGAACGATTCATAGACAGACTTTTCGTCTTTAGGGAATGAACACTCTGCAAGATGCCGAGGGTCCATGAGTGACTTCGGAGCGCTCCTTCTTTTCCGCGTGTTTGTTCTGTGAAACGTACACTGTAGATTCGCAGCTTTACTCTAAGCAACGCTCAATAGGAAATGTTGAAAATTTTTGTCCACGGTGTACCCTTATACACACTAAACCTGCTCTGATGTTTTAATTACGGACATCATAACATTAAAACTTTGGAAACTTGAGCACTACTTAATGGAGATCAATCATTAACTTATACAATCCATTAACTTTATGCATATTTTTTATATATATGTGTACAACGTTATCGGCAACAAAGAAGTAGTTTTTGTTAAAATTCCTTCCCGGGATATTTGGCCGTAGTCCAATGTTTTCTACAAAACCACACGTTTCGGCAATGCCATCGACTTCCATCATCAGTGAAAATCGAGGGCGATAACGTGAGGTGGTATACGTTAGTGACCACAGTACTGTGGTTAAGGCTGAAGCAGTAAGTAGAAAGAAGTAGTTTCTATGGTAATATTTCATTTCGAAAATGATTTTAAATATAAATCTTAGAATATGGAAGTCATGTATGGTTCTCCATACAGATATTTTACTTCCATGTTCCTTAAGGAAATGGAAGTATGGTGATGGCGAAAAAAAATCGTGTTCGAGATAATTGCAGATTCTGATTGTACTACACTCAAACCATGAAAAAAAGTCATTTTTCGAAAAGTGTGTGTGTGTGTCTGTCTGTCTATGTGTCTATCTGTCTGTCTATCTGTGTGTCTGTATATTTTTTTTATGGCAAATGATAACACCCGCAAATTCAAACAAAATCAAATAGTTTTTAGCATACAGGTCTGATTTGTAGAGTACTCAGGACCTATTGTTTTTGGGGAAGGTCGGTTAAGGGAAAGGGGTAGATTACCAGCAACGTTTTTTGTTTTAACAAGGGTATTTTCTGTGGCAAACGATAACAGCCGCAAATTCAAACAGAATCAAATGATTATTTGCATGTAGGCCTCAATTGTAGAGTTCTCAAGACCTTTTGTTTTGGTGAAGATTGCTTATGGGAAAGGGGTAGTTTACTAGCAACGTTTTAAGTTTTAACAGGGTATTGTCTATGGCAAACGATAACAGCCGCAAATTCAAACAGAATTAAATAATTTTTTGCATGCTGCCCTGATTTGTAGAGTTCTCAAGACCTATTGTTTTGGTGAAAGATCGGTTAAGGGAAAAGGGTAGTTTACCGGCAACGTTTTTTTTAATCAAGGGTAATTATTTTCTATGGCAAACGATAACAGCCGCAAATTCAAACAAAATCAAATAATTTTTTGCATGCAGCCCTGATTTGTAGAGTACTCAAGACCTATTGTTTTTGGTGAAGATCGGTTAAGGGAAAAGGGTAGTTTACCGCCAACGTTTTTTGTTTTAACAAGGGTATTGTCTATGGCAAACGATAACAGCCGCAAATTCAAACAGAATCAAATGATTATTTGCATATAGGCCTGAATTGCAGAGTTCTAAAGACCTTTCGTTTTTGGTGAAGATCGGTTATGCGGAAGGGGTAGTTTACGAGCAACGTTTTATGTTTTAACAGGGTATTGTCTATGGCAAACGATAACAGCCGCAAATTCAAACAGAATCAAATAATTTTTTGCATGCTGCCCTGATTTGTAGAGTACTCAAGACCTATTGTCTTGGTGACAGATCGGTTAAGGGAAAGGGGTAGTTTACCGGCAACGTTTTTTTTAATCAAGGGTAATTATTTTCTATGGCAAACGATAAGACCCGCAAATTCAAACAGAATCAAATAATTATTTGCATACGTCCCTGAATTGTGGAGATCTCAAGGACTTTTGATTTTGGTGAAGATCGGTTAAGGGGAAGGGGTAGTTTACCGGCAACATTTTACGTTTTAACAACAGTAAAGTACATGAAAATTCATTTAAACTTTTTCAAACAATGGTAATTGTTAAATATCGGTATGGAGAACCATACATGACTTCGAGGGAGGGTCCATGAGTGACTTCGGAGCGCTCCTTCTTTTCCGCGTGTTTGTTCCGTGAAACGTACACTGTAGATTCGCAGCTTTACTCTAAGCAACGCTCAATAGGAAATGTGGAAAATTTTTGTCCACGGTGTACCCTTATACACACTAAACCTGCTCTGAGGTTTTAATTACGGACATCATAATATTAAAACTTTGGAAACTTGAGCACTACTTAATGGAGATCAATCATTAACTTACACAATCCATTAATTTTATGCATATTTTTTATATATATGTGTACAACGTTATCGGCAACAAAGAAGTAGTTTTTGTTAAAATTCCTTCCCGGGATATTTGGCCGTAGTCCAATGTTTTCTACAAAACCACACGTTTCGGCAATGACATCAACTTCCATCATCAGTGAAAATCGAGGGCGATAACGTGAGGTGGTATACGTTAGTGACCACAGTACTGTGGTTAAGGCTGAAGCAGTAAGTATAAAGAAGAAGTTTCTATGGTTATATTTCATTTCGAAAATGATTTTAAATATAAATCTTAGAATATGGAAGTCATGTATAGTTCTCCATACCGATAGAAAACGATAACTGCCGCATATTCAAACAGAATCAAATAATTTTTTGATTACTGAATAATACATTACTGAATTGTAGAGAACTCAAGGCCTTTTGATTTTGGTGAAGATCGGTTAAGGGGAAGGGGTAGTTTACCTGCAACTTTTTACGTTCTAACAACAGTAAAGTACTTGAAAATTCATTTAAACTTTTACAAACAATGGTAATTGTTAAATATCGGTATGGAGAACCATACATGACTTCGAGGGAGGGTCCATGAGTGACTTCGGAGCGCTCCTTCTTTTCCGCGTGTTTGTTCTGTGAAACGTACACTGTAGATTCGCAGCTTTACTATAAGCAACGCTCAATAGGAAATGTTGAAAATTTTTGTCCACGGTCTACCCTCATACACTAAACCTGCTCTGATGTTTTAATTACGGACATCATAATATTAAAACTTTGGAAACTTGACCACTACTTAATGGAGATCAATCATTAACTTATACAAGCCATTAATTTTATGCATATTTTTTATATATATGTGTACAACGTTATCGGCAACAAGAAGTAGTTTTTGTTAAAATTCCTTCCCGGGATGTTTGGCCATAGTCCAATGTTTTCTACAAAACCAGACGTTTCGGCAATGACATCAACTTCCATCATCAGTGAAAATCGAGGGCGATAACGTGAGGTGGTATACGTTAGTGACCACAGTACTGTGGTTAAGGCTGAAGCAGTAAGTATAAAGAAGTAGTTTCTATGGTTATATTTCATTTCGAAAATGATTTTAAATATAAATCTTCGAATATGGAAGTCATGTATGGTTCTCCATACCGATTTTTCTATGACGAACGATAACTGCCGCATATTCAAACAGAATCAAATAATTTTTTTTGATTACTGAATAATACATTACTGAATTGTAGAGAACTCAAGGCCTTTTGATTTTGGTGAAGATCGGTTAAGGGGAAGGGGTAGTTTACCTGCAACTTTTTACGTTCTAACAACAGTAAAGTACTTGAAAATTCATTTAAACTTTTACAAACAATGGTAATTGTTAAAAATAAAATAATTTTGTTGCCAGGCAATAAAATTATAATTTTTTCATTTTAATGTAAATCATGTATGAGAGAAAATATATCGTTCGTGGCAGGCAAGCATATCTTAGTTATGTAATGTTTACGTTTCCATTTTAATATTATGACTACCGCAATAAAAAGGCAGGGAAGACACACACACACACACACACACACACACACACACACACACACACACACACACACACACACACACACACACACACAATTCGCGTTATTTCTGGCCTCATTCATGTTTATTTTCTTACATATTCACGCTTTTTAAATGGAAAGTGCCGAAACCCATACCAACATAACGCGTGCAAGCCGAAAAAGTGTCTAGCGTGGATAGGGATTTGCTTCCGGTGGATCGCTGGGCAGTGTAACTGCACGTGTTTACAGAGGAACGATTCATAGACAGACTTTTCGTCTTTAGGGAATGAACACTCTGCAAGATGCCGAGGGTCCATGAGTGACTTCGGAGCGCTCCTTCTTTTCCGCGTGTTTGTTCTGTGAAACGTACACTGTAGATTCGCAGCTTTACTCTAAGCAACGCTCAATAGGAAATGTTGAAAATTTTTGTCCACGGTGTACCCTTATACACACTAAACCTGCTCTGATGTTTTAATTACGGACATCATAACATTAAAACTTTGGAAACTTGAGCACTACTTAATGGAGATCAATCATTAACTTATACAATCCATTAACTTTATGCATATTTTTTATATATATGTGTACAACGTTATCGGCAACAAAGAAGTAGTTTTTGTTAAAATTCCTTCCCGGGATATTTGGCCGTAGTCCAATGTTTTCTACAAAACCACACGTTTCGGAATGCCATCGACTTCCATCATCAGTGAAAATCGAGGGCGATAACGTGAGGTGGTATACGTTAGTGACCACAGTACTGTGGTTAAGGCTGAAGCAGTAAGTAGAAAGAAGTAGTTTCTATGGTAATATTTCATTTCGAAAATGATTTTAAATATAAATCTTAGAATATGGAAGTCATGTATGGTTCTCCATACAGATATTTTACTTCCATGTTCCTTAAGGAAATGGAAGTATGGTGATGGCGAAAAAAAATCGTGTTCGAGATAATTGCAGATTCTGATTGTACTACACTCAAACCATGAAAAAAGTCATTTTTCGAAAAGTGTGTGTGTGTGTCTGTCTGTCTATGTGTCTATCTGTCTGTCTATCTGTGTGTCTGTATACTTTTTTTATGGCAAATGATAACACCCGCAAATTCAAACAAAATCAAATAGTTTTTAGCATACAGGTCTGATTTGTAGAGTACTCAGGACCTATTGTTTTTGGGGAAGGTCGGTTAAGGGAAAGGGGTAGATTACCAGCAACGTTTTTTGTTTTAACAAGGGTATTTTCTGTGGCAAACGATAACAGCCGCAAATTCAAACAGAATCAAATGATTATTTGCATGTAGGCCTCAATTGTAGAGTTCTCAAGACCTTTTGTTTTGGTGAAGATTGCTTATGGGAAAGGGGTAGTTTACTAGCAACGTTTTAAGTTTTAACAGGGTATTGTCTATGGCAAACGATAACAGCCGCAAATTCAAACAGAATTAAATAATTTTTTGCATGCTGCCCTGATTTGTAGAGTTCTCAAGACCTATTGTTTTGGTGAAAGATCGGTTAAGGGAAAAGGGTAGTTTACCGGCAACGTTTTTTTTAATCAAGGGTAATTATTTTCTATGGCAAACGATAACAGCCGCAAATTCAAACAAAATCAAATAATTTTTTGCATGCAACCCTGATTTGTAGAGTACTCAAGGCCTATTGTTTTTGGTGAAGATCGGTTAAGGGAAAAGGGTAGTTTACCGCCAACGTTTTTTGTTTTAACAAGGGTATTGTCTATGGCAAACGATAACAGCCGCAAATTCAAACAGAATCAAATGATTATTTGCATATAGGCCTGAATTGCAGAGTTCTAAAGACCTTTCGTTTTTGGTGAAGATCGGTTATGCGGAAGGGGTAGTTTACGAGCAACGTTTTATGTTTTAACAGGGTATTGTCTATGGCAAACGATAACAGCCGCAAATTCAAACAGAATCAAATAATTTTTTGCATGCTGCCCTGATTTGTAGAGTACTCAAGACCTATTGTTTTTGGTGAAGATCGGTTAAGGGAAAGGGGTAGTTTACCGGCAACGTTTTTTGTTTTAACAAGGGTATTGTCTATGGCAAACGATAACAGCTGGAAATTCAAACAGAATCAAATAATTTTTTGCATGCGGCCTGATTTGTAGAGTACTCAAGACCTATTGTTTGTAGTGAAGATCGGTTAAGGGAAAGGGGTAGTTTACCGGCAACGTTTTTTTATCAAGTGTAATTTTTTAATGGTAAACGATAACATCCGCAAATTCAAACAGAATCAAATAATGTTTTGCATACAGCCCAGAATTGTAGAGTTCTCAAGACCTGTTGGTTTTGGTGAAGATCGGTTAAGGGAATAGGGTAGTTTATCGGCAACATTTTATGTTTTAACAAGGGTAATTTTTTTTTATGACGAACGATAACTGCCGTAAATTAAAACAGAATCAACTACGCTTTTGCATACCTTTTTGAATTATACAGAACTCAAGGTCTGTTGATTTTGTTGAAGATCGGTTAATGGAATGGGGTAGTTTACCAGCAACGTTGTATATTTTAACTAGGGTATTTTCTATGGCAAACGATAAGAGCCGCAAATTCAAACAGAATCAAATAATTTTTTGCATACAGCCCTGACCTGTAGAGTACTCAAGACCTATTGTTTTTGGTGAAGTTCGATTAAGGGAAAGAAGTAGTTTACCAGAAACGTTTTTTTATCATGGGTAATTTTTTTCTATGGCAAACGATAACAGTCGCAAATTAAAACAGAATCAAATAATGTTTTGCACACCTTTTTGAATTAAAGAGATCTTAAGGTCTGTTGATTTTGTTGAAGATCGGTTAAGGGAAAGGGGTAGTTTACCAGCAACATTTTATGTTTTAACAAGGGTAATGTTTTATATGACGAACGATAACTGCCGTAAATTCAAACAGAATTAACTACATTTTTGCATACCTTTTAGAATTAAAGAGAACTCAAGGTTTGTTGTTTTTTTGAAAATCGGTTAAGGAAAAGGGGTAGTTTACCTGCAACATTTTATGTTGTAACAAGAGAAATGTTTCCATGACGAACGATAACTGCCGCTCATTCAAACAGAATCAAATATTTTTTTGCATGCATCCCTGCATTGTAGAAGACTGAAGGTCTATTGATTTTGGTGAAGATCGTTTAAGAGAAAGGGGTAGTTTACCTGCAACGTTTTATGTTTTAACAAGAGTAAAGTACTTAATTTTGATAAATAAAGTATCCTGATAAGAAGCTCATAATAATCCACTGTAGAAACATATATGAAGTATCTATAAATGAAGAGGTTAGGTGAACGGGGTGGGGGGTAATTTTCTATTAATGAAAATTATAGTTGAAGGGAGAGGGGAGAATTTTGTATATGTGTACTACGTTATCGGCAACAAAGAAGTAGTTCTTTGTTAAAATTCCTTCCCGGGCTGTTTAGCTTTAGTCCAATGTTTTCTGAAAAACCAGACTTTTCGTCAGTGCTATCGACTGCCATCATCAGTGAAAATCGAGTGTGAAAACGTGAGGTGGTATACGTTAGTGACCACAGTACTGTGGTTAAGGCTGAAGCAAAAATTAGAAGGAAGTAGTTTCTATGGAAATATTTCATTTCGAATATGATTTTAAATATAAATCTTAGAACATGGAAGTCATGTATGGTTCTCCATACCGATATTTTTTTACATAACCCGATGTGTTAAAATTTGTATTGTTTTGACAGTCGTTGCCATTACAACTGATAAAGCTACTATTTAAAATTTGGTATACAGTAGAACCTCCATTAACCGAAATACTTTTAACCAAAATACAGTTTAACCGAAACGACTGACAAAAAAAGTGTTTACAATGAAAATAATTTTTTCCGGATAAAACACGAAAACTAGTATAATAAACATGTGATAGATTGTGCGTCATGTCAGCAAAGCGGAAACGGGTCATGATAACGATTTAAGAAAAAATTGGAGGGAATTAAAAGAATTAAAAATGACGAGATTTTGCGAACTGCGGCAGCCGATTTTGGTGTTGATGTTTCTACTGTTTCTGATTGAGTCAAGATAAAAATAAGTTTGAAGAGTATGCTACGATGCCAAACAAGAAAACAATCAAGACGTGTCAAAACGAGAAAATAAATTAGGCTGTGTTTTTCTGTTCACGCAACAAAGGGACGACGAAGAAGACGACAACAGCAGGAAGCTGCACCCATGACACCGTTGACGAGATCTTCAATGGCTTAGAGGTAAGTTTTTATTTTGGGTAAGGGCATTAAATTACGCTATATGGAATACGCGATTTTCTCACGTAGTTGTATTCATATTTACAGATAGCGTTACGTCGAATGATCTGAAGAATAAAAGCCCATTGACGTTCTGCTAATGAAGGGATGGTGAGATATTGCTGCAAGAAAGCGATGTGAAAAGAAAAAGCAAATAAAAATAGAAGATTTAAAAATATCATAAAAGTATTGTTAAAAAATGACATTATGTAAATACTATAGTTTAATTTTTATTAAAATCTTTTGATAATTTTGTATACTGCCTTTAGTTATTTTACCTCAAACTTTAAAAAATGACATCTTGATAATTATCCGAAATTTTGGTTATCCAAAACCGCCTTCCCCCTCTTTGTTTCGGTTAACAGAGGTTCTACTGTACGTAGAATGACGTAGTATGAGCATGCCGTTGTAACGGTTTCAGTAACGAAATATTCCGTTCTGTAACGGACCATATGACAGGAGCTTCTTCCGGTAGCTTGGAACATGTAAACCTTGGGGACGGTTACAAGACGCACATCCTCAAAGCCGTGAATGGGTCAACAAAAGTCCTTCCGTCGGCGGACGCGAAGAAAGCAAGATCGAAGAAGGAGAAAGGGAAGAACAGAAAATACAGAAAAAAGAAGAAGTGAAGCCCATTGACTGGGACAATGTCAGGCTCTACATTCTGCTGTCCTGTGCAGAGCACTGCGGAGCAGAACCAACAGCGAGAGTAGCCGCCAAATGTCATCCCATGACTCGCGCATAGCGCTCGAGCGATACGGTATTATATTGGAAACTACAATAGTCTCATGTATAGTATTGTTACGACATCACAGGACAATCTACGTGTTTCTCGAACGATCCATTGGAAGGCGGCTGAATGTTGTGGTGTACGTGATTTCAACATGCGCTCGCGAGACATTTCTGGAAGCCGCCAACCGCGCGGACTCTGTCAAGGCCACAATTAATTACGTCGAAGTGTAGAGCTAACGCGCATATGGAATAATCTAGTATTTCGGGAGGGTATAAATACCAGTACTCAACGACGTTCAGTTTCAGTTATAGTTGCGATATATTGCAATGTGGTTCGAGTTTATTGTCGGGCGATAAGAAGTGATTACTCTGTGCGTTCAAGTGGTTATTGTGGCGAAGTGTTGTGTTTTATAATCAGGCGGTATAATTGTAATAAAATTGTGTTTTATATTAGTTGACATTTTGTTGAGTGTGAACAATTTTTATTTGATTTTATTTTATTTATTTGTTGTAAGATATTGTCTTGTTAATTACGAACTGTTTGACTGTGATAATTAAAGCTGGTGATTAGTGACTTAATTGGTGCCTTGTATTTTGTTTTCCACTTTACCATACGATGACCAGTAGACTGTCGTAACAGTATGTTTATTTACAGTTTTTTAACTTTTCTGTTCTATCCCACTTTTTTATAAAAAGTCCCTTTTTTAGGCTACAAAGTTGTAAGTATCTCAGTTTTTAGTAAAAATATTATAGAAACCCTACCTTAGTCCTGCTTTTTCTACAATAATAAGTCGTGTGTTTATTTTTTCCAGTGTTGGGATAGACGATGCTGTCCGGGTTTAGCTGTCCGTTGATAATATTAGGAAGAAGAATCTGTGTTCGACTTTGAAGACCAAAAATAGGTTGAATTAGTTCACGAAACCCCCAGAAGTAACTTCGAGAGCATTTAGTTTGTATACATACATTGAAGAGAAAGTTGTAAAAATTGAAGAAGTCTATCTTAAATAAGTAGAAAAAATGTACATTACTCGAGTATTATTGAATTATGAGAAGTAACATTATTTGTTATTAAAAATTAGTAAATTTATTTTAAAAACATTTTTGATGTTTTAATTTTTTATATACAACCCAATGTCTTAAAATTTGTACAGAAGTGACAGTTATAGACAGTTACAATTGGTACCGATACTATTCAAAATTTTATATAAGCTATTTATATTATTTATTTACTACACCAAATTTTACAGTACACTAATCAGTCTTAAGAGTTATGGTTATTTTTGTGTTACATTAATATTTTCACAAATACGCATTTACTAGTATTTCTGTTTATTAATTCTTATTGCCTCAAAAGTGATAACCGTTACGTGGTGCATTTAAATTTCTCAAACATTCTTGGTTATCCTGATCTCGGTGAACGGAATTCCGTATCGTCCGAAGCGACTAAAATAATATTAATGCTCCTGGCCAGAAAATCATTAATGTTGATGCGAAACAGGGTGTTGGTGTACAACACTGTCTTCAAACCTGTGTGGACATACGGCTTACAGCTTTGGGGAACTGCATCCAAATCAAATATCCCCATAATGGAAAGGTTTCAAACCAAGGTGTTGCGTGCCATAACCAGCGCACCGTGGTTCATCAACAAAGACATCTATAGAGACCTGGACGTGCCCTCAGTCAGTGAAACCATTGCGATGTTCAGCGAAAATATGTGAAACGGCTTGAAGAGCAGACGGATCCTTTAGCCATAAATCTACTAGACAACAGCCTACAGACAAGACGTTTAAAGTTAATATTTCCTCTGGACTTACGTAGAACCTAACACTATAAATATATTACACATAATCTGTTACTTTTAAATACTCATATAGAGAACTAGTCAATTCTGTAAACAATTATGCGTATTGTTATGTATTAACAAATTACATAAATAAGCGTAAAAACATATTAATACATATTATTATCAGCACTATTGCTAAGATATTTTAAGATATGCTACGTTGAGTTGAAAATTTAAAAAAGTGCCTACGTGACTCTCAGGTGTGGATTCAACAAGCAATTTAGAAGGAGGAGTTTTGATTTTGGAGGGGGGATGAAAAGTAGGACCATTCTTTAGTGGTCTAAATTATGAATTTTAGGAATAAGTGAAGATAAAGGGACAGTGTGTTAAATAATGTATATTAACTTACAAGTGTAAATTCATCTCTGTGTTTGTCAGTTCATATACGTGTTACGTAAATAATATCCGCTTAGATTATAAAATACACACTTCTCATTTAAGTTAAGTATCACACAAAAATTAACATGGTGACAATGAGATACAATTTCTCACATAAGTTTGTATCACATTTGCAATCACAAAACTACTCTACAATCACAGGGCGACGAAAAAATTTTGTCTGGAGTGACCATTTGTGGGAGAGAGGAAATTTCTCCCATTCGCCTCACCCCCCGCACAATAAATCCGCGCCTGGTGAATATCAACACGTGCCAAAGAATGAAGCTGCTCCAGAGGTATGGAGATCATTCTGCATGACAGAATTACGTTACGCTCTGTATAATTCGACATAATCCTTGCACACGTCACTTGACTATTCTGTCGACGGCCTCCAGGCCCGATGTGTCACTACTGGGCAAGGCTTCCCAAGTTATAAATACTAAATTTCGCAGCAAGCAAGTTTAGCCTTTGACCACCTACATTGCTGTGGTTCGGTTCGGGATGATTGTTATTGCGACTCCAGGGGCTTAGGATTTTATTATTCCGGCTGTACAATGTTTACACATTTTCCGGAACCAAAGATCACAGAAGTGATTGAATTGTCATCTTCCACTGCTGCTTGTCCGACCAAAGATCTTCAATTTCTCGTTAAGTCAATATAGTCTGAATTTCTTCTATCCAGGTGATAGGTGGTGTTCCTCTTTCCTGGTGGTGGTTTCCTACTTCCTGGTGTGGTCCATTCCATATCTCCTTGGCAATCTTTCTTGTGGCATTCTTTTTGTGTGTCCATACCATTGTAATTTTTCTGTTTGGATAAAATCAACAATTTAATTTTTCACATTTATTTTGCCCTTAATGGCTTCATTTCTAATTTTCTGACTTCTGGATACTCATTGCCGAACGTCTCCAAAAGTCCGTCTCTGCTGTCATTAATTTTGTTCTTGTGTGTTCATTAGTAGTCCAAACTTCTGAGGCTTAAATCATGATACTTCTAACAATTGTTTTAAATATTTTGATTTTAGTTTCTGCTGTAATTTGCTTATCCCACAGGATTCCATTTAATGTAGATATATCTTTCTTTTTTCAGTTAATTCTGGATTGTACAGGGTTTAGGATTATTGAGTTAATTAGTGCAAAACTGTAGTAAAGTGACATTTTTTATTGTCCTTTTGACAACTTGCATTATTCTAAAACAACGACTTTGTTGACTTCCAACTGTTGCTTGTTTCTAGTCAAAGTTGTGATTAGTGATTTCACCTGGTACCAGTTATTCTGTTCCCACTGTACAACATCACGATCTGTGTGATGTGGTAACAAACGTTTGCTCACAAAAAGTAAACAAAATTGTGTCATTACTACATTTTAATGATATTATGGCACTTAAGTAAACAGTTTTCTGCATGTAAAATATCTTGTTTTGATAAAATAACCATTTATTCGTTGTGATTTAGTAAATCCGGATTATCAGAAACTTTCAGTTATTCGAAATCTTTTCGTTCCCCATTATTACCGATAATCGGGATATGTGATAATTACTGTGTGCACTTTTAAATATATATTGTCATCATCATCAGCATCATCTTCAAGGATTAAACTAAGGATGATTTGTTCCGGTCGCAAGTAGGCAAAGATTAATACGACACGCTGGCCGCCGGATTAGTGACAAAGCGATTAAGAAAGACCGTGTGAAGAACGTGTGCATACGAAATTTTGCGGCAAAACTAGATTAAAACCTTACAGAGACATTCTGGCTCTGAATTAAGCATACGCGGAGGCCTGCATGAGTCGAACGATTATTTAAGGAATTTTAAAGAGGGCAGAAACAATGGTCGGTGCAGATGAAACCTATGTCAAAGATCATGGGAAGAGAGCTCGTGATGTGGTAATTGTAAATCATCGTTTAACTGCTGGGGCTTCCTAAAAAAAAACATATCCACATAAGATCGTAAAATTAAATTTTGATAGAAAATTTTTAAAATATCGTATCACTGAATAATTCTTACTGCATTTGTTGACGACGATCAGAAAGAGACCCATTTTGAAATCGGTCAACACAACGGCATACCAACGCATATGGTAATGACAACTTTGGAATGAATAGAAATTGGTCTATGAAGATTTTACGAAGTTTATCATCATCCTCATCATCTGCAAGGATTAAACCAAGAATGGTTTGTTCCGGTCTCAAATAGGCAAAGGTTAAAGCTGGTCACTACCTATAATTGACAACACAGTGTACACACTCTGTTTCGCTGACGACCAAGGCGTGGTAGCGCAGGACTATCACGACATGGAATACATGACACGAAAACGTATAGAAGAATATAAGCTATGGGGCCTTGAAGTAAACACAAAGAAAACGGAGTATATGTGCATTGGTGGGGAACAGAAAGATTTAATTTTAGAATACGAACAAGAAATAATAAATTGCAGTAGCTATAAATATCTAGGAACAACAGTTACACAAGATGGTAGTCTAGATAAAGCGATAAGAAAAAAAATAACCTGGGAAGAAAATCAATAGCATTGCTGAACAACATATTGTGGAACCAACATATATCAAAACAAAATAAACATCGTATATACAATATAATCGTGAAACCAATTACGTCATACGGGTGTGAAATATGGCCAATAATACAAAGAACAGAAAAGTTGTTGGAAGCTATTGAAATGAATTATTGGCAAAGAGCGGCAGGGAGGTCAAAACTGGAAAAATTAAGAAACGTCAGAATCCGGGAGATAATGGGGGTACAGTACTCTATTGTCGACGACATAAAAACAAAACAGCTAAGATGGTTTGGGCATGTACAAAGAATGCCGGATAATCGACTCCCCAAGCAAATTTTGAGATGGATACCATACGGTCGTAGGCGAAGAGGAAGACCTTTGTTGAGTTGGAGAGAAGGCATCAACCGGGTAATGAGAGACCGGGATTTGGAAGAAGAATCTTGGTTAGATCGAGACCAATGGAGACTAGGGATCGGAAGACACAGGATAACGTTATGAACCGATATATATTATAACGAGAAAAGGTGTAATAGGCGTGTGTTTAAAATAATAATAACACTTCTTAAATCATATCGTATTTGTAAAAATGTTTCAAAATGTGCCTATTAAATAATATTTCCAAAAATTACGAATTAAAATTTCGTCATTATTATTCGCATAATAATATTCTTTTGTGTGTGCTCATCATACACACCATTATTGCCGCTATGCAAATAACATTACACAAACATTCATAAATATAATACACAAGATATAAATTTACATATATAAGTAAACATTTTTATATTATATAATGTGCTCTCGACTGGCTAAGATTGTCTATTTCTTTTTAAATACCATATTTATTATTATTATTATTATTATTATTATTACATATGAATATCTTATTCATAAATTATCAATCAATTTTAGAATTACTAAAACATTTCTGCTACGTTACAATTTCAAAAAAATAAATTCGTAAGTTTTAAATATCATTTTAAATTACTACTAATTAACCAATTAAATTCTACAATTATTATTTACACTATTAAAGTTATCATTGTCTCTTTCCTTTTTAATGTCTTTTATGAATCGTTGGTTAACGAGTAAAAATGGTTTTATTTCACCTTATTGCTGTGCGGTGATACTCAGTGATTCCTCGTCATGATCCTGAGTCCTGTGTCGATCCTCCTGGAGTACGTTGTCCCGTCCTCCTGGTCCACTCAGCATTCAGATGACTCGTACGGTACTGATGGGATATCGACCTTGGATGCTCCCCCGTCGGGCATAGACTTCGGCTGCCGCTGTGTTCCAACGAAAGAGAGACCGAGCCGGTGCTGCTCGCGTATTTATACTGTCGGGCCCAAAAATCATGTTTCAACCATTCTGTGCACGATTTATATTGTTGTAGTTTGTCGAGCGTCCCTTTATAGATTCGATTACTTTTCGTACTTAATTTAGTTTAATCGCAACTTGCGAAGTCTTTTATTTATTACTCGATGTTCATATGTTCGGTAATTTGTTTATGTATAATAGTAAGTTAACAGTTTTTCTATACTTTAATTGTTCTTGGTTCTATTCACTTTTATTTACACTGCATTAATATGGATTATTTGTTTTGCACTAGATTTTGCACATGTTCGTGTCTTTATATTATTAATAACGTGGCGTAATTTGTTTTGCCATATCTTACGCGCACTTACCACAATTTAAATAAATTACTTATTTAATTCACATTTATTCAGGGGTGACGCTCTGCCGGTTTCAACTGGCTTACACTCACACACATAAAATACATTTGTACACAAACGTAGCTGTGTGTGGCGTGATCTTCATGTACCGACCTGCGTTCGGTGTTCCCCTTCACTGGTTAATTACAGCTTTCAATACGCACTTTTTTTAAAATACTGTACTGACAATATTATTTATTTATTTTAATATAGCAGTTATTTTTAACTAACTGCAACAATGCACAGTAACGTACGCAGACGTACTGTTGCATTATATACAACAAAATCAACTATTTAGACATAACCATCACACGATACAATAACCACCTACCAACACACAAATACTTCACCAGAAACAAGATGGCGAAGGCTGAAGATGAGAGAACAGGAACTCTCGAAACATGTTCCAAATAGAAAAAACATCTTGAGGTAAATTTAGTATAAATATTAAAGTATTATATATATCAAGAAACGGACTGTAGCAGAAAGTGATTGAAATATATATATATATATATATATATATATATATATATATTGTAACATAACAAAATTATCACACTAAACATTTGAATTAATGTTACATGAATAAAAGAGAAAGTTCCATAGTGAGTGAGAAGAATAAATTGTTTAAGGATTACACTAGAAACTGTATAATTAAGTCTATAAAATGTTAATAAAAATGGAAGATAATAAAGAAAACCATTAATTAAAATAACCTACTATGAAAAAACCAGTTAAACCAGCAGTATACCCAGTAGATTGGGGAAGCAGTACAAAAAGGGAAGGACCATAAAAAAGGAAATAATCTGTCATGAAACCATTTTAATAAGGAAACTACTAATGTGATATTTGAAGAAGGGACGAAACATATCAAGATTCCAACAAAGAGACCAGAAACAGGAAGAGATATGCCAAAACAAAATGTTAATCATATAATAAATACCATGAGACAAAATTGAAACCGATATAGGTAAACCCCAAACAAGTTACAAGATACAATACTATAAAAACAAATTGTATATTAGTTGTAAGTGTAACATGTCAAAAAATATGTCAAAAGAGACTACCATAGAGTAGAACTCACTAAAAAGACTACCAGAGTGTAGAATACAATAAAGTGAAGTGAGATAACAAAATTAAGGAACTACAGAGTGTACAGTGAGAAACATAGTTTAAAAAAAAAAAATCTATGAAAAAATCTTCAATGAGGTTTAAGTATTATAAAAAGACTACCATGAGTGTAGAATAATAATAATAAAACCATTGAAATGAAAGACAGTCTAAGGACTGACAACATTACTAGTAATAAGAGTTTTAAATTAGATATAAGAAGGACTATTACATATAAAATGTTTTCTTTAATTATAACTAAATAAATGGTGAGGACAAAAATACCAAAGGACAGTTCATAACTGAAGGTATGCCTAATATTAAGATGTTTATTATTTATTATTAATTAAATAATATTTTAGATGTAAGGTGTAAATAGATACACGAGGTTTTTTATCACAGTTAAAGTGTTTTCATAAGAATAATACATACACAAGACAGTTAGTGACTGACAGTGTTACTAGTAATAGGAGTTTTTTATGTTTTCTAATTAAATTATGTCTAGGATAAGCTATGTTGTTATCATTTGATGATACAGGAAAAAATAATAGGAATAAGATGTTTTTGTTAAAATTAGGTGATATATGGAAAATAGTTGATAATAAGATGTTTTTGTTAAAATTAGGCATAAGATGTTCATGTTATGGTTCAATGATGTTATTAGTATAAAGAAAGTTTAGTAGATACAAGATATTCTATTGTAATTAAAATCATGTCATTTAATTTTCCATTGTGTAAGTCAGAGAGGCAAGTAGGGCATAAAAATGTAATAGTTTTATTCAAATCAGTAAACCATGTATAATGTACAAACAGACCCACCAAGACACTATGTTTGTAAACACAGAATGGCCTATAAACCAAAAAAACTATCTATCAAAGAATTAATCTATGTAATAGGAATAGAATTCAATACATACAATACAGAAATTGAAAATATAATTAATACAGATACAGTTAATAGCAAATAGAATGACAAAAGAAAGAAAATCAACTTCTTTTGGAAACAGTCAAAAATAGGCTTATGATAGTAATCAAATCAGACTAAACAGCAAATTAATCAATATTGAAATGTTTTAATAACCAAATTATTAACAACAAAGTAATTACGGAGTTATTAGGTGTATTCCATGGAAATATTATACCGAAAAAACAAATAAAAACCTTTAAAACACTGAATTTGTACAAAATATGGGGCATACAATTATTATGCAAAATTGTAATTTTTGGGCTTAAACGAGTTTGAAACAAACCCAGCTATATATCAAAAGATGTAAAATTAAATAATCAATATTACTGAATAGTTAGATTCATGTAAAATTAAGAAATATTTGAAATACAGTAAAAAATAAGAAAACTTGTTATGTATAGTTAGATAGTGAAACAAGTCTTAGACAGATATTTTATAATTAAACAATATGAAGAGGAAAAAGACATACCACAAATTGCCCTAAAACGACGACGTTGCGTCGTTTAGTCTATTGTTAATCGCAAAGCTGAACAGTTGAAAAATGTATTAGTGGAGTTTTGAAAACCAAATAATTTATATTAAAACCAAGTGTGGTTATGTGGCGTGTAACGGAGATGAACTAACAAGTGAAATAATCTTATTTATCTATGTCTAACACTTCACAAGTTTCCAAAAACACAGAATAACACCATAAAACTTAACGCCAGAAATCGACAGCCATTTGAACAAATTTTGGAACGAATTCACAAAGAACCAACACACATATTTGAACATCACACTACACAAGAGATCCATCCAGAATTCGACATCGCAGACGACGAGGGGACATTCAACACAATATTTTGGACCAACACCACTTTGCAGAAAAAGGGAACATCGTTTTATTTCTGTGGGAGAAGATCTTCAATTCCAACGGCGTCATAGCAAATAAAATCGAGCAGACGGCGGCCATTGCTGAATTTCTATACAGACGATCGACCAGTGCTGCCTGGAGCAGAGTGACGTCATTTCTTCGACTTGGTTCGAAATTTAAATAATTTCTTTCTAATTGACAATTGTAATGATAATTCTGTTCTATTTCAGATATTAACATTTAGTTTAAGAATACCTGTTAAATGTATCTTGTTCCTTGCCCTCTGACCATTTCGACTCGTTCAAAGAACCATAAATTTAACTTGTAAAAAATATATTTGTTAATCTTTCTCACTGCCGACTGTGGCGAATATTAGCCAGTGCCTGGGACATGCGCAGTCTGACTGGCGCACAATTTTGAATGAATAAACGCAAATCAGTATTCAGTTACCAGCATTGTTTTATTTCTACCATTAATGTTATTATTATTTTTTATTAAGCAAAAACATAATTCACATAGAGAGAATAGATATAGGAGGAAATTACAAACTCAAATAATTAATTAATTATCAATTAATTAAATTAAATTATTCAGTCAAATTCGATACAAGCACAAGAAAAAATATTTGCAAAATTTTTAAAGTTTGATATATTTGTTATTTATCAATCCAACACACGTAGTTATAACATATTCTTATCATCAATATCTTTATATCTTGTTTATTATTACACTTGAATTTATATTACCCTTTGACTAGCCTAACCAGTGGGACTTTAAGGAGTCAGACTGATCCAGTGATAAACAAAATATCAATACGTAATACACACACAATATCTCTCTATATATTTCAATTATTTTTATTTTTATATGTAATATTTGTAATATTTATATTATATTACAAATTGGCGCCCAACGTGGGGCTTTAAATAGGAGATAATAGTGTTATAAAATAAGGACGATTGTCCAATTTCCTATTTTTAGCTTGGCAACGGTCAACAGGTCGGAAGAGGGAGCGAGATGCACAGGAGAGCTACATCAAGAAAAAGGGCTATGGAGGCCGAGCAGGAGATAAACATGGAGGATAAAGAAGCGACACCAGTGGAAGATGTGGAGTTAATGTTACCGCCAGCAGAACCAAATAAGCCTGCACCACAGAAGGAACAGCCGGAAAAATCCACCGCAAAGGAAGATACAAAATTTGATCAAATGATGGAGATGTTACTCAGAGAATTTAAAACGACGAAGGAAGAATTAAAGGAGAAAATGGAAGAAAATAGTAAGAAGCTGGAAAACGATAACCAACAATTGAAAGAAGAGTTGGGTAATAAAATCGGAGATACCAACAAGAAAATCGAAGAAAATAGTAAGAAGATGGAGGAGAAGATGGAGGAGAATAGTAAGAAGATGGAGGAGAAAATGGAAGAAAACAGTAAGAAGATGGAGGAGGAAATGAAGAATGATAATCGACGATTGAAGGAAGAGTTGGGCAATAAAATTGGAGATACCAGTAAGAAGATGGAGGAGAAGGTGGACGAAATAAAAAACGAAAATAAATTACTAATGGAGGAAAATATTAAGAAGATCGAGGAGAAGATGGAGGAAAATATCCACAAGATGGAAGAGAAAATGGAAGAAATAAAAACTGACAATAAACAATCGAAGGAGGAATTGACCCAGATAAGTCAGAAACTGGAAGAAACCAATAAAAAGATGGAGAATAATAGTCAGCAATTGAGAGAAGAATTGAAGGAGACGAACCAAGAAAACATGAACCGGTTAGACGGAAGAATGGAAATATTGAAGGATGAATTGAGCCAGAAAATAGCTGAAAATAACGAGACCATCAGCAAGAAGATAGAAGAGGAAATAACGGTAATCGAACAAAAGGTTACCAGAGCTGATGAAAAATGGAGTCAAACTGAACGGGAAGTACAGATTATCAGGACAGAAATAAATACGAAGGTTAACACCATTGAAGAAACGACTAGGAAGACGTTAGAGGAAAAACTAAAGGAAACACGGGAAGACTGGGAGCGAGTGCAGGACCGATTCACAGAAAAATGCGACGGCATTGAAGCTGCTGTGACCAGTATCAACAGTCAGGTACGACAGAACCAGACCGATATAGACCTATTCCATAGTCGACCGACAACCATTACCAGTTGTCCCAACAGTGAAAATCGTGAAGGGATTAACTTCAGGTTTTATAAAAATAAACCCATGGAATTCCTAGCAAGAATCGAGGAATACTTTGCCAAACACAGAGGTAATCGCTGGAGGGAGAACAAAGAGGTGCTGGACGAATCGTTCAAGGAAATAGCAGACAATTGGTGGATGGCAATAAGAGACGAGGTGACCGACTATCAACAATTCAGAAGGCTATTCAAAGCCAAATATTGGTCGGAATCAACGCAAAATATCGCCAGAGACGGGATATGCCATGGGAAGTACAACCCTTATGGAAACCAAACTTTAACGGCGTACTTTTTGGGAAAGGTGTGCGTGGCCAAACATCTAGAGCCCCGAATACCGGAAGAATGCCTGGTCAGCAAACTCTCATACCACTACGAGGAGGATATTATCAGAGCCAGACGAAACAGTCAAATAAAGACGGTGCAAGCCATGACCGAGCTTTTAGAGATGTACGAGCACGAAGACTATTACCGTCAAAGTCGCAGGAGGTATGAAAAGCTGGAACCAAGGAATAACAACAATAATTTGAATAATAATAATAATCGGCAGAATGTGGGTAATAATAACAATTATAATTCCGCAAATCGGAATAATGCCGAGTACAATTATAACCCTAGAAATAACAATAATTTGCCGAGGCTTAACCATAATAATAATAATAGTAATATTCCTCGTATGAATAATAATAATAACAACAACCACAACAATAATAATAATAATAATAATAGCCGTCCCCAAAATAACAACGGTTATTACAATAATAATAGTAACTATGTTCAAAATGGTCAGAGGAATCCCAACCTTTCTAATAATAATAATTATCATGGTAATTATAACCGAAATTACCCAAGTGGAGGTAACCACAATTACAGGGCATATCGACCTAATGTTAACTACGTCCGAGCAGAAGGCAGTGGACACAGGAGGTACCAGCCTCAACGAAGGAGCCGATACTACGAGTACGAGACTTTCCAAGGGAGTCAGGGAAGTAATAGGTACAGAGAGTACGAGCCCAGACGTAGTTCCAGCTTGGATAATCAGCGCAGACTACCTGTAGCAGAAGCTCAACCAGACGATCGAGCAGAACCAAACGAAACAGCCTCAGGACTTCAAGCTGACGCTTCCAACGGCCTGATCCGTAATGAAGCGGAACATTTAAACGAACGGAGGCAGTAATAAAATCTAATGACCCTTTACTGCTCCAATCTGCTGGGTTTAATCAAGTAGGTATGAATGTGAAGAAAACCAGAAAAAATTGGATCATTTTACAAAATTTACAAAACTATATCCTGTGAACAGAGCCACCACTCTGAAGACTCTAGAAATAATAACAAATCATTACATTCCAGAGGTAGGAAGCCCGACATCCATAATCACCGACCATGGAACGCAATTTAAGGGTTGGCGGTGGAGAAACACTTTGAATACATTGTGCATTAAGACATACAAGACGTCTGTCTACCACCCCAGCAGCAATCCAGCGGAGAGGGTACTGCGAGAGGTCGGAAGAATATTACGAACTTATTGCTATAATCAACAAAAGAAGTGGCAAGAATATTTATTAGCGACTGAAGAATTCCTTAATTTGTCATATCACACCGCTATTGGTACCACTCCATACACGGCAATGTATGAAAGACCACCTCCGAGGGAAATACAAGACATAATAGAGTTCCCCAGGAGTCAAGAATACAAGTTCAATCGAATCAGATTCTACAATAAATTGGCTGAAGACCAGGAAAGGCGCAAGAACAAATATCAAAAGGCTGTTAAGAAAATAATAAGATATGAAGTCGGAGAAAAGGTACTGCTAAAAAACAGGGAATTACCCAGTACTTTGGAAGGCATTACCAAAAAGTTATTACTGCTGTATACCGGCCCATACCTGATTATTAAAAACAATAATAATAATACATATGTACTAAAGGATATCATTTCGAATAAAGTAAAAGGAACTTATAATCAGTTGTCCATTAAAAAATATTTGGAGGACTCATAGTTGTGAGTTAAAACTATTATGAAGAAATTGTGAATTTTGATAAAAAAAAAAATTACCAAATTCCAAAAATCAGTAAGCACAACTTACACCAAGTATCTGAAAGAATATTGTGAACGAAATAAGAATTTTGATAAAATGAAAATTACCAAATTCCAAAAATGAGTAAGTACAACTTACACCAAATAATCGAACAATTGTGAATGATGAAAAAAAAAAGAATTTTGCTAAATAGATAATTACAAAATTCAAAAATCAGTAAGCACAACTTACACAAAACATTTAAAAGATTATTGTGAATAAATAAAAGGAATTTTGAACATAATAAGCTTCAAAATTCAAAAGCAATAGTAAGTACAAGCTACACAAATATTCAAAGACTATTATGCAAGTAAAAAGAATTTGGATGCAGATAACAATTGTCCAAATTCAAAATAATTAGTAAGTACCACTTACACAAACATTCAAAGACTATTATGAATGCAAAAAGAATTTTGAGGAATAATAATTTCAAAATTCAAAACGCTAATAAGTACAACTTATACCAAAATATTTGAAAAACAACTATGAATAAGAAAGAATGTAGTTGAATAAAAATGTCTAAAATAAAAAAAACTTTAAACTCACATCATTACTCATACAAATGGTGAGAAATAACTCTGAAATATGAAAAAAGATTTTGTAAGAAAGAGATACAAAATTCTAAGAGAAAAAGGAAACCAGAATGTCATATGACTTAACCGAACAAATTAACCAAACTCACAAAGAAAATAATTTAATAAAAATGGAACAATGAAGAAGGACCAGCTCACTAAAGACCAAATAGTGAGACCAGAAACCAAAAAACAAAAACCTGATACTAATAATGATAATGCTGTTACAACAACCACTGTTATAGTGAAAGTGATAAAGAATTAATTCATGTTATACCATGAGCAATAAAAGTAACTCAATGGATACCAGATGGTAGAAAGAGTAAATATAAATACTACTTACTATGTAAACATGATGAAATGTATATGATACCACATACCTAAACCATTAGTATATATATATATAAGTATATTATATAAGTATATATATACATATTAGTATATATAAACATACTACCCTTTTTCTTGATGTAGCTCTCCTGTGCATCTCGCTCCCTCTTCCGACCTGTTGACCGTTGCCAAGCTAAAAATAGGAAATTGGACAATCGTCCTTATTTTATAACACTATTATCTCCTATTTAAAGCCCCTTAAGTTGGACGCCAATTTGTAATATAATATAAATATTACAATATATATATTCAAACACTTATGCTACAGTCCGTTTCTTGATGTATATATTATATTTAATTTTTATAACGAATTTACCTCAAGATATTTCTTTCTTTATTAGGAACATGTTTCGGGTACCATTTTTTATCCATCCTCAGCATTCCGGATTTTGTGTCTGGTGAAGTACATATGTGTTGGTTGGTAGTTACTGTGGTTTCCTGTTGGCTTCTGGTACTTTAAATTGGTTTAATTGTGTGTGATTGTGGTGTATGTATTAGTATTTTGTGTATTTTCGATGTTGAGTGCTTTGAAAATTGTGTCGTGTTTTGTATTCATTTGTATTTGTTTAGGTATTAGTTTGTTTTCTGTTTTATGTTTGTACATTTGTAAATTTTCCCAAATGTTCATTATGGTGCCTTTGTGTGGTATGTGTTTTATTAGTCTCATGTTGGTTATGTTTGAGAATTCATGTCCAGTGTTTATTGCATGTGTGGGCAAATTTGATTTGTATATTTATGGTTTTTGTATGTGTTTAGGTGTTCAAAATAACGTTTTTTCAGTTTTTTGTTTGTTTGTCCTATGTAACATTTATTGCAATATTGGCATTCAATTTTTTATATACCATTGGTTGTTGTATTATCTTTGTTGTGTGGCTTATTTAGTTTTTGTAGATTATTTTTGTTAGTTTTCTATGCTACTTTAATGTCTGTGTTCTTAAACAGTTTTGTACTTTGTCATTTTATTATTTATGTATGTGAATGTGACCCATTGTTTATTTTTGTTATTATTTTTGTTTTTTCATTTTGATTATTCTTAATTGTTCAGTTTTTATTTTATATTTGATTTTATTTTCTATTTTGTTTACAATGTTTTTATTATATCCATGTTCACAAGCAATTTGGTATATTATATTTCTTTCTTTGTCTGTTCCTTGTCTGTTTAGGGGTATTTTGTACATTCTGTTAAATAGTGAATAGAATGCTGCCATTTTATGTTGTGGTGGGTGGTCACAATGGTTAGGTATAATGATGTTAGTGGAAGTTGGTTTCCTGTATATTGCATATTGTAGGTGGTTATTGTATCGTGTGATGGTTATGTCTAAATAGTTGATTTTGTTGTGATTTTCTTTTTCTTCTGTGAATTGTATTTTTGGATGTATGTTACTGATTTGTTTTAATAAGTTATATTTGTATTTTTGTTACTTGGTATTTATAGCCCATCATCTACATATCTTATCCATATTTGATCCATAGGCTATATATTATATTTAATTTTTATAACGAATTTACCTCAAGATATTTCTTTCCTTATAAGAACATGTTTCGGGTACCATTTTGTACCCATCCTCAGCCTTCCGGATTTTGTGTCTGGTGAAGTAACAAGTATATTACTTCTGGTGTAGTGTCTAGAACTAACAAGTATATTACATCCAATTACATGGAATAATAAATACAATGACATAGAAAGTAAAATAAAATCGGAAATATACAAAAAACAAGTACAATAAACAGAAAACTCAACACATTAAAGCAACACAACAAAAATCAAGAACAACAAAAAAACAGAAATAAATACACATTTTATCCTCAAACCATTAACCTAAGCAACACAGGATTTAACAAAAAAGAAACAGAGTATTTAAACAATATGTCAAAAACTAACCTAACTCAAAACATAAACAAAAACTAGAAAATTTAATAGTAGAAACAGAATTTGCCATGAACCTAATACAAGACAATACACAAGAAGAATAACGAACAGAAGCAACACACATAATTACAAAAATAATCACAAATGAAATAAAAACAAATCTAAACAAAAGCAGGATAATAAGACAATAAAATAAATTGAAAATAAAGTAAATACCAACAATTTAATCATAACAAAAGCAGACAAAAGCCAGGCAACAGTAATTATTGACAAAACAGACTACATCAGAAAAACTGAAGACTTCATCAACAATAATGATTGCATACAATTAAATAAAGACGCAACAGAAAAATATCTAAAACAAACAATAAAACTAATAAAAACAGCTAAAACCATTTTCAACAATAAAAATACAGACATATATATATATATATATATATATATATAATAATCCAGAACCACCTAAAATGAATAGCCTAATAAATATACACAAATTAAACAACACAATACGGCCATTAATTAACTTCAAAAAAGCACCTACATACAAAATAACTAAAATAATATGCACAAAAACTAAAAAATAACCATTTAACAAATAATTATCACAACATAAAAAATACGTACGAATTAATAGACAAACTAAAAGTAATAAATATAGATGAAAACACATATTTCACATCATACTCGTATGACATCACAAATATGTACACCAACATTCCAATTGATGAAACAATAGACATAATAATAAACAAACTTAAAGAACAAAACGAAGACACACAAAATATAACTGAAATAAAAAATAGCCTCCAACTAATACTAAACAAAATTACTTTGAATTCAATAGCAAAATTTATCAACAACAAGAAGGATTGGCAATGGGATCTCCATTATCTAGCATAATAGCAGAAATATTCTTACAACATATAGACACCAAAGTACAAAATATTATAAAATCCTTTGATCCAAATGGCTCCTTATATCCTTATATATATATATATATATATATATATATATATATATATATATATAACGATAATACAAATGTTGGTTCGGATGGATGGCCATAAGGCATGTACCTCTCGGTAGGTAAACCCCATGCAACCGCTTCCCATGTGCTCCCAACGCTGATCTGGGAGACATTTTCAGTTACAAGAAAGTTTTAAGGATTTTGGCGTACAAACGCCAAAGTGATTTAGGAAGCCTAGAAAAACTGGGCAAATCAACGTTGAGGCCGGAACAGGATAGAGCTCAATCCCTGATCGACAGGAAAAGAAAAACATGATGATAAAGTTACCGTAATCATGGTGATTAACGAATACTTTATATTCACAAAAAATGTTTAAAACAAAAAGACGATTAGTACAACAAACACAATAGTACGACTTCGTGTTGGAAAAAGAAAGGTGACGTGAAGACATAAAACATTTACCGTCACATTCCACTATATACTGTATATTATTTATTAATTTTTGCTCTCCGATATAGTCAAATACTAGTATTGTTATTTTACTAAAGCCGCTATTGACTAAAGTTTAAAAGATCAATGTGCTGCTTATGTTTCAGTAATTGAGTACAAAAAATGGAAAAGGATGTAAGTGCCAAAAAATAAAAAAATGACTTTTTTAGTGAAAAGGGTTGTATAAGCTAAGCGTAATGAAACGAGAAAGGTTGTAAGTGCCAGAAAAATTCCTACTAGTTTCAAGAGCAGTTCGAAGATAGCAGCACTGTGCAAGTGCCAGCGGGGCTGAGATGGGAAGGGATGTAAGTGCCACCGCCATGATGTATGTGCCTAAGCTACGCAGTTGCACTAGTCGCGGGGTTGGTGACAGTACGTTGACACGGCAGTGATTTCGGTCGTTTCACGCGTGTGTTTTAGAGTGTGCTTCGGTTGTGTGTTTAGTGTACCTACCAGAAAATGGAAAAGCCTGTTAAGAAGAAGGTGATTGTTCGTAAGAGACGTGAAGCAAGAGAAAAGGGCCAGCCGTACATTAACAGTCGTGGGAAAGAGATACCTGCAAAACAAGCACCAGCAGAACAGGCAAGCTGCTCCTGCAAGTACGAGTGTAAAAACATAAGCAATGAACAAAAACAGCTATTGTTTTTGGAGTTTTATAAAGTTGATGAAGAAAGCCAAGGAACATATTTATTGAATCATATTAAAATGTTACCTATTGGTCGCAGACGTCGTGGGACGTACGAAAGTCCAGCAGAAAGTAGGCGGACTTGTACTTTTGCTTATAACATCCCCGATGGTACCGGGAAAAATGTACAAGTGTGCAAAAAAACCTTCAAAGAAATTTTTTCTATATCTGAAAAGGAAATTGATTGTTTTACAAACAAAAAAGAAATCAGGTTGCTTGGTTTTTGAGGACAAAAGAGGGAAAACACCTGCATCAAATGCACACAAGTTTAAATTTACAGAAGATGATCGAAATCTTGTAAGATATCATATAAACTCATTCCCCAAATACGAAAGTCACTACAGCCGAAAAAAATCAAGTAATGAGTTTTTGTCACCTGATCTAAATAAACACCGAATGTATGTGGCTTTTAAAAAACAAAATCCTGCAAGTGCAGTTACATACAGTTTTTACGCAGAAGTTTTAAAACAAGATTCTCCAAACCTAAAATTTAAAGCTCTTGCAGTTGATACCTGTAAAAAGTGTGACTTTTTGAAGGCAAAGTTGCAATCTACGACCAGTGAAAAGGCAAAACAGGAAGTAAAAACCCAGCAAGAGTTGCATCACCGAAAATGGGAAAAGGCTCATAAGTGTATGAAACAAAATATAACATCTTCACAGCTTCCAACGGCTACTTATACAACCTTATGCATGGACCTGCAACAAGTTATGTTTGTTCCAATGCTTACTCATAGCACTATGTTTTATTGTAGACAGCTATCTTCCTACAATCTGGGAATACATGTTGGAGACAATGGCTCTGGATATATGTGTATGTGGCATGAAGGGATTGGAGGCCGTGGCGCTAACGAAATAGTTCTTGTTTGTTTAAAGTTGCTTCTACTGAAGGCCACTTTCCTCGTAAAAGGCTTGTGTTATGGTGCGATAATTGCGGAGCACAAAACAAAAACCAGATGCTGTTAATGTCTATTATTTATTTAGTCCACAAAGGATTTTATCGTTCAATTGATGTGAAATATCTTGTAAGTGGACACAGCTACATGAACTGTGACCGTGATTTTGGAGTGATTGAGAAAAAACGCAAAGCTGCGAAAGCGATAACTCCTAAAGATCTTGAAGCGTTAGTTGCAAGTACAAAATTGACAACACCTTTTACTGTAGTATCTATGAATACTGATGACTTCATAGATTTTAAAGGCCTTGCTAAAGACTACCTAAATACAAAAGATCTGGCTATAAGTAAAATTTCTCACTTCCGCATTTCCCACAAGAATCCTAGCACAGTGAAAGTGGCATCAGTTTTGGGTCTTGAAGGTGATGTTATGGTAACTTGGGAAAAAGTTGATGTTTTAAAGAAAAATGCTAATCTTGACAATGTACCGGATATTCATGAATTGCCAAAAATACACTTTAAATCCAAAATCTCACGAGAAAAGAAGAATGATCTTTTGGGAATGATAGATTATATAGAGAAAGAAGAAGGCAAGGACTTCTACAGAGCCCTGTTGGAGAACGAAGATGAAGAGGCCTGCAACATGGAGGTGTAGGAAGAAGATGAGGAATAGGACTGCTTGGAGGAAAGAAGTACAGTACTGTAAGTTTATTTCGATTACTAAATGCAGATAACTTTTTCATTTTATTTCTGGTATATATACGTGTTTTTAAAATAAAATTGTTTTACTCAAAAACGATTAACTGTATCAGAACAAATTTCGAAAGTGAATGAAAAGTCAAAATATTATGTATATAGCTGAGAAACCCAAAATAAATTTAGACATCTGATTCAGTTTTTGGTTTTCAGGTGGCTTATACTTACCGATGAAAGAAGAAGCGGAATAAACTGAAGACCAACAACTTTGCTTCAAAAAACCATCCAAAATTTTATTTTATACCTTTTTTATATTAGCTAGCATTGAAAGAGTAAAATTATATGTAAAGTTATTAAACGTTCTCAAAACTACAATGGACTTACCATCTTTTGTTAATATAAACCCTTGACTTACATCCTTTTCAAAAACTTAGTAAGGCACTTACAGCGTTTTCCAGAAAACGAAAGGATGGCACTTACTTCTTTTTCCATATAAATTTTGTGTCCTTTATACATATTCATAAAAAAAACTGTTTGCATGTTTTGTAGAAGTATTTTGATATACACATATTTTTTTCATAAAATTAATATAATAATCCAATATTTAAGACACATTTATTTGAATACTGAAAATTTTAGTTTGTGGCACTTACATTCTTTTCCATTTTTTGTACACAATTGTAATTAATATTTTATTTGACACAAATTTAAATGATTCAGAGAATTACAAGTGTAAATAAATTGATATATTAATCAAGTTAATCTTTGTCAATTATGTTTGACAGTTTGCCGTAAATAATGATAAATTTTTATCTTGAAAAAATTTAACATATATTTTAGAGTACCCTTTATTACTTATTATTATTAAAAAAAATTCTTGTTTTTATGTAAATAGATTCTTCTCCGTAGATTTTCTCTCAATTTTGCAAAACGGTTAAAGATGTTTCTATATGTTAATTACTTTGTCCCTTTAATGGCTTTCTGCCTGTCATAGATTTAGTAAATATTAATTAGGGGAGATTGCCATTAAAGCGTAAAACATTTAATCCAGTAGGCCAGGATCGGTAGACCTGACTCAACACTATTGCTTTCTAATATCCTAAAGATCTTCTCTTTTACAGTACAAAAGGATTTTGTCCATCTACCAGTGGATTTCAGTAGAGGTTTTCTACTTCCAATTGCATTTTATCATTTCCATTTTGTCAGCCGATACCCAGCATTTGCGTAGCGCGTAACATGTCAGGTCTAGTTAGTGCACGTCTAGTAGCTGAACGATAATTTTAGTTATTCTACTAAGGCTCCTAGGACAGAAATAATTGATTAAATTAATCCATTCTATGTCAGGTTATATTAGTCAGGTTGTATCGCCGTTTTAATTTGTACGTAGTAGCAGTTTTAGTTAACTGTACAAAATTTTCAGATTGTATTTACACAATTTTTTTTTAATTCTAATAAAACAGACACATAAATTTCCTCTTATTTACGCAAAACGTAGAAATTCTTTACTGCTGCGATAAATCTTACAACAGTGTATTCTCTTGACTCCTAGATACCGCACGAGTTCAAGGTTAGCACTGAAATCCCTCTCACGTTGTAACATGTAAACACACACACACACACACACACACACACACACACACACACACATAACAAGCCTCAGGAGAAACATTGTAAATAAATATGGGGATAAGGAATGGATTCCGCTATAAATGATTGATGTATTTAAATTTATCTTATGTATTCCTAAAACATGAGCAGTAATTTGTAAGTTCATTTAAAAGCACTTGATTATGTTTTTGTGTTTCTATGTAGGTAAACCCCTATAATATTTGCCGTTTTGTACTTTATTTTATATATAATAGATATTTTTTTAAATAATGAATACCGCTGCTATTATATTTGCTACATTATTACACTTGTAGTTTCACCTGACGCACATTTCACAGATTTTAGATATGTATTTTCAGAAGTTTCTGTATGAATTAAACAAATTTTCTTTTTAAACTCTTTTTGTGATAATTTTTATTCGTCAGTATTTAGCCATATTCTACGTTAATTGTACTCAGGGACGTACTTTATTAAACAATTTCTCACACGGTTAAAGCAAGTGTGGTTGCAAAAATGTATGAAGGTCATAACTATATCCAGTGCATAGCCTATTTAATGTTTCTGTTTTCCATTGGTCACTGTATTTCTTATTAGTTGTAAGATACCGCTTCTCTATAAACAGTAGAATATTTAGTCGTAAAGCCGATTTTATTTCCCGATTTTATTTCATGTTTACAGTACTACTACTAACCATAGTTGCTAATTCGAAAATTTTATATTTTTAGACTACTATATTAAAATATCGGAAACTGTAGGCTATTTTGAGTAATAAGTAATAAATTGTTTTTTTAATATACCCTATAATTTAAAAATCGAAAAGACAATACCTTGAAAGATGTAAATTCAAAATCTTTAAAAATTTTATTCAATGTATTCAAGTTTTAAAATTTTATTCAAGTTTACGCTGAAGAGTTCGAAATCTACATGTAACGACACAACTAACACGAAGGGCGTGTTTTCAGCCAAAGGAGTAGCTGGAGCTTGTGATCGCTATGCCTTGTTCAAGTGGATTATCCCGACCTTTCATCATGCCAGTGCTTTTTGCTTTATCAGTATAAAGCATTATCCTGCAATGGCTACACAATGTACACGACAACTTTGACGCTAACATAGGATTAAACACAGTATGATATTTCTATCCCTCTACGCTTACAAACAAAATGTTGGTTGTTTCTAAGTGTATAAAAAAAAAAATAGTGTATATCTAGTGTAACAAATATTACCAGCGCTTAGTTGAATTTTGAATTTGTACTGGTATTTGTGAAATTAGATTCTATTAGACTGGGATGGAGTTAGGCTGGGATGCTGTGTTTCTCCAACCTTGTTTGATATATACGTTGGCGACATGGAAATCCATAGTGACTTCGGGAATCAATTTGTATGGGTTTCCTGCTATATGCGGGTGACATAGTTCTTATTCAAGAAAATGAGGTTGATTTACAAGGTGCTATGTTTCAATTACAAGGAGTAGCAAGAGAGTACGCCTACTCACTGACAATTTCAGTAAGAAAGATCAAAACCATGGCCTTTAAAGGTAAATATCCAGTGAGGACTAAGATAGTTATAAACATCACTTCAGAACAAGTGGGCCGTTTTAAATATCTCGGCTGTGCAGTAAGCTATAAATCTAAATATGACATAAAAGAGAGGATAATACATTTAGGAAAATTTTTGATACGATTTACAGAAATCTTAAAAATAAAACAAGACATAGCACAAGGATTGCAAACAAGAGAGTATTTGCTATACCCACATTGACATTTGCGAGTGAGGCGTGGGTGATGACAAAAAAAGGAATGCAGGAAGATTCAGAGTTATGAAATATAGTTTTATCGAAATACTTTAAATTATACATTGCAAGATAGAATAAGGAATGAAGACATCAGAGCTAAACTCGAAGCAAAGGACATGATAAAATTTACAGAAAACAATGGTGGGATCATCTGCAAAAGGATGACAGAAGATCGATTGCCAAAAGCGGCAGTGAACTATAAAGCCATTAGTAGAAGAGACGTGGGTCGTCCTAGGATGAAATGGGTACCGGAACGGGTTTAATGACCTAATCCTTGAAGAGGAGAAGAAGAAGAAGAAGAAGCTTTTCAAACGCTTTTCAAATTTCAGATTATTTAATTGCTGTAGAACATAAAATTTAATAAATTGAAATACACTATTTTCATTACTGTATACATTTATTCAAATAAAAAATTATAAATTATAATATAATGAGGACGAAAACTTTAACCTGCATGTATTATGTGTTCACCATGTTCTTTACGTATTTCATGACAGCACGGTTTCCGTCCAACTTCATTGTGTGTACTATGGATGTGTATGGGTACGTACATAGTATGACTAAAATTAGAGTAAATGCATTATCGTTATTTTTGGTAAAGTAAGCCTTTAATTTATGTCAAAGAAGTTTTGAAAAACACTGTGTATAAAGTAACAACATTTACTTTATATCGGAATTGCTACAGTTGTTACAACTCTTTACTTTAGATTTCACTTTGTAGTTGTTTTAAATGCACATTTTTGTTTGAATTACGTTCTGTATTTTGTTATAATTTGCCAGTGAAATCCGAGGTGGACAGGCAGTATTCAGATCTCACAAATATTACAAGCATATTTTTAACACTAATTTATAGTGAGCTATATAATTTAATACACCTTACACATATTTGTAGTTAGAACTAAAAACAGACATCTTCTATTGTGGTGTGTTAATTGTTCATAACCTAAAGGTACCATTTAATTACCATAAGGTACCATATGATTCATAATAAAGTTTTAATTACATTCTTAATTTCGATCGACTTCGTTCATAGACCATCGTCAGGACATATTATACTGTGCCTTGCCGTCACTATACTGTCAAACAGTTACTATTTATAAAAAACGAATTCGTAAACCTGATTTATCGTGAAACGTACGTAAGTGTCCAGAGTTTCTCTAGAACTCCAAGACACAGACACTTTATCGAGTTTATCGAAAAACTCTGAACACAAACGTACGTTTCACGATAATCAGTGTTTACGGATTCGTTTTTTGTAAATAGTAACTGTTTTACAATATCGTGACCGCGAGTGCGCAGTTTATATATCGTGACGATGGTCTGTGACCGAAATCGATAGAAATTAAGAATGTGCGTAATTAAAACTTTATTATAAATCATATGTATAGTACCTGTAGGTTATGAACAATGAATACACCACAATAGAAGATTGAGATTATAGGTACCATTAGTAAGCAATAAGTGTGTGTATGTTATAAATACATCATACTATCATTAGTAAAAATAGACATATTATAATATTATCAACAGAAGGTATAAGCTGTCCTTGTACATATATTTTTCAATCAATCGAGGTCAACAACGGTTCTGGTGTAGGTCTAATACCTTTTCATTATATTTCCTTGTTTCTCGCATCTTTGTCCTTGCAAAACTTCTTCGTCCCTTCAGAGTTCTTTTTTCTTACCTTTGGCCTGAACACTCTAGGTTTGTTGTTGAAATTACTACCCGGGCTGTTTGGCCGTGGTCCATTGTTTTCTGTAAAAACAGACGTTTTCGGCAGTGCCATCGACTGCCATCATCAGTGTAAGATCGAGTACGCTAACGTGAGGTGGTATACGTTAGTGACCACAGTACTGTGGTTAAGGCTGGAAAAGTCCTGTGAACACCAATCCTACTTATAATTGTTCGAAGTGCCACGATACAGTAATAAATCAACCACCAACCAATCTGAAAGAAGAACGTGTATTAGAGGATCGCAACGCACCTTGCCATAAAGTACTTAACGACAGGCTTTCACCCCGCCAATTCATAGCGATCACAGCATGTTTTTGGATCTGGACGGACTTCATATGAAGGCGAGGGAAATACGCACTAATCTCACATTAGCCTACTCGATGGTACTGCCGAAATGTCTGTTTTTGCAGAAAACAATGGACCACAGCCAAACAACCCGGGAAGGAATTTTAACAATATTGACTCCGCCCGTGTAAGCCTACGAAGTAATGACTCTATGATTTTTTATCTCTCCTTCTTTAAAGACTTGAATTCCTTAACCTATTTCAAAAAAATAGCTCTAAAATAAATGCAATATTTTTTGTTAAATTTCATTCAAATGTCTTCAAAAACTGTTCTCCACTACACAACAAAAATGCATTATCATAGGTCAGATGATATACGTATTAGTGTGCAAAAAGCATGAACTTTTATTTCAAGTATGTATAATATTATGTGGCGGACAACGTATTCTTATATGAATATAGGTGATATAAATTAATATACGCATATAATTTATCTTAACGTTAATTGAATACCATACATATGGCAAAACGTCATTACTATAAATTAACCTAAATAAAATCTTAAATTACACTTTTAATTATTAATGTTTTATTTATTTTACTAATATGCATTTTGCAAGCTGCAATTTCAAGACGTTTCATTTATATTTTCAACACTAACAATAAACTATGTTTTTGAAAAGCGTCGTTTCGTCATTATCACCCATAATCAGGGAAAGGGCGACAAAGTCCTTCTTTTCTAAAGGAGGCTTGGCAGGTCGACTCGCTTGGTCCAATACAGTTAATATTACATCAGTACATTGATGATGTCACATTTTGTTTTTGTTTCAGCTGCCCAGAAAAGCCATACAAATTAATAAGATATGATGTTAGACTCTTGAAGGAGGCGGTGTTGTTCCTAGTTATGTCTTCGAACTAACTCTGCTTTCGACCACTGGCCAATAGATTTTTCTGTAGATTTTTTATTTAAATAGTAGATTACATTGACTTGACTTCAACAATGTCTGTGTTTGACAGCTATATTTGAATGCAGACATGTGAAGCTTTGTCTCAGTGTCATAAAAAATCAGTGTGTTTTCAAGTTCTTTTGCACCCGAAATGCGCACTGGTTAACAGGTAATACTCTTCTAAAAATTTCTAACAGCATAACATTATCCGTGTTTACACGTAAGGCCAGATACACAAACTTAAATATATAACAGCTTACCTCAAAAGGGCCGGTCTATGATGATTCTCTAATTTGTATACCTTTCCGTCATGTATTACTTACTAAATATTTGGATACCATAATTGTCGTCAATTTGATAGTAATCGTACGATATTTGTAACTATCTTAATATAGCATTCTCGCTGTCCAAGTTTCCAATTCCATGAATTATATTTAATTTAACAGACAGTACTGATAAAAAGTCCAAGTATTTATGTGTTAAATGGTACACTCTCAGGGCCGCCGCTACCATAAAGTCCGAAATGTGCACCGCACACAGGCGGCCATATCGAAATGGCGGCCGTAGACTGGCAAATTCATTAGCAGATATTCAAGAATAAATTAAATCAATTAACAACGACATTTATATCTGAGTTATTGCTGCGGTCACTTTGTGATTTTGTAGAGACGCGCGTGCATGTCGACGCTGGCAAACTATAAAGTACCTACCCGATAAGATAAGAAATTATTTATGTTTAGTTTTGACAAACGGGCGTCTTTCCGACTGTCAACTTGTATTAAAAAAAAACAGCAGTTTGAACCAGTAACAGAAATTTGGTGGTTATGCTTGAGTAGTTTCTAAGTACGGTCTTGTTTTTTTCACGGTCTGGCTGTGTAATTCTGAAACGGTTCGTATTTGTATTCGGTTTATATTCGTAATATCATCAAAATGTTTCATACAAAAACGAAACGGTTGTCGGGCTTTTAATATAAACAAAAACGAAAGGCTAAAATTGAACAACAACAGAAGTTAAGTGGTGCGTTAGAAAAATGTTTAGCTGATACTAGTGAAAGTGAAACTAAGCGTCCAAGAACTTTAAAAAATGTATACAACACTTCTACGAGCACATCTTCCACTTATATCGTGTAAGTGCTCAGCTAAATAAGTTTTTGAAAAATATATTCATTTTTTGTCAATTTTACTATTCTTGTCTCTATCAATTTTTAATTGAAATAATATTAAATGGCGTGGCAAATTAGGGATATGAGAAGTATATTCACGAGGGCGGCAAATGTAAAAAATGCAAACGGGCGGCAAGCACCCTAGCGGCGTTCCTGTACACTCTTTTAGAATCTTAACGTTTACAATAGTTCAGAATTAACCAACAAGTTAATGTTTTGTACGGCACTAGCAAATGGTTTGATAAATTAATTACGTGATTTGGGAAAGCACTATTTCAGCCGTGTACACCAAATGTGCAGCAGTTTAACCAATATTTATCGTAGCGGGAGGAGGTTAATGGACTGAACTGACATTTTTATGGGAATTGAATGATTTGTTACGGTCATCGGTGTAATTGTATCGTTGACTATCACGTGCCGTCGATATCCACAGAACTCGGCCAGATCGATTCAAATTTCCCGCAATTTCCTGGCCACCGTTTAACAAACATGGCGTTACTGACAAAGTGATGTACTATACGTGAATACTGTCCTCTGTTTTCCGTTACAGGATAATTGCTCTAATTTACGAATTTACGGTTTGTGAAACAGTAAACTGCGTAACACACTTTAATTATGTACATTTACAAGGCGTAAGAACGTCTCTAAGTGTTCAGGTTGAGCTCATGTCACAGGCCGCAGCTTGGGCCTAGAAAAGCATGAATGCTGAGGGTTTCCAAATAAAAAACTTATATTACACGAAATTATGCAATCAAAAAATTTAATATATACAAAAAACATTTTACTTCCTCTAAAAGTCAAGAAAGAAAACTTATGAAACCCTAGAAAAATTCTACAAAACTTGTTTGCGTAATTCCAAATTTGCATAGGTATAGTTTTCTCGCATAACTATAATTTACCGTAACATTGGTATGATACAATAAATACATGAGAATTGTTGTAATAAACAATAATAAGGTATAATAGTAAATAGATTTGTATACGTAAAATCAAGTTTTTATTTTTTGCCTATTTTAAAATAAACATTGCCAAAGTTAGTAAAACCAGACAGAACCGGAAACGTTCCTATTAGAGTGGCAAGTGTTGAGTACCAGATTGATACTTTACAAAGGAGGATACATATAGGTAGAATACGTTTTGCTATGGCTTGGGTAGCGGGTATAACGAAATGCAGACCGAGGGCTTCAAACACCTCAAAATTACTAGAGGAAATTAAAGAGCTCTTAAACAAACATTATACAAATTTCTAGGGGGGGGGGTCTAAAGTTAAATACTTCAGACAGTTTTTACATGAATTCAAATATGCTTCTACAGTCCGTAGCCAGTCAAGAGAGGGAATAACCTCTCTTATACAACGACGCATCAATACATGGAATACAACACTGATACGCCAACCTCCTGGAAGATATCCGTTTGCTAAACAGGAGAAAATGTCTTGGCTAGTAGAGGACACGTTAACAAACGGGAATCATCTAACCTTCGTTAAGTGGCTGGTCTTCTCCAGTAGTGCTGATAACAAAGAAGGAGGCCTGAGTTTCTGCGTAAGAAACTTCAATCTAAGCGGTGTGACAAAGAAATATTGCTATCCACAACAACGCATCGAATGTGGTTTTTTCTACAGTGCTACAAAAGACACTAGCACTTAATTCTTTACCAAAGAGATAAGAAAGAAACTGCTTTCTTGACCCCAAGTGGCCTACTCCAATTTAAAAAAATATGACATTTGGACTCTGTAATGTACCAGCAACGATTGAAAGACTAAAAGCTGATTTACCAAGACTTGACGTGGAAAACTTGCATAGTTTACTTAAACGATATCTTACTTATCAAAAAGTTTTTTTAAGATAATTTTAAAAAAATTGGAAATGTCCTAACCAGATTTCGCGATGCTCAACTGAAGCTGAGTCAGAAAATGTATACTCTACTTAAGAAGGAAGTACAATATTTGGATCATTTGGTCTTTGCACGTGGTGTTAATATGGATCCCAGTAAAGTAGACACCGTGAGAAACTTGCCCGTTCCAAAGTCTAAACATTATGTTAGGAGTCTCCTGGGTTTACGATCATATTACAGACGATTTAAGAAAGGCTTTTCTACCATTTATAAATCACCATGTGAACTTAATGAAAATAAACTAACATTCCAATGGTCAAAGGACTGTGAGTTTAAAAATTGCATTATGGTTGGAGCCAATTCTTTCTTTCCCAGCTTCCGAAGGGGATTGCATTGTATACACAAACACAAGCAGTACTGGTCTTGGAGCTGTTTTTTCTCAAGTGAAAAACGATGAAGAACGAGTGACAGTGTATTACACCAAGAGGTTTTCCAAAGCAGAGAAAAATTATTGCGTTACAAGGAGAGAGTTGCTGGCTACTGAAATACATACTGAAATCCTTGTAGTATAAAGTAAAGAGTAGATGTGATGGATTCGTATGGTTTTTGATCTAAACAATTGAATAAAAGAGGTCCCAGAGCTCTATCTTATTTAGTTTTTAAGAAAATTTGTGTAAACCCCAAAACATTTGAGTCGAAAAACACACATTTTTAAATTTCGGATACAATAACTTCGTTAATTTTCTAATAAATAAATAAAAATTTCTAACTAACCTTGTAGAGAATTTAATTATGAAGACACTGATGTGTATAATATATAATACAAATAAGCAGTCTATAAATTTAATAAATTTGACTTTAATTAAAAACAAAACAGACCAAAATGCGTCAGAAAAGTGTTACAATTTACAAGAAATGACATTGTAAACTTTCGAAACACCCACACTTGTGCAGAGAAAACCCACATAAGACTGCTGCAAGACATGACCAACATACGTTTTCATTTAATGTGTGGTGCGGCCTTCTTGGTGATAATGTTTATTGGCAAATCGCCACTTAAACGCACTGAGTAATCGCCTGAAGTAGACAGAAACTGACCGTCGCTGAATGTCTATATTTATACCCCGCTGATACGCCAGAATAATCTGTCATTTTGGATGACGTGTTAAACAAACAGGCGCTCTCGAATCCACCAGAAACAGTTTCCTTGAACACAGTGTGTTGACCGGTACGCTATGGAATAGACTAGATCAGCGGTTCCCAACCTTTTTAGTTGTGCGGACCATCTATTTTGTAAAACACCTTTGAGGCCCACTAACTAAATATACAAGTAAAAAATATAAACACACACACACACACAAATAGACACCTATGTACGTATGACGTATGTATATATTGTACCATGACAGATAATCCACTAAATAAAGATCCAGATATGATCACGATGAAATATCAATTACAATAAATATAAAGGAAAATTCAAATGAGAACATATAAATATCAAAATAAAATACCACCATGAATGGAAAAAATAATAATAAAGAACCAAAATACAACAAAATTGAATAAAGAAATATAAACCCTAAAAAACTAAAATAAAATAAGAATAATACCCGGGTAGGATAGGAGTAGGTAAGGAAGATACCCAGAATAAATAAACGTACCAAGATAACCATATAGGTAAGGAAGATACCCAGAATAAATAAACGTACCAAGATAACCATATAGTAAAGAAGATACCCCAAACAGACCAACGGACATGATAAAAGAATGACTTTGAAGAAACCAAGAAGAAAGAATCTTCTAGAAACAAAATTGTAAGGATGGAAGGACTACGAGATGTACCCAAGGGAAACCTATTACAAAAGAATATAACCAACCCCGAAAAAGAGTAAAAAGTCACAAAGAAAGTATAACACCCCAAAACCTGATATTAAATGTAAAATAGTTATGAACAAAGTGTTTAATGTTGTGAGTAGAAGTGCACCCACTAAAGTTATTGTGTAATGAAATAAACAAATCTTCATAATCCCTTATAACTAAGATTTTGGTCTTAAAACATTGTAAAACTCAATAAGAGATAAGAACCAAAATATAAGTGAACCAGTGCAAGTTATTTCAATATATTAAATAAACTTAAAGTATAAGTGTAAATAATACTTCAATTAAGTATATGTACACCATAAAACAACTTTAATGTTTTCTATTATACAGGAATAAAATTTTGTAAAATGTTATTATGAAAACATTACTAACGTTTCTAAGTAGGTGGTGATTAAATAAAGTGACAGGGGAGAAAATTGTAATACCCAAAATAGAAAAAGATAAGACTGCAACCATAAGTTTAAGAATGGCTTATAAACAAATAAAAATAAATGGCTTGTTATGTATATATTTAAGCCCATGAACTCCATAATTCAAAGTGGTGAATAGAATAAGATTGTGTTATATTTATAAAAATGTTCAATATGTTTAACAGAGTTAATTCGTACTAAAATGTTTAAGTATGAATACCATACTATTTTTAAAATGTTTATAATATGTTGTTAATGGTAGTTAAGAAACTAAAATGTCTGACATGGAAGACCATATTGTTAATTTTAAATATTGTTTAGATTATGAGTAGGAATACAATACTACAGGTTTTATTTGTTAATTAAGGAAATTTTAAATAATGTTGTATTAAAATAAGAAAGTCAGAAGGGGTATAGAAACAGTATTATGCAAAAACATTATATGTAAAACCAGCAAATCTAGGCCAAATAGGAAATTCCAACAACATCATAAATGATTAATTAAGTTAAATAAACCAAGTAAACAGATGGAATTTATATAAGGTGTGAATCAGTCACCAAATACTATGACTAATACTATACTTTAATAGGATAATATAAAAGGATATATATAATAAATTATTGAAAATTTTGTAAATGTATTAACTAAAAATTTCAGAGGGGGAAGTCATAAATTCATGAATTATATTTAAAAGGATAAGCAATTGATAAAATTGCAAGAAATTAAGGAAAGATAAACCTTTAGGTAAATCTGAAATTTATTATAGTCCTAATTATGACATATTAAAATGGCTAATGTTTGGAGAAGGACAGGAAACAAAAAATTGAGCCTACTTTCCCAAAATGAAAGAAATATGGCAATTTTAATAAAAAACTTTGTAAAATTAGATTAATTGGTATCAAATTAAGCAGAAGTAATTACAGAAACCGATTATATATTTACTATTTCATGAAAGTAAATAATAACCAAAATACAGTCTGAGTATAATGTACCTTTTTTACATGTATAGGAAACGAATAAAAATTGAAACAATACTTTTCTAATATTAACTTGGCAAGATATTTCAGAAGACGAAGGAAGTAAAACAGTTCTTAATTAACATTCGTCGAGTACGGTTGATGAAGCTCTCGCTAATAAAACCTATAACAGAATCGTTAATGGCGTATATAGTAGAGCCTAGCCTACAATAATAAATCGAGAGTTACGGAAATTTTTACTTTAAATCTATATTCAGTGAACACAACCACCACAAACATTGAAATCAATAACTACTGAACTGAATATAAGTGATATAAAGACTTAAAACTGTACAACAATAATTATTCATAACCAAACGAACATTACAATTTTCAACACACACATGGACAGAAGTGAACCCACATAATCCAACAAATTTAATCGAAGTGAACACAGAACACTTAAACAGGACAACTCTAATAACACGAAAAGGAATTCTCCATACGGCAGAGACGAGGAACATGAACAAGGCAGCTTTTATTTAAAAGAAATTTCGTCTGATCGAAGTCACATTAATTCCAGCAGTACGTAAGGCGGCCATGTTGGCTCCCGTCATGCAAAGCGAACTCTACTATTAGGATTCAGCGCTCGTCACTGGTATAGACGTTTCAATTTATAAACATTATATATATTATCAAATAATTTTGTATTTTATTAACTATTAAGATTTTTATTGTGAATGTTATACTTTCTAGCCTTGCCCCTTCTCTGACTATTAATTATAACCGTTGAAAGAACCGAAAATATTTATATTCAATAACATGTATTAACGATCGATCGCCCTGTGAAAAGTCGAGCAATAATTTGATAATCGATTTTAAATCGATCTTTTATAAAATTGTCAATAAAATATTGTAATTCAATTATTTGGTTTTAAGTTTGTTTTATAAATTTAAAAAATAGAGTTCATTTAACAACAGGATTACAAGAAAGGCGACCATTACTCAAGTGGGAGTAATATATACGAAAAAGACGAAGTATCGCCAATCGATTAGTGAAGTGAGACAATCCTATTAACTCAGAATTTAATTGCAGTTAACCACAACCAAGATTATTGACAAATGTAACTCACACAAACATAAAATTTCAACACTACACCCTTACAAGAATTATTACTTAATTATTAAAACATAAAACATAAATTTTTTTTTTATTTTCAAAATAAAATATTTAATTTTTCTTAAAAAATTAAATAACATAATTTTCATTTGTAACGACGTTTGGTTACAATATATATATCTATAATGTGCACATATGTCAGTAATTAGTAAAACATACTGCACAAGAAGGATTAAAAAATAATTTGTTATAAAGAAAAGAACTTTATTGTATTCACTTAGCTGTCACAACTATAAGAAAACTCAAAAACAAGTGGTTAAAGTTAAAAAAAAACTCAATGGGATTTTTGACATTGTTTGTCCCCCACAAGAGAGTCTGGATTAAAACTGGATAGTTTTAGCCTCAAATCACTATCAACATTCAATTTATTCCTGTACTTATTTTTAAAAAAAAGTAAAATTGAAAAGGCTAGTTCACATAGATAGGTTGTCGAAAAGCCCATCAAGTGTCTCAGTGCAATTTTGGAAATTGCTGGATACTCTTGCCGAACATTTATCCAGAACGGGACCAATGGTGTTGTTTTAAAAAACGATTTTAGAGTCTGGTCACATGATAGTTCTATTAACGAGTCTTCTTCACTTGATGATATTTTCAATTTTTTTAAGTAATCTTCTTGAAAGGGATTTCTGATCCATTGGATTTCACCTTCAATTTTAGGGAAGTAGTTCCTAAAAGAATTATGATATGGCTTAGTTACTGCTCTAGTAAGTCTAGTTAGTAGATTTCTCATTCATATGAATGAAGAATAAAATGTATAATCACAGTATAAGACAAGTAACTAAAATAAATTATTATTAGTTTTAAAAATCGTAGGAGTCTACTGTTTGAAAATTTTACTGTTTTAAAAAAAGTTACTGTTTTAAGAAAATTAATGTTTTTAATTAGGCCTATTAAAAAATATTAGTATAAAATTTAGAAAAATATATAATTTTAAATTACCTGAGGTTGGAGGCCAAAGATTTGAGGTCATCTTTTATGGTTGTAGCTGTTGTTTTATCAATTTTGACTTCGTTGGTTTCCAGAAAATCATGTAGGACTGGAAATACGTCGAAGGAATCTTGTTCCACTTTTTGAGCCCATCGTTGAAGTTTGATTACCATTGCTTCTACTTTGTCTTGCACAAAAAACTTATGAACGTCCTTGCCCTGCAGAGTTAAGTTAAGAACGTTGAGGGCACCGAAAATATCCGCCAAATATGCCAACCGTTTCAACCAGTTTTCATCGGTCACACAGTCTAAGTAGGAACTTGCAAGTTTTCCATCATAATCTCCCTCCATAAGGAAAAACCCTGAGTTCGTCGCGGAGTTCGAACAATCTTGACAACACTTTACCTCTCGACAGCCACCGAACTTCGCAGTGAAGTAGAAGCTGTGTGTGTTCACTGCCCATTTCATCACACAAAACACCAAACATTCTGGAGTTTTTAGGCCTTGTTTTAATAAAGTTGACGACGTTTACTGCATAGTTAAGAGTTTTTTGAGACACTCGTCCAAACCTTTAACTGCAAGAGCCTCTCTATGTACGCTACAATGTGTCCATTGAACCAAGGGAGAAACTCACCTAACTTTGGCGACTAAACCAGTATGAATTCCAGACATAGCACGTGCCCCATCAGTTGTCAAACCTACACACTTTGACCAATCTACTTCATTTTCTTTTATAAAATTGTCAACAGATTTGAAAATCTCTTCGCCAGTTGTTTTTGTCGGCAAAGACTGGCAAAACAACATTTCTTCTTCAATATTGCCATTCAACTCAAAACGACCAAAAGCTAATATATTAGCCTGGCCAGCAACGTCTGTACTCTCATCAAGTTGCAGCGAAAAATATTCACTTTGTTTCAAAACAGTCATAACAGCTTCTTTCACATTTTCCGACATTTCATCAATTCTTCTTTTCACAGTTGTATTTGATAACGGAATTTCATTAATTTTTTTTGTACTTGTTTCATCAAACAAAGGATTACTTATTACTTTTGCTGCGGGTATAATAAGTTCTTCTCCCATGGTGTGAGCTGACCCCTTCTTTGCGATTAACAAAGGTAGCTCATAAGAAACTCTGGTACTTAGTTTGTTCTGTTTTGAAGATTTTCCATGGTGGATTTAGTCATAGAAAAATTTCTTTTCTTGATTTGAAAGAAATCGAGAGACTTTCCTACACATTCAGAATGTTTAGTTGATAGATACAAGTTCAGTTGGATAGATGCCTTTCAAGTTTTGATAGTTCCATACATTCGTTGGATAGCGTTTCGAAACAAATCACACACTGAGGCATAGGCTCTTCCTCAGCACCAGAAAACACAAACCCGCATTTTAAAAAGTCAGGGTTATATTTACGAAAATATGTTTTAGTTTTCTTTGCTATTTTGCTACAACTTGGACTCGACATCGACTTACTAACAATCTTACTACTTGTAGAATCAGATGTGGAAGTTCCTTCATCACTTGACAGCTTCGTCTTACGACAAAACCCCGTCCCAAACCAAGCATCCATATTGACGTGAAGTTATAGTAACTCACAGCAGACACAACGCTAAGACACATCAACACATAACCACTGACTAACGGGTCAAACAAGTGCGGAACATGGGCGTGGCGGCGAGCGGGGGGGGGAAGAGAATCGGAGGGAGGAGAGCGTTGACCTAGACCAGCGAGCACAGAATTTCGGCACAGAAACTCGGCCGGCAGGCGATGAGTCACCGTACTCGCGCGCGCTCAATTAGATGTGTAGTGCAGGGCTGATTTGGCTTAATAATATTTATCTTGGCTTCGACTCTCGACCAGCGTCCAAGGCCCAGTACCACGCTGCCCGCGGCCTACAAGTGGGCCGCGGCCCATGGGTTGGGAACCACTGGACTAGATTGTTGACGCATGATAAGTGTCACGTAATTGTCTTTCATCTCAAAGTAGCAGCAATATGTACGCACACACATATTACAGCTGGGTTTTGCTGGGATAGCTGAGATACTTGTAGAATGTTCCTTATTACCTAACACTATATTTAATTTACGAACAATTCATTAAACAGTATGCTACGGCTACTGCATAGACCTTATCCATGCCTTAATACGTATTGTGATTCTTGAACTAGAGCTACCGTTTTCTAGATGAAGAGAGCGGTACGTATGATTGGTACAGTACGTTACAGTAACGAACGTACTGGGGTAGTACGACTCGTTACAGCAGGTTGAGCGTACCAGTGTTACTGGGTCGTATACGTTCACTTCACCGCATTCCGCAGTGAATATTTATGACTGTTTGTTTCAGTGTTTTGTTCGCACTTCATTGACCGCAGTGTAAATATTTCCGGTGATGTTGGCATCACATAGCGGTTCGGCAAACAACGCAAATTATACATAATAAACACTTGCAACTGCACACAAATTATTATAAGCATTATTGTTGCAAGCACTTAAGAACATTTTCACTACAATTATTCGTATACATTGTAAGCACAAAGTATCTGTTACACATGAAACTTACACTGTCAATTTTGGTAAACACTAACAAAACTCTACATGAATAGGATGCCAGATGGCAGATTGCCTAAGGAAGTTTGGCAAAACAACCCTAACGGACAAAGAAATATAGGAAGCGTTGGTGAAATGGTTGTATTTTTTTGGGACCGAGACAGGTGATTCGCATAGTCGCTGGTAAATACCTTGCGTTTGTAAAGTGCGTGAGGCTGTAAATCTGTTGTAATTTCGTATTTGTACATTGGTGTGATAATAATAAGAGATATGACTTGTGTAATTCACGTTTTGAAACAAACAATAGCTTTGGGCCCTGAACAACATTTAAAATGATAATTGCGTCTACACACAGAGCTGTAATGTTAAAAGGTATATCAACAACGCTCGCAACACAATCTCTTTCGGCCTACCAGCAGTCTTTAGGAGGACAATGGTGTAAAACGCAGAGAGATATTAGGCCCCGATCGGTCAAAATTGAAGGGTAACAGGAATTTTTATGACAACCCTCAGAAAGAGCGAGAGGCGTATATGGCCATGGAGAGGCTTGCTGGAAGTGAAAACTTATTAAGGGTGTGTTACAATAAAAAAATTTTAACCAAGGTTTTAAAAACAAAAATATTATTTTTCGACATAAAGCGTAAACTACATATCTAACTACAAGCTGCATTATGGCATTTGTGTATGGAAGGCGTCTCTTGACACTACGTGACTCCCAGAGCAGTTACATTGGGCAAGTAGACTTATGTAAGTGTCCACCTGCCCGTCTAACCGTCACGACAAAATGAATAAATTGTTAATGACTCCGACCATTAATTACTTTATAGTTTCCTCCTACTGATTATGTAGAATACTGTATTAATCTTAAAACTACATTAATATTCAGCAGTTCGCTTTGTGGTTATCATTTTTAATTTCAATTCTCTGCGATAACACCAGCTAATAATTACGTTTCTACGTGACTAAACGTTACAGCTCTGTGTGTAGACTCAATTATCATGTTAAACGTTGTTGGAAGCCCAAACGTTTTGTTTGTTTCAAAACGTGAATTACGGCAGTCAAATCTCTTATTATTATCACAGCAATGTGCAAATGCGAAATTACAACAGATTTACAACCTCACGCACTTACTATCACTAAAATTACGATTCGATGACGTAGAAGTATTAACGATAGTATTTTTGGACACCCGCCACCGTTAATAATTTAAATGAACACAGTGCTCGACCACTAACAAACTGTGGTCCTATTCAAGTGCAATAATCAAGTGAATGTGAACAATAGAAAACAATTTACAATAAAACCAAGATACCAATGAAACTATTCAACTAAAATGGCTAAATAATAAATAATTATTTAAGTTGAAATATGGTTTAAAATATATTCATTTAAATTAAATATATAATATTACATTAAAATATACATTGGCGTTTACTTTTAACTATAATTCATTTTAATATAAAAAATATTTTATAATAATAATGGCTCTAATGTGTACCACCAAAGCAGCTAAGGAGTAAGGTAGGATAGGCGGCCATATGTGAGCCGTACGGCATACAAGGAAGGCAGTGTGGCCAGGACATTATTATAACCAGGATGTTATCCCAGATACTTATTTTCAACAGGCTGAATCGACATGGGGGCTGAAAAACGCACCTAAATGTTTTGCCCTGTTCTATTTCAAATATATATTTTTTTTTCAATTAAGCATATTTTTAGAAAAAACTCTTTCAATTTCATTAATCGTTTTTATTATTCAATTTTCTAATTTTCAATATTTCTCGGTAATAATAAAGTATAAAATGACTTTCCGAGCCTTTTGCGTTTCCCCCACCTCGTTGTTCGTCACTTTCATTGCATGTTCGTAACAAATAAAGTTGCAACTTAGGTTGTGTGACGCAAAACGAGCTGAAATATATTTCACTTCAACATCTCCTATTCTAAATTCAAGTTTCCTAGCTTTAAATTATATAGGATATTTAGTACAGTAAATTTTAATAGGAAGTCTGCGACGGTTAGACGAACAACAGTTGTAACGAGGGACGACGTAATACGCTTTGAAAAATCTTATATTTTAAGAAGAAGAAGAAGAAGAAGAAGAACTCTTCTATCTGGTTACCACACAAGTGATAGTTTACAACTAAGTTATGATATAAAACTCAGTCAAAATTTAAACATTTTTTTTAGATATCTCCGCTCGTCTCCCTTATAATCTAAACCGTTTCTAACTGAACTGATTTTAGTTACAGTGAGAATTACCTATTTCTCTCTAGATTTCTTTTACCGGTACCAACATAGATAAATACTGCGTTTAAATTCTACACTTCCCATTCTGACAAGAGGTTGCATCCACGTTTTATTATTTTTAGTAATATTTGTTAATTACGTATTAAACACAGCACGCATTTTACAAAATAATAATTACGCTGTCACTCTAAAACTAATCTAACCCACTTTTGAAAACTCATGCTACGCAAAAAAATCATTCATAGTTATCTGCATTATGCCTCTAATACCCCTGTATAACTTTGCTGTCGAGAAGAACATTTTCAATTTCCGAATTGCGTGACCTTAAGACCAGCGGCGATATTTTTCTGTAAATATTATTTTTTTTAATTTTTACCCAATGTGTTCAGCTTTTCAGTGCTCACAGGATTTCCTATAAATATTTTGACTCAATTCATTATAGAAAACCAATTGTTCATGTTTTTTACGTTTAACAGTTGGCATCAATACGAAAAAGGTGTTACGTCGGAATAACTGATCGCCGTATGGTACAGTGGAAAACAAAATACAAGACAATAATAAAGTCACTAATAACCGGATTTATTTATCACGATTAATAATTTGAAATCAACAAGATAGTCTCTTACAACAATTCAAGTACAATTTGTCCACACGCAATAATAATGTCATCTATAAAGAATTCCGCACTAATTATAACACAACACTTTGCTACAATACTTCTACAAACGCTCGATGCGCGCTAAGGAAATCGCTCACTATCAGCTAACTGACAAGCCGGCTGCTATGGATTTTATAGGTAGCGGACGTTTTCTACAAATTTTCATCCTCAATGTTGTGTGCCTACCACTGCGTATTTCAAGTGTTCTCCAGAGGACACTGGAATGTACTTGAGCCTGGCTTTGACAAAGACAACACCTGCACGACTAGCCGTCTGGGGGGACGGGTGGAGGACGCTTTTGGCTGTTCTAATATTAGGCGGTTCTATTCGTTTCAATATTGATTCTAAATAAACATTCTGAGAAAGTATAAAACACATTGTTATCAACGGAAAAAATGACAAAGGTGGGCTGGTCACGTAGCCAGAATGGGGGAAGACAGAATACTACGAAAACTATTGAATACCAGAATCCACGGAAAAAGACCAGTGGGAAGACCGAGGAGAAGATGGGAGGACGCGGTGGATGAGGATGCAAAAGAAATACTGAAAGTGCGTTCCTGGAGGAGGATGGTTACCGACAGAAGAGAATGGGGGGGAAAATTGAATGAGGCCAGGGCCCAACAAGGAGGATAGTCCCATAGGAGAAAGAGATGTGTCTTCGTACTTAATGAGAAGAGAAGGAAGAAAGAAAGAAGAGACAGAGGAAGAGAGAAAAATTAAGTGTGTGTTTGTGTGTGTGTGTGTGTGTGTGTGTGTGTGTGTGTGTTGGCCAGAAGTTTCTTGTAATCCGCTCTCTGTAAAGTACAGTTGAAATACGGTTTTTGAACTTTTTTTTTGCGATGTGTCTTCCTGCTATTGTCACACCTTCCGTATGGTGTCTTTTCTTCCATGAGTGTCTATTCCTCTCCGACGATGTAAACTCATATCGCAGAGCTTTCTGCGATAGAAAGAACATGTAGGCCTATATACCAGAAAACAAGAAAACCCTTTCTTTTCCGTCTTTCTTCAGGGAATAGATGTTCAAGAACCGTATTTTATGAGAAATGTGTTACAGAACGCGTTGGCTGATTGAACTGTAAAGTAATCACTAACACATGATTTCCCCCCCCCCTCTCTCTCTCTCTCTCTCTCTCTCTCTCTCTCTCTCTCTCTCTCTCTCTCTCTCTCTCTCTCTCTCTCTCTCTCTCTCTCTGTCTCTCTCCCTCCCTCCCTCCCTCCTTTATCAGGTGACCGAACAGAACAAAATCAACTACCTCTTCTTTCTACTATCTGTTATAGCGGAGCGGCTTCTACTCTCCGCAACTTCAAAATACCACTTCGTAAATGCCAGTTTGTACAAGCTTAAAAAGAAATCACCAAATAATATGAACTTTAGTGAACGCTGTACAGATGTTTAAGATTCAGTAGTACCCACCCACCTTGAAAAAATCCACTCTTTATTTTCCAACATGAAAAATTACAAAATCGAACAATATTTTAACAATATATGCACTGTGGCAAAAGTTGTATTTATTTTTGGCACCGACGTCTGAAGGCTAGATATATGAAATTTTTAAGGGCACTCGTAACCGGCAAATCGACAAAAATCGATTTTTTATTTTTTATCTTAAAAATCAACAATATTTTCTGAATAATTTGATACCAAATTTATATGAATACGCCTAGTAATAAATTTTTATGATTTCTAAAAAACTGAGATCCCAGGAAATATTTTGTCACAGAATGCTGAAAATCTTCACACTTTTGCCCTATAAATGAAAAGTCTTGGTGCAAATGCAACCGGACCATCCTAATTGGTGAAACTTATTCACATAACCATTCACTATTAATGTCTGTAGTGTCTGTCATAAAGCCAATATTTGCTGATCTGGGTCATCCTAATTTGTTAAGAAATAACGTGTTCGTGGTAGTACACAGGAAGCTAAAGGGTCCCTAAACCATTTGATTTGGAATAGATTGCTAAAATTATATTTGTTGTAGTGGATACTTTGATTTTGGGTGTACATGATGCTGTGTTGACATTCAATGAGGACAATATAAGTAAATGTCAAGTCTTACAAAAATTAGGGATCCAACTAGGAATAAGCATGGTTAACGTAATGAAAAAAATTTCCTTGCAACGAATCTTTCGGGCAGAGAAAGCAGTAGATGAGTTGGTGAAAAAAGTTAGATGGTCAACAAGAAATGTGTAGGGGGCCAAATGGACATCACTGGAGACTGAAGGCATAACTAAAGCTATGGATCTGGAATATTTTAAATCAGGCAATCAATAGAAATCTGTCTTAAAACCTTTAAATGCATTTCTCTGAATTTTTTTTTAGAGAAATGTTCCGTTATTTTAGAAACCATGTAAACTGTCAAGCTAAATGTTTTTGTGGCTATTGTGTGAATAGTACTATAATTGCACGTAAGAAAACGTAAAAAAATATTAAGAATACTTTTTGTATGCAAATTTTTAGAGCAAAACATAAAAAATTGTAAAACATCTGAAAATTGAGATACCTTTATAATTTTAGTGGACATTGTATTGTATAAAGTGTTTACCTGCGTGCTAAAATTTAAGATTTTAATCTTTTACAGGTTCTGAGATAATGGGTCTCACATTTGATAAATTTAACACGGTAAGCATAGCAGGTTACGAGTGCCCTTAAACTTACAACTGTTTATAACGTTTAAAACAGTAACATATTACAGCGTTATCTTCATTACGACATTGCTGTAGAGAGCAACAATACACCAGGGACAGTTTCAAGCATGTACGCTTGCGCGTAAGCCCCGCTGTTGTTTTGTTTCCACACACTTCTTAAATGCTATTTTGCTGTTTCACCAAACTAAATTTATATTTGGTATTGTATGTCTGTTTGAAAACACTGTCAACAACTTTATAACATAATACAAATTTATCTGTAAATATGTTTGTGTTACCACCAAAGCGCCTAATGTGGTATCCCATAGCCAAACGTAATGTTTGAAGAAAACATGGTAATAGTTCGTATTCGCACTATTGATTTCGAGAAAGAGTTCGATCGAGTGAAGAAGAATGGTCTATTATGTAATGTTACGGCTATCCACAACATCTGATAAATGTGACTAGAAGCCTACATTGCAAATATAAAATAATTGTAAATACTGGCAAGGCCAAGACTGAGTAAATTTTAGTAAATAAAGAAGTAAGACAGGGATACAGTATTTCGCCTAAGCTTTTTAATACATATATTGACGACATTATCCAATCATGGAGACAAGATATTGCCTCAGGAATTCTACTTAACCAGCACGCGAGTTTGAATATTTTATTATACTGTATGTTGACGATGCAGTCTTAATACAAAAAACAGAAGATGAATTGCAGTCTTCTTTACATCTTTCAAATCGTATGATTTAATCGTATTTGTAAACCGTATGGTTTTTTACAAATCTAAGCAGAAAACAAAAATCGTAGGTTTTTGAGGGAAATTTCCAGTCAGTTCAAAAATTGTTTTTGAGGGAACAGTTTGGACGACTACCTCAGGTTGCATTTCAGTATAGACCCTTTGGTACAAGAGGTGTATGAAGACCTAGATTGAGATGGAGAGGTACTCTGTGAAGACAAAACAGGCAAAGTGCCTACACCGTGTGGTGAAGATGAAGAAGAAGCCTATCTGGTATCTGATAATAAAAGAAGAATTTTTGAATGTTGCTATCATATTACACAAAAACTACATTTAATGACATATTATATTATTGAAATTTGTCACATATTGACATTAAACACTAATTTAGTTATCATCGTCATCTTCTTCTCCTCTCATGACGCGAAGAATATAGTTAAGGTGTAGAGCGCTACAAAAAGTTATAGGTTTGGCATGCTTTGTGCACTTAACAACCAATTTTGTGAATTTCAGGTCGTTGTTGAATAACAAAGTTGTTACAACTTACAATAAGAAAGTAAAGAAAACAATTTGTACAAAATTCATTAAAGTAAAAATTAAAAATTAAATAAAAATGTAAAACAATTGATTCATTTTACGCATCTACATGTGCATAGAATTTGAAAGTAATTAATAAAAACAAACCATTTTCGAGTCCGTGTCTTGAATTCATCTGTAAACTAATACATATATAAATCAAGAAACGCAGTTCTTGTAAATTCTGTAACTGCCAGGACCAAGCAAAATAACACGAACTGCTATCAAAATAAAAATGCAGGACATGAATAAATGTCGTAACGATAAACTTAATGACAAACTAAAACATGAATAACTTTCTAAAATGTTTTACTTTTGCCAACAAATAATCATTACAATAAAATTATTCTTTATATTACATTGTTTTTAATCGTTTCAAAAATAAACAATGCTTCTACTTATTATGCCAAAGGTGAAAACAATTTTTTTTTTCAAGAGTAAATACAATTACTCTCTAGGTGTATGAGACCTACTCTCTAAAACAGCTCATGTGTTGTTTGTTAAGATCAGGGTGGCGCCTCGTAGACCGCCTACTAGGATCCTGTATTTTACCGTTCTTTACTAACCGTCCTCACAAGATTCGCCAACTTGTCCCTGGCCTCTCTGCTACTGAGCATGACGCCTATGATGTTCTTGGGTGTCATGGGGCCTTTGTCTCTCCCAAACCCACAGACCACACTCAAAGAACAAGTGGTGGGCACCGTTCAAGGCTGGGTCACCAAAGATACACGACGGGCTTTCCCACCCTACACAGGTAACTGGGGAAGTATTCCGGCTCACCTCACCGTTCTTTCGATTTACCTTGTGAGGAAGGTTTCCTACCAACCTCGTCGTTCATCTTGCTCGAATCTCGCGAGCCCATCTTTTCTGCCAGCACCGTATGAAGTGTTCCGTGGCCCCATCGTTTTTCCTTCTACGGTCCCAAATTCTTCCTTGGTCTCGTAGACCCTCTTCCACTCTTTGGGCATTTGACATTACTCTAGAGATGACATGCACTGAGGGCTACAAAACTGTTGTATAGAAGCTGGCTATAGAAGGCTGCTCGCCTTCTTTGGAACGAAACCATATGCTTATGGCACTTCTCTTTCTTCAGCGCGTTGGTCCAAGCCTCGCACCCGTATAGCAGGACGAGTTCGTGATTGACATCAGGAGTTGACGTCTCAGGCTAGCTGGATTTCCGACATTCGCCATCAGTCTGCTCTACGCCCCAATAACCTTAGCGGCTTTCTCCGAAGAATGCCGGACCTGTTCCTAGAACGAACGCTTTGTATCTAGGTACAGTTCCAGATATTTGACCACCTCCTTAGATTTAATCGGCTTCTCCTCCACCAGGGTAAATGGTGGAGACAAGCTGTCTAGTGAGCAAGACTGTTTCCATCTTCTTCGTCGCCAGTCACAGGCCATGGCAACTGTGAAGACATTAGAATTCGCAAGTTTCTTAATAGTATACCGTGTATTGTTCTCGTCATTGAATAAACTAAATCTGACTATTTTAAATTACGATGCAACCGGAATTATCATCAGTTTTAAACCTTTTATAATTATAAATATTGTTAAACTATCTTACAAATTTGCTTCCAAAAAATTAGAGTCCCTCAAAAGAACAAATGTAAACATTTAATACATACTTTACGGTATATGAAAGAGAATAGAAAAGGTAAAAATTTTAATTTGTACGTTCGTTTATTGCAAGATAACTTCCTACATTATAAAGATAGTATCTTGATTTGCCTTTGTATTTACAAATAAAGGGTGTACGATTTTGGTATCTTACACTTGTGTTTTCGTGTCGTAAAAAGTCAACAACAATTGTCCTGATGAAGACATAAATATTGTCGAAGCGTCGACGCAAATGATGTAAAAATTATGTCTATATTCATTGGCCGATTCTCGTTAGACCTTTAATCACTAAACAATTATTTGTTTGACGGTAACTACTAATTTAAGGACTTGATTTTAAATTTAAAGGTATTATTTTAAATGAAAAATAATTATTGCTTTCCAGTATTTTAGTGACTCGTAATTAACGGTATAGAAAGGTTTATTTTATCATCATATCGTAAATGTCACACAATCCTAACATATTATTTCTTTTATGAATTTGCTAACTGCTATAATTTTTATTGTTCGACTAAGCTTTTCGTCATTACTGACATCTTCAGGTCTTAAACAACCTGAAGATGTTTATACCATCTTCAGGTTGTTTAAGACCTGAAGATGTCAGTAATGACGAAAAGCTTAGTCGAACAATAAAAATTATAGCAGTTAGCAAATTCATAAAAGAAATAGTAAGGATGGCTGCTAATTTAAACAATACGAAGTATCCTAACATATACCTAATTATATTATAAAATACATCTTTGTTTTTAAATGTGTTTTTTATCTTTACTAAACTATTTAACCATTTTTCTCTTATAATATTTCTAATTTTCCGTCAAGTTGTATTCAGGTAGTACTATTGATGAATTTCATCATTTTATAAATTCACATTCGTCACCATTTTGTAATTAGCAATCACAGGTAATAAGTTCACAGATATGTTGTGTGAACTTGTTCAGTACTTTTCTCTAACGCACCACTTTCATAGTTTTGTTATTTGTATGTTTTGTGTTATGTTAAGAATATTTGTGCAGTGGTTAGATTTTGCTGTTTTCATGCTATTTTATTGTTCTCTTAGCTTGTCAGCTTTTAATGTAATTTCATAAAATAAATTGTTTTGCCCTCAGACTAATACAGGGAAGTCTTTGGCGATCGCCAGAATTTTACTTTTGAGCTTCTTACATCTTTATATACCCCTCAATAGTCTGACAATTATTTTACATAAGCGTGAAAACGAATTTTTGCTAGGAAAGTAAGACTTTCATTTGCATCTCATTACTTGATTACTTCTAATAGTATTATTGTTTCCATTAGTTAAAGTGCACGGAAATTACGAGACACTTTAAACAACTTTTATAAAAAGGTTTGACAGCGTAACAAGGTAAAGGTTTGAACTAACGCATTTGCACTTGTACCAGAAAACTAATAACTCTCTGATGTGTAATTGTACTAAGCAATAATTAACTGACGTTTGTCACAGGAACCATTAAATATAACAGGGTTGTGGAAAAAGTCTATCAGTATTTTATTCCAGTTTCCAATTTTGTGATTCACGTATAGACAGAGGCACCTAGATTACTGGTGTCCTCTACCACCAACAACGAATCGTGATGACAATTTATTGTACAGTATTTTTGAAAATTCACTGAAAGTAATATACTGGATATATTTATGAAATATATTTCTGTGTAAACCTACCTAAGGTTAAAGTTAAGATAATGGTTATTTAAGTAAATTTTCCTTATAATCACAATATTAGAAGTACATTTTTTATTTTTAAAACATGCCCTTAAGGTCTGCAAATTGAATTCTAGCAATCTCGTATTAAATGGGACTCTTCAGACGGTTACATTTTGTATTTAAACGAGGTATTTTAATTTGTAGACTACTAGCGATGATATAAAGCTTTGAATCTTGTATCTGTCGCACACGATTGTAAAGAAGATAGATTTCAACATGCATTTATGAACTAGCCTGTTTCCTCTACGTTTTAAACCATACGTAGAATAGATTATATATTTAATAAATTGCATAAACGGCAATTTTATTTATTCTGATTTTACTCATAAATATCATTTAAGGCACATCATAATTGAATAAGGAAGTCAAATATAACACAGCAGCGTTATTCTCAGTGACGGTACAATATTATGTTAACGGAATAAACGGGTAGACTAGATAGGGGAATGTCATGTGAGGAGAGATACGGTGTCAATTATGGAGATTTATGGCTTCCTTGCGCCGCTTCTATTTCCTTGATCGGAAGCAATAAATATGTATTCATAAATCTCAAAAATCAATGATGTGACTACCTGTTTGGAAAATTTTGTACCATTTCAAGTTTAATCTTTCAGTTGTGCAGAGTTAAACATTGAAGACTTTAACAATTCGGAAAGAATATTTTGTATGCAAGTTTGCAACTTTTCACAGTTAAAAGAAAACACTAATTGTCTCCAACTTGGAAATTTTCCAACACTGTTTTACCTCAAAAGTGTCTTGACTTCAAACCGATATAATTTTTTACTTTCATATATACAAAAGAAATCCCGACCGCCACACAACAAAGAAATCTGAACTAACTTATGTATCTCTAGGGTCACACAACAGCATCGAGGTAATATTGACCTTACTTTTTGCTTCGATGCTTTGCTACCAATAAATCTATACTTGTTGACGCGAGTTCTCTGATATTGTTTCTTTTCACCGCATCCAATAGACGCTTACAAAACAGGAGAGCTGAAGCCGGTATGTATTTGTTTTGTGGGAGAAATACGTTTTATTTGTTGATACTTTAATAAAAGCAAGCACTTCATGATTTGACTTAAAGTAACCATTTCTGAAAACAACTTGACTTTATTACACTACTAGCTGTTACCCGCGGCTTTGCACGCGGATATTTGACTTTTAATAAGTATAAGTATTTTAATATAATTTGTATTGTCTATGTTTATTTGGCGTTCTGTCAGCTCGTATAAACATTGTGTACTTATTAGTCAAATTCTCTCCAAAGCTGTTACAACACTTGTACTATTTTAACTTGTACTAAATTATTATTTTGGTGCAAATGCCTTTGGAGATTTAAAAGTACCCGTTTACAAAGCCTTTGGAGACATTTATAAAGTACCTGTTAAATCAAAAACGCTAAATTCTTTAAGTGTTACTGTGTTGTTAGCATTGTATAACACATTAAACGTTATGTTTTCTTCAACCGTGGCTTTTACTTATTTCAGGAGTAAACTAAAAACAAAAAACCGTTGTCACCAAACATCACAAATGAAAACAACACGTATTTTCGCTTTACAATAAGTAATAGGACAATTTATAATTAGTACACTTCTTCTTATCCACAACGTAATATATTGATACAATAGCATATTATAAAACATCAAAAATGTACTGCAGGAATAGATGAATGTACAGTTCCGATGGCGCTAAATATAGCTTTTGTTTATTTACTTGTTACTATGGTAATTAATTCTGGTCTCCATGGTGTTTTTGACATGTTTAGTAATAGTATTTAATACCAGTAAACCCGTGCGAAACTTTCGCACATTGAACCTTCCCCCCTCAAAAAATGATTTAGTCTTTTGTTGGGTTGTTGAAATTAAATACTGAGCGATGTGTATACACAAAATAGAAAGAGAGTTTATTAATGTGACCGTATTTACAATTTACGTACTTCTTTGTATACAATATTTGATGTCAGAATGCAGTCATCTTGAATTTTTGGTTTGTCATTTTCGGTAATTGAAACAAAAGTTTTTCCAGAACAGGTCTGCGAAGTGTATAAACAAAACAGCAAAGAGAGTTTATTAATGTGAACGTATTTACAATTTACAATACCTATTGTTGTATACATTATTTGATGTTAGAATGCAATCATCTTGAATTTTTTGTTTGTCATTTTCGGTAATTGATACAAAAATATTTTTAGATTTAGTGACTCATGTCCATGAGTAAATACGGCATTTGGTAAGTATAATCCAGCTCTTTGAAGCGTTTGTCCCTGAGACTTATTGATAGTCATTGCAAAGGCAACTTTCAGTGGGAACTGTCTTCTGGTCATTTGGAAAGGCATGGTTGGGTCGGATGGGGTGAGGTTAATTCGTGGTATGACAACAGTTTATCCAGAGTCAATTAACCGAGCAGTGACAGTGTATTCATGGAGGTGCGTGACGACCATTCTTGCTCCATTGATTAAGCCCTGTTTAGCTTTTAAATTTCTGATCATCATGAGAAAAGTGTTTTTCTTCAAAATTAATTTATGTGTTGGCAAGCCTGATGGGTTTAGACTATTTAAGAATTCTAGAGGATACAATTGGTTGTCAGTCCCCTCGTCGGATTGTACGGAATCACAACTGTGGTAAACTTTGCGATCTCCTTCTACAATGTTTTGCACAATGTGTTCGTTGATTTTTGTACAGTCTTCATTTTTCGGGCATAATATGGCTGTGTTGATAAAGTCGTTGACATTGTCGGCATTAATGCTGCCTGTTGGGAACACTTTCGCAATTATCTCGTTTTCGTCGCAGTAGAATGTCTTGGGAATCTTGACTGTGTTTGGTGAAATGTCGTGTTTCACTTCGAGTTCTCCGTTTCCTAACTGCAGCAGCCAATTACTGAATTCTGGATCGTCTGTTCTCATATTTTGCGACAGTTTTCGTTTCTGTATTGTTCGCCACAGTGGTGATTGTTGTATGTTTGCTTGTATTATGGTCGTTCTGTTTCCGTGCCTGACAACAGGAAGTACCTGCCTGAATTCGCCACCAAAAACTATTATTTTCCTCCGAAGTGTGTGTTTACGTTGGAAATATCTCGTAGGAGTCGATCAACAATTCCTAGGGCGTGTTTGGGAACCATTGAAACTTCATCCCAAATTATCAGTGATGCTCTTCAAAGTAGGTCGGCTTGTTTTGAATATGGCCTGATAGATGATACTGATGTGTCAAGGATAGATACAGGTAATTTGAATAGGGAGAGAGAAGTTCTGCCACCCGGCAATAAATTGGCCGTTATTCCTGTCCAAGCAACAGGTAAGACAACCTTGTCTTCTCCTCGTAAAATGTGGCATAACTTTCTGTAAAGGAACGTTTTGCCGGTTCCACCTGGTCCATCGATGAACATTAATCGCTGTGTGCCACTTCTGACTGCTTGCAAAATGTCCTCTGTGATTTGTTGCTGTTCATTGTTCAGTTTGGCGTAAGCATCCATTCCCTTTTGATTTTCTTCTTCTATGTTGTATCTGTTACCGTCGTCGTGGAAATTGCAATCGGTAGGTTTCGGCAATCCGAAGTCTTCGCAATGGTGGCCGTGTTGTCTAAAAATTCTTCTAAACAATGTAGAGCAAAGTTTTTGCTAGTTTCAACGTCATGAGTTCTGCGGAAGTCCTCTGATAATTGCTCGTGGAACGTTTCCCAAAGTTCAGGAATGTTCGTTGGCGTACAAAATAAGCACACAATGGCGAACAGTTCCCGTAGCTGCTGAGGCATTTTGAAGTTTGTGACCTCTTGCAAGCAGCCTACCCATTCTTGATCATTGTCCACCAAATGCAATTTTTCTGCAGCCGCCAGGAACTACGTACATAGTGTTCCATCAACCGTTGAGCGTAGCTTGTCGCACCTTTCACATGCAGGAGAAGAACACGTAGGAAATATCTTTCACGGTCAGCAGGGTTTACGGTGTAAATTCTCCCAATGGAGTTTGCGAATCGTTTTCGTGGTTTCCACTCGTCCTTGATCCAGGTGTAATGTTCTGGGATTTCTGAGTACAAATACTGTCTCGCAATTTCTTCTTTTTCACATAATTTGAAATAAGCTGTAAGTTTCGTTGCCTCCTTCACGTTTGCTTCCAAGTCTGTTCCAGGTTCGTAGTAAATCATTTGCTCTTCCTCTAAGTGCATTGGTACGATGGCATGCGAACGATCAAAAAGGCGTCTTTCATGAAGCCTCCATATAGCCTCCGGGGGACTGACATACCGACAATCCAAGTAAAGGTTGACTTCACCAACAATGATTTGTTGTTGACCTTCTGGATTGTTATGTAAACGTACTGATGCGCAATCATGACCCTTGTATACCGTATTTGTACAAATATTTAACAGACCTTACCGAAGAACAAATTTCGACATTAATGTGTGCGTCATATTTTAGTGTCAAATATCGATTATATGGCACAATCCAACACTGACACAATCTACCACTGACTCTCCCACTACAAAATTGATTCCATTATCTGTCCTCCGGTATAAGGGATACCCATAGACGTTGAGGTCTGTTTGATCATTGAAATCTTTAGGAAAACCTTTAGTGCACTGTCCATCTTTCATACAGGGAAAGTTTGGATTGATCTGTCCACATGGATTGTGGATCATACATTTCTTAACAATGTTGTAAAGTATGGGATCTGTTTGAGGATAAGGAATTTCAGCTGTAATCAACGAATCGACATGTTCATCTTCAGTTAATTTGTCGGACTGCCTTAACATAAGTAAAATGTGTGCATTAGGCAACCCTCTCTTTTGGAATTCTATGACATAGACATAAGATATTACAACCCCTAACACATGTTTTTTGAGAAGATCATCGAGCAAAGATTTTAACTTCAAGCTAAAGACTCTTGTTATCAGGTCTGATCTGTGTTGAACTTGTTCAAACGGCTGTAATTCACCTGTTATTTCAGGCCAGTTCGGATTACATGTGAATGTCAGAAAAATATCAGGCTTGCCAAAGCGAGCAACAATCGACATAGCATCTTGGTAGTTCTGGAGCATATTTCTTGCAGAGCCTAAAAAAGATGATGGCAAAATCACTGGAATTCCTGCTAACATACCCCTTTGCTGAGCATTACTGTGAATGAAATCAGTCAAACCTTTGTAATTTTCAGCTCGCAATTCCTTCTGATGAGATCTTACATAAGCAATACGGGAGCCTTCTACTTTTAGATAACTGTCAACGACATACTGTTGAAACAGTTTTCCTGAGTAATGAATTAGATTGAAAGTCCCTCTGACTGCCAGACGATAACAGTAATATTGTAATTTAGTAGTGACAGTCCTTACTGTTGTTCTATGAATGTTAACGTGAGGCATGCCAGGCTTCCACCCTGAATCACCGCATGGGAAAAGCAATGGGTAACACATTGGGTCACTGTGTGGATTCAAATAGGATATGCGAGTTAATGCTCCAGAACTTTTTGAGTACACAACAAAGTGAAATTGACCTGTAAATTGTAATTGTACATCTGAAGCATTCACCATGTAATGTTTGACAAATTTGAATATTTTTGCATAAGGATTGTGATGTGTCAACATCGTCTGCAACATGGCCATTATCTCTGGGTCACAGCGTGTATTTGCAACATTTCCAAGGCGTTGCTCTAAAGCCTCGTCAGAATCCATAATAAATAATCCAGCGTAAGTTGGATTGTGACCTGCAGGTGGCTGCAAGCCACCGATCATGTGATACATTTGTCCATGAATTTTAAAACAAAACGGGCCAAGTCCTGGAACATGTACTGAGTTTACTTGAACAGAGGCCATAGCTAAAGCACTATTAAATTGACGAATGTTGTCATTACGCTCAAGCAAAGTTTTAAGTTCATCACAAACAACAACTTCTGGTACATTAATCTTACCCTTGTGACAGCAAAGAGATGACGATCCCTCTGAGACTTCTAAAGAAAACTGTTTTGCACCACAATAGTTGCAAATTTTGTTCATGGGACCAACAGAGTGTTTTGTCACATCACAATCCTTTTGCAAAAGGCTTGCACAACAATAAGTCATTGGCAGCTTGTCTTGCACTCGCGTTCGTTGAATGTCTATTTTCAACCGTTGCAGTTGTGAAGGTGTGCTGGTTGTGTCGAGTTCTCTGCTGCCGTTGCTTCATTACGTGTTCTGGTTGTTGTTTGTGGTTGAAGTTGATCGATTCTCCTGAGGCGGGATGCTCTTTAAGAGTTTCTCAGGGTTGCAAGCCGTTGTTGTCTTTGGCCAGGCGTCTCGTTTGTTGCCAGTCTTTTGTAGCGACGTCTCTCACTCACCCCTTCAAGAGTTCTTTTCCTCGGCATGATTTAAGATATTAAGCATGTCTGACAGCAGAAAAGAAAAAAAAAATTAAAAATTAAGACATCGTAGATTTTTCATTTAACTTAAATTTTAAACAAACAATGTGTTTTAACGTAAACTGACTGACTGATTGTTTCTTTTGCTCAAATATTATCATGTTTTCTATATAACTATATAACAAATATATTTACTAAATAACAAACATTATCATGTTAATATATTTACTCTATAACAAACATTATCATTAATGTTAATTTATCATTAATTAAAATGATTGTATTTTATATATACTTACACTTGTTTTTTATTAATGTTACACTTGTTTTCACATAAAGTTGTTATAATATAATGTTTCGATCGATTTCTGTCATTAGACCATCTTCAGGTTCACAATAAAACAACACTATTTATAAAAACAAATTTGTAGATATTGTTAGTTTTATACATATGTTGGTCGTATAAAGCTTCCTAGGAACTGATTCTGTTATAGAGTGTTTATATATTATATCAGCTGATTTTGTTGATTTTGACATAATATTTCAAAAGTTATATGATTTTTAAAATCAGTGATGGAGGAGTGAAGTAAATCTTCATGGTCCTCTTCTCTTATATGGTAACTTTAGGCTGTGTATATATAAAAAAGAATAAAATTAAAATATATTAAACTTAAATATTATCATGTTAAATTACTAAACTCAATGTCAGCAGCGATTATTTCTGTCTTGATGCGTTTACATAAATCAAATTTCTAGACTGTGGGGAATCGAAAGTGTGGAAGCGTCACGCAATGATGACGTCATACAGCATTCAGTGATCTGTCTTTTAACTTAAATTTTAAACAAATAACATGTTTTAACGTAAACTGAGTATGCTATGTCAGAAGTCGGTAAAAAATCCTATCCACCGATACCTTATTTATCGCTGTAGGGTTTGTATTAGTTGAGAAAAAGGGATGTTGACAACAGAAATAATACATATGCTATTTCATTACATATTCATTACATCATCATAAATACGTATAAACATAAATTTTATAATCGTTTAAGACAATTACAAAATATATAGACGTATCTGTATACAAAATTACAAAATATATCGATACAATTGCTTATTAATAATATTAAAAACTCATAAGGGGTAAAGGTACAGTTCAGATGCTGCTAAATATTTGTTTATTTAGTTGTTACTACGGTGTAGTAATTAATTCTGGTCTCCATGGTGTTTTTGACATCTTTACACGCGTCAACAAAAAGCCAAAAATAAAAGGGCCCAAATCGTGTGAACGGGGCAAAATATCAAATTCCAAGTTAGACAGTGTTTTTCGTCTTGTGTCAAAGGTTACCTGGGCAAGATTTGGTGGGAGTCGGTGTAACAGTGTGGATTTGTATTCAGTACCCATAAATCCTCAGACTTTGAGTTTTATATAGCCTATATACATTAAATACACTGTTATAATGTGTTGAATACATACAGTATTCTTTTCGAATTTGTTACTTTTATAATAATATTTCATTCGTCTCAGTAACTGAAATATTTGTGTGTACCTTTGAAACAAAATGTGACATTCATTTTTAATTTAATTAATTTTTACCATAAAACAATGTTCTATATCATAATTTGTCTGATGTCTGTGTTTACATACTAATTAATTGCTCAACACGTATTAATTAGCTAAGTAAATAATTAATTTGTTTTTAATTCGGGTATACTTTTACAAAAAACTTTTAAATTGTATCCATGTATGTACGTCTTAAATTCAGAATAGGTTGTTACATGATCCCGGACAATGGTAGCTGAACTGGTTGCTCAGTTGCTGAACTTTTCAGGTACCTTGTTAGTTTTCACTTGGACTGCTATACGTTGGTCATACAACTTGGTGATAAGCTTACACTGACAGCCAATAGATCTGAAATTCTGTTCATGTCTTACATTGTGCTATGAAAATGTGGTTTATTTTTCCGCAATAACAAGGACATCAGTCTTTGCCATTTTATTTTTAAAAGAGTCTACAGTTACCCATTGTTTCAATATTCATTTTACATTGGCGCCCAAAAATTATATAAGATTGCCATTCTTGTTGCCATAAAAATTAATATGTTGTGTAAGTTTGTCCACACTCTGTTATATAATTTATTTAATATTTATAATTTTGTTTACCTCAATATATTTTTTCGCTTATTTGGAACATCTTTTGGGACACTTATTGTTCCCATCCTGAGCCATCATAATTTTGGATCTAGTTCCATATTTGGGTTCTGGTTGGTTGTTGCTATGGTTTCCTGTTGGTTTTGGGTATTTTAATTTGGTATTATTGTGTGTGTGTGTGTGTGTGTGTGTGTGTGTGTGTGTGTGTGTGTGTGTGTGTGTGTGTGTGTGTGTGTGTGTGTGTGTGTGTGTGTGTGTGTGTGTGTGTGTGTGTGTGTGTGTGTGTACGTGTGTGTGTATATTTATTTTTGGGTGTTTTCAATGTTGAATATTTTTAATATCGTGTCGTGTTTTGTGTTTTCTTGCATTTGTTCAGGTATTAGTTTGTTTTGTGTAAATTTTTCAATATTATAACGTTGCAGAACTCAGACCCTATAGGGGATCCACAAAAAATAATATAGCAGAAGAAAAGTAAACTAATTTAGAGAATAATGACCAAAAATATAAAATGGTATTGAGAGAATAAAAAGAAAAATAGTAGACAAAAATAATAAATGAGTGAATAGACTAGACTGACAGACAAATGACTATGACCCAACCCCAGTGATTGGCCAGATAAAGACTATAAAATAAACAAATGTAAACTAATAAAAAACACAAATAATGTATCAAATTTAGTAACAAGTATTATATAAGTTATGTAAAAGGAAGTACACTATCAGTAATAAAAATGTAAACCAATTGTTAGTATATAATTATGATAGAAATACTACCAAGAAAGGGTAGGATAAACTAAAATTGTAAAGACTGGATGAAGGAATGGAAGGGACCGTGTGTGTGTGTCTATTTATTTTTGGGTGTTTTCAATGTTGAATATTTTTAATATCGTGTCGTGTTTTGTGTTTTCTTGCATTTGGCAATAGCCATACAAAGTTTTAATACTAACTTTGTGAGTTAGTATATTATGTGTGTTAAAAAAAACCTTACTGAGGTATAAAAAGTAAACATAAGATGTTAAAAAACGGACTTTAAAATTAGGTTTTAAAAAATAATATAAACCAAGAGTGAGAGGTAGGTAGGAAGTGTTAATGATAAACAGTGAAAGTGATAGAGAGGATAGGAAGGAATTAAGATAAACAATTAATAATCTTAATAAATGAAATTAACAATGGTAATAAACCAGAAACAATAATCAAAATGTTGAAAGACAACCAATAAGAAACATTAGTTGTGTATAGAACCTATATTATAGGGATTATGTTAGATACGTTTACGAGACTAAAGGATAAGTTTTATTAGGAAATAAGCTCAAGTTAAAAACAACATGGTTATAATTAGTTCAAGGAATTCTTTTATTAAACTAAAAAATAAGATTAAATGTTGAGACAAATGGTAGACAACCAAATAAGAATGTCAACATATTTCATTGTGTTAGCAATTAAGAAACACATCAATTATGAGTTCAAAAAGAGGAAAACATCCTATGTTACCAAAATAGTCGCAAGGATGGTAATCACAATATAGTAAATGGTGTCAAGACACCATGCACCAAAGTTGTTATTAGTTTATTTTATAACAAAGGAGTTGTGTTTTATAAGAAGGAATATGGCTTTATCATGAACAGACCATAAACCATTTTTAATGTTATATGTTATCATAGTTGGATTAAGTGATTAAAAAGTGTGTAAGAGATAGTAGAAGGTATAAGCAAGCAATTGTGTAAGTTTAACAATCCCAATATTACTCATCATTGTAAGGATAGAAAAAAGAATTAATTAGCCAAGGAATGATTTTGTAAAATTATAATAACACTCATTTATTGTAAGATGGCCTAAGGTAATTCAAAAGTAAACAGTGACTAAATGACAATAAGCAGAACATAAGAAAGTAATAAATAATGTTTAAATTGTGTAAAATAAAAAATTCTAGACATTTACAACTTAGGCCTATAAAATGCCTAACTGTCAAAATTCAGAAAAAGCAATTTATAAGCAATTAACCATTGTATTTGAAAATTAAGACCAAGTAACTTATTAATTTCAATTATCTAACCATAATAGAATGTCCGGAATAGAATAAACAGAAAAATTAAGTGAATTATATTAAAATAACATTAGCAAATTGGCCAAAACTCATACATGACCAAACTCAGAATTGTGGGATATCAAATTAACCTTTGAAAGAAAATAGAGACATTTATGTTAATATCTCACACATTGGTAATAACACCAAGGAATAATAGCAATTATAAAATTCATTTCGAGCAAAAAACCAAGATTTATAAGAATGAGTACAAATGTTTTCAACCAATAAGATAGGAGCTGGTTACCATAACAACGAAACTTTGTTAGAAAAGGACCGTTAATAAATTGTATCAGTCCATTATTAACGATCAAGAGAGACGGATGCCAAACTGAATTCGACTCAATTAAAAGTTAGAAAAGAGGGAAATGCAATCAAAATTAAACTAATACGAATACTAGAAGTTGAACCTAGATCCATTAAACCCATGATGAAACTATAAAACAAATTTCAATAATAAAATTAATAAAAACTTTGAATAAATAAAATAGAAACCAGAAAAAGGAGGAAACCCAAATGATGAAGAACTAATTAATATATCAACACAATCTGGAAGGATTACCTGTGACTCATCACAAGAAACGACAAGGTTTTGTTAAGTATAAATGAATTATCAGTAATTGCGAACAAAACTAGTTAACTTTTTCACAACACAATAACTCTCACTCCGAACTTGGTATACTAAATTCTTTCAAGGATTGATTGAAAATATTTATTAAACTGTATGTAAACTATAACTTAACCTATGTGCGATGCCTAAAAGTTTGACACACTTTTTAAACACTAAGAACCGAATTGTATGTAAACCTGCATAGTATTTAAGTAACATTGATGTAAGGGTGTGTACTTTAATAAGAGCTTCTTTATTTTTTCGTAATCAAAAGAACTCTTTGACTGAATGAATTATGTAAAAAAGTAATGTCAGCAACCATGCTGTTTTCGTCAAATTGCCCAGTCAACATAGCCAACCGCTTAGTTGTAATTTATTTATAGCTGGAGCAAACGTTTTTATAATTACATATTTTGTAATTAAATGATAAATGATTAGCGAATCTGGACACTAATAAATTAGTACTGAACATTAATAACCGTCCTTTGTTTTATATGATATATATTGTAATATTTGTGTACTTTAGCAGTGATGAAACTTTTTACCAGAATTATAGGTTGGCAACACGTCGGACGACACGCGGGATTTGAATTCACACCAATCCGTGTGAGTAAGTTGAAATTATTGTCATCGAAAAGAAGACGAAGCAATTAGAACTTTAGAACTTTAAATTTTTTTTTTTTTTTTTTTTTTTAACAATTTGGCGCCTATCGGGAAGTAAGTACATCAATTAAGGACAGGTAAGGAGAAGAACGAGAAAGATTCGGTACTGGTTATTAGCGCGTTCGCAACAGTCTTCGTCAGCGTGAGATACGTTATAAGTTGACGACAACATAGTAAGACTTTCAGAGTAAGTACACAGAGAGTTTCTTTACAACATACATCATTGTTGTGCCTTTTAGTGGTATGTGTTTTATCATTCTTTTATATGTAAATAGCTTTGCTGAATGGTTCAGTATAATTTATTTCTAGTTTTCCACCCGTTGTTATAATTGTGTGTGTAATTGTTCACGTGCTTCTAATATCTGGTCATGTATGCTAAGTGTCTGTTAATGCAACGTGAGAGTTTTCTTTAGTTTTCCCTTAAAATGCGTTCTCTAACTGTGTTTCTAATAACATTCTATCATCACTGAACTGTTTTTAAACTGTTTCCGCTATATTTAATAATTCCTCTTACTTGGCTTTAATAATTCGCCTTTAATAATTCATCACGCTTACTTGTTTTATCTTTTTTTCTTTAAATTTTTATTCTCTTCCTCCATCTGTTTCTGCATAAGGGTCGCAAACTTGGTTAGCTGGTTTCCTTAATAGCGCCCAAGGTATTGCTCGACTACGCTGTCGTATAACCATATACGCAATAGCTAAACAATCAGTAGCTTATGTAAACAGCAGAATAATGTAATTTATGTATAGTTTACGTAATAATGTACGTGTGGTGCGTCCGCGCGCGCGCGCGGGTGTCCAGACTTCAGCTTAACTAAAGTCTAGTGGTCAACAGTTTTTAATGTTTACGCTTTTGCCAATATTAATTAAAATGAAGGAGTTTCAGTCTCTACACATTAAACTACAAATTTACCTTAAATACTTTAAGTACGGTAATTTTATTGAAATTTATTAATTTTTTTTTTTTACTAACCGTGCCTCAAGTTTATGGGCTAAAGATTTTTATATATTCGATGTTATGGATATATTAATACTGCTGAGACAAATACGAGCAGTATATGGCAATGGTTTATTAAAGCTTAATTACTTAAACAGTAGTTAAAATTTAAAAGTTTCTACTCCTGATTTACTTACCAAATAACTCTGTTGACCAACTGACCACAGTTGTTAGCCTTTAAAACTTCTTTACAGTCTGTGGTCGAATATAAAATAAAGGAATTAATTTTAATATAAAGGAATAATAAAATCGAGATTATCTTTAACTGTATTATGAAGAACGATGTTCTGAAGTACGGTGACCTGATGTGATTTACAGTTGATCCCCTAAGGCCCTATTGTGTGTCCGTAATCACATCAATGGTAGAGCTCCCCAGAGTTGCTTTCACGTTTTTATTGGGTGCGAAATTTTACGAGTCAGAACTTGGTACAACCGTGGTGTATTGGTCTTACACCAATTCCAGACGCTTGTATTGGCTTTAAAACCTAAGAAGACAACATTCCATTATCACGTAAAGTACTTGTCCTTTAACTTCGGCTGAACTAACACTTGTTTATAACGTTGAAACAACTCGAGATTGTCTCTACGAGATCAGGAGCGTTCAATACGGTGAATTAGCGGCCTTATGGCCGTTTCCTCTTAACTTATCGTTTGTAGAGAAACGGACGTGTATCACGTTGAGTAGGCGATATGTACTGGTCCTGTATGATTATGATCTCAACTCTTGACTGAAACTCTAAAGTTTTGATTAATCAGTGTTTGTTTATTTTAAATGAGGGACTAGCAATCCGGTCACGTAGTAAAATTCGGCTTATTCTGCTCAAGAATGGTTCCAGATCTGCAGAAAATTATATAAAATGTTATGTTCTTTTTGTGGGTTGTAATTATAAATTATAGGCCTAAATGTAATTATTAAAAATAAGACATGTTTGCACCCAGTGTGCTGTATATTTAATTAAGGTAAATTGTTTGTAATAATATCGACAATTTTCTTATCCAGTCCTGTTTTGAAATTCTAATTTATAACGGCACTATAATCCTTTTTTATTAATTAGGCCTTATGGACACACGAATATGCGCACTTCTCTATCGTAATCTGAATTTACGATAGTTGTACACACTTTCATATTCGCATTACGTAGTTGCCCTTACAGTATTTTATTTACAAGTCTAAGTAATAAAGTTTCTTACAAACTAAAATACAGAGTCGGACATGCAACTCATGTATTCACACTTCATATAGCACACTTAATATATTCTCTAACATAAAAAGAAAGAACCCTCAAAGAGGCGTAGGAAAAATATAATTAAAATTCACTCGGAATAGCCGTTTCTACGACTTACAAATGCTTGTACCGCAAACTTCCATGCTCTTGAAAACGGGTACCATTTTATGTTAGTTGTATGATATATTTACTCCTCTTTCGTACCTTCTAATTGAAACAAGCAAGCGATTTCTACGCCTCTGTTGTTAAAAAAAAACTTCGGTTAATTGAAACTATGCATCGCCTTGTAAAAATATTGAACATGAAACTAAAGTGGTAATTCAAGAGGAAGACTACTCGTACAGACAAACCTGGCTCGTGTCCTAAGATAGCTGCCACTTGGTTATTAATCAGCTTTCGTAAAAATAAAATACATTCTCTAGTACTGTTCTCGCAGCAGGAACATGTAGGAACATAATCTTAAAAAAATGTAAAAGAACGTCGAAGTAAACTGAAAAACACGCAGTCAGTACGTTAAAGATTTAATTTAAATATATAGTATTAGTGTATTAAATTAAACTATAAATTAACGGAAAAAAGAGCATAGAAAGTCAAAAAGGGATTAAGTGCAATAACAGTAAAATATTCTTATTGTGTAAAGTGAAGAACAAGTAGTAAAAGAAGAAAAAAAGAAACTAAAGTTAATTTATATGATTACTAATAAAATTATTTTAAGATTAGTTACTAAGTTAATGAAATGAACGCAGTCTATTTTCATCAGTATAAATAAGACTGACATATCTAACTGTATTCATTATGAAATTATCAAACAAATAGCAACAATTTAATAGTTTATTTCAGTTTATTTAATTATTCAAATACACTGTAGCAGTATGACCAGTCCTGAAAGCGTTACTGTAAACCCATCAATGCTACGATAATGTTCGATTTGACATCTAGTCTAAATATCCATTAAATTGGTCGTGTAAAAGCCTTTGTAACAAACGTCAATCGTTGACAGCTTAATGGGCTGATGAGCTTTGCTTGTTATACGCCACAGAAATAAATCTGTTACTGACGAGTGCTGTTTAGTTGAAAATATGATAAAATCTTGTTCATTACCCTCTTTGTACACTCTGATTCTGATATCTTAATAAGTAATCTCTCAAGCACGCTTCTAATCTACAAAATTACAGTGGTGAAAGCTTATGAAATGTTAAGTCCAAACTATATCGCTACTCCTTAAGTTCGTAGTGACCGTCAATCAATGAATTTTTTCGGTGATGGGTTTGCGAGGATCGGTCAAAAAACATAACACAAATTTTAACTTATTTCTGTCGACCTTTCGACAATGTTTATTGTCATCATCAGTGCAATTGTTGCTGACACCGAACACACAACTGTAGTTACATCAAACTGTAGTTGTGTGTTTGGTGTCAGCAACAATTGTCCTGATGATGACAATAAGCATTGTCGAAACGTCGACATAAATATATTAAATTGTGTTATATTTTTTTGACCGATCCTCACAAACCCTATATCCCTACTGTTGATTAAATAACATTGTTTCCTCTATTGTTACGAAGCATCGTTCACAAAGAAATCAAGATGTTTACCACTTACACCAAGAAGAATTATTTATAAAATGACTGAATTATTTTTCGACTTTGAATCGAGTCACCATAGAATTTGTAGAACTTTATAAAAATAAGAATCACTTTTAAATATTCAGTAAGATGCAAACTGTAAATACAAGGAATTGTTATTAAGATAGTAATGTTATTTATTTTTCCGCGCTGAGGTTAGAAGTTCTATAACCAATAATAGTATATACGACTGAAAATAGGCCTAAAAGATAATAAACAAAACGGCTAGCAAAAGGTGGAGAGGAGAAGAATTCTACAGAGATTACCCTCACAGTTATCTGTGTGTATAAAATCCCGTTATATATTATTTGTTGGTATTGTTACGACGGTCTACTCGATCGTCGTAGATATAGTGGAAACAAAATAAGTACAAGACACCAATTAAGTCACTAATCACCAGCTTAAATTTTCACTGTTAACAGCTCGTAACTAACAACACAGTCTCTTATAAAAAAATCAAACAAAAATTGTTCACAGGTAAATAACTGTCAACTAATATTAGAATACAATTTTATTACAATATACCGTCCGATTATAAAACACAACACTTAACTAATAACCACTTGAACGCGCATAGTAATTTCGCCCGAAAATAACTCGAACCGCACAGTAAATATATCACAGCTATACTGAAAACTAAGGCCGCTGGCGGCAAGTATTTATACAACGCTCACAGACCAGATCGTTCCTAATTGCGTCTTAGCGTCCGTGTGAATTATGTAATTAACTGCGGCCTTGACGCACTCCGTGCGGATAGCGACTTCGAGAAAACTCTCGCGGATGCGTTGACAGTCACGTATGCCACACACACATTAGAGCGAGATTCTTGTGGCACATTCGACAAACACGTAGATTGTTCTGTGATGTCGTAACACTGCCCCTCCTTAAGCCTGTTCGTCTCGAACTGGCAAACCGTCTCTGAAGTAATACTCGACCAGGCGATCTAGGTGGACGTCCTTGAGAAAAATAATTCTCCGGTTCTTCGAATTAAGTCTCGTGTGCTCCGAACATCAAGTTTCCAGGAATGCGAGTCTTCCGCTCAGCCACTAGCTTTGCTAGAATCACTCCAATTGCGTCATGTACTGATGACCTAACCACCAGTGGCTGAGCTAAGTCTGTTTGGTTCCCGTCAACAACCTCTTGTGTAACCTCATATTCAGCCACTTTTCCCTCGGGCGCTTCTCTCAGCTCAGGAACAAGCAAGAGTGTTGTCTCGACACCCATAGTTGGCTTTCGAATCACTTCTTTTGTCGTTACACTTATTTGTACTTTCTCTGCTAGTTCTTCCTCCATTTCCGCTTGCAATAGGGAGGGTTCCTCTTGACCAGACCTGTTGACTTTTTCTTCGGCCAATGCCACTTGCTTAATCGAATGGTTGGTAGACTCTGTCATTTTAGCCATGCAAAGTTTATCTTCTCTTGGCCAATCTTCAGGACATTCTGTCTCGAGTCCACAACGAATCCGTAGGCATTCATAATGTCCGTGCCAAGCAACTTTTTCGACAATGTCTGCAACGAGCATTTGGTGGCTAAACTCGAGAAGATCCAGGCGTACACGTACGTCTACCTTTCCTAGCACCTTGACGGGGTTTCCAGTCAGAGTCTGAATTGTACAAGAGCTAGTTAGAGGCTGGCGGTTGCTGACTAAGTCAGGGCGGACAATGGACACTGTTGAGTCCGTGTCAACTGTAAATAATGTTGGTTTACCTTCCGCAAAGCCATTAACAATCAAGTTTCCACTGGTCTTATGTAGCGTGGAAACTGTGTGCTGTTCTGAGGCTTTACTTCTCCAATTGGTGCGATCACTCTCTTCTCTCGGTATCTTCTTCTCCCAACAGTCTACCTGTAGATGATCACGTTTTCCACAGTTGTAACTTTTCGGTCTTGTATCCTTTTCAAATCTTTGCGACTCTCTTGAACTTTTGAAATGTTTGTCCGACCACATTTTTTTCCTGCACCCATCGTAACGGCAATGTGATACAGGGATCTTCTGACTGCAATGGGATGGCACAAACCCATTAATATAGCGGGACGCTGACTGGGGCAGCTTCAAACTCTAGGGGGTGAACAAGAGTTTCTGAGCTATTTCGGTGCCTTGCCATTCGTAACACTTGCTGAAGTTCACAATCTCCGATGCCATCAATAAATGTCTGCACCGCAAACCTTATTCGATAATCATCTGGTGCTTCAGGAGAGGCCAAACTAATCAATCTGTCGATACTTGCTTCAAACTCTTGAAGACTCTCCCCGGAACCGTGTCGTCTTTTTCTCAACTGAGGGTAGTACACATCTCGCAAACGTTTATCACCGTAGCGTAATTCTAGAGCTTTTATCAACTCGGCATAGGTGTTCTGGCTGTCAGGTGGCACTTTCTGTACTAATTCTGCCGCAGGTCCTTTTAATGCAAGAACGAGTGAAACTGCCTTGTCTTTCTCTGTCCAATTATTTGCCCATGCAGCAGCTTCAGATTGGCGGAGGTACGTTGCCCAGTGACTGCTTGCGTCAAAGGTTAGAGCTTTGACATGAACTGTGCCTACTGCAGGCAAAGGTTACTTTTCTCTCTTGATTTATTTTCTGCGTCTTTTTCTGTTTTTACCATTGGTACAGTTTATTCACAAAGTTGTTTTGGCTGCATTTTCAGGCACTGCTCAACTTTACTTTTAATTTGTTCTCTTATGTTTGCCATTGAGTTTTCTACTGCAGATATTTTTGTTGACATAGTTTCTTCGACAGTCAAGACAGATTTTTCTACTTCAGCTATTTTATTTGACATGGATTTTCCTACGTCAGATATTTTTGTAGATATCGATTCTTCAACACTTGAGACAGATTTTTCTAATTCAGCTATTTTTAATGGGATTGATTCTTGTACCTCCGATATTTTAGTAACTTGTTTATAAAGCTCACTTCGTAGCAGACCCAATTCTGCGGTACTATGTACTTGCATCTGTTTCTGCTCCTGTATTAATGCTTAGATGTCTTCTGTTTCACCCTTCCGTTCCTCTGTATCCAGCTTACGTTCTTCTCTTTCCTGTCGGCGTTCTTCTTTTGTCTCTTCCGCCTCCTGTCTGCGTTTCTCATCCTGTCGCTTTTCGGCTTCTTCTCTTTCTTGTCTTCGTTCTTCTTTTTGTCGTCTTTCTGCTTCTTCCTGTGTCTACCGCAGCAGCGTTTGGAAAGCTTCCATCGTCTGACTGGCATCCATGTTTACCGGTTAATAACGAGTTACGTCGTCTTGTACAAACAAACTGTCCACTGTTTACACTGTTAACCGTTCTATCCCACTTCAGACACCACTGTTACGACGGTGTACTCGATCGTCGTAGGTACAGTGGAAACAAAATAATTACAAGACACCAATTAAGTCACTAATCACCAGCTTCAATTTTCACAGTTAACAGTTCGTAATTAACAACACAGTCGCTTATAACAAATCAAATAAAAATTGTTAACACGGAAATAAATGTCATCTAATATTAAAACACAATTTTATTACAATATACCGTCCGATTATAAAATACAACACTTAACTAATAACCACTTGAACGCGCACAGTAATATTGCCAGAAAATAACTCGAACCGCACAGTAAATATATCGCAGCTATACTGAAAACTAAGGCCGCTGCCGCCAAGTATTTATACAACGCTCACAGACCAGAACGTTCCTAATTGCGTCTTAGCGTCCGTGTGAACTACGTAATTAACTGCGGCCTTGACACAGTCCGTGCGGCTGGCGACTTCGAGAAAATTCTCGCGGATGCGATGACAGTCACGTATGCCACACACGTTAGAGCGAGATTCTTCTGGCACATTCGACAAACACGTAGACTGTTCTGTGATGTCGTATATTGTAAAATTTAATTTTTATTCTTGGATTTTGTTGTCCATGACGTGTCCGTGGATCAATTAAATATAAGTATATGACTATTGACTCAGAACACTATGTTGTGTTCCTAGTCGGTAGTAATATACTTATATTTAGTTAAATTTTTAATCTGGTATTGTTATAGTAACTTCTTTATTGCAATTATCGTAGACCTATTAGTAATTACTGCAATTATCCAAGTTAGTTTTATGGAGTCTAAAGTTAAGAGCTTCTTTGAAACTGTTCAACGCCCTGATACTAGTGCTACGACATCACAGAACAATCTACGTGTTTATCGAACGTTCCAGAGGGATCCAGAATGTAATGCGGTGGTGTACGTGACTCTTGACGCATTCGCGAGACTTTTCTCGAAGCCGCCAGCCGCGCGACTCTCTCAAGGCCGCAATTAACTACGTAGTACACACTGGCGCTAACACGTATTTTGGAATATTCTGCTCTGTGCGCGGATGTACAAATACAAGGTGGCAGCGGCCTTAGTTTCTGTATAGTTGAGCAATATATTTACAGTGGGATTCGAGTTTATTGTCGGCCGATTACAAGTGATTATCAGGCGATATTACTGTGTGCGTTCAAGTGGTTATTAATTAAGTGTTTTGTTTTATAATCGGACGGTATATTGTAATACAATTGTGTTTTAATATTAGTTGACGTTTATTTGCGTGAGAACAATTTTTATTTGATTTGTTATAAAAGAGACTGTGTTGTTAATTACGAACTGTTAAACTGTGAAAATTTAAAGTGGTGACTACTGACTTAATTGGTGTCTTGTATTTTGTTCCCACTGTACCTACGACGATCAAGTAGACCGTCGTAACACTATAGACTAGGAGTAGGTCGCAGACGTACCGTTCGCATTCAGTCTAGCCTGAGAGTATGCTCAAACGTAGAACGCACGAAACATTTACTACTAATTAAAGTAAAACGTGTGTTAACAGCGAAACAGTGTAGATATATTAGAAGATCATGTAGAAATAGCGATGTCTTGTTTACGAATTAGTGTCGCCTTATAATAAACTCCTTACATCATGGATAATTTAAAGTGTCCCGCTAACACGTGTTCAACTTGTTGAGTAATATTCTGTAGGTCAAAGAAAGTAGTACAAGAATGTGAGATCAAAAGGTAAATTCCAACGACGACGTCGTAATTGTATCAAATAACACAATGGACTGCAAAGAAAATCACCAAAGTCGGAAAAAGCAATAAGGAAATCAATGAATGCAGGGTAATCGATAACGAGGATCAATTAATAACCGTGAAGACATCAAAACCATGATAAAGAAAACATCCTTATTTATATAAAAACGTACACACATGTATTTTGCAAAAAACCAAACAAAGATTTTGAGGAGTGAGAACAATACTATAACACGAATTTCCGTAGTTAAAGAACCCTTTAATTTAAAAGAGTCTACGCAACAGTATAATCAAGGAAGTGTGAAGGAGCCTTGTGAAGTGCTTCATGTACAGTGTGTTGTCTCAGAGAGGCAGATGTTATACTTAGAAGAAGGAAAGGACGAAGAGGATTGAGATGTAAGGGATTGAGGATTTGAGATGTGAGTATAGACTAAGAAATAGACAAAAATTTGGTTAACAGAATGAGTAATGTAAATGTTTGAATATGGTTAAAGCAAATACAACGTATTTAGATAAGATGCTGAAGAGGAAGTGACACTAGATAAGACACAATATGTGAGGGATAAGGACTATTAACAACTATTTTTGATAAGAGCATACTGAAAAGGATAAGAAAGAAGGGAAATTAGAGATTAACTATTGCTAACGGTGACCAGTGAGAAGGTATGCGGGGACTAAATTTTGATGTGATTTCGTTTAACATTGGCTAGTTTCATTTAACATTGTTTGCTATGTGAAATACAACGCTTAGGCTATAGCTGGTAGAAAGATTGAATAATAAACGGTTTTGTACAATCCGTTTAAAAATATAATATCAGGGTGACCGAGCTTTGCTCGGTTTTCACATTTATTTATAAATATACAGATTTAAAAAAAAATATTATTATTAATTATTTATTTATTTTTATTAATTATTTATTTTTTGATATTTATTTTCATATATAAACATATCGATACTACGCCGTTTGCGTTTATCGACGGTTTCTGTTATTGGAATCACAATTATTTAATACTTCTTTCCATACAACGATTCTTGTATGGCGAGGATTTTCTGGTGGTAAAAGAACTTTTAAGCCACTTCGCCTTTTGACTCTGGAAAATGCTACATACAACATGCCGTGCATAAACACAGGAATTGATAAGTGAATTCCCACCACTTCAAATGTTTGACCTTGAGCCTTGTGAAAGAAAAGATGGTTAAAGTTAAAAGTTCGTTTTATTGGAGGACGTCCCTTGGTAGGCATACCACTTACCTCAGAGAATGCAAAAAACACAACAGCGTATAGAGAACACTTAATAGTTTAGATTATGTATATACCTCAGAGAATGCAAAAAACACAACAGCGTATAGAGAACACTTAATAGTTTAGATTATGTATATCAGATAGATTGTACAAAAATCGTTGCTCAGAAACCCACAATTGTATGTCTCAACTCTTAGTTTGTTTATTTACAGTCATGGTAACATCTGTTTATATTATTTATAAACATCGATACTGCTCCGTTTAGGACCTATAAAGACCTATAGGTTAGGGCTATATAGGTTAAAGACCTATAAAGACCCTACGGTATCGTTAGAGCCGTTTCAAGGACATACATAGATTAGATTGTATGTCTCAACTCTTAGTTTGTTTATTTACATTCATAACAACACCTCTTTATATTTATTTATAAACATCGATACTGGGATTGTATGTCTCAACTCTTAGTTTGTTTATTTACATTCATTGCAACAGCTATTTTATATTATTTATAAACATTGATAAGATCTATTCTTTATGAACAGAATTAAAATTTTAACGTTTCAATTTCAAATAAAAAAAATTTTTTTTAAATATTTGTTGCTGGGTGACAGAGTTATAACAATAGCAATAATTGTTGTGTGAATATTTAAACCTACATGAATTAAAATGTATACTTAAAGACCCTACGGTTTAGGCCTTAGGCGATTTTTGCGGAAAATGAGACCTAGCCCAATCTATTTTTAGTGTCCAAATACGCTTAAGTAGCAAATTTCGAGAAAATCGTTAGAGCCGTTTCCGAGAAAATAAGGACATACATACAAAGATTGCTCGCTTAATAGTATAAGATTCAAATTATATAATGGGGTGATTACTCAGCTGAAACTAAATCTGTGATTATTGATTGAAAATAGTAAAACCTAAGTTAACAGTAAATGACAAGGTTGTGGGGCACAGATATCGCTATGGTTCAATAGTAAAACCACCATGATATCAAACACAAACGAATTAATTTGTAATGACAAGCTACCAAGCTTAGGACAGCAAACAAGATCGTATAAAACAGAAAGGTAGGATTTGAAAAGAATGAGGTGAAGTTGGTTATGAGTCGACCTGAAAATATTACTCGTAATTATTCTACATAAACTGTAGGAGGAAACGTTTCGTTTACCCTAAACAAATTTATTAATTTCTATTGCGACATTACATTTTAAAGTCATTGTTTGTAAAGAGAAACGACATTAATTAAATTTCTGAATTTTGTTGTTACAAACAACAGACAAAGACAGAACAAATTTATAAAAGCAGGGTACAGAATTGCATACAAAACAGAACACACTGTCAAAAAACGCTCACAAAGAACAAAAGAAATATAGTTTACCTGGTATATACAAACTAAACTGCTCAAAATGTAACAAATTCTACATAGGCCAGACAGGACGTAGCTTCAAACAGAAATACATTAAACACACAAAGGCACTACACTCCACCATCGAATCCACCTTTGCAAACCACCCCATTGAAGCAAACCACACATACACAAACATAAACACCAACATGGAAATTCTACACGTACACACAAAAGGCCGAAAACTAGACACTCTTGAACAACTAGAAATATACAAACACATAAAAACAACATTCTAAACGAACATACACAATTCAAATCACACATTCGAGCACATCACACCACACACACAACATCGATCTTTCGGACGACGGCGCCGTCACCAAGAACAAGACAGACACCGCTACTAGCGGCACCTTTTGACAAAACGTGTAATAAGCGAAACTAGTTCAGGCTACAAGGTAAATGTTTTACATTTTTACGAATAAAAAAGTAGTCCGAGTCAGTAGTGCTATATTTATAATTAATTAATTCAATTGTTACGTAAGCGTTTTACAAACATTACTATCAATTGTAGAGCAGAAACTAAAATTAGTTTCATAAATCTGTAACTAAAATTCCAAAATATTCTAATATATTAACCCACTTTTGTTAAATATAAATCGTAGTTCCAAGGGAAGCAGTTACACAATTCATGTCGCTTTTTATAGTTTTGCAAGTGGGCAGCGTAAGGTATTTTACACTCTAACCTAGTTTGTTAACAAAAGCATATGTCACGTGAAACATACCTGCTATTGTTTTATGTTTTCACATTCCCTCTGCAAATTGTATATCTAAAGTTTTGTTATAATAAGGTTTCATCTGTGCTGTTTTGCTCCCCAAAGTCCAGCCCTACGTCCGAGCCTACTACACCTTGGCCACGTGGGGAGCGGGCAACAGCTATTACTCTGTAGCTGGCTAACAGGGCAATGGTCCGTGGAGGCTACCGCTTGGTAGAAAGGGAGGTGGCTCTCCCACAGTCCTCTAGCTGGGCTTACTCGTTTTCCACTTACTTTGAGTAAGACCCCTTCTCTTTTGTCTTTTCTGTCTGGCCTCTCTTGGTCAACTCTTGTTCTTTCCGACCCTGACGCTATTAGGTTACCGAGGGCTAGGGGTCTTTCAGTTTCATATTTCTATTACTCTGTACTTATTGGATAAACATTAAAGCAATGGAGAAAACAAAAGAAGGAATGACTACCCCAGGTGGCAGATCAGGTAAAAACCTGGCAAATCCACCCTCTTCGGAGGTCGGCCCCATGGATTCTGGGGGGGGGGGGCAGCTATTGCTTGGTGAGGATCCGTTTAGAAGAGGTTCGTTGGTGGCAAGGTCTCCGCCAACTAATATAAACTGTAGCTTGGAAAAACAAAACGCACAGATACCAACACTGGAAGTCCCAGAGGACACAATAAGCAGACTGCAGGCTCAGCTTAATTCTGCTTATAACGAAATCAGACGACTACAGGAAGAAATCAAGAAGTTACAGCCTAGGGTCTCCTATAGTCCAGCCGACTCGGAACAAGAGGAAGAAATCGTGGCCAAAGAAACTGCTTGGATACTGGAAAAGAATAAAAAACGTAAAAGGAAAACTATGGAATCACCAGAAACACCGAAAACCAGTCCAATAAACAAAAGTAAGAGGACTAAAGAAAATGTAAAAAAATCGGCTAAGCCACCGCCAGTGATACTGAGCAATGTGGAAAATTACATAGAAATAAGTCAAAAACTGAAATCAAAAGATCTGAAATTTAACACCAGCATGATGAACAACAATCAGCTGAAAATTAATGTAGACACAGAAATGGAATATAGAGGACTGACAAAACTCCTAAAAGAAAGTAAGTTGGAATGGCATACTTATGAAAATAAACAGACCAGACCAATAAGAGTCATGGCACGTAACTTGCATCCAACATGCAAATCAGAAGAGATTAAAGAGGAGTTATTGAATAGAGGATATAAAGTCCTTGAAGTAGTTAATAAAATTAGAAAGACTAAAGTTGACGGCAAGGAAAAAATCATACATTTGCCATTATTTATGCTAACGTTTGACAGATCAGAGGATATAAAAAAAATATTTGATATTCAATATTTATGTCATATGAAAATAAAAATTGAAGCTCTCAGGAGTAACAAACTGATACCACAGTGTAAAAGGTGTCAAAGATATGGTCACACTCATAAGTATTGCCAACATGGACCTATCTGTGTTAAATGTGCAGGCAATCACAGGACCATCGATTGCCAGCAAGAACGAGATGTGCCAGCAAAGTGTTCAAATTGTGCAGAAGCACATCCTGCTAGCTACAGGGGTTGTTTGGTTGCACGTGAACTTCAAATAAGACACAATACTTTAATAAGTGAGAGACGACCTAAAAAACCTCAACCAAGAACTTTCACAGCTAATAAAATCAATAGTGAAATGTCCTTTGCTCAAGCAGTTAAAGCTAACAAGACTTTAGTTCAAAATGATGATTCATCAATGGTGCAAATGATGCAGAATATGATGGACATGATGAAAATAGTCATGGATAGACTAGATAGATTAGAAGCCAGAAATCCGGGCACAATCCCACAGAGAACTAATCAATGGACCATAAAGACCTAAGGATAGCTACCTGGAATACCAACGGTATCCAGAATAGAAAGCAAGAAATAGAATTATTCCTCAAGGCACAAGACATTGATATATGTCTAGTATCAGAGACACACTTAACAAATCAGTCATGCTTAAAAATAAATGGATACCAGGTATATCAAACAATTCATCCGGATAATAAAGCCTAAGGAGGAAGTGCTATTATTATTAAGAATAGGATTAACCACTATGAGGAGTGTCACCTTCAGACTGCAGAAATCCAACTGACTGTAGTTGGAATCAAATCCACCAAGCAAAAACTAATTGTTGGTGCGATATACTGTCCTCCAAGACACAACCTAAAGGAGTTAGATTACAAGAAATTTATATTACACCTAGGTGAGAGATTCATTGTAGGCGGAGACTACAATGCCAAACATGTAGATTGGGGATCCAGATTAACAACAACTAAAGGTAGCGAGCTTAATAAAGCAATACAAGAAACGGGTTGTAGCTTCCACAGTACAGGCAAACCTACTTACTGGCCTACAGATCCTAATAAAATTCCAGAGCTATTAGATTTCTTCATATCAAGGAGGGTCTCGCAGAACTTTATTGATATCGAGGAGAATTTTGATCTTGACTCTGGTCATTCAGCAGTAATCCTGACGCTGAGTGAAAGGATAATAAAAAAAGTAAACAAACCAAGCCTAGTTAACAAAACTACTGATTGGGAAAGCTTCAAATTAGAACTTGAAGGCAAGATACAACTAAATGTTCAGTTGAGAACTAGAAGCAGCAATTAGAAATAGAAGCCGAGAAGTTTAATTATAATATTCAAACTACAGCCTGGAACAATACGAGAGAAATCACCCATGGAATTGTTGGTAACAACTATCCTAGAGAGATCAGAGAACTTGTCAAAGAAAAGAGGCGAGCTAGAAGAAAATGGCAACAGACTCGTGACCCAAATGATAAAACTGTACTTAACAACAAATCGCAACAACTAAAGCGTGTAATACAGAAGTTAAAAGAAGCATCAATAGCTTCCTATTTGGAAAATCTAACAGCAGATGCAGATACAGAGTACTCGTTGTGGAAAGCAACGAGGAAGCTTAAAAGGTCGATCACTCAAGTACCACCTATTAGAAAAAGCGACGGTACATGGGCTAGAGATAATAAAGGAAAATCTGGAGCGTTTGCTGAACATCTAGCTGACATTTTTAAGCCAAATAATACCCAGTCTGATACAGAGTTAGATGAAGATACAAATCATGAAGAGGAGGACATTCAACTGGTCACCCCAAAAGAGGTAGCTAAGGAGATCAAGATAAACTTTAACCCCCAAAAATCACCTGGCTTTGACCTCATTACAGGTGAGATCTTAAAGCAGTTACCTAAGAAAGGGATTGTTATGCTTACATATTTATTCAATGCGGCACTTAGGCTAAAGCATGTTCCTAGTGTCTGGAAGGTGGCAGAAGTTATTATGCTACGTAAACCAGGCAAACCGCCAAATGAGGCCAAATCATATCGGCCCATATCACTGTTGCCAACTATATCAAAGCTTTTTGAAAAACTTCTGTTGCAAAGGCTAAATCGAGTAATAGAGAGAAAAAAGCTGATACCAAATCATCAATTCGGGTTCAGACAAAAACATTCCACAATAGACCAAGTACATAGAATAACAGACACAATAGAGAAAGCACTAGAAAAAAAGCTGATCTGCTCGACAATCTTCCTTGATGTGGCTCAGGCCTTTGATAAAGTTTGGCATAAAGGTTTAATACATAAACTTAATAAAATGCTATCAAAACAATATGCTGACGTGTTAAAATCATATATATCGGAAAGATTATTTAGAGTCAAACAGGAAGATGACTATTCTGAGCTAAGAGAAGTGAGGGCAGGTGTCCCCCAAGGGAGTGTTTTGGGGCCCATCCTCTGCTTGTTGTTTACATGTGATCTGCCACAGCCAGAGAATGTGACTGTTGCTACTTTCGCTGATGACACAGCTATAATGGCGATTGGTTCGACCTTAGGTGAAGCTACCAACACGCTTCAAGATGCTAGTGATCAGATACAGCAGTGGACTAGGAGATGGAAAATTAAGCTTAATGAACTGAAATCTGTCCATATCAATTTTACAAACAAAAGAATAGAGAACAGTCTTCCAGTTACCTTAAATGGTGTTGTAGTACCATATGCAAACACTGCCAAATATTTGGGGATTACCCTAAATACAAAGCTACGATGGAAGGAGCACATCAGAAAAAAAAGGACGGAGCTTGGTCTCAAATATAGACAACTGTATTGGCTCTTGGGACGAAATTCTCAGTTGTATACCAACTGAGTTTGTTTGTACACAACAAAATTCTGATATATAACCAAATTCTGAAACCAATTTGGCTTTATGGAATTCAACTGTGGGGTTGTGCGAAAGAAACGAACATTAGATGTATTCAAACCTTCCAGAATAGAGTGCTACGGAACATGGTAAGTGCTCCATGGTACATCAGAAATAGTGATCTACATCGAGACCTTAGGATCCCTGATGTCGCCAGTGAAATTAAAAGGTTTGCTGCAAAGCACGAATCTAGACTACACCAGCATATCAATGTAGAAGCTATTCAATTGCATGACAACACCAATACAGTGAGAAGGCTGAAGAGAACTAAAACTTTTGAATTAGTGTAGTGCAGTGTGTGCAGAAATCTAGAAAGTAATATATAGTACACCAGTGGGCGACTGTATAAGTAACTTAAATTATAACATTAGATGTAAATTGATGGTTGGTCTTTTAGACCAGTTTCAAAAAAAAAAAAAAAAAATTTGTGCTGTTTTGCTACAAATAAAATGCTTTCTTTAAAATTTTGCGACATAAGAGAATTTTTGTAAGAACTTTAGTAGAATTTTACGTTCTTACAAACAGAATGTAGCAACTGCCGTTTTCATATGCATATAAACATGGGCGTAACTTGGGCCCTAACATTGGTAGGGGGGCAGGGTAAAGCTTCACAAATTCAAGTGTGTAGTGAGACCATCTATATAATAAAATTAATAAAATATATTATATACAAAATTATAAAGTTTAGTAATAATTCTTAGTTAGTAAACGAGGGACAATTTCATTTTTTAATGATCAACAAACCTTTTTTCATTAGTTGTACTTCCAGTTTTTTTTTACCTAGAACAAATATACTGTAAGCCTATAAACATAAACAATTTCAGTTCTTCCAATTATTCTTATACCCAGTTTTCGTAAACGCATCCTCTCTGAGAGGAAAGTAAAGAGCAAATTCTTAGAAGTACAACAGCTGCGCTTATTATTTCGTTACGGTGTTCCAAAACAAGTCCCGTGTGTAAAAGGCACGCATTGTATTCCAGTTAATTAGGTCTCTAGCTTTTGTTTTTTTTTCGAACAGAAATATTATTTTGACGTAGACCTATATCCTTCAAATCTGTCAAACATTCCCCTTACATGTTCCGTGGCGCTGCTACGCTCTCGGCGCGGGTTTGATTTCCGCTGGGGCCATCTGATTCAGATACTACCGTTCCCCCCTCGCAAGGCGATGGCAAACCAGCGAGAGGTATCCTGCCTAGCATAAACCCTTCCCAACTATGCCGTTGAGAGACTCCGTAACACACGCACCACGGGTATATGCGGGGAGGGTACAAACCAGTCGAAACGCTGAAGGACCCAATAATATCTTCAAAGAATCTTTTAGCAATTTGATTCTATCGTTTCCATACTTATAACACTGGTCTTTCTGTCTTTTTCCCGTGGTTCAGAAAGCTGTTGTAGCACACTGTTGGTTTTAAATTGTTTCCCAACGTTGTTACGATAGCGCAATGAGTGATTCACTAACGCAGTGACATTGATGTAAATTAACGTCGACTTAGCAGCTTGGAACTGGAGAGGGTGAACAAAATTATCTTTGCTAATCTTATGGCGTACAATTCTCACAGCTTTCAATCTATTGCAGTAGTCTATCTAACACCATCTAAAAATGTGTGGGCTGCTAATCTCATTCAGCAGTTTTTCGGTAACTCAGGACGGGCCAGTCCATCCAATTCGCATACTAGTTGCTCCAAATCATCATCTAGTAGGCTAAACTCTTATCTGGTATACTGCGGCACCCATTTTTCTATGTATTCACAAAGGACTTCTTTTATCATCTGTTGTTTATGTCTTCCAACGTACCGCCGTTTCCAACGATATAAGTCGTTGATACATAAAATTTTTATTTTTGTTGAATTGACTCCTGGATTATTGTTGCTATTTTCCGTATTTTAGAACAAAATTAATAAAGCTGTATTAAAATTTCATTTCTTAAAAACGATCTGTTTTTCTGGATATGACTCTTATATTTTGGAACATGACTGATATAATTATTTGCACAAACTACAGACTATTGCCTTTGGGAAGCCAATACATTACTGTCTACTGGCTACAAGGATTTTTCAAAGTGAATTGAATTTGCATTCCGTTTTTTCAGGCACGCATTGCTACTGAAATTATTATTAGTGTTAATAATAATTATCGAGAATTGGCCTGTACCGCCAAAATATTTTTGTTAGTTACAATTTATTGAATACAGTTCCCATATTATTTTTAGTAATTTTGAATCTCTACCCAACAGTTATATTTGTCGAATTTTGGTTAACTGCTATGAATCGGTAATACCTGATGGGAGGTGTGTTTCGACGAACGACAAGGAGCTACCTAGGGTAACTTACCATCAGTCTATGGGTGTTTACTATTGTATTATTCACAGTAGTCCTGTCTAGCACGTCCGTCACCCAGATGACCCGCTCGCTTAAAATGGAATTTTCTAAAGTTGAGAAGGAAGACTTAACGGAAATTTAAAAAGTTGTGTTCCCGATCTATCGATTTCTTTACTAGAGACAAGGTCCGAAAGACAAGACTTCTCAAATAGAAAGTAACGTTATTAAAGTTTCATAATTAATTTATCAGTTAATTAAATAAAATTATCGTTTAAGTCTTTTAGTTTATCTCGTTAATTATACCTTGTGTTAGTCAAAGTGGTGTAAGGGATGAACACCGCTTGTTATAAGAAATGTTTCAATACGCTGAGCAGTAGTGAACTGTAGCTAATGGCGAGTCGGGTGGAGATTAATGTCTGTTAATATAGTAGTCTTTTTACACAGAGGGAATTACCATCTGGTACTTCTGCACAAAAATCGACTCAACTAGGCCTATTCGTATTTGTTTTAGCTTTTCCATATTATTCTAAGAAATTTAAGAAACGACCCATCATTTAAGGTATCCTAACTTTAAACTAGACCGTTTACTCATTATATTCTCCCTGTCTTCCTCTCTATTTTCGCGGCGCGCGCGCACGCACACACGCGCGCGCAGAATAAAGAAATAAAAAAAAACTTCTGTTGTTCGTCGATGGAGATTTCCTGCAATGCTGTTTCTCTTAACAAATTACAAATGTATGAAATTTATTAGTTTCACTTAAAAAATTCTTCCACCTGCATTTTTATAATAATTTCCGTTGCAATTAGTTTTCATTTTTTAATAATACCTAAACTATTTTCCAAAATGCACGAATGATCTAACGAAATTAAGATCCTAATCTCATAATGCATTTATTCTGTCTTTCTCCAAGAAGCTAATGTATGTGTACTTTAAGAATATTAATAGATGTGGTCTGTCAAAGTTTTTCTCGTTTATTTATACTTACACTATTTTAATTTATAATTTTGTTTTCAAAATTTCTTTAGTTTTGCACCTGGCTACTAACCTAGAAGTCTCGGGTTCGATTCCCGGACTCGCACCATAATATCAAGGTGCGTTTTCAGCCCACAGCTCGACTCAGCCTGTTGAAAATGAGTACCTGGGATAACATCCTGGGGATAATAATGGGCGGCTGAAGCGTAGTGCTGGCCACACTGCCTTCCTTGCATGCTGTACGGCTCGCATACGGCAGCTTACACTGCCTGACTCCTAAGCTGATTCGGTGGTGCACATGGGAGCCATTATTATTTATATATTGTTTGTTTTTAATTTTTGTTTAATTGTTTAATTTTAATCTTTGTTTAACTATCATTTTGCATGTTTCTCAATTTTAATGTTAACATTATATACTTTGCTTTTACATTTGATTGTATCTATTTTAATTCTGCGGTTTCACTTTCTTGCTTAAAATAATCGTTTCGCACTTGAATAAACAAAAGTGGTTTGCAAATTGTTATGCAAATGTTCGTTGTAAATCCCCTTATTTTCTTCAAGGCTTAACGCAACCATTAAGCGTACTAACCAAAATTACCACTGTACGTTGTCTAACACTCTAAGTAGTGTTTATGCTAAACGCTTTCTATTAAGGTATTCACTTGTGGCAAAATTATGGTTAATCTTTACTATCAGTGGATATAAATGTACATGTTATAATTATTACCACAATTATAGAAAGGGGTGGAGAGCTGCCGCCAACCAGCATGTGGACTGCCAACCAGAATAGACGGGATTATTATTAAAACGTATTCCTGGGCTGTTTGGTCGTGGTCCATTGTTTTTTTTTTACTATAACAGACAGTACTATCGACTGCCATAATCAGCGTAATAATTCGACCCGTACTACCACCCTACGTTAGTAGAATTTTTACACTGATGGTGGCAGTCGATGGTACTGTCGAAACGTCTGATTTAGTAAGAAACAATAGACCACGGCCAAACATCACGGGAATGAATTCTAATACTATCGACTCCGGCCGATCAGGAGTTTTCCAAACAGTGTTTGCGAATCTCTGGGTTTCTGTAAGAAATATAAAACAAGAGTAGACATACCAGTTTGTCATCAATCCGGTTGTAATTAACTGACTTGGATTACGTTTGTTTAACTTGATTATGATGATGTTAGGAGCATATTTATGTAATTTAGTATCAACAAGAATAAGCAGAAAAACTTGTGCGACAGCTCAGATTGTCCGTACGTTTGAAGTGAAACTTATTTTGTATGCTATCGTCATGACTTAAACCCTTACTATATTTATTTTATCTATACGTAAAACAATAGACACAGTAATTGACTTGCAGTAGTGCTACTCGATAAGCTTACCAACGCGTTGTGTGTTCTTACGTATTACATAAACAGAATCGTTAATGCTCATTGATTACAAGCACTGTTTTTACTTTATAATCTGATGCAGTCGCTCAGCAGACATTATTTTAATAATTAATAGATTTTGGTTAAAATTATTTTCCGGGCTGTTTGGCCGTGGTTCAAAGTTTGTCACAAAATCAGACGTTACGGCAATGGTACTGACTGCCATCTTCAGTGGAAAGTAGTAAACGCTAACGCGGGATGATATACTTTAGGACCACTGTACTGTGGTTAAGGCTAAGCCAGAAGATGGCAGTCACTGGCACTGCCAGAACGTCTGGTTTTGTCACAGACTTTGGACCACTGCGAAACAGCCCTGGAAACAATTTTAATAAAAATTGCACCGGCCGTATGAGCCTTCGTACAAAATTACAAAAATTATTTTGATTCTTTACTCCCAACACATTGCTTTCCTTTTTGGGTTGAGTTATTTCACGTTATAATTTTTAAAATCTGTTTAATACCGATTTTTGTAAAGCAGTCTCTTTATCCTAAATAATACACAACTTGCCGGCAAATAGAAGCACATTGAAGTATCCGTCTCGTGATCTTTTGAAAACAGCATTCACCAATTGTTTCCGATTTATCACTATATCGTCACTATAAATAGTCGAAAGGGTAGGTTGTATGCTGCACATCACATTGAGTAAGTTTAATTGAGAAAACCAGCAATTAATATTTTGGTTACCATAGTAATTTAGTGATTTGGTTACCATATTAAACATGAATATTAAACCAGCAATTACTTTTAAATTTATTTTATTTATAAAATTTAGTCCTTTTATAGTTCTCACAAGTTGTGGGTATCGTTGTTCGTCCAATACTTGTCACAATACCATTTCTGTTCACCGGCTCGAAGCCTTTTCTTAAAGTGAACTAAAGTCGTATTCGTTTTTTACAGCCACGCATTGTTACATCACGGAATATCTTCAATGCGACAGACTCCATTTTCTTTGAGACCGTAGAGCAAGCGCTCAAGAACCGACACAAAAGTGTATGCTTAAAATAAGTTTAAAAGTATAACACAGTTCGCGTAAAAATTTAGAAGATATAGAAGGCGAAGAAATACTCACTTTCCATAATAAATTTATTTTGTGTGTATTTACTTATTGAAAACAGGAAAACATAGAAATAGCAAACATAATAAGTAATTGAAGATAGAAAGTGTAGTTTATATAGATTTCTTATTGGTGATGTAAAGCACAATTTCCAAAGTTCTAAATTTAGTATTACTTCAACCTACTTACACTGTCAGTATTAAGAACTATAGCAACTAACAGAGTCATAACGTACACAAAATATGTCTGTAACAAACTGGGTCAATCACTACACTTTATCACTTTACTTTACGCTACCAGCTTCCATTTATTGATAATATATTTTCCGTTTATTTGTGTGGCAAGTAATACAGACCATTTTCCCGTGTTTTTAAGAATCTCATATATTTTAACCTAAATCGTAAAACAAGTATTGATTTCACAACAAGACTAGCTACGAAAATACAGAATTCTATAAATAAAATGAATTTATTAAATAGGACTGCAAACATAATTTAACAGAATTCAAAATGTATACACTACTAGAAAGACAAAGGTGGTTTGAAAGCAGTGAGGTTAGTTAACTTTTCTTGTTTTACGTAGGGATACGGAAACCCCACCCCGGAGGGCGGGAGTTACACTGTAATCAACCTCATCAGAGCTCTCTCTTCTATTCTTTACTTATCTGTGTCAATTTCTTCGAACTGTCCTACTTTTCTCATCGCTGGTTTTTGTATATCAACCTGTAACACTATTAGAAAGTGCAAGGGCTGTGTGTTCTTTTGTTTATAGCCTACTTGCCTTCTTCACGAGATCCAGTCATGATATCTCGGCTTGAAGTGTGTAACATGTTTGGTAGAATTAAGTGTGCCCCGTGCACAGAATTAAATGTGAAGACGTTAAAGGACATGTATGGATAAGAGGCACCTAATCATCAAGGGACAAAATGGAGACCCGGCTCCTGAGTCAGATGGAGAAAGTCTTTAACAGTCCAATAATTTTGGATCTGGGGTGACTTATTCTGATACATGAAACGTACTAACGAAAAGAGACTTAACAACCCCAAGAAAACGCTTGATGGATAAACATTGAAATATGTAAGCTCAATCCTTGTCCATAACTATTTGCTTCCCTTTTGCTAGCCGATGTTCAGTTTTCTAAGGTGACATTAAAGGCAGGATGTCGATTTGATCAGTATACGTTTTGTAATTTAAAGCAGTTTTATGTTTTTTCTATTCCAAGTTTTAAGACAAGAAACGTAATTAATGTATTTTTAATAATAATAATATCTTTATTTCTATTATTAAAATTTACAATAAACCTAGTCACACATTAGGGAATTACCTGGTCAACACAGATTGAGACTAGTAACAAGTTACGATTTAATAAAGTCTTCAGTATATATTTAATTGAATTTATAGCAATCTTCCTCCATATTCTTCTTCCAAGTTCATATATCCTCTTCCATACATCTTAAAAAATAGATGCTTAACATTTTAAAAATAATTTCAACAGAGATAATCCTTTTTTAACCTAAATTCACATTAATAATTACAACTAATAATTTATAATTAATACTTTAACAATTTAAAATAACCCTATATTTGGCAGTTATAACAATTATCAGTAATAAACAAATCATGAAGATCACAACTAAAGGAATTAATACTATTTTCAAATATAATGAAATTATTTTGACAGCTAATGAAAATTTTTTAGAAATAAAACAATCAAGAAAACATCACAAGTAAATTTAGATATACTTTTTAAAAACAAACCTGAAGCACAAATTAAATTTCCTTTTGTTAATGATAGCGTTTCGTGTCGTTAAAATTATTTTTAACGTTTGCAGGACGATAAAGGCATTCAACTTACTTTTTATTTATTAGCTAAGACTTAAAATAATTAAAAAACGTTGTTTTATTTGTTTACGTTTTACTATCTGTTATCCAAATATTACTAGCTTTTCACTCAAATATTTTATTTTTAGTGTGCATGTTAATATAGTCTTAATTGTCTACGTCTATATTTAAATGCAGTGATCCACATGAAATGAGTAATAACAATGAAATCTATTAATCTTTCAATTTCAAATTAAATGTGCTACTACGTCGTGTCGGCTTTAAGATAAGTGACACTGATACAACTCCCGGAAAATCTCTTTCCATTTAGGATCTGTAGTGAGCGTTGTAAATAAAATCAGAACAACAATTCTTGCGATTTTAAAGTCATTGTACTGGTATCCGCGTCACAATTATTATAATTAAATTATTTTACCTTAATCCGTCACTGTGACCGCTTGGTTTCTGTCTTCTTACGCGTTTCGGATTAAACTTAATCCATCATCAGAGTAAAAAATCCGTCAGTTATGACTTCGTTAAAACATTAAAAGGACACACTAAAGTACATCTATGTATATATTATACAAACACAGCGACGTACGCGGATGTGGCAGTACGTCTTCAACCGGTGTCGAGTGCGCACTCACATCCGCGTACGTCGCTGTGTTTGTATAATATATACATAGATGTACTTTAGTGTCTCCTTTTAATGTTTTAACGAAGTCATAACTGACGGATTTTTTACTCTGATGATGGATTAAGTTTAATCCGAAACGCGTAAGAAGACAGAAACCAAGCGGTCACAGTGACGGATTAAGGTAAAATAATTTAATTATAATTCTTGCGAACATAATAGTCTTGAGTTCATTGTGCATATATCGCGGTCCACCGCTGAAGCTCGACGGTAGAATAACCAAACTCCCTAACTTCTCTCAGTGCCTTTATCATTTCTAAATGCATCTTGCAAAGTTATGTAACTTTCAACTCTTAACTTAGTTTGATTGGTCCGAGTGAATATGAATCCGTTTTTAATTTATCAGTCTGTAGTTTACTGATTCAATAGTTGTGTGAAATAAATCAAATGAATGTACGTATCGTTTCTGAACATGAGCCTATATGAATGAAATTGTAAAGCTGGAACTTTGTTATTTGTGTCTCTTCCAGTATTAGAATCCTTTAGTCTTAATGCAAAATGATGCCCATCTTCTACTTGACAAAACATTAAAGGTTATTGCAAAACATTTTAAGCCTTGTTTGTTTCTCTGATCCGATGTAGTCTTTTTGTAGTTTGTTTCTCTAATCATCCCTATGTCGCCTCGCTATAGTCATCCCATACATCATCCCTATAGTCACTATGTCGGTTTATAGTGACTACTTTGAAGAACGTTTTAGACTTGTTTCATTTAAATATTTTAAAAAGGAGGCTATAAGATATCTTAAAAATCTTGATTAACTGTAACTACAGCAACTTCATTCATTGTACGTGCGTTATAGTAATCCCGGTGCTCCGTATTGTTCGCTTTTCGATCAGCATGAATTACAATATTATATTCATTATCTTTCCGAGAGCTTACAAAATCAAAAACACTTTTCATTTTATGAAAATACAGATTTACTTCGCGAAATAAATTTTGAAGCTCCGTTACTAATGTTTGATTTGGATTACTAATAGGATCCATTCTCGATTGAATCGCTTGCGACAAAATACACTTTAAGAAATTTATGAACGTCTTTTTTTTTCCAGTTATAATGGCCCTGAGGCGTACTTGGCTGTAAGTTCCTTCGATTATTTTATTGGCTCCGAATGATGTAAATTAAATATGGGTATGGAGAACCACATACATGACTTCCATGTTCTAAGATTTATATTTAAAATCATTTTCGAAATGAAATCTTTCCATAGAAACTACTTTTTTCTTCAGCCTTAACCACAGTAGTGTGGTGACTAACGTATACCACCTCACGTTAGCGCACTCGATTTTCACTGATGATGGCAGTCGATAGCACTGCCGAAACGCCTGGTTTTGTAGAAAACATTGGACCACGCCAAACAGCCAGGGAAGGCATTTTAACAACAAACTAATGGCCGTCCCACGTTTAAGTTACAGCATTGGTTAAATGGGCCACACTGTTGTCAGACTTCCGTGTGTGGCGATAATGGATCCGACACATTGAAGGCGTTTGAAGTACACGTCACCCGATTAAGACGTCGATTTACTGCTACAGGGAATGAACCTTTTTCAATGAGGAACTAAAAATTATTAGTGTTTTATATATGGTGTAAATATTCATATGTCAAAAGTAACCTCAGGTAGTATCACTCAGTTCTTTATATGAAAATAACATGAAATTAATCACCAAAAAGAGCTTTACTTATAAATGGAGGTGTTGTTATATTATCTAATGAATAAGCGGCGTGGACAACCAATATAAAATATAATATACAATATAAATTTTTTTATTATATAATATAATAATACTGAATTGTAAACCTCCAAAAAAAGGCTATTCTTTAAAAAAATTAATAAAGTTAACGCTATTAGTCAGAGGCGTTGACACTGTTCACGCAGTAATGCAGTTATGTATTTGCAGAATGTCTGCATAGTCACAGAGTTGCCACTTAAATCGGGGCACGTCGTTTTGAATCGTATTGAATTAATATGGAGCCAGTTGAAGGGATATGTTGCCCGTCACAACGCAACATTAGCTGCTTGATATAAAACAATTTACTAAAGAAGGCGATAAATGAAACAATAGCGGACAAGTGGAGTCATTGTATGGAGCATATAATCAAGGAAGATGATAAGCTATGGCGACTGTCCCAAATTGTGGACAATGAACAATCTTATCAATAACGCTGACTCCAGCGATGATACAAGTTCAGACACAGATATGGAAGGCATTTAATTACTCTCTGACAGCAAATGATAGTACTCAGTACACTCGTAGTTATCACAGCTTCTAATTTTGTTTAAATAAACTTTACTTTTTTGTTTTTTGCGATATGTACACGGTTAATAAAAAAAGCCATTAACTGGTGTTATAAAATGTTTCACTGTCGGTCTAACACTGTCACACAGATTTTACTTTGGTCGGGACAAATTATTACAATATACGTGTGTTTATACAGTATCAATATTATACGTACCCTGTCTGTATTGCTTATGTCAGTGTAACATGCCTCTAATTCAAGCAGCAAATAGCGTTTCAGATGTGCCACGCCTGTTTGTTTACATCTGGATTAAGCTAAGAACGGAAACAGTATAACACTTTACTTACGGTAAGGGTGGGTCTCACGGGGTTCATGGTTTCTTCCCCCATAACCTTCATTAGTTGGGTGTGTGATTACACAATAGTATGTTTAACTTTCTAAAAACGTGTGTGTTTGTCTTCAATCGAACGGCTGTTCCTGTCGACTTTATCCATAAGTACTGTCTCAGATATTTTGTGCGCAAGAGTTGTCTGTTTAATACTGAATATGAAATTTGCGTAAAAGTATTTTTTTTTTAATTATTAATTGAAAAAGCCCGTAAACAAAATAAGTTAACATGAAATAAGTTGACGACAAAACTTAGCGCCAATGGCTGGCTTGTCCCCAGAAGCGACAGGAATAAACATCACAAATAATTGTATATATAGCCCAAGCCACTGTAAGTAGGATATTAGAGTTTGCATTAAAAATATCTTTAGACTATTTACTACAACTTTCTCGCTTATACTATATATCTATCTCAAGAAATAAAAAACGTCCTCCCAGACCGAAAATTTTAATACACCCACTGACGGGTTACATAGATTAAAAGTCAATAACAAATTTATTTATTATGCTTTAGCTATTAAAATGTGTTTATAATAAAGGAAATTTATTGTTAATAAAACGTGGTAAAAATTAACTCCATATACCTTATATTAGGGCACCAGTCACTGGTTGATTAAAATGCTGCTCTAACTTGTACAAATATTTTTTTATAAAGAAGGTAATTGTGTTACAGACATGTAATTTATACAGAAATGTGGAGCACAGCATGTAAAACATCAATAAAACTTAGAACTCTTTAAAATTTATACTTCATATTTTGTACGAATGGCAAAATTGCAACGACAGAAAAGGAAAAAACTATAGGAGAAACACGTGGGTAAGACAGAACGCGACAGCTCCCATAAGAGCCAATCCCGTAACTTAAACCTGTGACGGGGATTACTTATTTGTTGCCGATAACGTAGTACACATGACATATAAATAAAAGTTATCCCCTCCCTCTTCAAATATCATTTTCATTTATAGAAAGACCCCCACCCCTTTCAAATAACCTCTTCATTTATAGATATTTCATCTACGTTTCTACAGTAGATTATTATGATTTTCTTTTCAGGATACTTTATGTATCAAAATTAACTACTTTACTCTTGTTAAAACATAAAAATTGCCGGTAAACTACCCCTTCCCCTTAACCGATGTTCACAAAAATCAATAGGCCTTGAGTCCTCTGTAATTCAGGGATGTATGCAAAAAATTATTTGATTCTGTTTGAATGTGCGGCAGTTATCGTTCGTCAAAAAAAAATTACTCTTGTTAAAACATAAAACGTTGCAAGTAAACTACCCCTTCCCCTGAACCCATCTTCACCAAAATCAACAGGCCTTGAGTCCTCTATAATTTAGGGATGTATGTCAAAAATTATTTGAATCTGTTTGAATTTGCGGCCTTATCGTTTGCCACAGAAGACATTTTACACACACACACACACACACACACACACACACACACACACACACACACACACACACACACACACACACACACACACACAATTTTCGAAAAATGATTTTCTTCATATTTTGAGGGTAGTACAATCAGAACCAGCCCTTACCTCGAACACGATTTTTTTCGCAATCACCATACGACCATGTCCTTATGGAGCATGGAAGTAAAAATGATAAAATGTAAGGGTGTAATGCGTTTAAAAATTGCTTTTATAGTGATGTTCTAAATTCAAAAATGTTTTTAAATGTGTCGGACCTGGAAGTGTGGGATCTAATTTGTCTCTCCGGATTAGCAACATAAATCGACTTTATGTTTCGCTTCAAAACTTTACAGTAAAAACATAAAATATTTATCTATTTTATGTCAATTTTATTTGCGTAGTCGATGATTAGATTATAATTAAAACAACTATTTAATTTATTTTTCTACCTCAAAAAATTTTTTCACCACTTGCAGTAACTCTAACATTTGTTTGCCATTTGGAATATTGTTGAGTTGTAAACCTTTCGGCACACTCTAGTTACAATCCCGATGTTCTGAAAAACGTTTTTGTTTTGCATTTTTCGTCGACATTCCTAAATATAATTTCTCTTTGGCATTGTATAGTATAAATAACTGAAAACCAAAATAATTACCGTAAACTCAGTATACAGTATTGTTTCGAACGTTATTTGATTTACCAAGAAACACAGCTGACAAAAGTAATGACAAAGCAAAGTATTTACACATCAAACGAATAAGAAGTACTTTGAGAACAAATACTAAAATCAGCTCTTCCTTCCCAGCACTAATTTCTAGTTGACTCGTAAGAAGGTACTCCTTACTTCTAATAACTCAGAGTAATGGGAAAGGATGGGGAAGAGGATCGAAATGCTACGTATATAAACAATGTACATGTTTTATGCTAACAACGTAGAATGTCTTGCTGGGACTTAAACTCGTGACTATTTTTTGCTAACATACATAATTTTTCTACCTTGTCTAACTTGCCTCCTTTTTAAAATATTTAAATGAAACAAAGATTAAAACCTTGGTCAAAGTAGCTACTATAAGCATGAGATAGGTTCACTTAGATCGTGCCAGTAGATTCTGAGTGGCCAAACCGTGTTCCCCCTACAGACTTGTAATATAGTAGTCACTAGTCAAAGATTAAAGAATCTACACTAAACATAAATTTATTGTATATTTTTGAAATTAAAAGTTACTAAAACAGTTTTTTACACGTGAAATGTGGAAAGTTTATTTCCCCGTAACCTCAACTTTTTATATTATCCTATATAGCCTACTTGTCAGCATATTTTATCATTTTAATATTGAGAGTTTTATTTACGTACACATAACTTTCAAGCTGTATTGAAAAAGTTTTAATATGGTTAATTTAAATTTTCTAGAAACGTAAATAGTCGCTTGTTTAGGCAGAATGTAGAAATTCTTTATTGCTGTGATAAATCTTACACAGTGTATTCTCTTGACACTCAGATAACGAGAGAGTTCAGGACAAGCGCTGAACTCTCATGCTGTAAAACGTAAACACACACACACACACACACACACACACACACACACACACACACACACACACACACACACACAGAGAGAACCGTACTCAGAAGTAACGTCGAAAATGAATGAGGGAAAGAGGGAGCGTTTCTCTTACAAATGAATGTTGTATTTAAATTTATCTTCTTTATACATAAGACGTACGAAATAAGTTTTAAATTCCTTGGATTTTAACTGTTTTGGATTTTTGTGTCTACAGAAACTTCTTATGATATTTGCGGTTTTATAACGAAATATATATATAACTTTCCTTTCAAATTTTTGTTACCTAGTAGGCTATTTTTAATGCATCAGTATTTAGCTATTCTGTACGTTAATTTTAGTACCCACTCGTCAGACATTTTATTAAACAATTTCTCACATTATTAAGCTAACTCTAGATACAAATCTGATTAAACACAGAGCTGAATATACTACTTATAGATTTGAACAGTAGCACATATGGTATCCTGGAATTGAACACAGAGGAAACACGAATTTCCAAAAACTTTACTACTTTAAGATCTTTACACATCTATTATATAATTATTGAATAATTATTTAATTATTAATTATTTATTCTAGATTCCTACCTACTTCTCTGTAAAGATTCTAGTTTTATCATAGTTGTGTCCTTTGTGTTTCTTCTGTTTCCCATTTTACTCAGTCTAGACGTAGTACTATGGAAAATAGTTTTGTAACTTCCAAAATTTTATATTCTTATAATGTCAGTAAATTACTCATAGGATGGTGTAAGATATTTTTAGTAAAAACTGGATATTTAATAGAACCGGACCCAAAATAGTCATGTAGCAAGATGGACACGATATATCTAGCATGATGAAGACAAGACAAGACAAGAAGGGAACCAACATGTGGGTTCCACTGAAAGACGTATGACAAACGTACTGAAAAACTTATGACTAACTTTATACTGAATAATTTTAACATCAAAAATACACATTTTTGAAAGATACAATCCGATAGTTTGGGAAATTTGCCTTTATTGGATTTAGTAATTTTACGCGAAAGAGTGTAACTTTGAAGATTATCTCTACTATTAAGACACAACTATTGCAAGCGTCGTGCTTTCACTTATAAGGAACAGCTCGTGCTGCTGACGGTCAGTCTTGTTCGAGTAGAGTATCATCACCTTCTGATCGAGCTCTAACGAAGCATTTTCCTGCAATGGCTACACAGTGTACACGACAGCTCTGAGCACTGTGAAAACTGGTTTCAGCACTACCCGATCGTTCTGTGTAGCAAATGAGGCAGTTACCCTATGACGACTTAGGACCGCTCATCGCTTTCGAGCAAAATTTGAGTATTTAAGTCTCTGTTACCAGCGTTCATGTATGAATTATAAATCTCAAAATTGAATTTGTTTCAGATATATATGTAAAGGACCTGTGCTGCAGCTTGTCTTATAGACCTAATGCAAGCAACGGCGTTGTGAACAAGTTGCATAAGTTTAACCTTATGTGCGTGACTATTAGGCGAACCCGAAAAGTCAGCAAGGAAAGTAACACTCCTAAAATTCTACAAGGTGATGGCACTTCCCAAATTTCTTTATGGGTCTGAGAATTGGACTTTAACGAAAGGTCAGGCCAGTCGCATCCAAGTGGCTGAAAGATTTCTCAGGCACGTGGCAGGGTATACTCTCCATGATCATAGAAGAAACACAGATATACGGCAGGAACTGAATATTATGAGTACAGTCGACAGGATCGACCAGTATCGGCTGAATCGGTGGGAACATCTTTGCCGAATGGATGGCTGCCGCATCCCCAAACATGGAACTATAAGCCGAGGGTACGGAGAGATGTGGGACGTCCGAGGAAGCATTGGAGCGACCACCTCTAATCTTTGCCTATTTGAGACCGGAACAAACCATCCTTGGTTTAACCCTTGAAGATGATGATGATGATGATATATCTAAAGGTACTTTTCAAATACCTTTTCAATTTTAGTTAATCTTATTGCTGTATAGCTTACAGTCTAAATAAATGAAGTACATTATTTTTTTTTAGATCTGTAGGGCCTATATTTTTTTAGTAAAACAATTATTAAAAGATGTAGTATTTAATGAGTGCCAAAGCTCTTAGCCGTATTCTAAGCGTATGTTGCTAATTTTTTGCATTGTTTATCTCTTTCGTGACAACACGTTTTCGTACATTCTTTTTTTCTGCACATGTGGGTACTGCGGTGTGCAGTATACATAAAGTCGCAGCAAATATACCTTAAATTGTAGCAGTGTAAGCCTTTCGTTTATTTCAAGAGGTTTCGATAAAAACGTAGTGCAAAGTAATATTATGCGTGATTAATATACGTGTAACACGTGATTACTAGTATTACCTGTATCCGGCTACATCAGTAAGTTTAAGCCCTCACACTAATACAGTCAGAAGACACAAGTACCGCCTTTCTCGTCACAATGGAGACAGAAAAGGAATGATACTAGAAAAACTATTCAAAGAGTTAATAGCTTTACAAGGATTTAAACGATAGTAAAGAGACAGACGGTCTATTACATATGAAACAGAAGTGCTATAAATGTAGGAAACGTGACCATCTTCAAGTTAATTGAAGAGGGAGGGAGTGAAATGTTGTTTGGGGACTGAAATATTGTTGAGTGAAATATTGTTGAGGGAGTGAAATGCACGAAAAAGAGCTCTCAATCTTTATAGCAGTCTCCTCATTTCAGTGGAGCATTGTTAGTCTAATGAATTTGATGAAGGTACGCCAACAGAATTTACATTTGACACTACTCGTGCATCAGTGTCTATTACGCTCCCTAATATAGTCTGTCACCTTCAGCCTCAACTGTGTTCCTTCATCTTACAGACTAAAACTGGAGACTTTGTCAGAATGTTCAAAAATATCGGCGTACACTTACGCTTGAGTCTCTTCGTGCTTAGTCACCAAATCCTCGTTCCAACATTGTCGATGAACCGATTATTCCTTTGGACATTGTGAATGAGTATGGGCTTGAGAGATAATATTCTAAGCGCTACAAGAAAATACATTTTGCAAGGCTTGAATGGAACTGTAGGAATAGACTTCCATTCAAGTACGGACATAGAAGACAAACAGATGGATTTCCAATTGTATATGAGTACAGAAGAGGTGACTGACAGACGCACTGTGGTTACTCCATGTTGATTACTAATTTCAAGGAAGCGGGAATAAGAGATACCGCTAGATAAGAAATATTGGCTGCACGTAAACAAGATGCTATAGAAGGAAAGAAATACATACGTGACGTTTAGGGAACGAAAGGTCTCAGTAAAAAAAAGGTAAGAAAAGATTGCTGAAGAGGATATTACGCAGGAGACTGGAAGAGAAGTGAGAATGCAAAAAGGAATCATAGAAGATCTGTTTGGAAGTGATGGGGAATGAAGTTGATTTTTCAGAGCCGCAACTAAGTCAGTGAACACAATTGAAAAGAGAATTTGCTAGTTCGGGGCGCCACAAATTTGGATGCCTCGAATGTCGATAATAATTACAGTAATCATACGATATTTATGATATTTGCGACATTTATGCGCCCTTTTCGTTCAATGGTTGCCTATTTGTAACTGATTTTACACTAACAGCACTTTATAACAAACGTTCAAACGTTCAAGTAAGAAAGTACCTGGTTTCTTTTTATTAATGTCTACAATAGTTCACTATTAAAACTTTTAATAAAAAAGTTAGTGTTTTCTATGACACCAGTAAAAGAATATAATAAATTGGTTACATGTTTTATAAAGCACTATGTCAGCAATGTAAAGCAAATGGCAACAGTATAACCAATATTTATTGTAGCAGGAGAAGACTAATGGACTAAAGTGACATTTTTATGCGCAGTGAAAGATTTATTGCGTCCACCATCAGCGTAATTTTACCGTTGAATATCACGTGCCGCCGGTATCTGTACAACACAGAAACGTTGATTGGAACTTGCTGCAATTTATTTATCGACCATTTAATAAACATCGATTTACTGACGTTGTAGTAGACACGATTACCCTCATGTGTTTTCTCGACCCGTCACATCCGTATATAGTCACAGTATACAACTAAATTTAATTATGTAGTTTTTATAATGCATAATGATGTTTGGTATCCAGAATGACGTCTTGTGACAGGTCGATCCCAACACGGAAAGCATGAACGCTTGCGGTCACCAAACAAAAACAGTGATATATTACACAAAAAATATATCTACTAGTAATTTTGTACAAACCACTATGTTGGTTTTGGTAGTGACGAGCGCTTTCGGCAATCAGGCCATCATCAGGTTTGTATGGTAAATGAAACCCAGTTAGGTTGGTAAATGACCTGAAGATGGCTTGATTGCCGAAAGCGCTCGTCAATACCAAAGACAACATAGAGGTTTGTACAAAATTACTAGTAGATATATTTGAGACCACTAACACTCCAATACAACAATAAAACAAAAAATATAGGTACAACCAAAAATTGAATACAGCGTATAAAACTTTTGTTTCGCAAAAACTAAAGTAAAATTAGGAGGTAGTATAAACACCTTTTAAACGTATTCCATAATAAAAAATTACTACGAATACGTTTATAATTTATATAGCTGAATTACTATTTGACTTTCCTCGCGTGTGTACATATTTATTGTATCATAATATCGTTTCTGTGCAAGAATTTTTTTTTTCATTTACACACTTCTTTGAGTTTTATTGTTCATCATCTGGGCAACGTAAATGGTGGACGTGCACGGAAAATTTTACATACTGTATGTCTTCATACACACAAAATTTTATATTCCCATTTAGTATTAATATTGTATGTCATTGTATATATATATATATATATATAAAACTTATATATATATATATTATAACACCTTCCTTTATATATATTATATTTGTCAATTTACATATGCCTCCTATTTGCGGCGACAAATTATATAAAGACGTTTTTTCACTATCAACCTACTTTCTATATGTATATATAAACGTATCTTCCCATCAGTTCACCATCATGTTACAGGAGGCATCAATTCTTGAATTTTTTCGACCCCACTATATAAAAAGTACTAATTATCAGAGGCATTTTATTTTACCACCATCAGATTCAGTGATAAAAACCGCATAAGAAAAGTACCACATTTTTTGTTTATACATTCATAACAATAACCTCCAATTCTAACACAACAGTTTTCTTCAGTTATACACATCAATTGCGCAACAGAAGATTCTAAACCTTTAACAGGTCGCTCCAATTGTTACTCTGTATTCAGGTGTAAGAATTGATGAGTCAATGATGTAGAATTGGGCTGTATAATTATTTTATACACTTTGGTCCCCCCACCACTGACTTATTCGTTCATTATTTTCAAGGACTTTCTCAGAAGCCACCTGCAGTAAACATCCTGTGTTTTGGCTATCGTACTATAAACGGTATTTCGTATCACACGATGTCTGTCTTTCTCTCTCACTCACTCTCTCTGCCTAAATGTAAACCAGAAAGTCTCAACAGCTTCATAAGTAACACGTTATACGACACATTATATGCAGAATCTTATACAACCTCAGTTATGTTTAACTATTCCAGTGTAACAGTGTCGTAGTTAACATTAATTCGCCATATTCCCAACAGATCCCAGTTCCATTGAATTTTTGCAAAATAAGCACATTCGTTATCACAATTAGCAGTGCGATCGCGGTCATTCAACGATGTTATATACACACGAGATAATTCTGACAGATGGATGGCAGTGTACAAAATAAGTTTGTCGCACGTAAATTGCATTGCGCAAGGGCACTTGGTCACAAAAATCGAAATTACTGTTTGATACAGTTAGGACTATACTTTTTACCTACACTTATGTGCAGGGCCCGGGCTTAGGTTAATGGCGCCCTGGGCAAGACTTAACTCAGACGCCCCCCACCCACCACCACCCACACCAGATTTTAAGGAGAAAATAAAATTATCCAATTTTAATGACTAAAAATGTTTTATTTAATTCTATTAAATACATATTATTTCAATACCCCAAAACAACTAACTGTCATATACCTTCAAAATATTTAAGAAATACAAAACTTTTAAATTAGGTTACAGATTTTTTCCTAGCATTCAGTTTAGCAAATCTATTTCATTTAATTAATTATGTAAAATTACAATAGTTGAAAAAAAAACACAAAATACTAGTAACACATCTTCAAGATTTTTTAGAAGCAAAAAAATGTCAAATGATTGTTTTTTTCCTAGCTTTCAGCTTAGCAAATCTATCAATGATTTCTGTAAAATTTGTTTTCAAGGTGATGTCTCTCTCACAGCACATTAATACTAGAGTTGAGCTTTCTGTCTGAAAGGGTAGACCTTTTCGATTTCTTCACTCTTGTCAGTAGAGAAAATCCTCTTTCAGCAGTACAGTTCGTGATTGGTAAGGCGAGGAAGATCCTTAAGGCTATTTCCAAGTTAGGAAATGTGATGGTACCCAAGTTGTTCTGTTTAATGCGTGTAAACATAAACATTTGTGGTATCCGTTGTATCTGTTCCAAATCAATATAAGCTTTAAAGTGGCAACATTCATTTGGGAAATCTACATTAATGTCATCATCATAAAACTGAGTCAACTTTGTAGCTGCTTTTATTATCGCTTCATTTGAAGTTTGTGATAACAGAAGTGTCAATGTTTCAAATCGATCCACCAAAGCATCATACGATTCTCTCTTCCTTGCTAAGTTTACTAGTAGGGAATCAATTATTGTATTGTACACGTTAACCCTAAATGCAGTCCTTTCATCAAGATCGCTTTCAACCCCACGGGTTTCATCTGCAAATATTTTCCGTCTTCTATTCCTGTTGTAGGTGGGTGTTTTGCAATCTAAAATGTCTATAGCAGTTTTTTCATACGTGTTAAACTCTTCCCTTTTATCTTTTATAAACGTTTCCAAGATTCGTAGCTGTTTGGAACCTGCTAAAAGATCAAGCGTGTGTTTTTGCAAGTTATTGTTACATTTATCAACACATTCTAAAATATCATTCCAAAAAAGTGATAAGAAAATGATTTGGAAATTTTGGAATTTTAATTCAATGCCTTGAGCTTCCAACCTCACAGCAGGTTTAACACCTGGGTCTTCAGATATTTCTTGAAGGCAACTTTGTATTTCTTTATAGCCTTTCACTAGAGCTTTTACTACTTCCGCCCTTGCAGACCAACGGCTATCCGACAAAGATTTGACCACTGGAGTTTTGTTTTTCTCAAGATGCGTTTTCAAAAGCTCCCATCTCATCCCATAGATGCCGAGAGAAAGTTGTAAAGTTCTTGTACAAAAGGAAAAATATTAATACAGTAAACCCTCGATTTAACGGACTAATTGGGGCTGAGGGGTTTCCGTTAAATCGAAAGTCCGTTAAATCGCAAATTTTGTTTTTTGAGAATATATTTAAATCAAATAGGCCTATAACACTTGAAATTTTAATACTGTTAATATCATGCAAATACCGTATTGTTCCGAATACAAGCCGCACTTTTTCTCCTAATAACATGGTCGCTAATTTGGCCTGCGGCTTGCATTTGCGCACTAACGAAATTCGAAGTTATACCTGACTTCTGGCGGGACGAACGCTTTTGGTATCTATGAGTTGTTTACTGCGTAAGCAACAGCAGTTTGCCTGGCTGTTGTTAACTCTGGCATTATGATTTATGACTGCAACCGCACGTTTTAACAGCAAACTGAACAATGAATAGGAAGAAAAGTGTACTTACCTGCGCATGTGTGCGTGCTCGGACCCTTCCGTAGGCGGCAAGACAAAGGATGAGTAGAGGGGGTGTGAGTAACATGTTTCTAAATAACGGGTAAACTGCAAGTGTGGTTTTCTATTGTAACAGCGACAACATCGCTTATCTGTATTTTAATACGTACTATTAATATCATGCAAATACAATGTTATGTACACACCTTTATTTATTCTGGATAAAAGCATCAAGAGTCAGTTGTTTTCCACTAGAATTTTGCTTCTTTATTATTAAAGATCTAAACTGTCTAAAATGGTCATAATAACCACATACTTCCGGATCTGAACTCGCCAATGTACGCGATAATTTCGTCCATGCTGTTTCTTATCGCTGATAATTTAGGGCCTCCTGTAACAGATGTTTCTTCATCGTCATCATCTCCATCTTCTTGATCGTCGTGTAGAACAGATTCCGCGATCTCTTCCTGACTCAGGATTTGGTAGCCTGGATCACCCTCGTCCATGTTTAGCCACTGTTCTATGTCATTCTCGTTTACGTCTTCACCAGCCTTCTTTACGGTTTCACAGAAATCGGATGTTTCAAATCCTCTGAAATCGTACTCCAGTGCAGTCCCATTCAGTAACTGTGTCCACCCATTAGCCAATGTTGTTTCCTTCATATCCTTCCATGCAACAGCAAAATTAAAGATGGCGGCCTTGATGTTGTATGCACGCAGATTTTGCAGCGTTCTAGCTCCTCTCATGTCGTTTTCATGGTCTTGTTCGTCCTCCAAGACAACCATCACCTCTTCAAGAAACTTCTTCTTGTACAGCCTTTTGCAGGCAACAATGACTCCTTGGTCCATTGGCTGTAAAATTGAAGTGGTGTTCGGAGGGAGGAAGACGCATTTTATTTTTCCGTCGTTGCTAACTAACTTCTTGGAGTTGCGATGGGCCGGTGCATTGTCCAGTAGTAAGACGGCTTTCACTGCATGCGATGGAATTTTCATAGTCTCTTCTTCAAAACGTCGCACTTCTGGCACAAAATGATTAAAAAACCCGTCTGAAAAAATACTGAAGGTAAACCAAGCATTGTTTGAACTTTCATAAATGACTGGCAACTGGTTCATTGTTCTTTATCGCATGAGGTTTCTTTGCGTTTCCGACTATGACTGGAGTAAGTCGATGCAAACCATCAGCATTCGCACACAGTAGGGCAGAAAGCCGCTCCTTGTTGAGTTTACGGCCTGGTGTGCTAGTTTCATGTTTGTGTGCCAGAGTATTTTCAGGCACAGCACGAAAGTAGAGACCAGTCTCATCAGCATTGTAGACCTGAGACAAAATGAGACCCTCAGATTCAATCGTTTCCTTTATATGTTGACCAAAAGCCTCAACTTGTTCAGTGTCTGCACTCAGCGCTTCACCACATGTTGATCTATTTGTGATGCCATGCCGTTTACGAAAACGCCAAAGCCACCCATCACTCGCCTGAAATTGGATACCAATATGTTTCGCCAGTTTATCAGCAGCAGCCCGCAACTCCAAACTAAGAACAACGACGCCACTAGAACGTTGTTGAATAAACCACTTGTACACAGCATCCTCTAATTGTTTGTGTTTGGCTAATTTAATGTGTTTTCTTTCTCCCTCATTCTTCGAACTGTCAACACTGTACTTTAGCGAAAACTGAATAAGTTTATCTTTATTCTTTCGAATGTCTGAAACGGTTTGTTTCTTTACACCGTACACTTCACAAACATGTGCAACAGACGTGCCACCTTCAAGTTTACTTATTAGTTCAAGCTTTTGCTTTATACTCAAGTTCACACGTTTTTTCGTAACGCCAGACATACTTATGCTGTAATTCACTAACAAAGTAATGGACAACGCAACAACTCAACAACAACAACGCACGCACGCAACAACGCAGGTATAAACTCGTTAAGACTCTCTATTTAACACGTGCAAGGTTCGTACTATAGAAACACATGTAGTGTACACGCTGTGTTCTCTGAATAAACTGATGCGACGCTGTACGAATGTGAACTGCGCGTGCATACGAATTATCACGAAGATAGCTGAATATTCAAGAGTGAAAATGCGTTGCTATGGTTATGAACCTCCACCAAATTTAAATCACAACCATGGACTTCAAAAACTTAATCGTGATTTTTTCGTCTCAAAATTTTTTTTAACATGATAATGTTTTTAGGCTGGGGGTCATTCCACAAAATGCGTGATGCAAAATGTGTAACGTCATCGAAAAATGTAACGCTCCAGGTGATGTTAGTAATAAATAAATTTCGTCACAGTGAAATAAGATGCATATCAGTGTATATTGTTCAGTGTTAGTCGTCGTGATGTCTTCCACTGAACGTGTGCGACGCCTGCGTCAACGACAACGCAAAGACGGGGATCGTGAAGAATTAAATGAATACTTATCTCCGTTCCATCAAATACAATTGGAGATGAGAAAATTTGCGTGTTTCAAAACAAGAAACGAAAGAATGCTGTGATAGCCAAGCAATATCGCCAGAACAGGAGAGTCTGCAGTTTATGCACATTATACGTTTCAAAAGCCTTTTTTTTTTTCTGTCCGTTAAATCCGAAGTCAGTTAAATCGAGGTCCGTTAAATCGAGGGTTTCCTGTACTTCTGTACAACACTTGGCAGCTGTAGAAACTACAAGGTTAAGCGAGTGTGCAGCACATGGCACATAGTCTGCAAATTTATTGTCCCCCTTAATCCTGGCTTGAAGTCCTTTGTAGGGGCCTGACATATTAGATGCGTTGTCGTAGCTTTGCCCCATGCAGTTTTTAATTTCTAAGCCCAATTCTGTCAGACATTTCAATAAAGCTTCTTCTAGTTGTTCAGATGAATGACGAACACGTGGTAGGAGCTTAAATAAACGTTCTTTAGGTTCTGCTTCCATCAAAGATACAATCGAAGCACTACTGCTAATTGATCCGTGTGAGAGCAGTCTGGAGTCGAATCGACAATGAGAGAGTAGTACTTGGCATCCTTTACTTCTTGTGAAATTGTTTCTAGAACACAACTTGCCATAATGTGAATAAATTCGTCACGGGAATGGGCTGATAAGTAAGACACATGACCTGAACCTTTATTAGCATATTTTGAAAGATGCTGTGAAAGGAAAGGATCATATTCACTAATCGATTCCAAACATCCCAGATAAAGGTCATTTGAGGTAAACTCAATACGTTCATTGTCTCCCTGAAAAGGCAAGCCTCGTGATGAAAGAAATCTTACAACAGAAACTATTCTTGATAACACATTTTGCCAGTATGTTACTTCTTCTACATACTGATTTGATAGAAAAGTTTTTATTTTGATGGGCTTTTTCGCCTTGTTATGTAAGTAAGAATATTATATCTGTGATTAGGCGACTGCTCGTGTTGTTTGATCAACTCGCTGCCATGTTTTCAATCGTTAAACCCAGAAGAAAATTGTGTTTTGTTAATATTTTGTTGAAATAAGCAACAAGGAACACAAAATAGCTTTCCTGTAGACTGGGAGTACAACAGCCACTTTCTTACGAAGGTTTCCCCGTTTAGGAGCGTGCCTTTAAACAAATTAGTTGATAAAGTGCGCTTTACTTCATTTTTGTAAATGCGCTCAGAGCCTCAAAAATCCGTATTTAAGTCTTGTTCGGGAGTATTTTCTAAAATATGCTCAACAACAGCAGATAAATCCACTTTCCAAGTAGCAGGATCTTGTAGAATAAATGTTTTACGTAGTTGGCCTAGCGTTTGGGAGCTGCTTTTAGATAAATCTGGCTGTTGTTCATTCAAGATATCAGTTACTGGTCTAATAGGCTCGATATTAACATCTGCATCTGCGGTATTATTCAACAAAGGTGTAATTGATTTATTTGAGCCTACAGCATCATGGTCGCTTAGGTCTTCCTCGTCGTAACTTGAATGATCGGTTAGGTCTACTTGTTTTTTATTGGTGGATGATGGATGGTTCGTCTTCATCTAAAAAGTCAGTGTCTGTGGCTGTACTTGTACTCGGCTGAGTTGTAGGGGTGAAAAATAACCCAATTTTGGGAACCTTTTTTAAAAAATGTGCCTCCTCGTTTTGTCTTTTGAAAACACGTTTCCTGTTCTCAGCACCACTTTGTTTTTTATTCATTTCGTGTTTTATCGAGACCAAAAAATCTAAGCACCAACCATTAAACACTAAAATACAAACACAAAACACAACACAAACGAAGTTTGGTCGAGTTTACACTGTAGTACTGGAGTTAATAACACAAGTAATTAACAAAGAAAACTGTCAAATCTGCTAATAGCAATATAGTGTGTCGTGTATGAACGGATTTTAATTTTTACTGGCAAATAAAAAAATACGACTATACTGTACGTAAACAAAAACATACACAAATACTAAGTACAATCCAGTTCATCGAACACGATCACATCGGTTGGCATCAGGGCCGGCCCCAGCGCTTCTGCCGCCCTGTGCAGTATTTATGAGTGCCGTCCCCTCCCTATTTTAATTCTGAACACATTCACGCACACTAGACCTACTCTAAAGATACGGGGATTGCCTTCAAATGACGACTAGGAATGTTTGCATTGTTGTGTTTATCAAATAACTAGAACTTTTCCGCATTTGCGGAAGCGGCGAAAGCATGCGGTTATATAGCTTTATCTGAAATGGAAGGTGATTTTCTTTGTCTCCAACGCCAGACGTATCAGCCTAGACGAAAAGATAAATTCGTCTGTGTGATTTATAAAGATTACACTAGGGAAACAACAAACTATAATGAAGATAAACGTTTGACAGTTTTTATCTATGATGAAATAACTGAAATTATAGTTATATAACTATAACTATAATTATAACTACTCTTAGTAACTTTCACTACCAAGAGAACACATTTTTTTGCACAACGAAGTGAACGCGATAACATTGAAAGCGTATACTGACAGGAAACATGAAAGAGGAAACGACTATATTAATTGTTTTTTTTATCGTAGTGTAAACAAGTTTGTTGTCAGCAAGAGTTGCAATGTACTGATATTGAGTAACGATATGAGGCGACATCCGCCGCTGATCCTTTATCAAAAGGCTATACGTCAAACATATAAGCAAAAGGCTATAATGCAAACATCACACACACACACACACACACACACACACACACACACACACACACAGAGGAAACTATGCGTAATATAATATTATTCATTACATATTCCTTGGCGCGTGCCGGCGTGCATTCGAACGTTTTTTCCTTCATTCCTAGAATTTTAACAATAACACTCAACTGTCTACTGTGTTAGTCTTAACGCGTATTGTTTTTCGTTCATTGGCGCCCCCTTGGAACAGGCGCCCTGGGCATTTGCCCAGTCAGCCCATTTAAAGCCCGGGGTCTGCTTGTGTGGTGAGTATACAACCACAAAGTTTTGCGCTGACAAGGTCGTTGTCTCCCCGTACTGCTACAAAACTGAAAGCGTTATTACGCGTTAAATCTGTGCTCCATAATCCCGTAGTAGTACGGAACGGTCAGTCGCGGTCCGGATTTTTTAGATCCTGTGTGGGGTACATACGCAATCGATCAAGTCATTATGGACCGCCGTTAAACGTCGCAACAGGCGTGAATGCGGAAAACTAACCAAACTCAGCTTTATTCATACCTCTTTTATATAACATATAGAGATATCGCTACAAAGATAATAATTATTTATTTTCCAAAAAATGTGGACAGAGTCGTGCATGCGAACCGCCTAAATAGTTATTAAATGTGTATTAAAAGAGTGTTAGGTTTTAGTATAAATGGTTAGCTTTATACATACTAATTTCGTGCTGTGTATAATCTACAGATGTTAATTGAACTGAAGCTAACTCACTTAAAATACGTTGCAAGAACTCCCTTATCCGGGTCAGTTGGGGCCAATGTGGATGATATAAAATTCTGATATGAGAATTACAAAAATAGGGAAGGCCCAAAGAAATGAGAAAGCACTATGCTGTACATTATTTGCATACATCACAAAAAAAGATACACTCAAAAATGAATTTTAAAATACCTGTATGTATCATCAGTGGCGTAGCTAGGCTTTATAGCGCCCGGGGAAAGGAGATCGTCGGCCGCCTCTCCTTTACAATTAAAAGGGGACAAAAGAGCAAAAATGACCGCCAATCCAGTGAACAAAGTACAGTACTTAATAAATAAATACAAATGTGTAGATTTTTGTAAGAAAACACGTCCAGCAAAGTCTTAAGAAAATTTGTTAAGTCACAATTAAGAAATTACATATTATAATATTACTGGTAGATAGTTTGTATAGATTTATTAGTAACAAATGTAGACTATAAAATTTAGTAAAATAAAAAATGTTTAACATAAAAATGTTCTAATAAGCATGCAAATTCATTGTAGGTCTAAAGCGCATCGTCAAAACAATATCCCAAAGCAACATAAAGTTAAACAAAAAACTACACTAAAAATAATAAACTTAATAAATTACAATTGCATGTAGCCATAATTAATGCGGCCTACATAGACTTATACCAAGCAACATCGGCGCTCACATTACAGGCCTACTTAGTACTTAAATAGACTATTATAACGCGATCAAACACATTTGTTATAAATTATAAAGTACTCAAGTAAATATTATAAAAAGTAATATAATGTAGTAATCAAAAAGAAACTTATGTGAACTGTACAAACGTTACATATTGTGTCGCATTATATAGAGGTTGCGATGTTCTGGACGCGCGTTTAATTGATGTTCTGTACAAATTATGTCGTGTGACTTCTAAACTAAATGAAGTATGGTAAAAATGTATACAGCTCCTCTCTGTCTGTGTACCTCTGTCTCACTTTCTTGCTCTCTCACTCTCTCTCTCTCTCTCTCTCTCTCTATCTCTCTCTCTCTCTCACCCCCTCTCACTAACTCTCTCCCCCCCCCTCTCTCTCTCTCTCTCTCTCTCTCTCTCTCTCTCTCTCCTTATTTGTTCTATTTCTTTCCTTTATTTTTATTAAAGAATGAGCCAAGGAGGTTATGTACATTTACACCTGCCGGACACCTGTAAGGTTGCTTCTGTAAGAAACAATAAAATTTCTCAAGTGTTTATGAAATATGAAGGACACTGGAACACGGTAAACGCATAGTAATGTTTATTTGGCTGAGACAAGATAAACGCGAAACGTGATTACATTTCTGGCGGGAATGAATCTTTCCTACGGACTGAGGCGGGAATGGATAATGCATTTTGCAAACTGGCGTCTACGTCACACACGTCCGTCTTTTCTACAAACATTGTGCACAGATTAATCGGAGTTGTGGTATCGCGAACTCAGAAATGGTTAATATACGTCAGCCACTGCTATGTACAGTGATATGTGTTGTGTATATTCAGCATTAACACCACAGGTCTCCAGCACAGAGACAAGATTTCTCATTCCCGTCAACACGAGTACCTACTCAAGGTCAAATAACATTCTTAATGTTTTAATGACACAGAAGTGTATGTTTACAAAACATACTGTTTGGGCTGACACATATATACACATCTACGTCTGAACTCGCAACCTCTTATTTATCAGCTGTCTGTTTTTACGTTTCCACCAAACGTGTTCCAGAAAATCATATTAAAATAATATGAATATTTTGTAGTAAAAACATAATAAAAATAAAAATAATAATAATAACAATGTGTAAGCTTAAGCGTTCATAACGTAAGAGTTTTTCAACGTTCCTTTCTCCCCCTCCTCCTAAGACACACTCTCTCTCTCTCTCTCTCTCTCTCTCTCTCTCTCTCTCTCTCTCTCTCTCACACACACACACACACACACACACACACACGCACGCACACAAATAAAATACGTATTAGACGACATTATTGTCTGATGTCCAATGTCCAATCACCTATCGCAATGGTCTCAAGGCCCCTTTCAGTTCCGAGTCTATACTCTCTGCTGCTACTTCTTCGACTGCCTGGTATTCTTCCTTCCTGTGTTTCTACTCTAACATGTGTTTTTGGAATCTCTGCTCATTTGTTGTAACTTACATGTCCGGAGTAGGTTAGCAGTTTATTATCTGATCTGTCTACAGTCGTTACTTTGTATTATATTTCTTTATTATCTAACACTACATCGTTGTTGGCCTTTTCATTCTGCGGATAAATGAAATTCTTCTTCGCTTGCATCTGGAAGTACTATGTCATCAGCACATTATAGATTACAAACCTTCTTACTTAACATGACACTTAACTTATTACAGAATATGACATACATATTGGTTCGTAATGAAAACGAAGAGTTTCAACTTCGTTACTCACAATCCTGGCAGCTTTCTGGCTAATAATGCTTACACACTACATGGCCGAGATTATCGAACATGAAGGAGCAGACTACGTAAAATGACTCTTGGGTACCAGGATCTGATGGCGACCGTACAGTACGCAAATCTGGAAAACTGGACAGGTTTTTAACCATGACCTGCAATCCGAAATGGACAGGTATAACTTCTTAACTTGGTGAAAATGAAAAATCTGCCGATCGTCGTGATAGGTTTCTGGAGTGTTTGTTGTAAACTCAACTAGTGATAAAAATGATTTACTAAAAAATCACTCATTGTGAGCAGTTGTTATCCTACACATATTTTTTATTGAATCCCTGAAACGTGATTAATACACTAGGCCTACCTCATGCTTATCCTAAATTTTGTGCGGAGAAATATCTGACCCAGTCAGTTTTCCAAGGATTCATAAAATTGTTATCTCGAATGATACATGGATCTTGTAAAGCTCGTAATCCTAATGTTCCTTGCATGATTGATGGAATATGTACACATAAAAACCGAGCAACGTTTTACGTTAAACTATTGAAAATAACAATGGTTTTCCAAAGTACCGGAGACGAGATGACGGAATTGTTGAACTAAAAGGAATATATCATTTGATAATCGTGATTCGTTCTCTACAATCGCTTCCTAATTCTACAGTACAATGCTCACATCAATATTGAAAACCGATAAATACATGTATAAATAGGTTTACCATACGTACCGGTTTGACCGGGATTGTCCCGGTTTGACGACCTGATCCCGGGGTCCCGGCCAGTTTGTCAATTGTCCCGGTTTGAAAAGTTATTCCATATAAAAAATATTGAATTACCGCATAATAAATGGAACGGTCCGCTGGCCTCAGTGTTGCCAATTTGACTTTTTTGTGGCAACATGTAGATGTAGCCTAATAATTTGTCATCATCATGGCCGTAACTTAACAGTTAAAGACTTCCACAAATTCGGTTGGCAACCATGACTGGCATCGTTTGAATTCTAACGAACATTTTGTTGGTTGTATTTAGTGTTAGCTTGATGCCGTGATTACCATAACGTGATAGCGTTCACTGCTAGATTGTGTCTAAAGCCTGATATAAATAGTTCCAAGAGTGTGTCATTTCAAGAACATCAAGATGCTGAAAAGGAACAGCACATTTACTGATGCTTTAAAGCAAGATTATCCATTTTGAAAAAAGTGCGTGGTTATGAGGACAGAGTAAAGTGTGAACATTGTTTGTCTGAATTTTCAGTTTCTCACGGCGGGCGTTCAGACATGAAAGAACATTTGAAAAGTACAAAGGATAAAGCTAGTTTAACTGCAATTGCTGGTTCCTCAACAATTTCGTCATTTTTTAAAAGTGCCGATCCCGTCGACAAAGATCTTTTAATTGCTGCTAAGGAAGCTACTTTTGCTTTCCACACTACTGCTCACGATTTAAGTTTCAAAACTGCAGATTGTTCTTCAAAATTAGTATCTAAGTTCTTTGAACCTAAGTTTGGTCTCGCCCGAACGAAATGTGAGGCTATCATTATAAACATGATTGCACCAATGGCAGTTAAAGAACTCAACGACGATTTGAGTACATCAAATTTTGTGACACTAACAATCGATGTTTCTAACAGAAAAGCAATTAAGATTGTCCCCTGTATTGTGCAGTACTTTGTGCCAGAACAAGGAGTGAAAGTTAAGCTTCTAGAATTTCAGTCAGTTCCTGGTGAAACTTCCGAGATATTGGCAAACTATTTAGTGTCAGTTATAAAGAAAAATGACTTAGTGCAGAAAATCGTTGGATTTTGTGGTGATAATTGCAACACAAATTTTGGAGGCGTAAAACGCAAAGAAGTTAATAATGTTTATGTTCGACTGAAGAAAGAATTGGCAAGAAATATTGTGGGTATTGGTTGTGGTGCTCATATAGTCCACAACTGCCTGCAAACTGCAGTAGATGTGCTACCTATTGAAGTAAAAGCTCTTGTAGTAAAAATATACAAATATTTCTACATTTATACTGTGCGAGTGACTGAATTAAAAGAGTTCTGCGACTTTGTACACATTGAGTACAAAAACGTTCTACAACATGGTACCACCCGGTTCCTTTCCCTGCTTCCAGCTATTGAGAGATACTTCTCATGTATGAAGGACTTAAGTCTTACTTTTTATCCCAAGAACAGTGCCCGAAAATGATAAAAGAGTTCTTTGAGAGTGATAGTGGAGAAATGTATTTGTGGTTTGTTCGTAGACAGCTTTAATAAAACAATCTTGGCTATGGAGAAAACTGCAGCTAGTGCAACCGATATTGTGATTGAACTGGAAAATCTGAAACACAATCTTCAAGAAAAGCGCGACAATAAATTTGTACAACAAGAAGCTAAGAAACTACTGAAGAAACTTGAGGATGAGGATTGTGGTATCAATTCTATTAATATAATAAGAGAGTTTACAGATTTTTATGACCGATGTTTCTCCTATATTGAGCTGTGGGAAAATAGTTTTGGTGGAGGAGAATCATTTACGTGGGTAAACAACAATGCCATTACATGGCCCGAAATTGAGATAGCTGGTGAAAAAATCAACGAAACACTTGGAAAACCAGCCATAATAATGGATGAACTGTTTGATGAAGTGGTGGTTGCCAAAGCATTTTGGTCTTCAAACTGTGACAACTGGAAAACCAATAACTTGAACTGTCAAGATAAATGGGTTCAACTGTTCCGGCATTTCAAGAATCGAAATATTTCTGTGGAAAATCTCAGCCGCGTTGTCGAGTACATTTTCTGCCTGCCAGGCTCTTCTGCTCCTGTTGAAAGGGCATTTTCAATTATGAATAATATATAGTCTGAAGAAAGAGGTAAAATGGCGGAATCCACAGTGAAAGGTCTAATGATATGTAAATTAAACATTGAACTCAGCTGTGGTGAATTTTATGACAAAATTAAGAATGACAAACCGTTTCTAAAAAAGGTCCACACCAGTAACAACAAATATGAATGGTTTCAACCAGCTGATAACTAGGTTTTTGCAGTAAGAACGTAAGGTAGTTTTGTTCCTCATATAATAAAATATGTATCTATTTTGTAATTGTAATTCTATGTGATTGTGAACGCGTGAACGCACTTTTAGTATTCTGTAATATGTACCCAAGTTGGCCTAATTGTGTAATTAAGGCGTAGAAAGCTTAAAATTACGTAATAATTAAGACTTGATATTTTCAAAATTGCATGACAAATTATTTTACAAGTGTCCCGGTTTGAGAAGAAAAAATTATGGTAAGCCTATAGTATAAATAATGTGACTCAACATGTATGCAATTCGTAAGATGCGTCAGTGACGATCATTAACTGGATATGTTGTAACTATAACATACGCGAATGTGCCATACTTTAGATCTCATCAGATATTCTGTGCCTTCATTCAAAATAAATTCATGATCAGTCACATACAATTGTTCGCTTAGCTGTGCTTGAAGATGGATATTATAATGTGTATTACGGCAGGGGATGAGAATGCAATCAATGGACCTGCAATAAAACGCACAACACTGATAAAATCATGGTTTGATTTTAATCAATGCGATCCCTGTGCTTGTCAATTCCTGTATAGTGGCATTTCAGGACTTTACAGATTCACTGACAATAAGTGGATTCCACGAAATAGAGCTGGTTGCAAAATGATAGGGAGAATGTACGCCGTCGCACCAAATGATCATAACAGATTTTATATACGTATGTTACTACTTCATATTAAAGGAGGAACATCATTCGGATGTCCACGCATCTACAGCAGTACATACGCAACTTATAGCCATACAAAGGAGCGGCTCTTGCATGTGGGTTACTTGAAATTGACACAGATTGGCACAAATGTTGGGAGGAAATCAGTGGCGGCGCTAACGAACGGGGGCCCCCCGCGAAACTAATTAGGGGGCCCTATAAATATGGTTAAATTTTGTATACGTAATAGGGAAAAACACTCAAATGAGTTTCTATTTACGTGTGTTTCACAACAATGGTTTGTGAATACTTTCTCGTCTATCACAAAGCGTTTGCAATTTGCAAAGGACGTTATACACGTGTACAAACTCTTAAAATTCATTGTTGCTAAATAGACAAAGTTCTATACAAACTATAAAAAAACCAAAATAAAAAGAATGATTTATTTTTACGTCAAAGATCTAATTCAGACTATGAAACAGTACCCCACACAGAGTGGTAAAAATTTATTATTTAAAAACGAATATCAAAGTAACATTCTAGCTTTTTTCAAACATTTAAATTAGTTTGTAACTGAATTTGTAAAATTCTTGAATATACTCTATACAAGTTCTCCTTAAGTCTAATCCAATTCAATAACACTCGAACTCAAGTAATGTACAATATTTACAGATGAGGATCAACCAAAGTTCACTGTTTTCCTAAGCCTAGTCTCCTTTTTAATAGCTAAGAACTTTTCAACCACTTCGTTGATATTAGTTTTCTGTATCTCACATGCTCAATGCTTAACAGTGCCAAGTCACTCAACCGAGTTTGGGCCATGGTACTTCTTAAGTATGACTTAATTTAATTAATTTAAGTTTTGAAAAGCTTCTTTCCGGTGTAGCTGTTGTGACAGGTATGGTTAAATAAAGCTGCAAAGCTGTAGTTAAGTCTGGGAGGCAACTCATAAGGCAGCTGTTTTCTTCAACCAGTAAATTCATCATTTCTCGAATTCTTTTCTTGTGTACAATTTCTTTGGCCATCAGAGCTTTGAAGGATATTACTTGGTCAGGCAGTGATGTGGAAAGGTCACCAGGATACACATTTACCAGAGCCTTACTTTTGCCTCTTGTGAGAAGTTTACTAAATTCTGAGGCGTCAGGAATGAAAATCTATCATCAATGCAATGCAATCCTTCGAATCTCATTTGCAGCTGAGCTATTACAATATCTAGTGTTGCATTGAAAACTTTTACTTCAAATGATTTCACTGGGTCGTCAATTCTATGGTCAACTGATAATTCAACAAAGAAGCGTTTTACAACTCGTTTACGCTTATTTTTCATGTTACAAGTTATGTCCCATGACTGGGCCAACTGGGGCCCCCCATGAGGGTCGGGGCCCCCCCGCGCCGCGGGGTCTGCGGGGGCCTTATCGCCGCCACTGGAAATGACGCAGAGCACATACTGTACATGTCGTGTCAACTTCGAGAGTTGTTCTCATTAATGTGCTACTTCTACAAACCAACATCACTGTTTCAAGTGTAAACGATTATCAAAACACTAATGTAGACGATACGCAGGCACTTGAAGGAAATGCAGCATTGCAGGATATAGATTACATTTTAAGAATTAATGGTTTGGAGTGCAGGAGCATCGGCCTGCCAATACCAAATAATCCAATGCTTATTAACCCTGTATGCAATGTGAATGAAGAGGCCAGTCATGGTGCTAATATACATAGCAAATTAAATGAAAAACAGAAATTAGTTGTAAATAAAATTATGTGGGCCATAGCAGGCGAGACAATTGAGAAGCTGTTCTTCTTAGAAACCGCAGCAGAATGTAGCATGTCCTACGTATTCGCAAATATTCTGAATATTGTTAGGGAACAGGCTCATTTAGCATTAGCAACAAAATGGACATGCAAATCTGCGCAATTCTTGGCTGCATGCAGGAGTTATACTCCATTAATTATTTGGTCTTCTTGTTCCAGTGTTGCCTTCTTCAGTTTCCTCCATTAAGGCTATGTCAGGAAAAGCTACATTTCCACACGAAGAGTCAGTTATTCTAATTGATGAGATGTCAACTATCTCTGCAGTAGCAGTATGGATCATTTGCTTCGAAACATAATGAAGTGTATAGTTCGGTGTATACTTCGAGACATCCATTATAAAGTAAAGTTCAGGCGGATGGAAAAGTGACACTTTTAGTGGAGATTTCAGACAGGTCTTAAGGTTAGTCCAAAAGGCGGGACAAACAAACAAAACTTTGACCTTTATAACCATACTCTATTTGACATAAAATATGTGTGCCAGTGCTAATGAACTACAATTTGTGGAGTGGAAACTTCGATTGGGGAACAGAACTTTTCGTGTGATGGAAACACAGCATGATGGAAATATTTTTAATATTCCCAGCAAATTTATATGTAAGAAGTATTCAGTTGCTAACCATATATTTGGCAAAATTAATTGGATGGAAATAATGCAAATAATTTCAAATAATAAGTATATAAATAAAATAAAATAGTATTTTTAGAAACTCAAACCCGATTTATTGAGTGTCTGTTAAACGACAACTGCAACCTGATTAACCAGAGCTGTGCTGTGTTTACTTTCAGGGGATTTTGACAGAGTAGGCCTACTGCAGTGTAGACTCGATCTATGCCAAGATGGTGATACGGCATATACAAAGAACGTCGTATACACAGAAATACTTTTAAAGAACGACGCAACCACCTAGGCTACTTTTATCACCGACGACTAACAGCGCAAAAGTGGTGGGAATAAAGTTCGTTTCTGAGTTTATTGAAATATTAAATAAAAGGAATTCTTAATAAATTTGTGTCTCATTTCATTGAAATAACTTTAAACATTCTCAATAAATTGTCGTTATTGCTCCACCAAACCACCAGTTAGTTACAAAATTTTACGCTCTTCATCTGAAAATCGCATATAACTTAAAGAATATAAACTAAAGTGTACATTTCCGGCAAGCTACTGTCGTTGTACCACTGAGTTTTCAATCATGAGAATATTTTTCTGTATTAGCGTTGTAATAATTAAACAACGGGGACAAAAACACAATTGTTATTATATTATTCAAAAACTGTACAGACTTCATTATACGCAAAACTATCTAAAAAATATAGTTGTCATTGACACTCTAACTAAATAATAATTTTAAATAATTGCACCCTTTCCACTAAAATACGTTCTTCGTTTGTACTTTACAGTATAAGCTTTTGTTATATTTAATGCAAGATTAAATAATAAATAAAAATATGCAAAACACAATGCGCTTATTAATCAGTAATGTTCAGAATATTTTAAAATATTTGCTCTTATTCGTTGGAAAAATTTTAAGAAAATTAAGCGTAATGGTTATACCACACAAACTAAGCAAAGACCCGCACGACAATGAGAAAAAAATTCATGTAGACTGTCAGCAGTAAACAAGGTGCAAGTGTCCTTTTGCTATGAGTGAGTTTTGGCATGGTGTGTGTGTGTGTGTGTGTGCGCGCGTATGGCTATCGTACGAGAATGTGCTGACGTTTTGTTTGTGTTCTTAGTGTAATGCGCGTGAGTGACGTAAGGCGATACACAACAGGGGCTACTGACCTTGAATCTTATGACACTCACAATACAATACACTGAACACTGGAACGTGACGAGACCACTTTCATGTTTTTTTTTTCAACACAAGCTTATTATAGTTCTTGTTTGCCAAAACAAACGAGGAATAAAAATTTCTTATCGGGCAGGTTTTAAAGTATGAAGAGACCACAGATACAACGCAGCATAGAGATAAATTTAGCTCAACAATATCTATACATTTTCTTGGGAAATCGAAAAAAGACTGATGTTGAAACGGAGACAGTGCTAAGCGTTGATTATGGTGTGCCAATGCTAACAAACAAATGCACATACCAATTCAATAAACATTAACGTAATTTTACAGTGTCTGCTGATATAAACTTGGCGTCTTTATTCAAGGAGCCGCCACTTCTTTAATCAAATGCGGCCGGCACTTTGATTTCGAGTTGCCAGTTCGCATAAATAAGAGCGACGGCTCTCAGTGATAGTAGGCCCTACAGAGATAAATAGTAAAAGGGGATCAGTACCACTCATTACTCTCCCGTTAAAAGAATGACAGGCATCAAAGCAAATATTATCTGTCGTAATTCACAGTACGTAAAATCACGCGTAAGCATCACTACTTGTACTCTGCTTTATGTTGACTGTATTAGGAATTTCTTACAGTTAGCAACAGAAATTCTACAAAAAATCAAACCACGTATTTCATGGGTAGGGTGCTCTAAGCGCCGATCTTATCTATGCTTCATTGGACACTTGGCTGCATATCTGACTATCGGCTGTTTGCTAACTCTGTAGTAGTAATATAATTCGCTAGCGGTCCTATAAACATTTGTACAAGTCATACCACTAAGACATTATCATAGCACTTGTAAGCGACCAGAACTACCAGAACGGAATACATTTATTAATAATACTTTGTAAGTAACTCGGTGAGTTTCCTGCAGGTCTTCCATATAATATCTTCAAATAAATACACTACAAGTAGGTTTATTTTTTACCTGACGCACGTTTAACAGAAATTATTCTGTATCATCAGAGGTTTGTTTGAATTGCAATTGAATGTTTCGCTTACAATTGAACATTCAATTACAATTCAAACAAACCTCTGAAGAAACAGAATAATTTCTGTGAAACTTGCGTCAGGTGAAAATAAACTTGCTGTGTATTTGAAGATATTAGATTTATTATTTAGTTAAATTCTAATATGAGACAATTCTTATATTATCATAAAATTTAAAAAACCTAACTACTCTGCTATTTTACTAACACGTTATTAGTAACATAACCGTAGATCAGACAATCATAAAATAAATATTAAAAGTTCTGAGATACTAGTTAGTATTTTAGTTAAATTTGTAACCATAATACCTAAATGACAAATAGTTTAGTCGTAGCTTTTCATTGTGTGTATATTTCCATAGATCTCTGTATTTAACCATATTCATAAATATAATATATAACTGATAACAAAATATAGTTTTTGTTAACATAGTTTACAAACTTCTTGAAAGCGCTTCAAAATTTGAAATGAATGTTGAGACATATTAATTCTGTCAAATTACTACACATACAAAATTCAGAGGATATGGATACAGATTTTGTATTTTCGCTAAAATATCTCACTTCTTTACCCCCAAATAAACATTACAGCTCAGCTTTCTGTCTCACAATCGTATTTTCATTTTCTTAATTACAGCTGTATTTAATCAACTTTGTTCGTCCCAACCGAATGAGCAATCATGATTTAATAAAGACGATTATTCGCTAAAGATGCACGTGCGAAGACACTATTACATGCATAATAAAAAATTTCAAAGTGAAAGTTGCAGGCTTCTGAAAAATGTACAAGACCATATTCATCAGGTCCCTTTAAAAAACAGCAGTAGACCTGAAATACTTAATTACTTTTAAGATTTCTTGGAAATAAGTTATTTTATTTCTCATTGACAGGTGCACGCTCTCTCTCTCTCTCTCTCTCTCTCTCTCTCTCTCTCCCCCTCACACACACACACACACACACACACACACACACACACACACACACACACACACACACACACACACTTGTAATTTGTGAATGAAACTGTGATTTCTGTAGTTAAGTGTGATGTATATAATTGTTAAATAATATTAAAAATACTAAATACAAATAATAATAAAATCCTTAATTTAGAGAAAGAGAGAGAGAATGAGACTGGGGGAGTGTGAGAGAGCGTGTTGTGGAGATTACGAAATCTGTGCGGGTGTGTGTAAGTGTACTCGTATATGTATTTGTGCGTCTGTCTGTGTGTGTGCTCGCGAGACTGTGTATCTTGCTGTGTGTGTGTGAGAGAGAGAGAGAGAGACAGAGATTTATGTATGTGTTTTAGACTGCGTGAGACAGCGAGTGAGAGCGAGTGGTAGATAGTAAAGGAGAGAGTGAGTGAGAGAGCATGCGAGTGAGAGGGGGAAGAGTGTAAATGTAGACGTCTAAATAATTTTACAATACAAAATACTATACTCTGTAGACCATATAGTCATTAAATATTATTTTACAACAATATAAATAACAAATAATAACCACTGTTACATGACTGATTGATTTAACACAATTTTGGGTTTTTAATACTGTATTTGTAATTCTGTTATAATTCTCTAATTTATGGAGAAATATATTCAGTTCCAATACAGTAATAATAACTTTCAGAATTTTTGGGGGGGATTTTTTCAAGAATAACATTTTAAATCCAACATTGATGGAAATTTTTACCATGTTTGTGCAACAAACTAAGCTATTAGTAAAAAACTAAAGCAATTGCATATCTTTATGATTGTTTTAACGAACTGGCGGCATAAATGTCTCTACCAATACAACTAGTAGTAAATTTTGTTTTGGAATTTGGAAAACTGACTCTGGCAGCCTGCAGCAACATCCTGTCAATGAGTCAGAGGGTACGTGAATAATAAATCGTGAATGTAAAAATGTGTGCGTGTGGTAAGCTTGTAGACCGGCGGGCACTTTTCAATTGTGGTGGGGGTGCTGAGACTTTTGGGGGGTTTGCGCATTAGGCCTTGGGGGGGATGGGCACCCCTGGCTACCTGTACCAATTCCAGTATACATCTGATGAATACTCCTACAATTATTTATAAACATAATTAAGGGGGTTATTATACAATCAATAATTAAAATTGTAATATTGTATTAATTAGGTTTTCAGAATATTATAATTATGCTTATCTTTTTAAGTAAAACTGTATGTAAGAAATTTAATTATTTTGCTGATGTAAAACAGACTGTCTCACCCCCCCCGTACGGGCAGACACGCGCACACACACACTATTAGTTGATCTGGTTGTCTTTGAAATTTTGTCTTACACATACCTGTTGTATAAAATTTGCTTTGTTTGATTTCATCAGGCTCTCAGATTCAAACAGGTTAATTTAATTTGCCTGATTCTGTATAAAAAATGGTACTGTATTAATTAGTCGGTAGACTAGTATTTAATACATAATAAATGCATAATTAACCACAACTTTTACTAATGATTTTTACTAACAACACATAGGTTACTGTTCTGAGAATGAGAATACAGCGGTTTTCTGAAAGGTTTTAGAAAATACAGTAAAACCTCAACGACAGGGATTGAAAATGAAAACAATGCATATGGAAAAACAACAGTTCTAGAAACCCAATAAATTTAAAGAATAATTTAATAACATATACTGTAGGCCCTATGTTCTTGCTGTCTGGATTATTTTAGACTGTCAAAAAATGTTAATTACAAATTGGTTAAAACAACAGATACCGGTACCTAATTTGTTTGGGTTAAAGTATCATGCTCATTTGAAAGTAGCTTTCATGTTTAATTTAAAGGGTTCCTATAGCACGTAGCCGTCGAAAATAATTTGTCATAATAGGGTATTCTTTCTGCTGTGAACCAGTGCCACTCTGACCTTCAGCAACAGAAGTGGATCTAGGTCGCATTGGCTTATTGTTGTCACATTCCTAAAATATTCTGATCACTTAATGTCAAAGGAGCTGAAAGCCCCTTTCCACTTGACACTGTGAAGAAAGATGCTTGGTGTCAATCCTTGTTAAGAATGTGTCCCCCCCATCCGTAGAAATTTGACCACCATATAAAGCTGTTTTTTATGGTGTGTTAAGGAGCTCTATAGGGGTTTTACTGTGTACATTTTCTTTAAAAAAATCTCTACAGGTCTTAACAGTTAAACCACAGTAAAAGCATATGCAAAACACAAGATAGCATTAAATTATATGAAAATCAATATTCTTAGTTCTCTATGGATTTTAACTTATTTGTCTTGGGTGTACAGGTCAAACATCACATTACATAATAAATCACATGACTGTTTTTTTTAAAGCTGAAATATCATCTTTATATTTTATTACATGTGATATATCCTGCCATATGCTATGAATTTTCCCGTAGCTTATACAGAAAACCACTGAGCTACAAAACATTAAAAAAAATATGGAAAACAGTTATAGTGAAACAAGCCATCAGTTTCTTACAGAAAAAATAAAGACAAGATCTAGTTCCTAATACAAACTGTTAAGTGTGTAAAATCTATTGAAAAAATCCATTATTCTTTCTACATGTAATGTATTAGGTTTTATTTTTGTCGAAGTTGTTCTAAACTGAAAATGTGTTTTCATTTTCCTCTGCGTTTGTCTCTCCAACAGTGTACTGGCCTTCGCCTTCGTTATGGTATAGTTGATATATATTTTTGGAAAATTTTGTCTACCATTGTGCAATGAACCTACTTTTGAAGATAAGTGATTTTTGTAAGCAGCAGCTGGCTTTTAGTAGTAATCAGTTCACATCGAGTGTTGTAGTGATTAGAAGTGCGAGTGTGATTTTAAGACATATGTGTTTAGTTCTGATGGTGTTGTTCATGCCTTGTAAATTATTAATACAACTGTAAAGTTTGAGTGATACATTTTTTGAAAAACATTTAATAATAGTGTACTGTGTGGTGAATTATAACACCAAAAGTTAGTAAGATAATAGTGGAAGTGTACTATAACATGTGGCCAGTTGAGAACAAACAATAACACTCACCTTTCTTTATTTCATATTTCTAGACCACTTAATAAGCACAAGAAGTAACAGTAATAACAGCCTCGTACGCGAAATGTGTGTGTGTGTGTGTGTTAAAAAACAAGCAGATGTAAACTATCCGTAAAGAACCGGAGAGACAATATTAATGTATTATTATTATTATTATTATGACCTGGTGTAGGCTAGACATTACAATATCTGTTTATTCAGGTGCAGTCATGTAGTGCGATTCTGTCAGCTTGAGACTAAACTATAACGATTAGTCACTCTTATTTGAATAGCAGTATGATACAATATGTGGATATTGCAAAATGCTTATTACATCATTGTGTATGGGTTATCATAATTATTGTTTGTGACAGGAGGAAGGAACTAAAATTTTTGACAAGACCTCTTATAAACTTTTATTGAAAGCAATTATAATTGCGGTTGCAATGAAAGACCAGATTTGACGTCATATCGTACGCAAAAACAAACTCTAGAAATGCGACATAGCACTGAAACGAGACTAATCTAGGACAAATTTCGGAATATTTACACCAAATTTCGTACTTTCTGGAACACTGCGCAACACTGCGCAACACTGCGCACTAGACACTTGATGCCGGCTCACTGAGGCAGCAAAACAACTGACAAGTATGTAAACAAGCTGGTGAGTCATCGACAAGTCGGTGCCTGAGCCGCGGTCGGACCAGCCGGGGGGTCGGACTAGAGAGGTTTTACTGTACCTGTATAATTTGTTATAAAAAATAAATTGAATCTAAAAGTATTAACAGTGTTACTTTACACTGTGATTTTATTAAGCTTTTACTGTTTAAAAGAAAATAAGAGAATTTATAGGCCTATCTGTCTTTGGGAATACTAATTTAAACTTTCACTAGGAGTAAACAAACCTGACATAGATGTAAAGAGGTTTCTGTTTTTGTTAAAGGGTGGTTTTATGTATGTTTGTTCAAAACACTTTATAATCATTATAATAATAAATAATAATGAACAGATTTAGTTAATTATGAATGTGAGTTAAATTATTTTAACGTCACCTCGCCTTTACCTAACCTATTCTCAACGAGTTTGTCAACGGCCCTGGAAATTCTGATACGGGGAAGTTAGATGTACAGTATTTAAATTGTTTTCTCGGGTACAGTGTTGAGGTTTCCACATTCCGCCTGTCAAAACGTGGTGGTCACCCAAGGGCATTTGGTTTTTCAGAATCTTCTGATAAGGTAAATGAGTAAAGTATCGGGGTATATTATTCTTCTCTTTAATTATTTTTATTTATTATTCATCCCCAATTATTTGTACTATTACAAACATGTAAAAAGTATAGATTTTAATTTGAATTGCAACATTGGCATAAAAACATCGATGTTTGAAATCTTAAAACATCGATGTTTTCATACCGATGTTTTTTTAACATCGATGTACTCTTCACGATGTTAACATCGATGGTTTTCTGGCGATGCTCATCCCTAGTGTGTAGTGGTGTGCCCATCACTCCTCCTTCACACCGCTCCTGTAGGAGAAGGGACTGGCGAGAACGTTGGTGGGGGAGCTTGGCGGGCTCGTGAACGCTGTGAGAGTTGTTTGTAGACAAATACTTGAAAAGACCCTTGTTCCCGTATGTGTTACAGTAATCACTTTTAGTAACGTATTTTAGTAATTTTGACAACATGTTATGTATATTTTACATGTATGCAATATTAGATAGGCTATGTATAGAATGTTAAAAAAAAATTAGCGTAAAGACAACGCGAAAACAAACAAAAATCGTGGCATTTACTAGATTCTAGCCGATTTACCCAGCGTTGCTCGGGTTCATAATATATTCATAGCCTCATAGGCACCTATTCTTGTTCTAACGTTATATTACTTCTATACTGTATAATCTTCCTTATACTGCTACGTTCACATTCTCACTGGAGGAATAGACTACTCTGTAGCGCACCTGTTTAAGAACATGTCATAAACTTTATTCTTATATCTGGAGAAGAATTCTGTTGCGCGTGATGCTCCTGCTCGATTTCTAACTCTGGGAGAGGGCGAACAGCTAAATTAGTTTTCAATAAAATGTCTACAATACTTGCATACGCTGCGTACTTAACTGTCATTTTATAATTCATTGTATTAATAGTGAAATAAGGTATTAGTTAAAATTAGTGTCTCCTAAACTTATTCTAACAATACAATACCTCTATAGATGTCAGCTTATCAATTTTTAAATTCAAACTGAAGCAAGCGCATTTATATTGTCTGAACACTACGATCTGAATACATTCGCTATCAAAACATTGTTTTTTATACTCGCTTATAACTTACTTCTATCTTAACATATCCACTTTTAAATTCAAACTGAAACAACTCTGAATTCACGAACTATTAAGAAGTTTCTTAAGATGCATACACCACCTTCGATATCATAACCTATATCTTTATTTATAAGAACCGTACTTAGGTCCGACCCAAGACTACCCGGGTTCCGTGGACGGACTCCGGGGAAGGGCCGTAAGGCTACTACCGCACTATTCCCTACCCAGGAGGCTTCTACCTATGCCGGGACACCGCCTGCTTTTTCCGGCATCCAGGCCGGTCGATCTCCCGCGCTAGGACATTGCCAGAGACCTCCCCTTGGTACGGATGGTTCTCCGAAGCTCGGAAAAGACTTTGACATGCCAGGCGAGTCGCTGGAACTCTGGCCCGGCGGTTTTTCGCGAGATCCGTCCTAGGACTTCCCGGGTTCCGTGGACGGACTCCAGGGAAGGCCCGTCGGACGACTCCCGCGCTTTTCCCTACGCGGTAGGCTTCCACCTATGCCGGGACACCGCCTGCTTTTTCCGGCATCCAGGCCGGTCGAACTTCCGCGCTAGGACTCTGTCAGATACCTCCCCGGGGTACGAAAGGTTCTCCGAAGCCAGGAAAAGCCGTCGACGTGCTAGGCGAGGCGCTGGAACTCTGGCCCGGCCGTTTTTCGCGAGATCCGACTTAAGACTTCACGAGTTCCGTGGACGGACTCCAGGAAAGTCCCGTCAGACAACTCCCGCGCTATTCCCTACGCGGGAGGCTTCTACCTATGCCGGGGCACCGCCTGATTTTTCCAACATCCAGGCCGGTCGAACTCCCGAGCTAGGACATTGTCTGAGACCTCCCCGGGGTACTGAAGGATCTCTGAAGCCCGGAAAACTGTCGACATACCGGGCGAGGTGCTGGAACTCTGGACCGGCCGTTTTTCGTGAGATCCGACCTAAGACTGCCCGGGTTTCGTGGACGGACTCCGGGGAAGGTACGTCGGACGACTCGCGCGCAATTCCCTTTGCAGGAGGCTTCTACCTATGCCGGGACACCGCCTGCATTGTCCGGCATCCCGGCAGGTTGAACTCCCGCGGTAGGACTTGGTCAGAGACCTCCCCGGGGTACGGAAGTTTCTCCGAAGGCCGGGAAAGCCTTCGACATGCTGGGCGAGGCGCTGGAACTCGGGACCGGCCGTTTTTCGCGATATCCGACATAAGATTCCCCGGATTCCGTGGACGGACTCCGGGGAAGGCCCGTCGGACGACTCCCGGGCTAGTCTACGCGGGATGCCTCCACCGATGCTATGGCAACCAGAATGTATTCTATTGGGTTGCCATGGTAACCAGATCTAATAGTTTTTTAGACCCTAAAGGACCCCCCCCCCAAAGGATCGTATCGAATAAAAACACCTGTCCTATGTTGGTTCTCTCGTTGCGTAAAATATTTGTGACAAGTTTGGTTGAAATCGGACCAGTGGTTTAGGAGGAGATGTGGAACATACATATATACAATGACTTTTATTTATATTAAGATAAGCCCTCAAGATTCTGAGTGTAATTATGTAGATTCATATATACAAAGTTTATATATATACATAGACATAACGAGTAAAAGTGTATAAAACGAGTTTGAATTGATGGGTGAATTGTTACTTGTATAAACGTTTGTATATATTTTCTTCAATTTAGGGCATCAGTTCAACGTCATCGATTGTTGAACACCGATCTGATGGCGAATTATTCTGCATCAAAAATGTTCTACAATCACAGCTAATTTCTATGGGGTATTGGTTAAACTGATGGGCTGCTATATCTATATATATATATATATATATATATATATATATATATATATAATGATAGAGAAATGTTACTTACCCGTGACATTTTACTTTACCTGGGCGCCAGAATAAATCCCAGATACAAATGACACGGATTTAGCTTAGCTCAGAGCATAGAGACACACTATCTCAGGATTCGTTCAGTGAGTGTGGAATTCAAGGGGAATCGTTACAAATAACACTTTAAAATTTGTTGAAGTTTGTTTAATTAACGATTAAATGTTATTTTATTAATGTTCTTTCAAAGCTAAGTTAAGGACTTATTGCTAACCTAACTCTTATTATTAATGAATGTGCGTGAAAAGTGAAGATTAAAACGTCCAAACGACCAATTGTTCTTATCTGGTTTAATTAGGAAAATTTATATCTCCCAAACCAGTGCTAAAGAACAGGTCTGCAATAATTTGCACGTTCAGTACTACACCTCACTCTCCATTCAACACTCCTATATTACGTTATTACTAATCTTAATGCTTAAAAATACAAATTATGAATTTACTTAGTGTCTTTTAAAATTGTTTATTGATTTATTATTTATTTTGTTACTTATTTCATTGATCAATGAATATATTCCTTACTGATTGATGCGTCGACCGTAGATAGGAATCCGTAGAGATCCTCTTTTTGATGGTTCGGCTCAGAAGAAATTGTTGTTGACCAATATCGTTGACCAATGACTCTGGGCGCTTACAGATGCTGTAGCTACTCTGGTACACAGGTCACTTCTCAATTAATGAATTATTTAATTAACTAATTTTTTAATTAATTAATGAGTTTTTACACAGCGAGAGTATTTATTAATGAACTTTAATAGTTCCTCTGCTACTGCGGACCACTTCTCGAACTGTTATTTAAATAAACTTTGCGTGGTTTGCGAAATTTAGCTCGTATCTAACACACGTCTTGCCTATTTAATGTTCGAACGAAGAGTGCTCGCTTCCCCAAGTCTGAGTTGGCGTCTCTTCTGAATACAGCTTTGTGATTGGTTGTTCCAAATAAATCATGCGTTTTCCATTTGAAACAATATCGAACAAGTCGACCAAACGCCCCTTAACGGGTTTGAGATGGTAGAGAATTACTGGCTAATTTCATACTTCCTCTGTTTGCAAATCGTTTGATTATGGGTATTTGCAAACGTGATTTCACAGATCTGACCACAGAATATTATTGCTTAGGTCTTTTTCTGTAAGTGTGTGAAAACACCTAATTCGTACCTAGCCTAATTCTCTAGTTATTTCTCTTGGCGTTCTTCTTCTATATATCTTCTGTAAATGTTAATTATATTGGTTGATATTTTGGCTACTTATAGAGCTTTAATTGCTGAACACTATGCAGGTTTCAGAATTGCTATATATTTATTAGTTTTGAACATATTGCAGTTTTAACTAATAAAAATAATTGAATAAAAATTCATGTCTGTGCCGGCAACATTCGTAGCAGTGGCGATGTTAGACAGAGATAGCTGTGATTATACCCTCTCTCTCTAGCTTAAGCCGCTATACTCACACAGTATGACACTTTCATATAACGATCTGATGGGTCGGCTTTATGAGTCGTTATAATATATATATATATATATATTTCAATGAGTAGAATAGGCATACAAAATATTAGTGGGACTCAAAGCATATGATGTTTAAATAAAAATTTGTATAAGTAAAGACTGCTGGTTCGGACTTTGTGTGTTAGTCGGTAAGAGACATGTTCAAATGGTTAGTTTTAAGTAGTTTAGACAGTAAAAAAAGAAGACTTTTAGTGTTGTGAAATGTTGGGAAAATATGCGTAGGCGTGTGGTAAGTGCGTGTATGTAAGAATATTTTATTACTTTAAGGGATAATAATAAAAAGCATATTAAATTAAATAACATTTGTTCTAAGTGGAATAACGAGATGAGGCTTATACCTGAAAAGGTACGCCTAATGAAAAGGCCTATCAAATGTCAATAATTGTTAATAATTTTAAAAAACCAAATTTATTAGTTTTTTAACAAAGGAAGTTTTATGGTCCATTAAATAAGTCGTAATAATATAGCTTTTTTTTGGACAGGCCACAAATTGCTTTTAAACAGTCTTAAGAAAGTATAGTGTTATCTGGGCCACAGAAACAAGGAAGAGTTTTGAATTAACCAATCAGCGTACGAGAATTAGGGCAAATTTTCATTTGAATTACAATTTCCTGTTGAACAGTCAGTCTCTCAGTAAACTTAGAAGCATGTAGACGTATGTAATAGTTTAGATGTTTGGTCTACTAGGCGTAAGAAAACAGGTTAAAAGTTCATTAACGCTGAAATCGTAAAGTTGAAAAAGTGCTAATGCGGGAAAGTAGAAGATTTCCGTATAGAGATTAAAGACACTTTAATTTTGCTGGATTTATTTTTGTGCCAAATACACAAAATTGCAGTAGAAAAAATCAACAGGGTAAAGATTAATTGACTGCAATTTATGTAATGGTGAAACCCGAGAACTACCCTGAACACCGGACACCAGGAAGAACTCATATCAGTATCCAGAGCAAATCAACGCGTCTGTATCCAGGATAAAGCAACCCACACATCTGTATCCAGACTGGACCATCAACACCTCGACGACCTACATTCGTCATACAGGGAAGTGACTTTTTTTTTAACTTTTAATAAACTTATTAAACAAAAGAGACAAAAAAACCTTAAAAAAAGATTTGATAGATTATGTAAGAGATAAAAATAATTTTAATTAATATTGAGGTCGACAGAGTCAGAGTAATTAGTTTGTTATGTTCACGTGCCAAAGGAAATACGGATGTTAGCATCCAAACTGGGCTTCTATAATTTTTGATTGAATTATGTAGTTTTGAGCTGACAAACTGGCAGACGAAGAGAGAAATACGGACGGGCACACACACACACGCGCGTAAACTCACGCACACAGGTTTACACTTAAAAAATCTATCGAAATAAAGATAGCATTTCCCATTGAAATAAGAGAACAAGAATACGTTCTCATTTACTGCATAATACTTTTGGAGATGCAAAGTAAAAACCAATGTATGTATGAGTAGTTTATTGTAAGTATTTGAAAAATATTACACTTTCTGTTAGTCATTTGTATTGCTAAAATCTAAGGATTTTATGACGCAAGATGTTTACATTTACACACAACTGTAAATCAGGAAATGTATTTTTTAAATGTTTGTTATACAGAACGATTGAAATAACAGTTAAATATTTAAAAAGTGTAGGTATTTACTCGTATATTCTAAAGTAGTTGAACATTCATAAGAGTCGTACGTTAAATCACTGAATCCTGTTTCAGTCTGTATTTACCCGTGTTTTTCTAGGTGTATTTGCAGGTGTATACTAACACAACAATCTCTGTTTATGGAAACATAATAATATGATACTGTAAATATGGTATCGAACCGCGTAGAACAGCTGAGAACATTCTCCACTCCCCCCGTCCAGTGTGGCAGCTGTTGCCTCATTCAAGTAGGTGTCTAGTACGTTCAAGGACACTTGAGATACGCATTAAGCCGGCGGCGTGCAGTAAGGAGGGAAAGCTGTACTGGACCTCGGCGCGTCCTATATAAAGCTATAGCATCCGGGTTGTCAGTTCAGTTACGTGAGCGATTTTCGATAGCGCAGATCGAGTGTTTGTTGAAGTGAAGAATTATTTTATTAATAATTGTGTGGAACTCTATTGACATTGTTATTGTGTGTGAACAAATTCCACTTGAATTATTGTACAAGTTGATTATAAGCTGTTATTTGTAATAATTAAAGCTGGTGATTAGTGACTAAATAGGTGTATTGTATTTTATTTTTCCACTGTAGCATACGACGATCACTAGACCGTCGTAACAATACATAAGTCTGTCAAATTCTGTGTACGCGTGTGTATGAGAGGTAGATGGTAAGAGGGAAAGACAGACATAAGCGGGACGAATAATATACAACAGTTTTCCGCCTTCTGTTTTTGACAAAAGCGCAGAACATACACACAATGATACAACACCTCACAAATTAATTCACGACTAACTCAGCGATCCGACACGTCTCCTTTGTCGCAAACTTCATTGCCAAGTTTTGTAAAGTTACCAGCTTTATGGTGACATACGGACTTTGTTTGCACCGACAATTCAGAAACACACATACGTGCATGCAATGTTCCTTGGACTAGAAGCAAGGCGTACAATTGTGGGTAATATGTAATATTACATAATACCTGAACACAACTGTCACTATAATAAACAATAGGTCATTACTAGGTACTCATATTAAGTGTTTATCAGATGATTTTAAAGAAATACTATGTTTATATGTAATTGTGTTGTGTATAAATTGCCTATATATAAAATATGTGTACTAATGTATAGCTGATAAAAATGCTCTTTACTTACATTTGAGGTATACAGAGCACTCGAACTTTTCATTTGCCCATATTTCCACTCTTCAGTTACTGAAAATGAAATTCTTGTCTTTCAAATTAAGAACTCATACAGTTAAACTGAAAATACCAAATTTATTTGGAAAAGTATAACACTGTAATAAATTTGTTATTAGTCAGGTTAACTATATTTTTTAAAGGGAAATTATTGTTTATATACATATATGGGTTTTATTTGTTTTTTTAGCTGTGCAAAAATATATGAAAAATTAAAGTTTTAAATATGTTAGGGTAGTAATGCTACTTATTAGAATCAGGCTGGAATTTCAGAAAATGGTTCAATTAGCTAGACACAGTGTCTAAAACAACTGTACATTAAAAAAATGACTGTAGTCGAGAAATATCAAAAGGATTGCCAGTTATAAGAACAGAATATCATTACTACTTGTGTTTTAACTATAGTATTATTTCTGTATTATTGAATTATTCCTTGAACTGTTCCTCGTATTATGTTAGATGTTTGCGTGTTTTCAAGTACATCGTCAAAAACGCTCAATTTTGCCTTATAAAATTAAACAGTCTTACAATTAGAGAAAAAATAAAAATTGGTTTCAATAAAATATAAAATTCTGATTGAATATATTTCTAAATATTGGGTTTCACTAAAGAAAAACTACAGAAAATGGAATCAGAAAAAGATTTAAACGGTGACAAGTGAAATATTTTTTCATTGATAATTATTTGAACCGGAAGCTGTATAGAGGATACGAAAAGTAGAACAGTACTTGGATAAAGAGCATTATAGCATTTGGTAATGGAATAAATCACTTGACTAGCAAACGGGTTAACACACTCAGTTAAAACACAGATTAGATCAGTCTTTTTTATGCAGATTGTTATGTAGTCGTTACTAACACGGGCCACTTAGACAAAAGAAATTAATAAATATTCAAAAAACTTCAAAACGTGATTGCGGAAGGAATGAGAAGACAAATTGTGAGAAAGAAGACAAGTGAAGAGATATTAATGAGAAAAAATGACAAGCAGAATTTGGTTGTATATATTTGAAAGGGGAATATAAATAAGATTACTCACTTCTCAAAAATGTAGTGTTTACATAAATTAATACTGCATGAAACAGAGAAACAGAGAAAGAGACAAAATATAATATGAAACTGGTGGTGGAGAAACAGGAAAAGGCCGGTTCAGTTAAACCCTGTGTCTAGACATAATCACAATGATGGTGGCGTAATGGCAAATTCTAACTCGCTGTTGACTTGTTGAAACTAAATTGCTTTTTTAATAACATTTACAGAAAAATTTTATAAACAGAAAACTTTATATTTTTCCTATGCCAGGTAGTCATCATTTATTTTATACAGAACAACGTAAATAAATTTCGAGACTCCGCTGAAGCAGCGACATGCAATTACGTGCCCCACAGCACTGTCATTAAATTTTAATATAGTCTGACGACACTAACAAACTATTGTGTTTCGAATGTTTATATTATTTTACTCGCCTGCAGATTTATTTTTTTATGTATTTGTTAAACATTTTAAAGTATTAGTTAGACCTAACACTTATATTTATTGTTGTATTTAAGTGTTAGTGGTCTCAAATATTTCTACTAGTGATTTTATACAAACCACTATGTTGCCTTTGGTAAAACAACCTGAAGACCAACCTTGGTACCAATTTTCAGGTCGTTGGTAAATGACCTGAAGATGGCTTGACTGCCGAAAGCGCTCGTCAATACCAAAGACAACATAGTGGTTTGTATAAAAATTACTAACACTTATAGCCTACTGTTGGTAATAGGAAAATAAAGTTATCTTAATAATAATAAAAGTCAAAGCAATGTTTCTTTAACAATTCCAGCAACGTAAATTTAAGTAATATTGGAGAAAGAAGAAAGAGCAGATACGTACACGAGTATGGTCAGGACCATCTGTATGGTTAGGGTACAGCATATCACAAAGCGTGTTACGAGACGAGGCGGGTGTAAATATGGTGAACGAATGTCAAATAATGTTGAAATCATAATTTATCAGAACTTTAAAATACTGTTACTAAGGTCTTACTGATAGTCGTATGGTACAGTGGAAAACAAAATGAAGACATCAATTAATTCACTAATCACCAATTTTAATTAATCACAATTAAATGTTTTAAATCAACAAGTAATTCAACAAGACTATACTCGTACAATTATTCAAGGTAAATTTTTACACACGCAATAATAATGTCAAGTAATAGAGTCCCGCACAATAATCACTTATCACTAATAACCACTTGTACGTACTGTGTGATCGCCCGACGTGAAACTGACTTCCGGGAAAATTGTAAAACTTGTAGAACGACACTACCGACTGTACGAGAATTTTCCGTATTGCGCAACAATACCTTTAAATTGGCAAGACTGTAGAGATGGATGGGATCCAATCGGAGATACTGTAAGCTATTGAAGAAGTAGTTAAAGGCAGGCTTTTATTTAAACCGATAGTAATGTTTTGAGCAAAACTTCTAAATTTGAGAAGAGTATTTACAAACTGCCCAAAAAGACGCACGCAAACAGGTGTGACTATTATTGCAGAATCAACAAAATACAATAAAAATAGCACAGAGATGCTAATACAAGAATTATATTAAAGTAGAGAGAAGACAAAAGTTAATTACTTAAATGAAGATCAGTTTGACTTTAGGAAGAATCGAGAGGCACGGAGTTATGACACTACTCATAATTATTGAAAGTTGGAAGCAAACAAAGATGTACGTATCACAATATGTTTGTTGGAATTGAAAAAAAGTTTGATAATGTCAAATGGAAATAATTGTTTGGAATTTTGAGGAAAATTAGCCCCATGAGAAACGAATTTTTTTTTTAATGTGTTGATAACCAAGTAGCTATAACAACAGTTGAAAGTCAAGAAGGGGGAGTGACCATAATGAAAAGAGTAAGAGAGCGATGCAGTTTTCCGCTTTTATTATTTATCATAAGAAAGGCATACGTCTAAAATTGAAAAAAAACATTAATCTTTTTTTAGAAGAGAAGGAAAATTTAGAAAAAGTATTGTGTGCAATGGAACAGGGCAGGAAGTTTGCATAGTTCTGCATACGGAAAACACACACACAAACTCCGAATAACAAACAAAAGTAAGAATATTAAAATTTTGAAGGATAGTATAAAATAATGGATAAATTTACCCACGTAGTAACGGCACTACAAGGATGGATGAAGAATAAAGGAATGGCGCACACCAAAACTACTTTCTTCAGAAAGAAAAATTGGTTACTTTAAAATATCCAATCCTAAATTAGGAAATTCCTGAAGTCGTACGTGTGTGAAGTATCAGGCTATACAGATAATACAAAGTCTGAAGGAACGTATACCTGCACACGTGCTGTAGGTACGTTAGGAAATCTTGTGGCTCCACGTTCGCGACAAGCCTGCCGAACACGAAGAGTAACCGAAGAACCAAACCAAACCTTCATATTGATACGAGAAGCCTACCGAAAACCCAGAACATTCTCCACTCCCCTCGTCAAGTGTGGCAGCTGTGCGTCATTCAAGTAGGCGATTCTAGTGAACACTTGAGATACTACGCATTAAGCAGTCGGCGTTGTGCAGTTAAGGGGGGCTGTACTCGGCCTTAGCACGGCATATGTAAAACCATAGCTGTCGGGTGTCAGACAGTTACGTGAGCGACTTTCGCTAGTGCGGATTGAGTGCTTGTCAAAGTGAAGAATTATTGTGTTATGTGTTTTATCATTGTGCAAGACTCTATTAGTAGACCTTGTTATTGTGAATGTGAACGATTTTTATTTGATTCATTGTAAGAGACTGTGTTGTTAATTACGAACTGTTTAACTGTGAAAATTAAAGCTGGTGATTAGTGACTTAATTGGTGTCTTGTACTTTTGTTTTCCACTGTGCCTACGATCAAGTAGACCGTCGTAACAATATTTTGGCGGAAGAGGTACTAAATATTCTACGTACTAAATACCAGAACATATTTCTGAACAGGAATCTTACCGTATTGTATCCTGTCAAATTAAGGTCGAGATTATCAGCCTTCAAAAACGGACGCTACATGAACTATTACCATCATGCAGATTCCACGTTCTATGATTCGTCTCATAGTCCCGAAAGCGACCGCAGAGAACCGTGCGACGAGTTGCAGTAGGGGCTTGACAAACGAATCGCAACTCTCCGACATGGTTTCTATGGTCAAAAACGCCCTGAGCAACGCGACTCGTTTCGATGTCACAGCAGAGCTGCCTCCGCCTGCGGTCGCAGGTTACCGGAGGTCGACAATTTCTCTGGCAGTGGTTCTAATCATTTTTTAGAGTGATTACATATTCAGGATATGTTTGTACGGTTCCTTACCTCTATGATATTCAAGTCAACTTAGAGCGTAAACACCAACATGGCCAGTACGAGAGCACCAAAATTAAGAGGGCACTCAGATTTCCACAGAATTATTGACTTAATTGCCAGCTGCTGATGCTGACCCACTGAGAAAGATTATCAACGGAGGCTTCGTGAAATTTGCAATCCATCTTTTTTATGGTAGATTAGCGTCTGCAAGGTAACTTCTGTAGAACTCGCAAAACTATAGAAGAGCTGAGCTGAGAAACCATTTTAGCTTCAAGAGCCGAAAGCACGATGAAATTGTGTTTGATGACCACTTTTGACCTTGTATACTTGCTGTGTGGTCAAGCATGGCATTTCAATATTTTCGTCTCACTTAATTGCCGTTCTAGTAGCTCTGTGATACCCAAAATTTATTGTATAGTATCATAATTTCTACTTGTCAGCTGTAACTTCTCCTTGCGCTCAATTTTCTGTGTCAACTACTTGTGGTTATAAACGTTTAATGTCATTTCTACATAATTTTTAATCATATTATTTTCCTGCACAACTGTAGCAGTCAGCGAATACTCTTGTACCAATATTTTATTATTTTTTGTTTAATTCTTTAACGTTTTATTTACTTATTTTATTCTTTCTTTAGTAGTTCTATCTATCTAGTTCAACTTGAAAAAGAAGTAGGGAGATCAGGTGTTTGATTGGATAGTCTGGTTGTCATACAATTTTAAGATTTATTTATTGGCAGTTGATTATTATTTTTATGCGGGTTAGTAAATATCACTTACAGGTTGTTCACGTAATTTGTGCTGTATAGAGTGAATGTATAATATATCTAATACCTCTAATAGTACACTAAAATTAGCAATACAAGTTTTATGCGTAATAAATTCGTTTACGTTCAAAATAAATAACAATTTTTAGCAAATGAGTTTGATGTTAAGTGCAGTGCATAAAAATAAGGTTTACAATAAGTTATGTTTAGATGCAGTGTTTTATTATTTATAATTTGCGTTGTTTACCAAACCGTTATGCAATGCCAACATCACCGGAAATCTTTACACTGCAGCAATGAAGTGTGAACAAAAACACTGAAACAAACAGTCATAAATATTCAGTGCGGAATGCAGTGAAGCGAACGTATACGACCCAGTCAGTAACGTTGGTACGCTCAACCTGCTGGAACAGGTCTTGCTAACCCAGTACGTTCGTTACCTGTAACGTACCAATCCTACGGCAGGATCTCTCTTCACCTAGCAAAGAGTAGCCCCGCTACAAGACGTGTTCACATATCCGTAGAAATGTTTGCAGAAAGCCAGGTGTACGGAAAACGGTCGCTAGGACTGTGAATCGAATAATTAGATTCCACAAAACTAACTGGGATAAACCGTGTAACATTGCTGCATTCGAAGAAGTGGAGGGAATAAAAGTTTGTTGATCAGGTTAAGATAATTTCTGTACATATATAAATAATGATAAATACTGATAAAATATATACATTAAATGTTCATGTACATACTTAATTGAGTTAATAAAAATGTTATCAGTATTAATTATTATATGAACACGTCAACATTTCTGTAATTTTACAGTTATTTACGAAATGAAAAAAAAGACGAAAAAAGTGTAAAACGAGAAAAAATTAAGCATGCTTTCTTTTTAAAATGATTTTGTATACTGACTAAGTCTAGTCAACACACTAATTATGAAATTAGTGTTTCATATTTAAGTGATTAAATATTAAATATTGGCTTCAAGTGATTCTTCGATGTAATAAATAATATTGTTAAGTTAAACGTGTTCGGGATTCGAACATAATTTTATTTACACCCTTTGAATTACTCCGTCCCGGAAAGTGACGTCACTCAACTACTACTACTACTACTCACCAGAAAAAAGTTCCGTTATTTAACACACAATATAAATAGAGTCATTGAGGGTAATATGATTAATAAAATCAAAAAATTCATTGTTTGATTGTGTGTGTGTGAGGGAGAGGGGGAGGGAGAGAGAGAGAGAGAGAGAAAGAGAGAGAGAGAGAGAGAGAGAGAGAGAGAGAGAGAGAGAGAGAGAGAGAGAGAGAGAGAGAGAGAGAGAGAGAGAGAGAGAGAGAGAGAGAGACAGACAGAGAATTTGTGTAACTATTTTATTAGACTAATTTGTTTTGTTTTTTGTTCTTTCTGTCTAACAACATTTCATACTCCATTTAATAATATTAAGTTCCAATCCAATAATAAGTTCCCAAATGCTCAGTTTCAAGTAAGTTTCGTCTGCCTCTTGAATTGTTTTCCCTAAATGTTCATAAATCATGTCTATTTCTATATCATTACACGATGAGACAGACGTATACACTTACAAGCTGTGCTACCGAGAAGCCTGAAGAGCGGGGAGTCTACTGAATGATAACGCGTGCTTATGTTGGTGCGGTATTACTGGTTCTGTAAACATTGTTCAGTAAGCTATATGCAATTAGAAATGCCGTGCGAGAGACAATGTTAAACGTATTTTAAATGTGTAGTAGTACCGTGATACGTGCAGTGGAATGGCAAACGTCACCGCATTCCTTCTTGGGTTGCAAAGCTTAACACATGATAGTACCTACAACTTACTGGATCTCACGGCTAGTTGCCGTACCATTTTACAATGTACCTACCCTCCTGTTAAAACACAGTATTTACTGGTATTACGAGTGATAAGAAATGTCTTAATTAACGTCTTCTTACACCAGTGGTGATAAATATATTGTTAAGAGACATTTATGGAAAGCTCTCGATCAGTCAAGAGCGTCATTCTACACGTTTCTCGGCTAGCCGAGCAGGAGCGTGTCTGTGTCACGGCCGACTACTAAAGTACGACTCCACACTGTTCTAATGCTTTCTAATTAAGCAAATTATGCTGACATGCCACCAAACGAATGTAACATCTGCACGGTACATACAAATACAGCGGCCGCTTAGAGGTAGTTGCGTTGGGCGATTTATTCAAGTGCGGATCGAAATATTGTGGCGAGCGATTCTTGTGTTATAATCAGTGTGGAATTCTAATAGTTGACATTATTATTGGGTGTAGACAAATTTAACTACAATTGCTGTATGAGAGTTTCTTGTTTATTTCAAATTGTTATTTGTGACTCATTAACGCTGGATGTTAGTGACTTCATTGGTGTCTGTATTTTGTTTCCACTGTACCATACGATGAGACGGTCGAAACAGTATTAATTAACATCTTTCGATATTTGAGCCTCACACTCTCCGTTCTGTAGATGGTTATTTATTGCATTAGGTCGTATTTATTGTAATATTATCCCTCATGTATCCTGATTAGATTTATTTGTTTCTTTCTTTGGGGGTGGGGAGAAAGGAACAAAGAGATTTCGAACTAATTTATTCCTTAAATGTAGTCAAACCAAACCTATTCTTCTTTTACTATGCTTAATGAGACTGCTAAATATGTCCGTATATTTGAATACATGAATACACAAGCAGCAAACAATCTACATACTTTTAAAAATTGATAAATGTAGTGAAATAGGAATATTTTGTTCCTGTCCTACAAAGCAAGTCAATATAAAATATATCGCCAACAGTATACTAATGAATAAAGTATGGATTTATCATTTTTATACGTCACATGTGCATGGACATTATCGTAATTACGTTATCCATTACGTATTATAATGGAACATTAATTAAAATTAACTCCCGGGCTGTTTGGCCGTGGTCCAAAGTTTCTGACAAAACAAGACGTTTCGGCAGTACCACTGACTGCCATCTTCAGTGAAAACGAGTCAACGCTTCAGTACTGTGGTCCTAACGTACTACATCCCACGTTAGCGTTGACTCGTTTCCACTGAAAATGGCGGTCAGTGGTATTGCCGAAACGTCTGGTTTTGTCAGAAACTTCGGGTCACGGCCAAACAGCCCGGGAGTTAATTTTAATCAAAATGACACCGGCCGTCTAAGCCATAGTACAACTTTATAATGGAACATTTTTTTAATTTTCTGAAAATGTTTTTAACCGTCTCTCTGAAACATTGAAGTTAATTTGAACGGGTTCTTTAAATTATGAAATAAAGTGTACGTATCAAATTTTTCTACAAGTTTCTTTGTGTGTATAAATCTATGTGTGATCGCTCACGTGCGCATGAACGGTAGGCAATTCTCGTATGATAGGCAATTTTTACGGAAAAAGTACTTGTGCGGTTAAATCGGATTTTATTTGGATAGCATGATTGTAGGGTGGCTTGTACAGAAATGTAAACCCTCCTGCCTTAAACACTTTTAATGACATTCTTTGACTTGTTCTTGTAAGAAAACATTAGGCCTATTTTACGATAGACTTATTCTTGTTACTGTCTCTTCATGTTAAAGTCGTTAAGTTTGATAGGGATATTACGCTGTTGACGTGGGTATGCAACGTTATCCAAAGTAATTATAGTCCTTCAGTAGACTAAAAAATGAAATACCTTTGTTATCAAATATTTGTTAACAAACATAAAACAGATTTGTTAAAATCTGTGGATATTATAAGCTATAATATATATTACTATCCATGAACGGTAGGCAATTCTCGTATGATAGGCAATTTTTACGGAGAAAGTATTTGTGCGGTTAAATCGGATTTTATTTGGATAGCATGATTGTAGGGTGGCTTGTACAGAAATGTAAACCCTCCTGCCTTAAACACTTTTAATGACATTCTTTGACTTGTTCTTGTAAGAAAACATTAGGCCTATTTTACGATAGACTTATCCTTGTTACTGTCTCTTCACTACTGTTAAAGTCGTTAAGTTTGATAGGGATATTACGCTGTTGACGTGGGTATGCAACGTTATCCAAAGTAATTATAGTCCTTCAGTAGACTAAAAAATGAAATACCTTTGTTATCAAATATTTGTTAACAAACATAAAACAGATTTGTTAAAATCTGTGGATATTATAAGCTATAATATATTTTACTGTCCTATATGTTGACAGGTAGGCCTATATGTATAAACATTTTCTGTGCAATTCTAATATTTAATTGTTGATTACTGTTTTCATTATGAATTACAAATAAAATTACATTATGAGAAATTTAAATTGTAATATTGTATAAACTAAGTTCTGTGATATTATAATGTTCTCGTTGTCTTTAAAGTAAAGCATGTATATTGTAACATGCTTTAAAGAAACGTTGTGTTCAATAAACGCGTGTTGTAAAAATATCTAGACGTTTTTCAACCAATTAAATGTCGCCGCAAAAGAAACTGTAAATCGCGGTAATTGACACCAGGCATCCCCTTTGTGACATAGGTCAACGCTCGCTCGACTTGTGACGTCTCGTAGCGCACACTTAGTGTGGCGCATCCCCCTTCACCCCTTAAAGACATTCAGGAAGAATCTTTATACTTTCTGTCCTAACACTAAATTATAGTTGACTGTTCGCTTAAGGTTTTCATTTTTCTGTTTTTTTTTTATAATAAATTTATCTATCTAATTGGTTTTGTTTGAAAACAAAATCCTTAAATTCGTAGTGACCGTCAAATCAATGAATTTTTCCTGTGAAGGGTTTGTGAGATCGGTCAAAAAATATAACGCAAATTTTAACTTATTTTTATTGATGTTTCGACAATGTTTATTGTCATCTATTGTACCTGTGAGTGAAAAATGATAAAAATAATTTTTAATAATTACATAATTCAACAGCCCTATTATCTGTGTTTAGCTATAATATATTTACTATGCTGTATGTTGACAGGTATATGTATAAACATTTTCTATTCAATTCTAATATTTAATTGTTGATTACTGTTTTCATTATTAATTACAAATACCATTATATTATGGTAAATTTCAATTGTAATATTGTATAAATTAAGTTCTGTGATATTATAATTTTCTCGTTGTCTTTAAAGAATACATTTGATGATTTAAAACAAACTATCTCAACTCCTTCAAGTATACAAGGATACACACACACACACACACACACACACACACACACACACACACACACACACACACACACACACACACACACACACACACACACACACACACACTTACGCGCGCGCACACACTCACATACACAAACACGTTCACTCAAATAACAGTACGGTTGTGTTTGACACTTATTTTGTATTCATACACAGGTACTGATAATGGCAATAAACACTGTCGAAACGCCGACACAAATAAGTTAAAATTTGTTTTATATTTTTTGACCTATCCTCACAAACCCTACACAGGAAAAAATTATTCAAAATAGTTTTTCTGCAAGTAGATGCTGACGCATTGATGATGCTGATGTGTTCCAGTGAAACGTGCGTCAGGTACTGAAAACAACAAAAAAGAAATACACTGCTTGCAGAAAAAACTATATTGAATAAAGTAATTATATAATCGCTGCAAGAAACTTTGAGTTATGTATACAGAAAATGTATCTATCTCTACTATATTGTGTTTATCGATTTGATTTGAGTTAATAAGGAGATATATTTGAATTAAAGTAAGTTACTTAATTTATGTAAAATTAACAGACCTACAGTTACAATAATGAATTTATAAAATACGTAGTGCTAGTATTTTGATGCTTTACTGATGAAGCATAAACTGCTGCCGACATATATGTGTTTGGAAGCCTTCTACGTGTTTTGAGAGTGAACCACGTCTCCAGTCCAACGGTCAATCTCCACACACACACACACACGCGCGCGCGTAATTTTTTTTTACTTTTTAATCGTCTTTATTATTATTACAAACTTGATTATTATTAATAATAATTATAATTTTTTTATGGCACAGGCTAATTGTTTAGAAAAGGGATAAGGAAAGAACGATGCAGAGATTGACAGAGAGACACAGTGAGTGCCAGAGAAGGATTTTAGGAAGAAATTTTTTCCTAAAAATGTAGGTTGTTGCTCAAATTAGCCTACATGTTGTTTAAGGCAGAAAGTAAGTGAGCTTGCGAAGGTTGTTGTCAAGGAGAGTGCAAAATTTACTGTCTGTTTTGTTATGTCTAACACGAGCTATTAAATTATAAGAGACGCTGTCCATTCCGGGGGCATTGTTTCGCCATACAGAGTTATAAATTACCCCTTGGGCTGGCAGAGTGCGTACCCAGTCACACACAGTCCACTCTAGAACACAACGCACGGAGGAAGTGAATTTGATAACGAAATGAAACACCTGGTGTCACAGTACACGCGGATAAAACAGCTTAACCACTTGCCTCATGTTTACCTGTTGCTAGCAACGTTTTAAAACGTCATTTAAAATTCGTGACGTAAAACGTAATTTGTATCCATCTTACTTTAAAATGCTTACCTCGTTTGACAGTTACACTCGCAGCTGATATGATCCGGTTACGTAAGACTTTACACACTTCGTAAGCAGCTGATCCAGGATGAATCATAATTGTTCATATACGCGCGACAATCATTGGAACGAAAAAACTCGATAATTATTTACAAAAAACTACACTATTAAATACATAGTACTATATGCACATCAAATATACACGAGCTGAATATTTAATAATTTTATGAATAACGTATAAATAACTCTTCAACTATCAAACTTAAAATTTATTAAAAATCTCTAACTTTATAACAATCATTTTTTTTTGCAGCAGCGAGAGAGCAGTGTTCTGTACGTCGGTTTCATTGGGCTTTACCATAACAGTACCATGTATTAATTTCTTTTTTTGGTGGAATGAAGTCTCCTCTGTGGCACAATATTTCTTTTCTGAGAAGTCGAACAGCTGGGGATATCTTGAACTGCAACGCGAGAGCGAATTACACTTAATGTAGCTTTTAAAGTAGCAGTTTGTCGTTTAATCTCTTCCAGTTCTTTTAATGTGGTTACACTGTTAACTAATTCAATTAAATCGCCTTTGAGTGCTTCTTTCTGAGTGTCCATAGATGTCAAAAAAATTTCTCTTCTGCTGACTTGCGATAAAATTTCTTGTTTTTCCGTCGTATCAATTTCGTTCTCCGTATGCACAAACAATTGATCGTCACTATCGTCTTCGTTACTATTATCATTCGACTCCAAACTGCGTCCTGCTTTGTTAATCCTGCAGACAGCATGAATATGTTTACACATATTCCACTACATACATGAATCTACACACGTGCATGAATATTTATGTATACACACATCACAGTCTACACAGATCAAATTGGATTTGCACTGTACATCATTTTCATGTACTAAGTACACCTCTTTCACGCCAGAAAACGATGGTACTTTCCACCCGCTGCCTGTTTCTTCTCTGATAATTAGGTTAGTGTCGATTTCTGTGACGGACTTATGTCTTTTTCTAATGTCTTTCAACTTTGTAGTTAATTTGCCTTTGCTTAAGACAATACGTCTATCAAACAACTTATCGCGGACGAAAGACATTAGAGCAATTATCACTTTGTCCAAACGTTTTACATTTTTGCCGTGTAAATATACATATTTAATTGTATGGTGCATTCTTTCGGTATGCATGTTGGTGTTCAGACCTCCTTGAAGTCGATGACAGTAGGCACAAGACTAAATATTTTTATCAGTTATTTTCCCTATGTTAGCAGTCTTCATAACAACTTTGTCAAATTTTGTTGCTTCCCTGCTATATACATTTTTTCCTCTAACGAGTCCTTTCGGTTTCGCAACCATTATCAAGTTCTTCCTACAACAACATTAAAATACCTACTTCCCTTATATATATATATATATATATATATATATATATATATATATACTAACCCTCCCACGCATCACCGGTTACAGACGTATACAGAAACGTATACAGACTTAAATTATGAAAAATATCCGGGCTGTTTGGCCGTGGTCCATGGTTAAAAACAAAACCAAACGTTTCGGCAGCTCCACTGGCTGCCATCATCAGTGGAATAAGATTTCTGCACTTGGGGTGTTTACGTGCAGGCCCACAGTACTGTGGTATATATATCTATACCACAGTACTGTGGGCCTGCACGTAAACACCCCAAGTGCAGAAATCTTATTCCACTGATGATGGCAGCCAGTGGAGCTGCCGAAACGTTTGGTTTTGTTTTTAACCATGGACCACGGCCAAACAGCCCGGATATTTTTCATAATTCAAGTGACACCGGCCGTGAAAGCCTAAGGAATAGTATACAGACTTAATTATACCTCAGGAATCATACCATCCTCTAAGTCACAAGATGGCTGCACTAAACTCATTTTTTTATAGAGCAATAAAATACTTAGAAGATGATTCATGTAAAACAAAAGAGTTAAAAAGAATAGAAGAAATAGCGAAAAATAATGATTATAAAGCGGGGATAGTAGAGAAAATTGTAAAAAGAATAGAAGGAAATAGTACACAAGAAGAGAAGAAAGAAAAGGAATACATAGGATCAATAACGTATCTGGGATTTCAAACGAGGAACATAATCAAGTGCTTTGAAAAACACAATATAGACGTAGCGGTAAAAAAGACAAAGACAGTTTTTGATTATATAAAGAATACTAGTACTGAAATAACGCCTGAATTACAGAAAAGCGGTGTTTATAAGGTTGAACTGTAAACAGTGTGATAAGGTTTACCTGGGTGAAACAGGACGTAAGTTCGAAATTAGACTGAGAGAGCATGCGAGAGGAGAAGGAGACAGAACTACGAATTCGCTCTATGCGAGACATTTTAATGAAACAGGGCATAGGTTTTTAGACCCAACAGAGAACGTCAAAATAGTAAGGTTAGAGAATAACATAAGTAAACGCAAATTGTATGAAGAATTAGAAATATTAAAAGTAAGAAAAAAGAATAGTAATGCGCTGATGAACATAAAGACTGAATTTAGTAATGAGGATATATTTTACCATATTTTGAAAGAGTAGTGTATAAAAGGTGTAATACGGTTACAGGATGGGTTCAGAAGGTAGAAAGCTGTAGGAGATTTCTAGAGGATAATGTATATGACGAGGTCAGGTTGACTGAGTAAGGGGCGGGGCTAACAAGGACTGGGCGGTAAGTACTGCCTCCTATTGGTTGAATGTAACCGGTGATGCGTGGGAGGGTTAGTATGTATATAAGGGAAGTAGGTATTTTAATGTTGATATAGGAAAAACTTGATAATGGTTGCGAAACCGAAAGGCCTCGTTCGAGGAAAAAGTGTATATAGCAGGGAAGCAACAAAATTTGACAAAGTTGAATATTTTTTGAATACGTTTGAGCAAAATAAGTGCCGAATTCAGAAGTGTCTTGATCATCAAGTAGTCGCCTAATTGCTTCAGGCAGAATTCTTTCAAATGCAGAAGAGTCTCTCTCCTGCATTAATGTCCTGACTATTCTATAAACGTCACACTGCTTCTATTTGCCTTTTACTTTGGAACTAATATTCCTTCTCCAAGCCCTGTCAACGTGCCAAGTGCAGTACAGTCTCATTGCCGGAGCTTGCATTGTTGATATCCACGCATTATAGAAGGATTCAGCCAAATCGGACATAAACACTTTCTGCCTTGATATACCGAAAAAACAAAGAAAGAACGTTTTCGTCAGTTCGATTTGATATGAGAAAAGCACAAGGAAAACCCTGTCTCATGTCGCCCAAAACAAGTAGGGTTATTAGTTCAAAACCGTAACTGTTCAAACCATGCGTGCCGTCAATGCATATACAATCAGCGCCATATTTCTTCAGTATTTCACTCTGTGCACTGTTCATTATAATCAATACAAAATCGTCTTTTTTTGAAGTTGGGTGAGTTTCTGTGACGACTCCTTGGGGCTTATAAAATAATACACAAAGCTGATCACTGGAATTGACCTCGTTGACCCACGCTTCAACACTTGTACCATCTTCTTGATGTCTCACCGACTTCGAGCATAAATTATATGGGTGCTCGATGTTGTACAGGTCTTGCTTCGTTAATAAATGAATTCTTTCTAATTTACAGCCTGTCACGGAATCGCGTATTTTATTAAGTATTGCTTGAAGTGGTATTTGATTTGCAATATCCACAGCTAGACATTTTCTTTCGCGGTCTGTGAGACCTAAATGGCTTAAGTCATTTAGATGACCTACATGAGTTGACACATATGTAATCTTGCAGGTACCATCTTCAGTTTCAGTGACGCGAATGCTTGCGGGACAGACAGCATTGATTTTGTTACTTCCCTGTAATTTTAAGTGCCGACTACCTTTACTTTCAGACACAAATTGCCCGGACCTATGACATATATAATAATGTCTCTTTGTGCTATCGGTAGCAGAATGTGAGCCACGCTTTTTAACGTATCTTGAAAACGTTTCTTTTTCAGTCTCTTGTTTCCACTGAAAGAAACTTTCTAAGGAATTAACTTCTTTACTTTCACACTTGACTGATATGTTGTGCTGTAATTCTAAGTGTTCAAGTAAAGCTTGTTCCTTCGCTGCTGCAAAACACATAAGGGGCACTTAACTTTATTCGGTGCTGATACCCCTGCACCGTGGGATCCATGTTCATGACGCTTCAATGTGGATCCATGCTTAAAGCGTTTATCACAGATGTTACATTGATGTGTACGTGACTTCAAGCTGCTCAAAACCGGCACTTCACTCTTTTCTTTTTCGGGATGTAATTTCGAATGCTGGCTAAGATTCTCTACATTTTCACAATCCTTACCGCACTCCGAACATAAGTATTGTTTAAGCTCGCTCAATTTAATAAACCAAAAATTAAAAAGGTATAAGAACTAGATTATGAACACACACAATTAACAAATGAATATCACACAACAAACTCGATGAACAGACGCACGGATAATTTAAATTAAATAAAAATGTAGCCCTATATTATAAAACGAACTACGGAGACAGTTTTATTTCATAGTCACGTTAGCGATATAGCGAACTACTGTCACGTTTTATTTACAAACACGCTGGTGCTACTATACTATAATTACGGACACAGTATTACTTAACACGCGCACAGTGCATTAAACAGCACGTTGTGTGTTCTACTGTACGCTTCCCGCCTAATTCAACATTGCTCGTAGCATTGGGTAAAAATTGGATATTCGCGCCTTACTCAGCTCTACGAAGAGTTACGGAAATAAACGAAGCAGTCGGTACACGTCAGGGGCTAAGGTCTAGTCAGGAAACCAACTACCAGCGCTCCCTTATGGGCGAAGTCATAAGCCAGTGACGTCATGTGATCGTCTCAGTATGGGTGATTCATTCTGACTGCTACAGCCATAATAATATTTCAATTGCGTCTCTTTGGTTGTTTTCTTCTATTTAATTGCTTGTTAATACAAGCGATTTAACAAGCGACTGGAAAATAAACTCTCTTTAATAATGTGACATATATATTGTTTAACAGCGTTAAATTTGTTACACAAATAAACCCGACTGACAACCATGTTAAAACGGATACTCGGCTTTTATGAAATTAAAAGTTTTGCCTCATTGGCGTTGACTGCTGACAAAGTGAAATGTTTTGGTTGGCTCTTTGGCGGCGACGTTAATTGAAATTGTTAAACAATAAAATAATTTACCCACGAATTATTAGGAAAATATTAGGCCCACGAAAAACTTTAGAAGGTTGGAAATTAAGAAGTAATGATGAAATATATCGGAGTATAGAAAATACAACAGAAACAATAAGAAAAAGAAGACTATTATTTTTTGGACATTTGTACAGAATGGACGTAAATAGGTTACCAAAGCAGATCTACAAATATGTGTGGGGGAAGAAGTCAACATCAAGTTGGATTAAAGAAGTCCAAAAGGATTTAGAAAAAAAAATAATATAAACGCAGAAGAAGCAATTGAGAGAGAAGTTTTTCGTGCAAAAATGTTAAAAATAGAAGAAGTTCAGGGTAGGAGAGAGAAGAAAGCAAGTTCAAAGTAGACTGAAGACAGGAAGAAGAGACACAGTGAAAAGATGAAAGAATATTGGAGAAAAGGAAATAAACAAAGAATAAAGAATTGAATTTGTCATGTAGTCCTTAGATGACCGATAAAAAACATTACACAAAGTTAAATTGTAAAGTAAGATACAGCACTCTGCAGTTTACACTGTGAGTCAGACATAATATTTTGATGACTTTGCAACATTGTAGTGATGGTAACGATTTAGTAACAATAGAAACACTGCTAATAGGACGTGACATGTCGTTCCCTAGAATGCAATAGCAGATACTACAGTCATGTCGTCATGTCGCTGTACGTAGCATTGCATTGCGCTAATCTCTGATATTGTAAAGAACGAACAGGGGTAATGAAACTGACTTCAGAACGTCATTTACAATAAAGAAAGTTAGATCTATCCTCGTCTAGTGCAGTGATTTCTGACTGTGAGAGGGACCGAGGACCACTAAGTCGGAGGAAAGCTCTCTCAAACTCAGGTCTTCAGACCACTAAGAAAGGGATAAATCATTTTTAAATTTCTCGTTAAGAGGGATTTTCATCGACTATTGCCGCATACACACACTTAACCGCCATCTATTTCTGTCCTGTGCATCTTCTTCTGCCAAGTTATGATGTTCCATGGTCTTCCTCATGTTTTCATACCAGGTCAGTCTAGGTCTGCCCCTTTTTCCTCTTCGTGGGGGCTTCCACCGAAATATTTTCTTTGGCCACCACTGTTCATCCATTTGGAGTAAGTGACCGAGCCACTTTAGCCCTCTTTGTTCTACTCTGTTAATACTTGTGTTTTCTGAATGCATCCTTCTTCTGATCTCCGATAGAAAGTAAGTGACCGAACCACTTTAACCCTCTTTGTTCTACTCTGTTAATAATTTTGTTTTCTGAATGCATCCTTCTTCTGATCTTCTCGCTGGTTATTCTCTCCCTTTTTGAGACTTTGGCACTTCTACGGAGATAATTTGCCACGGCATTCAATTGTCGTATAATTTCCGTGCTCAACGTCCAGACCTCACAGCCGTAAGACAGAACTGATTCACCAAAAGCTTTTCCTATATAAATCTTTGTGGCTGTGGCTCTCGAAATATGTTTATCCACCAAATAGTGTTCAAGCTTCCTAAAACTTTCCTGCTCTGTTCTATTTTTTATTTTATTTTGGGTTGTGCTAGGCCTTCCCGTGTTATTAGTGCCCCAAGGTATTTAAATTCATCGACCTGTTCAATTGACGTACTGTCTTTAATCAATACTTCAAATCTGCATCGGAATTAACGACTAGATATTCTGTCTCATTTACATTAGGATTCAATCCCCACGTTCTATATGCCTTGTATAATCGGGTGAGCATATATTCCAGGTCACAAGAATCTTGTGCTATTACTGCTTGATCATCAGCAACATTTTTAAAACTAATTTGCTACATAAACTATTGTCACTTTGTTTAGTTTAAATAATTTTAATCAACAAAAATTGCATTTGACATATGACATTTGACAAATTGGATTTGAAATTAATTGAAAATGATGTTTTCTTTTTCGACATTGTTCAATGTGATTGCATTGTGTTGTTACCTTTGTTATACCAACTGAAAGGATTTGAGAACTAACTGCTAAAAGCCAGTAGTACATATGATAATAATATTACTACAGAAATTTGTTTTTGAATATTCAAGTCTTGGTTTTGCTACAAGGACTAGTTATGAGCCATTCTATAAGAACTCACTGGGTAACATACGGGCTTGGCAGTAGTTTCTCACGCACCTGCTATCTAGAAGTGTGGAATTAAGACATGTCCGTTACTTATATTTTATATTAGCGGAACAACCGAAGAGAGCCTTGAAGCCGTTTATGCATTGTGCATCAAAGACGATCTGCTTAAGCGAATAACGACCTCCGACTTGTGGACGGTCAAGACAACTTTTTATTAACCGAGCTAAGTATACGTAGTGGTTTAGCTGAAACGTTTCCAGGGGTCGCTTTAAAAAGGGACTTGGATCACTTGCGGCCCTCACCGCTTGAACATAAAGTAGCCCTACTTGTGGGACCTCTCTATAATGTGTCCAAGGAACGAACACCGAGTCCACTTCTCAGCAAGCGGTAAGTGAGATGAATGCGGACTTTGGCTGTTAGCCCAAGTGTCGCCACGAGAAAATAAAACATCTTTTTCTCTGCATAACTGCCAGATTGACATGATGATAGGAAGCAGAATATCATTTTGTATAAATTTCTAGTTCCAACCTGTCACACCGGTAACGGGCTAGCTGGGTAAGCTTTGAGCATGGGTACGTCATGGTAGACGACGACAATATTCTTACGACATTACAGAACCATCTACGTGATTCTCGAATGTTCCAGTGGAATCCGGCTGTAATATGTGTACGCACGTGAATCTCAACGCGTTAGCTAGACTGTTCCAGAAGTCGCGCGGCCGTGCGCACTGTGTCAATACCACAATGAATTACGTTCTAATGTTTTCCTTTATTGCTGATGGGAAGTATGGACTATTCTGGAACAATTCTGCTATGTATTTAAACGACGACAGCTGCCCTTAGCAGTCGGTTTGAGTGGCGATTTATTGGAGTGCGGTTCGTAGTATTGTGGCGAAGTGTTATGTGTTTTATTATTGTGCGGGAAATTGTAATACAATTGTGTTTTATATTAGTAGACATTTTTATTGCATGTGAACAATTTTTTTTTTGATTTGTTGTAAGAGACTATCTTGTTGATTACAAACTGTTTAATGGTGATAATTAAAGCTGGTGATTAGTGACGTAATTGGTGTCTTGTATTTTGTTTTTCACTGTACCATACGACGATCAGTGGACCGTCGTAATAATATGCTCACCATGGTACGCGATTTCTTGGGACCAGGGCAAGTATTTTCTACTCGTGTTTCTTGAATTAGCCTTTTCAATAACGTTAATGGCTGCTTGTATAAACAAATGGGTTTCTACTGTAAAAACCACACTTGTGAGTTTTAAATATCAATATTTTAATAACATTTCCCAAAGTCTGCGTGATCGTGTACATAAATAACTTTTATATACAGCAGATTGCCGTACAGTATAAGTAACTCATAATTAGTTTCATTCATATTTCTCATAAAATATAAGAGACTTATTGTTTCTGACACATGCAGTCGTAAACAACTTAAACACTACAGTGTTCTGACTACTAACAACCTGTAGTCCTCTTGAGCTGAACTAATAAAATTACCAGTGTTGTTAGTTTCATTAGCAGCCATTTTGACACCAACTTTGTCACTACTTATTGCCACTCTGCTAAATACTTCGTTCTTGACGACGCCTTTCGGTGTCTCCACCATCTTCAGGTTTTAAACGACAATCTAAAGACAGATTTTAATAATGAAGAAGCGTTTTATACCATATTTTGCGGGAGTCATAAGAATAAGTAAATATTAAGAAAACATGGTTGACAAGTGTAATTCTTGATACCGGGAGGACTAGGGGTTGAGAACGGGCAGTGACGAAGATAGGTGAAGTGCAGACCAATAGGAAAGTAGGTAGTGACGATGCTTGGTGAGCGGCGTGGCCTAGTTGGAACACGCAATATGGTGGATTCCAAGCGAATTCAAACAATTGGGGGAGGGGTCTCTAGGTATATATATGGGTTTGTAGAAGTAAAAAATTGTCGTTTAAAACCTGAAGATGGTGGAGACACCAAAAGGCCTCGTCAAGAACGAAGTATTTAGCAGAGTGGCAATAAGTAGTGACAAAGTTGGTGTAATAAAATTAAGTTAAACAGTCGAACCAACTATTCATCAAAAGATAAAATATCGCGAAACCGTTAATATCAGTGACCAAATAACAAATTGTAAATTAAATTGAAATATGAATTAAAATATATTGCAACGGAACACATGATGATAAGCTATGTTGTTTGTATCAGAGCACATGGATGACGAGCATTTTCATGTTTAAATTGGTTTTATGTAATAATTTGTCTTTTAGCCGTAAGTTTTGTATTTAGAAATGGATAAGCATGTAGGCCATACCAAATTATTCATAAATAGGTATTCTTTATTGTCATGTATTTTTTGAGTGAATTTGTGCGCGTGTGCGGGTGTGATATGTTGTGATCGCTATATCTTCCGCGGTAATTAACCGATCGACGTGAAACTTTGACAATGAATTATTTATGTAAGTAGCTTCAATTTGTGTATACTCTATGGTTCATAACTATTTTAGAAATATGGTTTTTTAAGTAGGAAAAACTCAATTTGAAACACTTATCGTTAATAGGGTCATACAAATTTTTAGATAATTCAATGCAAGTTAGTGCATATTTATACAAACCCTTTCTGGAAAACTTTATATCTGTCGAAAGCATCAATCATGTGAGGTGGGTTTAACCAATCTTAATACACTAAATTCAGTAACATTCATTCTCTGTTGAGGTAAGATCGGAACAGTTCGTCTGTAGCATCTGCAAGGTGAAGTTGTGATCGGCGTTAGAGAGTTTTTCTCGTACGACCATAGCAAAATCTAACTTGAAATAAACCTTGGTATTCTTTACGAAGTTCAGCGTATAGAACGGAGTGGGTTAAGTATTTAAATAAAATTACAGTATATTAGGATAGTGCTTTTTCGTGTTAGTTTAAGATGTCCGCATAGGGAATTAAAGACACTTCAAGATTTCTTGGAAGGTGTAAGACTAATACACCGCATTCAAATAATACCCGTATTTACCCTGAGATTGATAAAATCTAACATATTAATTAATAATAAACGGTTCGAGTAAAAACAATAATCACAGTGAGTTTAACAATTTGTGAAGAGTCTAATTGATGTTAACAGTTAGACTTAAACACCAACGAGACTGTTCGAGATATCGCCGCTGGATCAACACGCTGTAGAAGAGGATGACAAGACGAAGAGGACGCCAGGAAGGAGTGACGCTGAAGAAGAGGACACCAGGACGGGAGCGCCTATTGCAAGAGGAGGATTGCACGTACGGAGGACTTAGCATCAACCAAGTTAAATCGATATAATATCGAACAATATAAACTATTATTTCAAAGATAAATGCATGACAATTTGTAATACAATATACATCATAAACACTATACGTATTCTTGTGTATAATAAATAAATTTCATCTTCATCTCCTCCATAATAGACGTGTTTGTAAATTTTACACACTCACCATATCCTTATTAGTTAAAATTAAATTTGAACCGTTGCATAAGGATATTTGGCGGCGGCCAACGTTGGGCTCGATTTTTACTTCCATGTTCCTTAAGGAATGGAAGTATGGTGATGGCAAAAAAAATCGTGTTCGAGATTATTGCAGATTCTGATTGTACTACACTCAAAACATGAAAAAAAGTCGTTTTTCGAAAAGTGTGTGTGTGTGTGTGTGTGTGTGTGTGTGTGTAGATTTTTTTTCTATGGCAAACGATAACAGCCGCAAATTCAAACAGAATCAAATAATTTTTTGTATACAGCTCTGATTTGTAGAGTACTCGCGACCTATTGTTTTTGGTAAAGATCGGTTGAGGGAAAGGGGTAGTTTACCTGCAACGGTTTTTTTTTATCAAGGGTAATTTTGTTTGTTTGGCAAACGATAACAGCCGCAAATTCAAACAGAATAAAATAATATTTCGCATACAACCCTGAATTGTAGAGTTCTCAAGATCTGTGGATTTTTGTAAAGATCGGTTATGGTTAAGGGGTAGTTTACCAACAACGTTTTATGTTTTAACAAGGGTATTTTATATGGCAAACTATAACAGCCGCAAATTCAAACATAATCAAATAATGTTTTGCATACTGCCCTGAATTGTAGAGTTCTCAAGACCTGTCGTTTTGGTGAAGATCGGTTGAGGTAAAGGGGTAGTTTACCGGCAACGGTTTTTTATCAAGGGTAATTTTTTCTATGGTAAATGATAACAGCCGCAAATTCAAACAGAATAAAATGATGTTTTCTATACAGCCCTGTATTGTAGAGTTCTCAATACCTATTGGTGTTGGTGAAGATCGGTTAAGGGAAAGGGGTAGTTTACCGGCAACGTTTTATGTTTTAAAAGGGTATTTTCTATGGCAAACGATAAGAGCCGCAAATTCAAACAGGATCAAATACGTTTTTGCATACAGCCCTGTTTTGTTGAGTACTAAAGACGTATTGTTTTTGGTGAAAATCGGTTAAGGGAAAGGGGTAGTTTACCCGACACATTTTTTGTTTTATCAAGGGTATTTTGTATGGCAAACGATAACAGCCGCAAATTCAAACAGAATCATATAATATTTTGCATAAAGCCCTGAAATGTAGAGTTCTCAAGACCTGTTGGTTTTGGTGAAGATCGGTTAAGGGAATAGGGTTGTTTACCAGCAACATTTTATGTTTTATCAAGGGTAATTTTGTTTTGACGAACGATAACTGCCATACATTAAAACAGAATCAATTACTCTTCTGCATACCTTTTTGAATTATACAGAACTCAAGGTCTGTTGATTTTGTTGAAGATCGGTTAAGGGAAAGGGGTAGTTTACCAGCAACGTTTTATGTTTTAACAAGGGTATTTTTTCTATGACGAACGATAACTGCCGTAAATTCAAAGAGAATCAACTAATGTTTTGTATACAGCCCTGAATTGTAGAGTTCTCAAGACCTATTGTTTTTGGTGAAGATCGGTTAATGGAATAGGGTAGTTTACCAGCAAGTTTTATGTTTTATCAAGGGTGTTTTCTATGGCAAACGATAACAGCCGCAAATTCAAACAGAATCAAATAATTGTTTGCATACAGGCCTGAATTGTAGATTACTCAAGACCTATCGTTTTTGGTGAAGATCGGTTAAGGGAAAGGGGTAGTTTACCTGCAACGGTTTTTTTCAAGGGTAATTTTTTTCTATAGTAAACGATAACAGCCGCAAATTCAAACAGAATCAAATGATGTTTTGCATACAGCCCTGTATTGTAGAGTTCTCAATACCTATTGGTGTTGGTGAATGTCGGTTAAGGGAAAGGGGTAGTTTACCAGCAACATTTTATGTTTTAACCAGGGTAATTTTTTATATGACGAACGATAACTGCAGTAAATTCAAAACAGAATCAACTAGGTTTTTGCATACATTTTTGAACTAAAGAGAACTCAAGGTCTGTTGATTTTGTTGAAGGTCGGTTAAGGGAAGGGGTAGTTTATCAGCAACGTTTTATGTTTTAAAAAGGGTAATTTTTTTATGACGAACGATAACTGCCGAAAATTCAATGAGAATCAAATAATTTTTTGCACTCTTTCCTGAGTTGCAGAGAGCTCAAGGTCTATTGATTTTGGTGAAGATCGGTTAAGGGAAAGGGGTAGTTTACCTGCTATATTTTATGTTGTAACAAGAGAAATGTTTCCATGACGAACGATAACTGCCGCACGTTGAAACAGAATCAAATATTTTTTGCATGCTTCCCTGAATTGTAGAGGACGGAAGGTCTATTGATTTTGGAGAAGATCGGTTAAGAGAAAGGGGTAGTTTACCTGAAACATTTTATGATGTAACAAGAGTAAAGTACTTAATTTTTATAAATAAAGTATCCTGATAAGAAGCTCATAGTAATCCACTGTAGAAACGTAGATGAAATATCTATAAATGAAGAGGTTAGGTGAACGGGGTGGGGGTAATTTTCTATTATTAAAAATTATAGTTGAAGGTGGAAGGGAGACTTTTTTATATGTGTACTACGTTATCGGCAACAAAGAAGTAGTTTTTTGTTAAAATTGCTTCCCGGGCTCTTTAGCCGTAGTCCAATGTTTTCTACAAAACCAGACTTTTCGGCAGTGCCATCGACTGCCATCATCGGTGAAAATCGAGTGCGAAAACGTGAGGTGGTATACGTTAGTGACCACAGAACTGTGGTTAATGCTGAAGCAATAAGTAGAAAGACGTAGTTTCTATGGAAATATTTCATTTCAAATATGATTTTAAATATAAATCTTAGAACATGGAAGTCATGTATGGTTCTCCATACCGATATTACTTCCATGTTCCGTAAAGAAATGGAAATATGGTGACCGCGAAAAAAAATCGTATTCGAGATAAGGGTTGATTCATTGTACTATCCTCAAAACATGAAGAAAAGTCAATTTCCGATGCGTGTGTCTGTGTGTGTGTGCGTGTGTGTAGAATTATTTCTATGGCGAACGATAACTGCTGCAAAATCAAACAGAATCAAATAATTTGTTTTATATGTGCCTGAGTTGTAGAGTACTCAAGGCCTAATGATTTTGGTAAAGATCGGTTAAGGGGAAGGAGTCGTTTACCTGCAACGTTTTACATTTAACAAGAGTAAAGTACTTAATTTTGATAAATAAAGTATCCTGAAAAGAATGTCATAATAATCCACTGTAGAAAGGTAGATGAAATATCTATAAATGAAAAGTGTAGTTGAAGGGGGTAATTTTTCTATTTATGAAAGTGATAGTTAATTGTCTATTTATTTATATGTCATATGTACTACGTTATCGGGAACAAAGAAGTAGTTTCTTGTTAAAATTCCTTCCCGGGCCGTTTGGTGTGGTCCAATGTTTTCTACAAAACCAGACGTTTCGGCAGTGCTATCGACTGCCATCATTAGTGAAAATCGAGTGCACTAACGTGAGGTGGTATACGTTAGTGACCACTGTATTATGGTTAAGGCTAAGAAAGAAGTAGTTTCTATGGAAATATTTCATTTAGAAAATGATTTTAAATATAAATCTTAGAACATGGAAGTTATGTATGGTTCTCTATACCGATATTTTGCATTAGTTTTAAAAAAGAAAATATTATTTGAGTGCATATAGAATAAATTCATTGAACTAATTGTGTGTGCCGTTATATGTTATCAAGCAGTGTAGATAAAAGTTGAATGCTCGCTGTTATCAGATATTTGAACAATAGTAGTAATTATCTATATGGAGGTTGAATTATTATTTGTATTTGTGTTAGATTAAGCTTGTTTACATTTGATTGAGATACTGGACTATAATAATAAATAACATATAAACGGACGTTATTAGTAATAATAAGTATTAAAAATAGTGCCGTTACGATTAGTAAAATAATATAATATTTATTAAATTTAAAACATAAATAATTTTTCATCTCCTCCATAATAGACGTGTTTGTAAATTTTACACACTCATCATATCCTTATTAGTTATAATTAAATTTTAACCGTTGCAATATATTTAAAATATATTAAATAAAACCTATATCACTTTGTAAAATTTAATTAAAATATTTCAATAGAATATAATGTATTCTGTGATTTAATAATATAATTTTAATTAAGTTAAATAAATATATTTTAGTACAATTTATTATTCGTTATTTAAGCATTTTTATATTAACGGTTTCAATATATATTGGTTTTGAATAAATATTTTGCGTTATTGTGTAATTTAATTTGATGCCTTGACCTGAAGGCGAGCACAGATTGTTAGTGGTCGAAGCATTGTGATTTTTTAAAAGTTATTAACGACAACGCGTGTCAATAAGAATATCATATTAATACTTCTACATCATCGCATCATAGCTTAAATGGTAGTATAGTAAGTGTTAAGATCCTAACTCTGTTACCATTTCGCATATGTGTATATTTTGACGACACTAACGAGAGATTTTCATGGAGTAATTCACGTTTTGAAGCAAACAGATCTTTGAGCGGTCAGCGATAAAACATAGCTTTAACATTAGTCACGTAAAAAACGCAATTATGAACCGGGGTTTTTGGAGAACGTTGTAATTAAAAATGATAACCACAAAGCGAGCTGCTGAATACTAATGTTGTTGTATGAATAACGAATTGGTATAATATAGTATTCTATATAGTAAATGAGAGGAAACTACAAAGTATTTAATGGTCGCAGTCTTAGTTAATTTTACAATCTTATATTGATGGTAACTACTTCAAGAAGTCTTGGCAGTTAAATATGATTTACGATTACAACATCACGAGCTTTCTTGTCCTGATCTTCGACTGGTTCTTTATCAAATAAGCTACGGATGCAAGGCAAAAATTAATTCGAAGTAGACAACAAACATATAGATCAGTCACTCTCATAAATCCTTTCATCGAAATTGAGAAAATTACTACAAAATATCGAAAATACAGTCAATATAACTCGTGAGATTACATGTGAAATAAATCCTTAGGATCAAATGTGCATTAGTAATGATTAGAATACACTACATGATCCTGTGGTTGAGAACACGTATAGAAAATGTCTTGAAGTGATAATACCTAGATTAAAGATTATGGGATATATCCTCAGTTCTAGTAAGACGCCGCATAAAAAATCCAATGTTTTTTTTATGTGAAAGTTGTCCATTATGAAAGAGTGCATAATTAATATTCCTAAGTTAACTGACGGAAAAAGTTAAAGGTGAGATTCCGGCGCCTTAAAACTGGCGTTTTAAGGAAGACTATGAGTACATAGAAACCTGGTCCTTGTAGTAAAAAGGTCGCTCACTTGATTAATAACTAGCTATCGTTAATATATATATATATATATATATATATATATATATATATATATATATATATATATATCTTAGACCTTCTTGGCCTCGAAAGAAAGGACACTCGGATGCAAATTAAAAAACACGTATGAAATATGGTATAGTTTTAATTAAGATTTAGGCTATATTATGAATGCATTAAATTAAATTATAAATGCGACGGGCAAAGGAGAATTGAAGCTAAAAAAGATATAAGTGCAGTAAAAGGCAAATATTCATAACTTGTAAAGTAAAGGACAGGTAGTGTCAGGAGAAGAACGAAAATAGAGAAATTTAATTAAGAAAGTTGTGTTAGTGGTTATAATCACAAACAAAATTATCACTGTTGCACACCACTATAGAAAAACTATTCCGATTAGAGCTTTTAAGCTTCACAGCTCATCTTCAGATCGGAAATCTGAATGGAGAAAAAATAGAGAGAGAGAATGATATGATTGTAAATAGGAGTATTTTAATACTGGTAGCAAAATGACTAAAACAGACATAATCTATGTTAAATATCTATGTTAAATGAGACTGACACATTTCTTATAGAACCATCAAACTCATGGCCCAAATCTAAACAAAATTTTATTTCAGAGTTATTCAAGTTCACAGTAGCAGTATGACGCACGATACATGTTAAATGCTTTCATGTATACCCATCAACGTAACATTAATATTCACTATGACGTGTATAAAATCCAATTCAAACGTGTATAATAGATCCAGTCAAATCGGTTGTGTGAAAGCTTTATAACAAACATCAAACTGTTGACAACTTAATGGGCCGGATGCGATTTGTTTGTTTTGTGCCACAAAATTAATTCTATTACTGACAGTTGCTCCTGCATTGAAAATTTGATAGAATTTTGAGCATTAGCCTCTTTGCACACTGAAATTTAACTATTTTAATATGTAATATTCAGCCATACACTTCTAATCTGCAAAACTAAAATCGTACAAAATCATAATCTCTTGGGCTTAAACTATTTTAAAACTGTGTGTCAAATGACCCTATCTGTTTTCTCTATGACTGCGAACAATGCGTCCAAAGAAGCCAAGATGTTTACCGCATGTACCTATAAGAAATATTATTGAAGGAACTAAATGATCTGTTGGTATTGTATCACCAAATCACCAAACAATATCTAGGACTTCATAAAAATAAGATTCTCTTTTAATTATGATCCTTATTAGGATCCCAATTCTAATTACTCTAAAATAAAGGTCGATCCAGATTTACAATTTTCATTTACTCTAGCGACTGAGTATGCTCTAATTGTAGAGCGGAAGAAATATTTGTTCTTAATTAAAGCAAAACGTCTGTTGACATAAAAACTGTGTGGATAAAGGAAAACGCAGTCGAAAGCTAGATCACGTTTTGTGTATTAGTGTGATCTTGTAATTAGCTACTTATATTACAGCTACATCTACGTAGCATTGTTACATCTATTGCTGAACTTGTACATCTTGTGTGTTGTAGAAGACAGGTTGAGTAATATTTTGAAAAACAATAGAAGGGATAAGTTTATGACCACAAAAAGTAAACTGGGTCAGATTTGTTGACGATATGGTTAGTCTAGCTGACGACCCAAAGGACTCCAAGGAAATTATCTAAGGTGGAAAAAACATTAGAACAATATAGAATAATGCATTCTACAGGCTGAAATAAAGAACAAATTTCATATAAACATAGGTATGGAAACAATTCATTTTCGATTTATGGGTTGCAAAAAATTACACCTTGACTTCTGTTCCAAGGCTACAATTAAGCCCAACTGAGATCCTTTGACTTTAAATTAAAGGATAAATGTGATGGTTTACTATAGTTTTTGGCATGACAAATTGAAAAAAGGGGGTCCTAAAACTGTATCTTTGGTAGTTTTGTAAGAACGTTTTGTAAGTGTCAAAAAATTTATATCAAAAACAGACTTTTTAAGTCTGATGTTAAATTACTTGTTTAAATTGCCAATAAATAAATGTAAATTTGTAATCCAATTTATAAAGAATTTAATTCTGAGAAGATTGATGTATGCAAAGTCAATAAAAACAAGTGAGCGTTATAAAAATTCAAATATTTACAACGAATTAAAATAATTAAAATTTATTAATTTGCTTTTATCTAATAATAAAAGTACCTTGTTTGAAACAGTGAGCAAGTTTCTCATATTTGTAAGCTTACTACTTATTGTTTTTCTTAACTTTGGTTTTACTATAGTAACCATTATCCTGTATTATCTCTTTCCTTCTTCCAACGTCCGTTATTATTCATTGCAGTGTTTTATAATTACTGTATCGTCATGTAACGTATAAGCAACAATAATAAACGTACATAACTATCGTAGCCTACATACCTAAAACTTTACCTTACCAAGCGTATGTTTTCACAAATATTTGAGAATCGGACCTTAACACCAGTTTATAGTAGAGCTAATGTATACTGTGCTTGTCTAAAGACAGTACTAAAAAATATATTGACACAAAACTGAAACGGATTTAGTGTGTGTTGTCTTGTAAGCCTATTGGCTTTATTCAAATTTTTAGATTAATACTAGTTAAGTGCATTTTACGTATTTTACTGACTGTGGTCTGTGGCTTGTCAATTCTTACTGAATCGTACAGGGTCACGCAATTTGTCACCGAGTAGGCAATATAAAAGAATGTACTTAATAAAAATTTATATCCCTAAAAATATAAAAATAAGATACCTAAAGCAAATACTATATAGAAAAATTCGTAAGAATAGACTTTTATAGACAAATGTCACTGCCCATTACCGACAACGTAATGTCACTGCCGTTGTTATACACAACGGTTTGGTCACGTATTGAAGGTGGACGAAAGTAAGCTGGAGCTCATTATGGAAACGCGTCCAGATGGAGTGAGAGGCAGATTAGGCCTATAATGAATTGAAAATCTGGCTACTAAAAGTGGGAAGACCTTGATAGAAATTACTGACAGACAGGACTGTCGGCAGAACGGGATGCAAAACAGAAGCGTAGAACAATATGTCAGGTATTATTGTTAATTCTGGTTCTTTAACTAGTGATTTGATGCGTTAACGCCAAGAACTGTTAAAACTACACAAGTTGTAAATGTTAAAACATTCTTTTTTACAATAACCATGGCCATGAAGTACATTCACTATCAAATCAAGTGTTGGTTAGTTCTCAATCATTTTCTTGGCGGTTAATTTAAAGTCACGGATAATGCAGTCTTCCGTCAGCTGAGCCAGTGCATTCATCGTTGTTTTGATCCAACTGCTCTAAAGTTCCTTTTGACGGTAAGTCTAAACCAGCAGTGACGTCTGTGCGCTCCAACGAACCCCGGTAAAAATATTTATCGTAATTTATGTGTTTATTTTTATTTATATTTATATTTTTATTTTTATTTTTCGTGTGTCTACACATGGCAGTTTCCTTAATAATTCACTCCTTTTTAATATTGAAAAAACGTAGTTTCTAATTTAAAAAAATTGACAGGACTAAAGAGAAAGTATTTAAATGAACAAAATGAATTATATTAAATAATACCCCGATATTAACTACTAGTACGTTTTATAATTACAAACAAATCCTGAATTAATTGAACGAGCAAAAGTAAATTCGCAGTTTTAATATCTATACTTACAACTTTGTCGTATGCTATTACTAAATTTACCGAACCGCTTATTCAATCGTACCGGTATTTTGGTTTCTCCAAGATTATCAATTTGTTTCACCAATGAATCAATCTACCATGTTCATATGTTCATGTTTAGGGTTTAAAAGTTTTAGAAAGCTGTGATTTAAAATGAACAGATAATTATTATATCTTGCCGTGGCATGAACTTGGTTTACATATAAATTATATTTGGTATTTGGATTAAAATAAAGTTAGGCCTAAGTGATCTTATTTAAACTCGGTTCAAAGGCGCAATTGTGTTTAAATCAGTGTCCATTGTTTTATGGGAATATGTTATTCGCAGAATGTGGTGCCACTGTTGACGTACGACCATTGACGTTCGTTAAATTAATTTGCATATGAATGTGTACTGAGGTAGCTTGTGAAGAATTACTTATGCTGTCACTGTTTACGGGATGGATCTGTATTACAGCATGTACGTTGCCGGCTCTAAGAAGTAGCTCATATTCTCGAGTACATAATAAGTTTCTATAATCAAGCAGTTCCAGTACTTTCGTATCCGGACGAGAAAGTAGCCTATAGCCTTGCAAACCTTGTAGCTAGGAATTCTCTCTATTTCCTTTCCCGTCCAGATCATCGTAACCCATTAAGAAAAAATAAAATTTTCCAAAGTTTTTAAAGAAAACAAAACCAATAAGGCTAATGTTTAAACTGTTTTAAAAACCTTCCCGCGTAATAATTAGGAAAAAAGTTAGTTTTTAATTTCTTATTTTATAATGATTTAAATAATATTAATTTATTATAATAAAAATAGAAAAATTAAATGATAAAATAAAAACTATGCAATTAAAATAAAATTATAATTTTTGTATTTAAGTTTTATATAATTATTAATTTTCTTAGTTCTGACTAAGTAAATTTGACACGCGACTATGAATAACCAAAGGAAAACATGCGGCAGTTGTGTTGTGTTAAATGGTATTTACTCCGTGGTTTGTAAGTGAAACGCGTTGTTTAAGTCAATTTTAATTGCAAGCGGAGATAGTTTAACTGCAGGCGGAGATATCTCATCCGTAAACATGCTTCTTATTAATACACTCACATTTGAGAGTGCCTCAGACAGTGCTGCTTCATTTGTTATTGTGTTAACATTGCCTTCCTATTAGAAAAGACTAGAGTTATATAAATTTCGTCAGCAACTGATAAAATTAAACGTTTGGCATAATTCACTGGTAAAGCCTTCCATCGGTTTGTGATAACGTTGGGACATAAGAAGTTTAAATATATTTAGTGTTACGACGGTCTAACCGATCGTCGTAGGCGCGGTGGAAAACAAAATACATGACACCAATTAATTCACTAATCACCAGCTTTAATTTTCACAGTTAAACAGTTCGTAATTAACAACACAGTCTCTTACAGCAAATCAAATAAAAATTGTTCACACGCAATAAAATGTCAACTAATATAAAACACAATTGTATTACAATTATACCGCCCGATTATAAAACACTTCACTAAGAACCACTTGAACGCACACGGTAATCACTTGTAATCGCCGGACAATAAACTGAACTGAGCGTCCCTGATTGCTTGTATTTATAACCCGCCGAAAATGCACATTATTCCACATACTACGTATTAGCTCTACCTACGACGTAATTGATTGCGGCCTTGACAAAGTGCGCGCGGCTTTGACACAATTTGTCAAAGTCTCGCGAGCGCATGTTGACATCACATACGCACGCAACATTATAGCTGGATTCCAATGGATCGTTCGAGAAACACGTAGATTGTTCTGTGATGTCGTAACATTGTTATACCTAAAGCGGTAAGTAAAAAAAAAAGAAAAATTGATTGTCACCGAATTTTCCATAAATTCTACGTGGGTCAACTGTCTTTTCCATTTTCTTCTTTCATTCCACCCAACGATTGCTGCATGTTCTCCGACTGCCCCTGGCGACAACGACGCTCTCCCACGAGATGGCGATAACGCCTACTTTTGGAAACTGTGGTATATAGTAAGATTTAGGAATCTATAAAATTCAGTACCTTTTATTGATAGTAAGTTATTAGTTCCCTTCAAAGCATAGAAAACAAACCGTCACAGTCCTCAGCGGGTTTCAGGCAATGTAGCAATGGCTTGTTACGTCACTGCTGGCGACGTATCACAGAAACTAAAATTACAAAACCTATATGTGTGGAAACATTTGTTCTATTCGTCATCAAAATACAAAAAAAATGGAATAAAAGAAAAGGTTTTGGAATGATGTTGCGTGTGAAAACAGTTTATATGAACTCAAAATATTTTTGTATAATTATATATTACATCATAATAGATTTATTCAAAACTGTAGACCATAAAAAATAAAAAAAATATGGATTGGTGGACTTGTTTTTTACCATAAAAACTACTAAATTAATAATATTTATACGTGCAAACGTCGGTGAATAGGCTGCTAAACCTTCTACGAATCACATATGGAAATGAAAAAATATTTCTACAACGCCTGGAGCAACTGAGGTGTGTTTGCGTAACACGTTTTACTTAAAGTTTTTATGTGTTACGTCGCCTGTTGTGTGGTTTTTGTGAAAACCCACCGACACGGCGAGGAATTTCATTGCTTACGTTACACTTGTAGTCTCGAGCTACAGCAGTGTTTAAAACTGTAATACCTCAGTTTCAAACACTGAATAAGTTTTGTGCCGCCAGTAATGTCCATCTACATAATTATATAAATCAATGTAAAATAATATTTTACTAAATAATAAATTGGGAAATATTGTTATGACGATGACGTGGATCGTCGACTTCAAACAGTGGAAATAATAAAATTAAACTGTGTCCTTGAGAAAGTAGTGAGAATTTGGAATGAAAAATTAAAGGAATAAAAAATATCACCAATCATGTTGGGAGGAAGGAACAAACGTATTGAAATAAACTATTCGGAATTTGCAGATGACTTTGCTATACTTTCTGAACGTCTTGGACCTGCAGTAACACAAGTTGATTTTTTAGAGGACGTAGCCAGTAGACCAGGCTTCAGAATTTCTGCAGAAAGAACCAAATTTCTCACGAACATTAAAAATGCGCCAAAATGGCTGATAACAGATATTGGCCGAATAGAGAGGGTTCAAAAATGTAAGTATCTAGGAGAAATAATTCAAGAGAATGGCTTAGAAAAATTTGCTATAGAAGAAAGGATTCATAAGGTAGAAAGGGCATACGGTATAACTAAGGACATTTACAATAAAAAGTGCATATCTAAAAATGCGAAAATAAGGCATTACAGTACAGTAGTGAAGCCAGAATGCCTATATCCAAGTGAATGTATAGCAATGAATTATAATTTAGACAAACTAGAAATATTGGAAAGACGAATTATTAGGAAAATATTAGGCCCACGAAAAACTTCAGAAGGTTGGAAATTAAGAAGTAGAATAATGATAAAATATATCAAAGTATAGAAAATATAACAGATATAATGAGAAAAAGAAGACTATTATTTTTAGGACATTTATATAGAATAGACGACAATAGGTTGACAAAGCAAATCTTCAAATATCTGTAGGGGAAGAAGTCAACATCAAGTTGGATTAAAAAAGTCCAAAAGGATTTAGAAAAAATAATATAAACGCAGAAGAAGCAATTGAAAGAGACGTTTTTCTGGCAAAAGTGTTAAAAATGGAAGGAAACCAGGGTAGGAGAGAGAAAAACGCAGGTTTAAAGTGGACTCAAGACAGGAAGAAGAGGCACAGTAAAAAGATGAAAGAATATTGGAGAAAAAGAAATAAACAAACAATAAAGAATTGAAATTGGCATGTCGTCCTTAGATAGCTGATACAAAAACAAAACTAAACTTTAAAATAATGTTATACTATAAAATTGAACAGTAGAACAAATAAACACCCTTGTACGACTGTTAACAAAAACAAATGTTAGAATCGGTCAATATCACCTAACCAACAGTGTCTCAGTAAATAATTCTAGTCACCAGTTACACATGCCGCTCACAAAATATCAATATTTACACTGAAACGCTGCCGAAACATCCAAATCACAAGTCCCAATAGTACTGCCTGTCAACTTATATACACCTGTATTTATGGGCCTATCCCGCCAGTGTTACGAGTTGACTGTTCGGCTTCTCCGGTGATGCGGGGAAAATAAGGCGTCGGTGTCGAGGTCACAGTCGCGTAGTCGAAGGCGCTCAGAAGGCACTGGAAAATTCTACACTGTGTCGTTTTGTGACTTTACAAACATCGGTACCAGACCCTGTGACGCGCGTTGCCTACTTTGTTGCTGGAAGAATAGGCCAACATACTGTTTTAATATCTGAACTGTGACGTTTCCTATGAATTCGACGATGACATCGACGGGAAGTTTCAGGCGATTAACGGAACTATTAAATGTTCATTGGCGATTACCGTCCATCTTACATCTTACATAGTTGAGAGTTATGGATATTAACTGGAAAGTTTTAACTAGACAAGCTACGGATAGTTTATATATATATATGTAAAATAAAATAACTGATAATCGATTTAGGTCGATTAGTTAACGATTCTGTTAATGTTTATTTTCTTCAGCAGCTGTTTTCGACCTAAATCGATTATCAGTTATTTTATTTTACATTAAAAATCGATACAAATTTGAATATTCGTTAATTTTATATTAATAGAATTATTTCAATTGTTATTAATTTACTTAGAAACCTCTGATGATACTGATATTTTTCAGCGAAACGTGCGTCAGGTGTTAAAAAGAATATGCGAAATTTATACTACTTGCAGAAGAAACAAATTGAAAACATCACAATATATATATATATATATATATATATATATAAATGTGGGGGAGGACAGATAGGCTTAGATGCAACGTCGTAAGAAGAGAATTGTGTACATTATCCGTCGAAGACAAAATTCAGTAGCAGGCACTACTGGTCAATTTGACTGAATCGGACAAGCAGAATAAAGGTGAACCAATACTCTTTAAGCGAATTAAAAAATTTAAGTATGAAGGGGAAGAAATAGGCTACATAGGCTCTCAAGATATGATTAGTAGATGGAGACGGAAACAGGTCACCACACCTGGAGATAACAAAAGCACAGTCAAAGGTAATAAATACTTGTCTCATTTTGTTTGGTTAAAGCATAGCCTACAGTAAATATAACAGGTTAAGCCCAACTGTGTCAGGTAAACATTTAGTTAACCGTCACCTTGCAAACAACGCGGAAACGTGTTGAACCCGAACGAAAACATTCGGCAGTAAACTGTTTGGTTCACTAAACTGGGACTGAACGTTCGTACGTGTTGCGTACTGTTACGACGGTCTTGTTGTTGGTACAAGACACCAATTACGTCACTAACCACCAGCTTTAATTATCACCATTAAACAGTTTGTAATCGACAAGATTGTCTTTTACAACAAATCAAATAAAAATTGTTCACACGCAATAAAAATGTCAACTAATAGAGTCCCGCACAGCACAATTATAACACGCATTACACTTCGCCACAATACTTTGAACCGCACTGGAACAAATCGCCACTAAAACTGAACTAAGAGTCGCTGAGTGCGTGTATTTGTACCCCGCTGACATTCCAGAATAGTCCATACTACGCATCAACAACGCTACTACAAAACACTAGAGCGTAATAGATTGACGCCTTGGACACAGTGTGCTCGGACTGGTGAAATCTGGATCAGTCTCGGCTACGGATCGTGACCAGTGTCACGTGATTGTCCTTCTTTTCAAAGTAGCACTAATATGTACTCACAAACACATTGTAGCTGGGCTCCGCTGGAATAGCCGAGAAACACGTAGCGGTTCTGTAATGTCGTAACAATACGTTTCTGTAGAGGGCAATATGTTTGAGATTAAAATATTTAAAACCTTACTCAAAACTACAGTTTTAACAACCGGCACAATTTAGGTAACTAAGTTTATTTTGATTGCTTTATCTCAATTAGTTTACTCTTGTCAGATCACAATTATTTGGAAACTTTTCCTCTTCAAATGAACTGTAGTAGTAAACAATTTCTTCATATTTCGTAGAAAAAGTAATAATATTGCTGTTGGTTTGAAATCATTGAATTCAAAACTGTGTTTTCATACTACAGTAATATTCGATCTGTCGACGACAAAGTGATTTTCAGAAAACTGGTATCTCTGATTTTCCTCTTACGCTCAAGCTGCTTCGTCTGCTTATGTCAACAATATAATGTGGAAAAATACTGGAAATATAAATATATTAAAAATAACGTGGTCTTAGGGTGAAATGAAAAAATAATCTAATATGATACATGTCTTTCAATTTGTCATAATAAGGTCATTCCTCTATATCGACGTGAATACCCTCAATTATTATATATAAAACTGTATGTGCATGGAAGGAGGTATATGTCCGTATGTCAGTGTGTTGTTATGTAACATGTACATATTGCGAAGTTATAACAAACTTTACGTCTTTCACAAAGTGTAAAATGTAAAATACGTAGAAACAGAGCCATAACTTTAATATAAAATTTCTTTAATATAATATAGAATAAATTTAATGATTTAATCTATAATACATTAAATGTATGTATGACTCTTTAATGCATTATATTATATTTTAATATAATTTTAATGTAACCTATTATTTTTTAATTTATTATGATTTATTCAGACAATGAATACCCATTCAGTGTTCATAATAAACATTATTCACAAAACAGTAGTTGCGTAATGCTGCCGTAATCGTAAAGCCCTAAACTTTTAGAACCCGGTGGCTTCAATTGTTGTCATTTACTCCCTGAATCCCAACCACTCCCAAAACGGTAGTTATAAGCAACTCTGAGCGTTGCAACTGCGTTGAGAAGCAACTCTCTGCCTTTTTGCTTTCTCAAGCCCAATAATAACGCGAATTGTGTGTGTGTGTGTCTTGCCTGCCTTTTATTGCGGTAATCACAACAATAAAACTTTGGAGACGTAAACATTGCATAACTCAGGTATGCATCCTTGCCAGGAACGATATATTTTTACTCATACATGATTTAAATTAAAATGAAAAAATCATAATTTTCTTGCCTGCCAACAAAATTATTTTATATTTAACAATTTCCATTGTTTGAAAAAGTTTAAATGAATTTTCAAGTACTTTTCTCTTGTTAAAACGTAAAATGTTGCAGGTAAACTACTCCTTTCCCTTAACCGATCTTCATCAAAATCAATAAGCTCTGAGTCCTGTACAACACAGGTAGGTGTGCAAAACATTATTTGATTCTGTTTACAATTGCGACAGTTATCGTTTGCCATAGAAACCATTCTACACACAGACACTTTTCGAAAAATGACTTTTCTTTATGTTTTGAGGGCAGTACAATCAGAATCAGCCCTTATCTCGAACACGTTTTTTTCGCCATCACCATACTCCATTCCCTTATGGAACATGGAAGTAAAAATTGTCTTTAATTTTTCCGTATACATTTAATAATCTTGCGTTTAAAAACAGTTACACTAACAAATTAACAAAATTAATATATTAAGCTGAAAATATTTTAATCGTTTCCTTTTTGCAAGTATCTAGTACAATTATATTTAATAAACATTAGGCATTGTCAAAATTTTCCTATTTTTGTTTATATTTATGTTATAATAATGTTTAATTTCTAATGCCTTGTTTGGGTTTTAATGTCAACTCCAATATTAATTATTTTGTTTTTTATTTGATTTTAACTATTTTAATTTTGACGTTTTACTTTTCGTTTACAGAAAACGTTTGCACTCTAACGTACAAAAATGGTTTGTAAATTGTTATGCAAATGTAAGTATCAAATCCCCTCATTTGCTTCTCAGCTTAACGCAACCATTAGGCCTACTTAACAAAAATGTCCCCTGTAATTAGCTAAATAAATTTGCCTACATTTTCCTCCAAAACCTAATGTCGTAAAACCTCTTAGTCCTCGTTCACGCTAAACCCTTTCTATTGTAATATTTAAATGTGTGAACGTTTTTATTAGCCTTAATTATCAGTCGATATGAATATAGATCTACCATTTGTAACAATGCTTTTCCGAACAATGTTTGCACACCTACAAACTTCTTTGAGTTTCTATAAGTTATTGAGTTATTAAGTTGCTATTAGAATTTAAATCATGAGTACAGAATAACGTTTGGCTTTTAATCTGACTATGGTTTATTAAGTAGTTTACGAGATGTTTATAATTCACCGAAAATATGAATAAGCAGAAACAAATATACGTAAAAGTTCACAGTACATCCGCATGTTCGAAGTTAACTTCTCTTGCTAACATTATCACTTAAACATTCTAGGTTGGCTTAAGTGTAACAGTATGTGCCGAGTTTTGGAATACTCGTCCCTTTCCCAGTTAATTATGTGACTGTCATTGCGGGGGTTTGTGAATTAATTATTTGAGCAAAGTATAAGCCGTTATCTGCATGCTTTGTTGCCGATCCGCGCACTATCTGGCGGGAGTGATGCGTAATATTTTTCTTGTGACTGCGGTGTTCAGTATTCGCCAGGCAGCCGAACACGAAACAGCAACCAATTTCTCCCGGCGGCCACCAGTTTGATTCTTTTTGTCTGCAGAAATCTATTATGACTAGATAATCGACTACGCGACTCTTCGGTAAGTCTGTTCAAGGTAACTTACTTAATATTTAATAAAAGAATTGTTATTTAGCTTAAATTAATGCCGATGCAATGCGATATATATACGAAAGTCACCACGTGGCAAGCGCGGGTTAAATTCTGTGTATGCATGTCTTGAAAGTTAACACTGGCTGAGCTAAAGTATTTATAAAGTAATTATGGCTGTGTATTTTTCGTAATTATATCATAATAATTTCATTATAATCAAAGGGGGGCGTAAGAGAATGTTTTATGAACTAAACGTAGAGGTATATGAAACTGTATATGTATTATGAACCTGTTTAAGTTTGCAACTCATCTCGAAATTGTAATAAGGGTTTATTTAGTTGACGAACTGTCTATAAATACTAGTCATTTAATTCTAAATTTTTTTACTGAAGGTAATTTCTGTGCTTCTTAAAATTTCAAAACTTTCTTTTAATCTGAGCATGTGGTAGTGTGTGATTATGCTGGAGTCATGAATATTAGGGGGATCGTGAATTGGGTAACATTTGAGTAATTGTCAATATATATAATTGTTCAGGGTTCCCGACCTAAGACGATTCTCGATCCACTTCAGCGGGTGGCCGAACATCTGCCACCAATGGTATTACACGAGTGATTCTCCGTCTGTGCCGTCGGGAGGAAGAAATGGACAATACATCAGGTTTTGTGCCGGATTTTACCAGGTGACATTTAACCCATTTATATATAGTTTGGCCTCTACAATGTAGAACATCTTATTCTCTTCCTGGAACATCTCCAGTTAAAGTTGTTGGGACACAAGTCCAGCGAGACAATTAGTGCTTTTAAATTTTGTCAGTGTATTTTACTAAGGCTTATGCCCCCTGAGTAAGTGTGAGCCCGGACGGGGTCATGCGCTACCGGATTTTGCTGAGAATTTTCTTTAAGGGTAAAAGTGTGTGTGATTTAAGTTTACTGATTTATAGGGGGTGAATTATGCTTACATTGATTAAGGGTATTCATAGCTATATGGGTTTCGTTTTTTTGTAGATTTAAAGCTTTGGGGAGGTGCTGTAACCTGTGGACGTCACCCGTAGGTGCCGTTAGTAACAGGTCTATAGCATGTTTTAGGTTGCTAGATCTGGTGGTGCGCATGGCCTCGCCTGTGACCAAGCCAATTCTGTAGGAACACCTCAAATGTGTTTTATTAGGGGCTGATGTTATAAAGTTTTTTAATTAAAATTGTCATTATATATATTTTATAAAAATTATCTTAACTCAGTAATAATTCAATATAAGTGAAATTTCATTCAGTTCTTTTACTGCCATAGCCAGTGTACTACTAGTTCAGTTGTTAATATGAGCACACTATTGGTTCAATCATAAACCATATTATATATATTTTATAAAAATTATCTTAACTCAGTAATAATTCAATATAAGTGAAATTTCATTCAGTTCTTTTACTGCCATAGCCAGTGTACTACTAGTTCAGTTGTTAATATGAGTACACTATTGATTCTTACTTCCAATCATAAATTCTGTTATACATTCGTACGGCCGTGCAGCCATGTTGACCTGGCCATGGCGCAGTCCTATCTGGGGGAACCTTTCTAAAATTTCGAATTCTTGTGATAATTTCATTGGTTGCAAGCAGTCATAACCGGACTGGTTAATGGATTGGTTTATGAAAGTTTTTTTTTATGGAGCCTGGGCACTTTACCCTTTTACAGTAGTTTGGGATGGGGATCTAGGTCACTGATACTGAAGATGGTATTCTTCGGCGGCATGGTTAAATGTCTATGAGCTGCCTGCCAGGTGAACATGTGTGTAGTATATATAGGTGTGTATATCGATATGTGTGCGCTGTGTGTATTTATGTAACTATTTATTTATGTGTATTTATGTATTTATATTGATCGATGTTATATATTATTTATATTTGGGAGATACTATTATGCTGATGTTTTACATGCATTATATTTTGATGAGATGATACGTGCATATTTTCAGAGGAGTGTAATGACAGGGAGTGATACTTGCATGTTATTTGAAATAGTGAATAAAATTGTTATTGTTGCTAAACAACGAGTTTAATTGCAAGTCCCGTCATACTGGACCCAGCGCAGTTTTGGGTTCCCTAGGCTCTGGCCTAGTTTTAAATAACTAGTGGCCCCTCTTTCAAAAAAAATAAAATAAAAAAAAATTAAAAAAAAGGTTTTTTTTTTATAAAGTCTGAAAGTTGAAAGAGGGGTTACAAGTACATATAATCAACTATACATAATTGTATTACCGTTTTGCCACTTGATGAGGATATCGACGAACTATATAATTTTTACCTATTAGATAAACGAAATCCTTTTGCAACACTTTGATTGCAGTTATCGTTTTCACATTATGCTAGAAAAGTGTCAGTGTGGCTCCTTTTACTCTTTAATGGTTTTACATTCTTGCGACCAAACTTATATAAAATTCTTAACTCATTTTCTCTTATTTACGCTGTTGTTGCATAGTAGTAATTTTTTTAAACTTATTTTAACATGTGACTATTTTTAAATTAGATTATAATTTGATACCTTAATTTATATATAATTAAACGTTTTTCTAAGTAGATTTATTTTTAATAATGCATAAAATATTTATTTATAAAAAAATGTTTTTAAATCCATTATTTTTTAAAATTATTACGTTTTTAATATTGCTACTTATTTTAAAATGTATGATTACTGTCCTCCTTACCGTTTATCTCAAACACTTCGAAAAAATTGCAGCTTGGATTTCATACCGCATAATGAGTTAAAAGAAAATTTACTTCAATAATACAATACACCTTCTGTAATCCGGCACTGCGGTAGTCCGGCCCCTCCAGTAGTCTGGCATTTTCAAGCGGGTGCTGGCGAGCAAGTCGTTAACCATAGATATCAGTTGTATCATTAGTCCCTCGCTTTGTTTACTTGCAGTTTTGTTTCTTGGTGTAAATATTTGCTGTTTAATTTAAGATCATCAGTGCAAAAGAAAACATAAAACATTAACACTACTCCAGAAAAACGAGAGTTTAAAAAGACTTATTGTTTGTTCGTGGGGGTAATTAATGGTCCGACGTAATAATATTAGAGCAATATAAATAAAAGTAGGAGAACGAAACGGACAATGGACAAGACATGGAAACAGAGGAATCTTATAGAGTGGATGGTTGAGTTTGTATTAATGTGCGAGAGGGGGTATGCGCGGTGAGTGGGGATACCCAAACGTGGCGTGTGAGTCAGTGTGAAATGAGACGGTGTGTGGTGTAGTGCAAAATACAGTCCACTTCAAACTTATTACGACTACAGTTTTTATTATCTCCAGCACCAAATATTGGTCCGCCGGGCCGGATCTCGAATCATACATTTTATTGTGCAACTGTGGTGAGCGTGCTTAACTGTTATTTAAATAAATAAAGAAATTAAAACGGTGAAGTTTCATTGTGAAGTGCAAAACGGTTTGTTGTGAACAGTACATTACAGCTCAACTTGGTATGTGGTGGCCTTGAGCTCAACTTTTGTACGTAGTGACGCAATACGCAATTACGACTTCAACTGTCAACAAAACGCTGTGACCAGTCGGCAAACACCCAAAAAGAATTCAACACGCAGATAAGTGTAACAGCATTAATTCAGTCTCTTATCTCTTGTGTTCCTTCCAACGTTAAATACTATTAATAGTCTATGTATGAATACCTTCCATTCATCCAGCTGTCAACATTTTGATTTGTATTACACACAGAACAATAACCTATCTATATTTGCATGCCTCTATTCAATTCAATCTAATCATTTAACAATTTAAGACTAAAATGACTAGTGATAATATGGAAGCGCTTGAATTAAAGGCGTTAACTGTAAAAAGAAGTGTACTTAAGGGACAATTGACTAGGTTCAGTAACTAGACCAATCAGACATTAATCAATTAAAACTTAGGTTAGTGAAATTCGAAGAATTATTGCCTGAATTTGAAAAAATACAAACTGAAATTGATGTCATAAATCAGTCGGACGAACAGAGTGAAGAATGGTCAACCTTTGAAAATAATTATTTCAAATTATTGTCAGAGGCTCAAGCGATAATTCAAAGTGTTACCGATAGTGAAGTAGACGACAAACCAAATTTAGCAGAAATCAATCCAAGCTGGACGCCAATTACACTGCCGGATATTAAGCTACCTACATTTTCTGGTGAATACAATGAATGGTCATTATTTCATGACACATTCCTATCCCTTATTCATAATAATCCGAATCTGACAGATTGCCAAAAATTAAATTATCTCAAATTGTCGTTGAAAGACAAAGCAGCTACCATTCTACAGTCGCTTGAAGTTTCAGGAGTAAATTACAAAATCGGTTGGGAGTTTTTAGTGGGGCGATTTCAAAATAAGAGATACTTAATTAACAAACATGTTTCGGCCATTTTCTAGTTGAACAAGTCAGACAAGGAATCAGCTTCCTACTTGAGACAACTATTAGACGACCTTCAAAAACAGTTACGTGCTCTTCATGCCCTGGGTCAACCAACAGATCAATGGGACACCTTAATAATCCACATAATTACTAATAGCTTGTATACCAACACGCATCGTGAATGGGAATCGGAATTAAAATCTGATGAGATGCCATCGTTATCAGACTTAATTAAATTTCTACAAAAAAAATGTCAAGTCTTAGAGGAAGTAGGGACAAAACCATCGCAATGGCCTAGGCACCCCCCTCTTCACAAAGAGAAATTTCAGTCCAGACAAAAATTGACAATCAAGAGTAATACATTTTCATCCAATCAGGTTGTGTCAGCTAAGAGCTGTTCATTATGCAACAAATTTCATCCTACTTACCTTTGTGACAAATTCAAGTCTCTTTCTATTGCAGACAGGGAAGGTGAAGTACGAAAGTTAGGATTGTGTTTTAATTGCCTTTCACCCAGTGATCATAAAACTTATAACTGTGGTGCAGGTTCATGCAAACTCTGCGGTAAACGTCAGAATACTCTTCTGAATTATCCTCAGAAGCTGAGTGAATCGTGTTTTGACTCGTGTTGAATCCAACCCGTCAAGTTATAAGGATGAAGGTGATCGTCAGGAAACATCTGTCACGTCCACTGCACATACCTCCTACAAAGGAGCTGTTTCATCCATTTTGTTTTCTACAGCTATAGTAACTATTCAGGACAATCGAGGAGGTCCCTGTTGTGTAGAGTGTTGTTAGATTCAGGCTCTCAGTCGAATTTCATTACAAATAAGACAGTAAAGAAATTAGGCTTACACACAAGGACCATTTCTAGTGAAGTGAGTGGAATAGGGCAGTCTATAACAAACCCGACAAGAATTGTTCAGTGTATAATCAAATCCAGATTTAATTCATTCTCGACTGCCATTGACTGCCTAGTCTTAAGTTCTATCACTCAACAATTAGCTACAATATTCATTGACAGATCTAGCTTAGACATTCCTGCAAACCTTCAGTTGGCTGATCCTCTGTTCAGTCAACCTGGTGACATCGACATATTAATAAGAGCAGAATTATTCTTTGACTTATAATGTGAAGGCAGATTTAAAATTTGTGAATCTACACCCACCTTACAAAACACAGTATTTGGCTGGATTATTTCTGGCAAGATAAAGGTAAATTAGAAGGCGAATTCAACTTCTGTATGTCATTTTTCAACACATCATGATATCAACAAAATCATGCAACGATTCTGGGATCTTGAAGATCACAATAGTGAGAAACAATATACTGGAAATGAAAAATTTTGTGAAAATTTATTCATGCAAACAACGACCAGAGATGAACATGGAATATACTGTGTTCAACTACCATTGAAGGGAGAAGTCAGTGAATTGGGTGAATCTAAGGAGATAGCATTACGAAGATTTTATTGGTGGTGAAACAGTTGTTAAGTAACCCATACTTACAGCGACAGTATGTAAATTTCATGAGAGAATACGAAGAGTTAGGTCACATGACATGAGGGAATTAACATCAACTGAGGCTGAACAGTCAAAGGCATACTATATTCCTCATCATGCGGTATTAAGCAAAAACTCAACAACAACCACATTGAGAGTAGTGTTTGACGCCTCATCAAAAACAGATTCGGGTGTTTCTCTAAACGACGTATCAGTTGTGGGATCAAAGGTGCAATCAGATTTAATCAGCATTCTTATCAGATTCAGAATACATACATTTGTAATGATAACTGATATTGAAAAATGTATCGTCAGATTAACATACACCCAACACAACATAATCTTCAATTAATATTGTGGAGAGACACCCCTGAAAATCCAGTTAAAACATACAAGTTGTCAACAGTAATATATGGGACCGCAAGTGCTCCATATTTAGCAATCAGAACATTGAAGCAGCTTGCTCTCGATGAAAAACGCCATTTACCGGCAGCATCAGAGTCATCATGGAAGATTGTTATGTAGATGACGTCCTCACAGGGGTCGAAACAATTGAAGAAGGCATCCAATTACAACAGGACGTAACTGAGATAACGCGTCGAGGTGGATTTCACTTAAGAAAATGGGGCGCAAATAATCCAGACATATTATCAAATGTACCACGAGACGACATCCTGCACGATTGCATTGAAATCAATGAAGAAACAACAGTGAAAACACTTGGAATTATGTGGAACCCTAAACAAGACACTTTTCAATTTTCCATCAATAAAGGTAAAATGACTGATCGGCAACCAACTAAACGCACAATATTATCTGCTATAGGAACGATTTTTGATCCTCTTGGACTTATAGGTCCGATAATTTTACTAGCTAAATTGATCATGCAAAGGCTGTGGTCAAGTCAAATTTAGTGGGATGACGCAGTCCCTAATGAAATAAGTGGTAGGTGGAACCAGTTTCAAGAATCTTTACATCTACTAGCAGACATTCGTGTCCCTTGAGCCATTTTGACCAACAGACGAAACCCTCCAAAGATAGAAAGTCATGGGTTTTCTGACGCATCAGAGTCGGCCTATGGTGCCTGCCTCTATCTAAAAACCATCGACAATGAGGGACACATTACGGTAAATTTAATTACGTCGAAATCACGTGTCGCGCCTCTGAAGAGAATGTCTCTTCCCAGGCTTGAGTTATGTGGAGCCTTATTGTTGTCAGAACTGTGTAAATCAACGCTATATGCTCTACACCTCCAGGTTAACTCTGTTAGTTATTACACGGATTCAACTATTACTTTAGCATGGTTTCAGGCCCCCACAACACATTGGACTACGTTTGTGGCAAACCAAGTTTCTAAGATTCAAGATAGCACAGATGTCAACTCATGGAAGCATGTGAAGAGTGACGATAATCCTGAAGATTTCCTGTCGAGAGGATTACTGCCATTAGAACTGCTACAAGCTGATAGGTATTGGAAAGGACCATCATTTCTATATTTGCCCAAGATAAATTTAGAAGAACCTATCATACTTCCAGACTTCGACAATATACCAGAACGTCGACAGCGTGTTCATTTCATGTTCATAGCATAGTTCATAGCATGTCAACCGTTGCTACCACAGAAGGTATTAACTTAAACAATTTTTCTACCTTCACACGAGCTCAACGAGCGATCGCATATTGTTTAAGATTCCTTCATAATTGTCAAGTGAAAAAGCATCGCGTAAGTGGTCCTCTACTAATAAGCGAACTTCAAGCAGCAGAACGTATTTTAATCACAATGCTACAGAAAAAATCCTTTCCAATTGAATTCAATGCTTTAGAATCTGGCAAATCCATAGATAAGAAAAGCAAACTTGTTTCGTTAAATCCATTTATTGATGAATATAACGTGTTAGGAATTGGTGGACGATTACAGCAATCAATTTTACATCCAGACCAAATGCATCCAATCATATTACCAAAGGGGCACAGGTTAACAGATTTGATCGCTACACACCTTCATATCAAAACATTACATGCAGGACCCCAGTTATTACTGAATGTCATTCGCCAAAAATATTGGCCAATAGGTGGTCGAAATTTAGTTAAAAGAATTTTTCACCAGTGCATCAGTAGAGGGAAATTGGGGGTTCAAACTCAGCCCCCAGGGCATATCTGGACCACAGCATCCGCGATCTGGACCGCAGCATCCGCGACTTTTTCGCTGATCTGTGTCCTGGACCCGCAGCATCCCCGATGGACCACAGCATCCGTGAATAAATTTTTTAAACTGATTTTTTTTATTTTTTTTATTTGATGTTATTATTTTTTTAATTAAATTGATTTGGTGGGATGAGGTTCAATGGACCACCAGCATCCGTGAATATAATTTTTTATTTTTTTAAGAAAGCTGATTTGCATATCAGTGGGTGGTGTTGGGTGGGTAGTTTTTTTATTTCATATCAGTGGGTGGCGGTGGGTGGGGGGTGGTTCCAACTCGATGCATTATAGTGTATATTAAAATATATGATCAGGTGTACCAACCTTTGCATGAGTTCAAATTTGTCGTGTGTTATAATGTATATTAAATCTATATGATCAGGTGTACCAACCTCTGTAGTATTATTATAGTGTATAGATATTTTATATGAGCAGGGTTGTCAACATTTTCTGCGGTGGGGGGAGGGAAATTCAAATATGTGTTATATAGTGTATATATTAACATATATGATCAGGATTACCAATCTTAAATTATTGTGTGCGTGTATAGAGCAGATCTGCCAACATTTCTTTCTCTTCTGTGGTGGGAAATTCAAACTATATATGATCATAATTGTTACTCTCTCTCTCTCTCTCTCTCACACGGTGTGTATGTCTCTCTCTCTCTCTCGTTGTCAAACGTTATACTCACCGGCATTATAGTGTATATTAAAATATATGATTAGGTGTACCAACCTTTACATGAGTTCAAATTTGTCGTGTGTTATAATGTATATTAAATCTATATGATCAGATGTACCAACCTCTGTATTATTCGTCCTCTCTCTCTCCCTCTCCCTCTCCCTCTCTCTCTCTCTCTCTCACACGTTGTGTATGTCTCTCTTTCTCTCTCTCTCGTTGTCAAACGTTATGCTCAAACTGTTCTCCTCTCTCTGTGGTCAGTACCGCACGCATGTATATGAAATTAGAAAGTTTATTCGACATATATTAACGCCCTCTCTCTCTCTCTCTCTCTCTCTCTCACTCTCACTTGTTTCAACTGTGTCAACAAATAGTAACGTCCTCTCTCTCTCTCTCTCTCTCTCACTCTCACACGTTTCAACTATGCAAGGTTCCATACCCTTTCTCCTGTCTCCCTCTCGTACATTGAGTAGTCGGTGTGATGAATAAATAATTTTAGCACTATCTCTCTTTCGTTGTCAAAACGTCGTCTTCATTTTTCAATGTATTAAATAATTAATTAATAGTTTTATAATGCAGTCAGTGGGATTGATCCTTGTTAGAAATATATATTTGGCGTCAATGAACTACTTACCTGTTGTATTGTTACAGATGACAAATCCATACGTTAACGGCCTAGCAATCTGGTACAATACTTCTGTTTTAAGGTTGCAGTTTACACACACACATAGGTTAGGTAGTGTATAGCGAAATAAATTAAACCCTCTCGTTGTCAAACGTCGTCTTCATTTTCAATGTATTAAATAATTAATTAATGCAGTCAGTGTGATTGATCCTTGTTAGAAATATGAATAAATAATTTTAGCTCTCTCTCTCTAGGTTCAGTGGTGTATAGCGAAATAAATTAAAATTATACACACACATGAAAACGGTGGTTGAAATTCATAAATAATTTTAGTTCTCTCTCTCTCTTGTTGTCAAACGACGTCTTCATTTTTCATGTATCAAATAATTAATTAATAGTTTATAATGCAGTCAGTGTGGCTGAATTGTAAGCGTGCGAGCCTTCAGTGTGCATACAACGTCTAGCATTTAAGGGTACGTGTGTGGACAACGCTCACTAGTATGTTTGTTGCAAGTAAGTATACATTATGGTGGGTGGGTTATACAAATAATAATAATAAAGTGTGTACTATATACATTTATTAAAATACATACACAGCTCCAAGATTATATTAAACTAGTTTTACAATTAAAAATACATACACAACTCAATATTATATTGTTACACGTATTAAAATATATCTAAACTAGTTTTACAATTAAAAATACACACACACACATACACACACAGCTCCAATATTATAATGTTACAAATATGAAAAATATATATATATTTAAAACTAGTATTTACAAAATGTGTATAAAATAAGACTTAAACACGTCTATGTACTGCGTTGGACAATGGTGTATATTCTACAAGCGTATCATGTAGTATCATACAGTAGGCAGTCGTCTGTGCAGGAAAATTCATTGACGATTCAAATTCTAAACGTACATCAACTGCTGAAGACTTAAGCGCATCGTCCTGTTTGCTACAATCGAATACAAGCAGCGGGGCTTTTGATTTGAATAATTCTGGTGTCAGTACTGGGCTGACGTCTAAACGGTGGTAATACGAACTTTGAAAACTGACGTACATATTGTACAATAATGCAAAACGGTCTTTCCCAATATCCAAGTTTAAATTATCGTAAGGATAATACTTGTCGTTTAGAAACAGTCTCGCATTGATTACATTACAATGATCAAATTCATCAGCGTGCGCCGTCAGTACATTCTTTCTTGCTGTCTGAAACGCTAACACAACAAAGCGTGGTTTTTCTAGCTGACTCGAGGTCTTGACAATCCAATTCTGCCTTTTAGTCTGTGGTAAGGCAGGATACTCATGCAACTCCCACGTCCTAAAAGGCATAGTTATCGGGTGGTCATTCTCTATGAGTCGTAACAGTGGTAATCTGTACGCATTAGCTACATGTACATAAGGCATTTTCCAGTAAACTTTATCTAGCTCAAGAACACAATTAGCAGTCGTTTGTCCGCTTGTTAAAACCATAGCGTTTATGTCGGTAGATGTGCGTAGGAGTATAAGTTCTTGTTTCACGTTCAGCACGATGCGTGTATAGTCTTCTGCGAATCCCATTAGCATTTTCAGTGGAATACAAAAGTTGAATTCCCCGTCATCATTCACTTTTAATACGTTTGTGGTCGGCGCCACCCAACCTGCGTTTTTCATTGCGTCACGTGTGTTGTTGTTGAGTGATAGAAAAGTTTTAATAGTTGACGTAACACCGACGTTTCGAGTATGGTCCACTACCACACCGGCCAACTCGTAACGAATCTCTTCAAAGAGAAATGCTATAGCATTGTTCACCAGTTCCACATTCAACGCAGTATCTGCAGCCACACTAGGGTTTTTAACCAACTTGCCTTCGATGTAGAGGAAACTTTCCGACGGTAGTGTAAAGACGTCCTGTTGTTGTATCGGCACACGTATTTCATCATTGTTTCCATATCTTGTTGTTGCGTACGGTGCGTGTGAATGAAATGAAAAGTGTGTGATACTGTCTTCAAAGAACGGTTGCTGCTCCACAGATAATATTCCACTCGCCATGTTACTTGTTTACAACAAAACCCAATGAAATCAGAAAACGGCGGTTAACTGATGTTAATCGTTTCAGTTTCGAACGAGTACTGATGCGTTTCCTAGCCGATCTTTCTTCTTCTTCTTCTTCTTCTTCTTTTATTGTCGACGACTGTGGTAGCAGCGGTGGCGAAGAAACAAAGTACAAGCCCATGTCTATAGTCGTTTTAGATGTAAACGCACAGTGATGACTTCGCCGTGAAAATCTATTACGTCACCGTCCTGGTCGTGTAAAGATAATGTTATGTTGTCCAAACGACTCACATTCACAGGTAGGTATATGACGTTTGTAGGTGATTCAATTATTTTGAATCCTGGCTCGACTGACGGATAGAATGAGTGCAGAGTGTGCTCGTTTTTACCGTTCTTGTATGATCCGTGCGCTATATTACACCTTATCAATATACTGTTCACTTTTATAATGTTAACTGTAGCGTCAGACGTATGAGTTTTATTCGCTTCAAGCAGACGCTTTTCCTTGAAACCCAACATATCACCAATACCGTACACTGTTTGTTGAAAGTCAATATCCAGTGCACAAGTCAGTTCACATTTCAGTGTATTATTGTTAGGACGTAGACTAATCTGTGAGTCTCCTAACTGCTTTTTGAGGAAGGCTTCTATGTCACCGATTTCATAAGCACCTGTAGGTAAAGTTATCAAGTCCCACGTTGTTCCGTCTCGTAGTACTGGAAACACACTGTTTTTCCTCTCAACCACGTTCGGTATACTGTTGTATGTAGTAAAGTCCAATAGACCTACATACCATTCCCCGTTTGTTAGTTCGAGAGGTGGGAAAAAGTCACATACAAGAGCAGCAGCATTCGTACCTGTTAAGGTGACCGACAGCGAAGACATCTTGTCGCTTACTGATCACTCACGCGTTAAGAAGTCCAAACATAAATGCCCACAGATGACTGTGTGTGACGACTGTTCACGCTCGTAATTGTAGTAAATGGCAGTGTCGGTTCCAAAATACTGTGTCAGCTCAAGAGGTGGTCGCATATTACCATACGCATCATAGTAGTAAACTCGATTGTTTCGCTTCTTGTAGCAAACCCAGTGCGTACCGAGTCCTTCTGCACTGTCCAGATTAACAACTGCACTCTCATTCTTCCATGGTCGTCTGCGTGGTAAAGTGTTACGCATAAAAACACCTCTGAAATAAGGTATTTTCAAAAGCTTTGCGTACACATACAAATCACTATCGGACAATGCACGCACTGGTATGCAAATTAGTTTTTTTGTCTGTAAGGACGTAGGTATAGACCTGACGCTATTTTTGTATTGTTACGTTTATGTCTTGAGACTGTTTTGCGTTTGCCCACGGATTGATGTTTAATTCCTGAACCCTTCTTCTTTTTTCTACAACCACTACGCGAACCCCCTCCACCCACTGCTGATTTCGCTTTCATTGCAGCGGCTACAGCTGCAGCATACGCTCTTTCACTAACACCGGAATTCCAACCTTTCACTCGTTCCCACGCTTTGTCGGCAAGAACGCGATCAGCTATACGTCTTCGACTGTTGTCTGTGTACCTTGCGAAGGCGATATCGTGTTCGCGACAGGCTTCGTCCAACTCGTTGATTCCACGCTCGCCACGTGCCAATATCTCTTTGAGTTTTGTTCCGGGTCCACAGAATCGGTAGCCGGGTAGGTGTAATTCTACCGGTAATGCGTCCACCGCTCGATTAATCAAAGTAGATACTGACGAAACGATAGCGGGCACAGTGTTTTTAAGTATTTTTCCAATTACACCGCGCCCCATTCTTTTCTTACGAAGTACGTGCATTCTTGTAAACAGATCTCCAATCCTTGATTTCCGTTTCCGTATCGAGAACGTCTATTAAACGTCCCACCTCTTCAATATATTCAGCCAGAACTGAACGCTGTGTCGCGCTGTCTTGATATTTATAGACAAACTTTATTAGATTGATTATATGAGCGTGAAATACCTGAGTGACCTTGTACAATTCGGTCTTTATATGTAATTTTAATTCGTGCATTTGTCGTACAGTGACTGCGTCTTTGTCATTGACACCGTTCGCTATATTCGTAATTTTTCTTCCGGCAGCGTAGAAAGCATCGCTTTGCAAACTGATTGTGTGTGCATGTAAAAATTCCAAATTCACTGCGTCTTTGAAGTCAACAGGCGCTTGCACACGTGTTAGTCGGCAGTCATTAACGATTACGTTACCTGCACGATCTTTTTTCAAACTCTTCTCGTCTACGTATCGTTTTGTGGCTGCATCTCTTGATTTAAGCGGATCGTTTAGCATTATTATTCGATGATCTTTTGCGTCTACGGTAGCGTCGTCGTTCTTGTACTGTAAGCATGCGTCCTTTACGTACTGTAAAGAAACAACATCGTGCAGCTCTTCAGGATCACCCAAGTTGCGTATCTTTTTGTTTTTTACATCAAAGTGACCGTCGTTAGTCACTCCTAAACCGATATCCTCACGCAGACTTCGATTAGTTTCTTTTCGCACTCTTACAGCGCTGTCGTGTCTACCGAACTTGTCTACACTCATATTTATGAAGAAGAACTGGTGGTTGTAGAACGGTGCGTCTGCTTTTATATGATAATGCCGGCTTCACGTAATTCCTCCAATATCGACATGATTTCATTCCTATGACCAGTATGTCCACTATTTTGAGAAGCCATTAACAGTCTCAATCTATTAACTAACTCGTTAGGATCATCCCAATGCACGTAATCGATTGTAGTGTTCGGTTTCATCTCCATATACCCACTCCCTGTACGTTTTCGTGCACTCGATGCAAACAATTTAGATATTACTAGTCGGTACTTGACGCCACTGTTACTGTTTATTCGTGTATTGTGTTTATATTTTTGTTTGTGTCCGTTGGTTGCTAGTAGTATGGACTTATATTTCCTCATATCGTCCTTATTGTATTTTTTCGGTAGTTTCATAAACAAAAGTTCATACAGACCAGGCGTACCCTCGTAAATTTTTCCTTTGACATGAAAGTTGTCGTTATCATCGATTTTTACATTTGAATCACCTATCATAAATTTACCGCCTTCGTATCGAACACCATACATACGATCTATAATCCGTTTACAGTCCGTCGATTCGCACAAACGCACATATTTGTTTGCTAATGAATCGTCACTGAAATGTGAAGTGTTAGGGTTCCATGCGTCCTCGTCACTGAAATGAGAAGCGCTATGACTCTGCACGTCACTTTCGTTTTCTGTTATTACGTGTTGACTCTGCATGTCACCTTCGTTTTCTGTTATTACGTGTTGTGTAGACTCTTCTTGTTTTATCTGCTGCTTCTTCTCCTCCTCCTCCTCCTCCTCCTCCTCCTCCTCCTCCATTATATCACCACTTAACTTTCGTGAAATAGCTTCTAACGGTTCCAGAATCGGTTTGTAATTTTTTCTAAACTTCTCGTCGCTTTCTCTGATACCGTGTTGTAATGCATGATATTTTTTCCTTATGTTGTCACTTATCGTATCTATATCATACACAAGTCGTTCCTCCTTATTCATCCCCATCGTGTGTTAGCAAGAGGACTGATGACATTACTACAGTGCAACCACTTTTATACCTCGCCGGAAACAATTATGAATCGATCAAAGCCGATTCTATATCTACCTTCATTTATTGACGAGTCTTTGTCTATGACTAGAAATCCATAACGATCCTTCCACGCTTCCATGTAGACCTCTTTGAAAGCATCATATTTCATATCTATGTTAACGTGATCATTGTATGCATGTCGTAAATTTAGATCGTCTTGTTTGAACAATATCAACAAGTTAGCGTTGTCACGTACCAATTGTTTCGGTATCTGCTATATGTCTGGCATAGATAAAATGTGTCCACACCGCTATGTCTCCCCATAGCAAAATACTTTCGAATAATGTTTTGTCTTTCACGCGATACGTCATCGAATACGATAACAGAGTCGAGACCAGTGATTTCACTCGGTAGCGGGACTTCTTCGTTCTCGCTGTATGCATGATAACCTAAACCTTCATCAGCGAGTGATTTCATCACTGTTTCTAGCATTCTGTATTTTGGTTGAAATAATGATTTTGAAAACACGTATACGTTGCGGAAACGTAGTCCGTTGGCATCAAACAGTAGGTTGAATAGCACATTTGATTTCCCACAGGAACTTGGGCCTGTAACGATACAGCGAATACTGTTCGGTAATAGCGGGCCATGTTTACGTTTAGCACTGTCTTCGTCACCAGCCAAAAAGTCCATATCCTTTATTGGTAATTTGTTTGCTTGCTGTACAATCTTCATCTTTGTGAATACCGAAAGCATACTGTTTTCATTACGTGCTGTCACCTTTTATATATTAGATCTTTCTTATGTATCCATGCATCGTGTTTACCATCGAAACCAAGCCAACGAACACTAGGTATACGTCGCCGACTTTGGACTTACTAATCTCGTGCTCGTAAAAACCACCTTTCAACACTTTGTTTAGATGGTCTTTTAGCAGATAAGTGACTGGGATGGTCGTGGATTGTACTTTATCCACAGTGAATATTTCGTTAGTCCAATTCGGCGTATAACCTTTGGCGAACGTCATTTTGTGCTTACTTTTACGAACACGGTCACCGACTTTAAATTTGGGTGGTTTCGTTGGACTGATTTTAGGCGCTGTGTTCTTCCTTATTCGTTCCAACACTATATGTTCGTTGGCGTCATTCACTTCACTAGGTTTCATACCAATGGTTCTGTGTGTTGTATTGTTGTACGATTTCAGTAATGTAGGTAGTAGATCCAACCAGCGGTAGTGTCCTTGTTCGCTGAAAGCTCGATACATGTGGGTCTTCAGTGTGCGATTAAAACGTTCCACTATGGAAGCTTTTTTCTCACTGTAGGTTGAGTAATGTTTCACATTATACTTTTTTAGCAACGCTTGTACTGTGCTGTTGTAATACTCCTTCCCGTTGTCTGTCTGTAAATACTTCATTCGGTTAGCGGCTAGTATAGGCTTCAACGCGTTCGTCACTTCTTTCCCAGTCTTCGTTTTCAATGGTGCAGCGTACGCGTACTTGGTAAACGCATTGATTACAGTCATCATATACTTGTACCCTTTGTTCACTCGAGCGTATGGTATCATTTCCACAAGATCCGCTTGGTACAAATCGTGCATACCCTTCAGTTCAACCGCGCGTCTAACGAAATTCCTTCTCGCCGCTCTGTGTAGCTCTTGCGCAATATTCTTGCGTGCGTTGTTCATGGTTTAAGATACACTAACATAATACATGCATTTAAATAAAAACTATGTATATATATATATATATATATATAACAGTTCCTTTCTTTTCGTTATTCATTCTCTCTCTCTTGCAGATCATTGCCAACCTTCAGCAGGTACGTGGGCTGATAAGCGCTATATACTAGACAACTGCTGTGATACATTCGTGTACAGCCATTATCGGATACGTGACAAATTAATTGTCGACAACTCTGCTTTCCCCGCCTGCTAACATTCCGTGTTACTTTTTTTTAACCCTTGTTAATTAGAAAATATAAATGACCTTCATTTGCTACAGATGTTAATTATCATATCCCATCGATGATACTTCAATGGCAATATAGGATGTACATGCACGGTTGATAGGTTATACAATCCCAAAACTGAACGAGTGGATGTGCAACCCGACGTGGTTCAGAAAAATCTGCTTTCAGTTGGGGTAGTATGAACAGTCGCAGTGGCATAACGGAACCCTGCGGTATGCACTATGACTCATGTTTTTAGGATAAACTTTCTGGCTGAAGAGTAGACTTCGCACCAATAGTCCATTTTAGAACGGATCTGGCGATAACTGTTTCTGTGGACTTTCCTAATATATATTTTGTAACTGTAACAGCGCTAATTCTGCCTGTGTGTATGTACATGCAAAGCTTCAGGCGATGAAAGTGAACTTTCCTGATGGCCACACCATTACTTTCACTAGTCTTCTTTGTAGCGAATATTCTGACATTGTTTGGTTCCACCTCGTTTGATACAGACGTCTTCACTTCTAATAATGTCGTTTATCACAAAATTCAACGCAGTTGTGCAGAATTAACAGTGGACAAACAGTATCCGATCGTTAACATGTTGCATGTGGACACGCGATATGGGAAGTCTGTGCTTGTAACGTTGGAAGATTGTGAGCGCCGCTATCGTGTATATCTACCTAAGAGGTATGCTGACGTCTTTACAGATGAAGAACTCCGTCATATAAATCCCAGCGACCTACATCTTGTGTTTCGAGTAATGAAGAACCAGACGGCGCATGTGGAAATTGTATCTCGTTAAGGTGACAAACTACTTTTAATAAACAATTTTTTTAATTTATTTCACTATACGCCTCTGAACCTATATGTAATTATTTGTAAACTGCGTTACCTGTTGCAGCAAACGATAACACTAGAACGATTATATTATTATTATTCAGTGATATATATACACTTCAAGGATTGTAACGTCTTACAATGACTATAGCATATTTAAATCTGTTATCTGTTTTATTGGACCTACATGTACATGATTCAAGCCAAACGTATGCACGTTGTCTGTATGTATGTATGTGTGTGCGTGTGCGTCTGTGTGCGTGTACGTCTGTGTGTGTGTGCGTGCGCGTGTGGTGTAACCCAAACGTGTGTACGTTGTATGTATGTATGTATGTATGTGTGTGATTACGTTGCGTATTTAAATCTGTTATCTGTTTTATTGGACCTACATGTACATGATTCAAGTCAAACGTATGCACGTTGTATGTATGTATGTGTGTGCGTATGCGTCTGTGTGCGTGTACGTCTGTGCGTGTGTGCGTGCGCGTGTGGTGTAACCCAAACGTGTGTACGTTGTATGTATGTATGTATGTATGTATGTGTGTGATTACGTTGCGTATTTAAATCTGTTATCTGTTTTATTGGACCTACATGTACATGATTCAAGTCAAACGTATGCACGTTGTATGTATGTATGTGTGAGCGTATGCGTCTGTGTGCGTGTACGTCTGTGTGTGTGTGCGTGCGCGTGTGGTGTAACCCAAACGTGTGTACGTTGTATGTATGTATGTGTGTGATTACGTTGCGTATTTAAATCTGTTATCTGTTTTATTGGACCTACATGTACATGATTCATGTCAAACGTATGCACGTTGTATGTATGTATGTGTGTGCGTATGCGTCTGTGTGCGTGTACGTCTCTGTATGTGTGTGTGTGTGTGTGTGTGTGTGTATGTGTGTGTGTGTGTGTGTGTGATATTTAACATGATTTTAATGTTGTTGTATTGTTACGTTGCAGGTTGCTTCTTCTACAAGTACGACACACACTTATATATATAAACTTTCGAAAAATATCAATTTATAATGTATTCATTTAATTATGAATTTTATATTGTGAATGTTAAAATATATTTAATCATTTAAACAAATTATGACTTTATTTTATTTCACTCTACACCTCTGAACATGTGTACAATTAATTTATTTTTGTGAACTGTTACATCAGAAGATTTGTATGAATTTCAGACACCGTTTTCATGTGTGTGTATAATTTTAATTTATTTCGCTATACACTACTGAACCTATGTGTGTGTGTAAACTGCAACCTTAAAACAGAAGTATTGTACCAGATTGCTAGGCCGTTAACGTATGGATTTGTCATCTGTAACAATACAACAGGTAAGTAGTTCATTGACGCCAAATATATATTTCTAACAAGGATCAATCCCACTGACTGCATTATAAAACTATTAATTAATTATTTAATACATTGAAAAATGAAGACGACGTTTGACAACAAGAGAGAGAGAGAACTAAAATTATTTATGAATTTCAACCACCGTTTTCATGTGTGTGTATAATTTTAATTTATTTCGCTATACACCACTGAACCTAGAGAGAGAGAGCTAAAATTATTTATTCATATTTCTAACAAGGATCAATCACACTGACTGCATTAATTAATTATTTAATACATTGAAAATGAAGACGACGTTTGACAACGAGAGGGTTTAATTTATTTCGCTATACACTACTGAACCTATGTGTGTGTGTAAACTGCAACCTTAAAACAGAAGTATTGTACCAGATTGCTAGGCCGTTAACGTATGGATTTGTCATCTGTAACAATACAACAGGTAAGTAGTTCATTGACGCCAAATATATATTTCTAACAAGGATCAATCCCACTGACTGCATTATAAAACTATTAATTAATTATTTAATACATTGAAAAATGAAGACGACGTTTTGACAACGAAAGAGAGATAGTGCTAAAATTATTTATTCATCACACCGACTACTCAATGTACGAGAGGGAGACAGGAGAAAGGGTATGGAACCTTGCATAGTTGAAACGTGTGAGAGTGAGAGAGAGAGAGAGAGAGAGAGAGAGAGAGAGAGAGAGAGAGAGAGAGAGAGAGAGAGAGAGAGAGGACGTTACTATTTGTTGACACAGTTGAAACAAGTGAGAGTGAGAGAGAGAGAGAGAGAGCGAGGGCGTTAATATATGTCGAATAAACTTTCTAATTTCATATACATGCGTGAGGTACTGACCACAGAGAGAGGAGAACAGTTTGAGCATAACGTTTGACAACGAGAGAGAGAGAGAGAGAGACATACACAACGTGTGAGAGAGAGAGAGAGAGAGAGAGAGAGGGAGAGAGAGAGGGAGAGAGAGAGGACGAATAATACAGAGGTTGGTACATCTGATCATATAGATTTAATATACATTATAACACACGACAAATTTGAACTCATGTAAAGGTTGGTACACCTAATCATATATTTTAATATACACTATAATGCCGGTGAGTATAACGTTTGACAACGAGAGAGAGAGAGAGACATACACACCGTGTGAGAGAGAGAGAGAGAGAGTAACAATTATGATCATATATAGTTTGAATTTCCCACCACAGAAGAGAAAGAAATGTTGGCAGATCTGCTCTATACACGCACACAATAATTTAAGATTGGTAACCCTGATCATATATGTTAATATATACACTATATAACACATATTTGAATTTCCCTCCCCCCACCGCAGAAAATGTTGACAACCCTGCTCATATAAAATATCTATACACTATAATAATACTACAGAGGTTGGTACACCTGATCATATAGATTTAATATACATTATAACACACGACAAATTTGAACTCATGCAAAGGTTGGTACACCTGATCATATATTTTAATATACACTATAATGCATCGAGTTGGAACCACCCCCCACCCACCGCCACCCACTGATATGAAATAAAAAAACCACCCACCCAACACCACCCACTGATATGCAAATCAGCTTTCTTAAAAAAATAAAAAATTATATTCACGGATGCTGGTGGTCCATTGAACCTCATCCCACCAAATCAATTTAATTAAAAAAATAATAACATCAAATAAAAAAAATAAAAAAAATCAATTTAAAAAATTTATTCACGGATGCTGTGGTCCATCGGGGATGCTGCGGGTCCAGGACACAGATCAGCGAAAAAGTCGCGGATGCTGCGGTCCAGATCGCGGATGCTGTGGTCCAGATATGCCCTGGGGGCTGAGTTTGAACCCCCAATTTCCCTCTACTTGCATCGCTTGTTTTAAAGCAAACCCAAAAATGCAAACACAGATAATGGGTCCGTTACCGAAATCAAGAGTACAACCTTCAATTCGTCCATTTTATACGACTGGTGTCGATTACTGTGGGCCTGTTTTTGTCAAAATGTCAAAAAGAAGGGGAGTCAGGCCAGCAAAATGCTACATCGCACTTTTCGTCTGTTTCAGTACAAAAGCAATTCATCTAGTATTAGTCGAAGATTTAACAACAGAATCATTGATTGTCGCGTTACCAAGATTCACTGGAAGACGTGGTAAGCCTACGGATATTTACTCTGACAATGGTACAAATTTTGTGGGTGCTTACCGTGAACTTCAAGAACTTGTCTCACTGTGGAAAACTGAAGAATTTCAAAGAGATATAACTACAGCATTATCCTTGGATGAGATTAATTGGCATTTTCAACCTCCTACAGCTCCACACTTTGGGGGTTTACGGGAGTCTTCAGTCAAGCTTGTGAAAACACATTTAAAACGAGTAGTAGGGAAAACTCTTCTCACTTATGTTCAGTTCATTACTTTGTCGACCCAAGTAGAGGCTTGCATAAACTCACGTCCTCTTGTTCCCTTATCCGATGAACCAAATGATCTTTCTGCATTAACTCCTTCACATTTCCTTATCGGTGACGTTCTCACAAATTATCCTGAACCCTCCATCACAGACCTTCCTGCAAACAGACTGAATCAGTGGCAACAAATTCAACAAATCCAGCAACATTTTTGGTCTCGATGGTCGAGAGACTACTTCAACACCCTACAACAGAGACGAAAGTGGACAACCTCGTCACCGAATCTCAGCCCTGGAGACTTGGTAATCATGAACGAAGACAACATTCCCCCTCTTCAATGGAAATTGGCTCGTGTTATCGATATTCATCCAGGACAAGACAGCATCTCTCGTCTGGTCTCTTTAAGAACGGCAAATGGGACAAAGAAGAGACCTATCATAAAACTGTGCCTGTTACCAAAATCTGAATAAGATTTTACTCTTAAAGCAATTTTTTAAATGGACACTAGTTACAAGATGTAATTATTTTATTTCCTATGTATTCATTTTGTGTAAAGTTGAAGGATGTTTCTTCAAGGTGGGGGGCATGGTTGAGTTTGTATTAATGTGTGAGAGTGGGTATGCGTGGTTAGTGGGGGGGGGGGGGTACCCACCCGTGGCGTGTGAGTCAGTGTGGAATGAGACGTTGTGTGGTGTAGTGCAAAATATAGTCCACATCAATCTTATTACGACTACAGTTTTTATTATCTCCAACGACAACACAGATGCTGAGCTGCACGAGTTGCGAGATACAATCGCTGAGAGGCTAGTAGACAAAACATATGATTTGACAACGGACGATGTAAACAAGTGGCTGGCTGGTGACGAAGATGAAAAACCAGTTTGTGACAGACGATGAAATTGTCGATGTAACGAGAGAGAAGAGAGGGTGGAGGAGGAAGAGGGAGAAGCAGTGACAGCTGTTCATCAGTAGGCCATGATATGGCAGTGGACGCCTTCACAACTTCTAGTAAGTGGGCAGAAGAAAGTGACATGTCTGCTTGTGAAATTCTCGGGTTAAAAAAACTGCAAGGAAAAGCGTTAAATGTGTCGTTTCAAGCCAAGAAACCGGAAAAACTGACAGCTTTTCCATTCCAATGGAATAGTACTGTATATTAATCTGCGAGTTTAATTTCTTCCTACGTTTGACTAAATTATAAAAATACAACTAATTCGAATAATTTAAGAAAAAATAGAAAACACTTTACTGTATTTTTAATCTTGTAAGTTTTAATCAGATGTACTTTTTTCACGTTTTACCATTATGTACAATATATGCTTTTTGTCATTTAAATGCGTTTTTTCTAATAACCATCCATTAATCCGGCATTTCCAATGATCCGGCACTACTCTGGTCCGATATCTCCCGGATTAGTGAGAGTGTACTAATTTAATTTTCAAGTTATTCTTGCTATAAATTACTGAGTGTATCTAGTAGTAAATAGTACTATAATTAATGTATTAACAGCCGATACATTTATACGATTAGTTTTTATTTTCTTCGGTTTGGTTAATAAATATTTTGTTTTACGATACTTATGTACGGATATTCTTAATAGCAGTATATTTAAAATTTCTTAAATGAAACGTTTATTAAGTACAACGGAAATCCCTTGCCAAAAGTGAAATTCTGTCTTTCGCAACACGTTTCTTCCGTAGATTTTCTGCAAATTCTCTGAAACGTAAGACATTTATCTATGTCAACTACTTAATTTATTTAATGGCTTTATGGCTTTCATAGAATTTATTAAATATTAATTAACAGGAAGAGTGCTACTACAGCGTAAAATATTTAATCGAGTAGGCCTGAATAAGTGGTATTTTTCTATAATGACTATCTTTCAAGATATCGGAGATCGGTTTTCACAATACTAAAAGATTATTTTCAGTCGACCTATAGATTCCATATAGGTACTCATTTCTAACTGCACTTTATTCTTTCTAACCTACAAACGTTACAGGTTGTCTTGTATACTGACATGAAAGAGGAGATGTCAGTCCCAGTTAGTACAAGTCTGGTAATTGAATGCAGATTTTACTTTTTCTTATTTGCGGTTTTTATGACATCATAAATTAAGATAATATAGTCTAGTTCCTAGTTCCAGTTTGGCTGTATTGTCAAATATAGATTTTTCCGGTGAAGGGTTTGTGAGGGTCGGTCAAAAAATATAACACAAATTTTAATTTATTTGTGTCGACGTTTCGGCAATGTTTATTGTCATCATCAGGACAATTGTTGCTAACACCAAACAGTTCCTGGGTGTTACTGTTGTGTGTTTGGTGTCAGCAACAGTTGTCCTGATGATGACAATAAAGACTGTCGAAACGTTGACACAAATAAGTTAAGATTTGTGTTATATTTTTTGACCGGCCCTCACAAACCCTTCACCGGAAAAATTCATTGATTAGCGGTCACTACGAATTTAAGGATTGTCATTTATAGTTTTCTTACATTCGTCTCATTTAGTTAGTTTTAGTTTTAGATTAGTTTTAATTATAGATTTAGTTACGATTACAAATTTTCAACATGTATTTACACAATCTTAATATTAATAATTTAAATATACTGCAGACACATATTTAGAAATTGTCATAGGCAGAATGTAGAAATTCTTTATTGCTGCGACAAATCTTACACAGTGTATTCTCTTGGCACCCAGATAACGCCCGAGTTGAACGCAAGCACTGAAATCTCTCTCACGTTGTGTAATACGTAAACACACATGCGCGCGAGGGAACATTATAAATGAATGACGGAAGAGGGAGCGTTACTGTTATAAATGAATGATGTGTTTAAATTTATCTTGTTTATACGTGAGATGTGCAAAGTTATTTTTTAAATTTATGTGAAAGTTTCTGATTATGTTTTGTTTTTTCTGCGTATTAAACTTTCATATAATACTTTCCATTTGATAACGAAATGTATATAAAATTAATTTTATTTTTAAATTTTCTTTTGTACAATTAATTTCCTTTTTAAACCTTTTCTGTGTAGTAATCTTCATTCGCCAGTATTTAGCTCTGCTTTACATGAATTAAAATAGACCCCTACTATCAATCTGAGTGTAGACGGAGATTTGATTAAAAGGCAGAACTGTATTTACCGCTTACGTATTTGAAGATTTAAAATTTGATATCCTGAAACAAGGAAGTACTTTATCTCTTTGATATTTTGTTACGTGTCTGACTAAATTTCAGTATAAATACTCATTAATACTAGTTATTCAGGTTTTATTCTCTTATTTTTATATTAGTTTTCTCTTCTAGTATTTAGTCTTTTTATGTTTTTGTTTACCATTCTCCAGCTTACTTCTCATCAGTTTTATGATATAAATCCTTGCCTATATCTCTATAATCATAGTATTTTAGTAAACATTTTACAGTCCTTTTTGTTTCTTTTATTGCCCATTTTACTCTGCCTACACAGTAGTGCCATCAAACAGAATCCTGTGATTCACAAATTTTGTTTTCTTAGAATATCACTTTACTACTTTTGGAAGGCGTAAGGTATTCTGAATAACAAGCAATTAGTGCAGTTGTTTTGTACTGTATAATTTTAAATTATATAGGCAGTCAGATGAAAAGCTAGAAAATCAATAATCTGAAAAATTTATTTTCTCTGAGTTATAACCTTAAATACTATTTCTGCCAATGCTGCATAGCTACCTCGAGCGGTTGTACTGTCAGCAGACTTCCTGCTGGCTAGTTTTCCTTGTTGGAGTGGATTATCCCGTACACTGACGAAGGATTCTCCTGCAGTGGCTATAGGACAGGTCTGACGCTAACACAGGATTGAGCGCCAGAAGATCTTTCTAAGTAGACAATGATGTAGTAGCCCTACGATGACTGCTGTACGAACAAAACTTTGGACGTTACAAGCCTCGGTTCTATTTTTTAAATAAATGTATATACAGTTAATTTCCTTTTTAAATTTTCTTTTATGCAGTATTCTTTATTCGTCAGTATTGAGCCCGGTAATAGTTCTGAGTTACTAACTTACCTTAGGCAGCCACAAAAACTTGCAAACACTACGTTTTTTGTGTTTCTACGTAAACTACAGGCCAAAACTAGCTGCTGAAGCAAAAAGTTGGACAAAATAAGTGCGTTTTTGACGAAAATAACGTAAAATTGTTGTGTTAGGTTACCACGAAAACTAATTTAACCTTTCACGTTTTTTTGTGAATCCTTGACAAAAAACTCGTAGTAAGGCCTGTTACTATACATGTTTCCCTTTTTTGTGACAGGACTCGTTTTCCACACTACTCGCTATTTCAATAATACTGTTTTTATGCAGATCACATAAAAATTAACCAAATCGAAGAAAGGCGGGGTGGCCTAAGGTTGCCTATTACCGCAAATGTCTTCCTTTCTGTGGCAGAACTCGTTTTCCTCTAATACTCGGTTTTTGTGCAGCCAACCGCTCCATGGAAAAGCAACCAATCGATACAGTATTGTGTTCCTTTTCACTGTTTTGGAACTTTGTTGATACTGTTTTGGAACACAATACTGTATTGCTATAAATAATTATGCATTTTTTTTGCAATTTGCAAATAAAATGTGCGAATTTTTCGCTTCCGCACCTAGTTTTGGCTTGTACTTTACGTAGAAACACAAAAAAGCCGGTTTTTGCAAGTCTTTGTGGTTGTCGGACACAAGGTAGTCACTCCCAACTGTTACCCTTAGCTTAATTTAAGTGAATTAAAACAGTCATTTACGTGGATATTATTAGACAATTTCCCACATTGTAAAAATTTAGAAAATAAAAGCACGTTGACACCAGACTTTGTGGAAGTTGATTCAGTTAAATACCGGTCACTATTATTGGATACCGGAACTCAAAGGTGAAGCGGAAGAGATAGGATTACAGGTGAATACAGATAAAACAAAGGTTATGATCACCATTCGAAGGAAAACCAGAACAGTTTGAAATCGAACCACTAAACCTGGAAATAGGTAATCAGTTTAAATATTTGGGATATTGGATGGCATAAGACAATGAAGAAATAAATGAAATATGGAAAAGGATACAGCCCGCAAATAGAGCATATGTTTTGATGACATCTATATACAAGACAAGGAATATCCACCATCAGTCAAAGGTCACATTATATAGAGGTATGATTAGAGCGATGATAACATATGGCAGCGAAACTTGAACTCTGAACAAACAAGCCGCTAATATAGTCAATACTTTTTAAAGGAGAATATTGCGGAGAATATATGGACCAATCCAAGTCAATGGGATGTGGAGAATGCGTCACAATGAAAAGCTATACAATCTGTGTAAAGACGATGATCTGGCCACCATCATCCGACTGCATAAATTGCAATGGGCAGGGCACATCATTAGAACGGAAGGCAACCGATTAACTAGGAAGGTACTGTTTTAATCAAATTGAGGGTAGAAGGCCTGTCGGAAGATCCAAGACACGCTGGATTAACGCAGTGGCGAGGGATGCTGATAATTTACTTAAGATAAAAACGATGGACACCGATCGCCAAGGACAGGGAAAAATGGAGGCGGTTGATTATGGAGACTAAGGTTCGACTTCGAACAGTGACGCCATAGAAGAAGATTATTGGATACCAATTATAAAACATCGATTCACTGATAACTTAACAGGGGTGACTGCAGTGTGCTGTGGTTACGTTGTAGTATAACTGAATTAGTTTGTTTAAGGTAAGAATACAATTCATAACCAAATGCGATTTCATAAGAATACGATTTTTGGAAAAGCATGAAAACATGGGAAATCTCAAAATCATGATAGTGGTTCATTATACTAAAAACATGCAATCAAAACATTGAATGAACCTTACAAAATTTTGTTCCTGTTTAATATCAGGAAAGTAAAAATTACGAAATCGCAGAGAAATACTTCAAATATATTTTGTTTTTAAACATCATTCAAATTTCAGTTTTTGTGGTTACTACATAACATACAATGTAACCAATGTAACAAAGTGAAATACATTGATACTTTTGTATATCTTCTTATATTAACAGTGGTCCATATAGTTAATATTTTGTTTTAACCACATTATTTGAAAAGTAAAATATATAATGTTTAATGAGTGTAGAAACGTTTAGTCGTATTTTGAAATTATATTACCTGGTGCATTGTTTACCTGTTTTGTATCAACAGTCTTCTGTACAATTTTATTTTCTGCTGATGTGTGTATTTTGGATATATATGTATGCATGTTCAGCATGAAATAAGCTTGCAAAGAATATTAACATAAACTGTGGTAACATAATTATTTCATTTATATGAAGGAAAATTTGAGGAGTCGTCTGTGCAAAACTAGAACATTTAAATTGCTTAACAAGAGAATTACGAAACATAACCTCATACAAAACAGCTACAACATTACAGCGAGTTTGCTATAAGTCTCTGTTGCAACAATTCATTTTAATCTGTCGCTGATTTTTAATGCATTTCGTACTTGAATCGGAATTTCTATTATGTCATTCTTTGCCAGTAAACCGGAGGCAGAATTTCAAGCACTTTAAAACACACTCCGCAAATTCTGGATACTTCCCATGTCTTACACGTTTTCTGTTTCTCACGTCTCGCAGGTTCCAAATTTCTATAATGTTTCCTTGTTCTTTGAGTCGACAGTGTGTTCGGAAATATTCCATATTCCTTTGCGGTATCATACTTCTCTCTATGTCCTTTTATACGTCTTATTCTTTATTTGGTGTTCTGCCCTAAGGCAAATCTTCAAATGGTAAATGCTCTCCAAGCTGTCCTATTTCATGCCAGTCTTTTCGTTTAGTTTATACGTCTTAATGACCTTATATTTTTTGATAATGTTAAACTAGGGTAATTTCCTGCATAGAAGTTATGGAAGACAATATTATAACTTCACAGAACGCTCGCTTTCAAAAACTACTCTGAATTGTTAAAATAAACTTGTACAGTACTAAAACCATTTAAGACTACACTGAACACTCAGTCAACAATATCCACTCTAAACTTACAAATAAACCTACAGTGGACAATACGTAGCCTATTTTTAGCAAATTTCTAAGAATCAACACTGGGCAACACAGACGTCAATATTGAAATAAATACGGCTAAATATAATAAAAGATAAATTGGCGGTTTAAGACACTTTCTGTTTAAAATAGATAGTTACTAAGGAATATAATGTTACGTATAGAAATTTCTATTTATCTTAGTATAGTTGTTCTTGAAATTCACCAGTTCACTGAAAATGTAGTTTGTTAGTCTTATTCATTTAAGTGGGGGAATTTTTTAAAATTGAATTATTTTATTTTTCAATTCATAAAATATAAATACAAATTCAGTGAAATTATTCTTTTTTATCATACGAAATTAAAAATATAAAATAACGTCTGATACCACAAGTAATGACGAGTCTTTTAAAGTAAACGAACTATATTAGTTTGTATTACCTAATATGATTTTTGTTTTCATGTTCAGCTATGGCCACAAATAGGCTATCTCAGTCTGGAAAGATTAGTTAGTATAATAGAATTCAATTGAAATTTCATCACCATGTAGTGCAGTGGATCCTATTATAGGATTTTTGTTCAGTAGTTCAGTAGAATCACCACCATGCAGTGATTGTTCAGTAGAATCACGTTTAGAGGCTGTAAAGCATTTTTTATTCAACCATTTTAAAAGAAGTCCCCATTAACATTAAGGCATAAGTCCCACTGTTGCACTAATCTGTAGATTCCCTGCTGGTAAGATTCTTGCGGCTGTTTGCAGAACCATTCGCTAACAGCAAACTCTACCTCAGCGTCCGATTTGAACCGCCGTCCTTTCAGTGATTTCTTTAATGGGCCAACAACATGGTAATCGCACGGGGACAAGTCGGGACTGTAAGGTGGATCTTGTAAGACTTTCCACTTTATACAACCAAGTAGATCTTGAATCATCTGGGCTACATGTGGTCGAGAATTATCATGAGAAGAATGACACCATTTGTGAGCTTCCCGGGACGTTTATTCTCTATGCTGCCCCGTAAGCGTTGATGTTGACACCAGGTTCTTTAAAATCTAAGAGAAATAACGTAATAAAAGAGAAACACCCTGATAATAAATAAAAACGGTCACCATTACTTTTCCAGCCGAAGGTTGGGACCGACATTTTTTCGCCTTCGGAGATTGTACATGCTTCCACTGCATGCGCTGACGTTTGGATTCTGTTTCGTAGTGATAACACCAAGACTCATCACTGCCAACAATTTGGTGTAGAAAGGCATTACCTTGTTGTTGATAGCGCATCAAATTCTGTAATGATAAGGCCGAACGCAAATTTTTCTGCTCATCAATAAGCAGTCGTGGAATCCACTCAGCAGAAACTTTGTGATAGGAAAGGCATTTGAATGATGGAATGAACAGTTCCCACGCTGATGCTCAACATTTGAGAAAATTCTCTAACTTTGATGCGCCTATTTGCCCGTAAAGCAGTTCCCAGGTGTCTCACATTTTCATTTGATGCTGCAACACGTCTAGGTCCGGGACGGGCCAAATATTTAGTGGATTCTCTTCCTTGTCGAAATTTATTGTACCATTCAACCACTGCCGTATGAGAATAGCTATAGTCACCATATACAGCTTTCATTCTTGTATAAATTTCCATTGGCTGATGCTCCTCAGCGGCCAAGAACTGGATAACGGCATGCAGAATGTTTTTGGACGAATTTTCTATCATATATGCCATTTTTGAACCCAGTCACAACGCTTAGAAAAGAGCAAAATGCAAATATTTTTGACAGACGCGTCGCTCACTAGTACTTAAAAAGACAATATAAACAAATGAATTCCGTTATCATGGCGACGAAGTCACGGCTGCGCAGATCAAATGCGTTTCTATTGAACAATCTTCGTATGTTAAATATTTTCTTCAAAACAGAAGCATTGTGGCTGTTGGATCTTTAAGGTTTATAAAAAGGTGGGTGTAGTATTTAATTGAAAGTAACTGGATTTATTGTCAATAAAAAAAACACAAGCAGGAAATAGTGATTTTATGCAGGTGTTCTGAAATTATGTGGTAGCAAATAACACATTATTTCTGAAGAACGTCAGTCATTGGTCTAGGACTATACCTGGAGTTTTATTCCACAAAGCTAACGGTTATTTTTAATGCCATATTACTTGTTTTGTAGCCTACACAGTTTTACTGTTATTAAATGCATAATTTTGAACAAATTGTTGTAAAGTAAGAAATTTTGTGACTTAGAATTCGCTAGATTTACAGATAAAAAGTTTTAAATAATCGAAAAATTTAACTTTAATTGGAATAGGTAATTAAAAGGAAAAAGCTATTTATTTGTATTAGCGAAAAATTTAATCGCCTTCAAATTAACAAGACTTTACTGTAACTCCATTTAGTTGAAATTTTGTAGTTTTATAAAGGCAGGCTAGTAGCTATGTACGTATCTAAATGGATAACGATCCTGGCAATAAGAGAGAAAGAAAGGGAGAAAGAAATTACATCAAAAAAGAATTAGCTATATCTGCAATTAAGTTTCCAAGTATATTGTAAGTGGCCATGGCAATGTTATTGTCAAGCCGAGTACAAAATATACTGCCTGTTTTGCTGTCTAGCACAAACTATTAATCTGTAGGAGACACTGTCTAAGCCAGCGGCATTGTTTCGCCAAACAAAGTTACAGATTACCCTTTGGGCTGGCAGAGTGCGTACCCTCTCCACTGCAAAACACAAAGGGTATAGCAAGTGACTCTGGTAACGAAATACAACGCGATACATCAGGTTGAGTCTCATTTACCTTTTACTATCAATGTTCTAAACGACACTTGATTTTCCTTTATCATAATTTCTCCTCACCTTTTTGCAAAATTTGTAGGTAATAAAATATATTAAATTATACACTACTTTGTGTCGTTGTGTTGTATTGAATCGTGTGTTTTAAAGTCACTTCAAAGTTTCTTTTTATTTCCTTCCTTTAATTATTTCACACACACACACACACACACACACACACACACACACACACACACACACACACACACACACACACACACACACACACACACACACACACACACACACACACACACACACACACACACACACACACACACACACACACACACACACACACACACACACACACACACACACACACACACACACACACATATGCACACAGCATAACACTTAGTAAATATTTTATCAGCTCTGATATGTTTAGTAGGCAATGATAGGTAATGAAAATGGGATTCTAAATATCGTAACGATGATTGCATGGATGGCATTCGTAATCACTGGAATAAATTAATGAAAGCCGGAAAAATTGATACTTAACAATTTTTATTAACGTTTTTCAAACACACACCCTTGTATTATAGTAATTATCCTAATCATAAAATTACTTTGTTCACACTGTCACAACTAATAATAAAGGTCACTAAGTTATATAAAATTTCAGCACTACGGTAAAAATGAACAAAGAGTTCCCACTGTCTTCAAAAAATATTATTAACACACTGTCTTATGGTGCTGAATATTCAGTTTGCAGAATCTGAACCATTGGTAGTCCAATCGCCGGTGTAGTTCATCAAATCAAGAATTCAACTGGCCTCAGTGATATAGTCATGTCTATCTATCGACAGCCAAGATTATCTGTGAAGCCTAATAATGGCGAGAAAATTACAAGTAATTGGCAGTCGGGCAATGGCATGGTCGGTTAACACTTGTCTGAGGCGGCTCGAGAAAAATTGAGTCATCCTGCCGTTTACACAAAAAATGACAGGCAAACGGCATAAATGACCAGATTTGCGTTTGACAAGCCACCGTGAGACCGCTCACCGCATGTCATTTATGTTGCATTTGCTGTATTCTATTTTAACAAGATTGCGAAAATAGTATGCAATGCTTCTTCAGTTTTACACCGATACATGTGTGCTGTTAAAGGAGAGAAGAGTTTTTGTGATCTGCATGTTTGGGAACGACTTTCTAAAGCATCTACGACAGAGGACACTATGTGAGTAAGCTTATAACAGGCAAAGTGTAAGTTTATAGTAGCTTATAGTAAGTATATAACTCAAGTAGTTAAAATAAGTTTACTATAGTAAACTTACTAGTAGTAGTTTACTATAGTAAGTTTATAGTACTATAGTAAGCTTATAGTACTATAAAGTGTCTTCAATTGCATTGTCGGTTTGGTCAGACATGTGTGTACATAACTATAAGACAAGATATATTTAGCGCCTAAGTGAGTGTATTTAAAAATTATCTGGTAGAAAGTATTAACTCTTGTAGTTATAAACGACTTTCAGTGGAATTCTTCAAGTACTGCTATTGTAACATTAACTTGGTATATGCTGGATTATTTGTCATTCTCCTCGGATTTTTAACCCAGTACACAGTTAGTGCTAACGTTTACGTATGTCACATGCAAAATTTACAAAACCTCACATGTACTCGCGTGGTTAAGTATCTACTTCAGTAACAAGCTAAATATTTTATAAATTAGTAAATCACCTGAGGTCCGTCGTGTGACTTTGTTTTTCATTAAACTGACCCTTTCCGGAACATACATTTTTAGATATAATTCACTCAGTTGAGGCCGTTAATTGTTAAAATCCCATCACTTTGTACTCACACACGTTCGTATTGGTGCGCACCCTTTGAAGATTGATCAGATACTGAATTTTTCTATAAATGTTTGTGCAAGTTCAAGGCTGTATCGTAGAGCAGTTTCAATTTAAAGCTCAAATGATCATTCAATATGAAATCCCGACTGTGTATGTTATTGTAAGCTTTCTAAATTTGGAACTCCTCCAAAGTGTTTAGTTATTGGCCACTGTTACAAATATGTAAGAGTTTTAAATTAGATGTGAAATCAGTATAAGTATGATTGCTTGAAATTAAATGTCGGGCGCAGTTATATTTTACATTATTTAGTGAAGTCTGCTTTTTAAAATTATGTTTCAGTGCGTGAAAACCCCTCCCGGTTTGGCCGATATAAAAACAATTGCAGTCACCACACGGCAATTTATACACCCTATAGCTGATTTAAATATTTTGCAGGAATGCCGATGGCTATAACATTTGGTTAATTGTTTTAAACTCTAGTTTAAATGTTAGCATTTGTGAATTGTGAAATTTATTCATTAGAAAATTGAGATTCAAGTATGGGATTTAGACTCAACCGACTTTTGGCACCAGTGTAGTAAATCTATAATAAAAATTTAATAAAAAGAAGTTTTTGAATACAGAATAAAACTATACGTTGAAACCATTAAAAGCTTCTGAGAAAGCTGATATTTTTTTCAAGCAAACCTAAGAATTCATTAAATCGGTATACGCTAGTTAGTTACTTTATCAAAAATCTCTTTGTATTTTTTACAAGTTAATTTTCTTCATGTAGAGATTATCCTTTTAAATGAATTTCACTTATATTTTACAAACTATTTTCGTTTCATCTAATACATACTTTTTAAGATTTATCCTATTATTAACAATCTGTAAACGCAGTAAGCTTTGAAAGTTTGTTAAACAGCGGCGTAGTTAATAAAATTAAATATTAGAAGCTATCTACAAACAATTTAAAATTACAAAATCAGTAAATCAAATACAGCATTTTTGTTTCAATCTAGTTACTTCTTGATTGCTTTTTCTGTAGCTACGCACCTTGCTATTACAGTTTATTCAACTCTCCCACCAGCAACAAACACACACACGCGCGCACGCATGGCCGCAAGAATTAAGATATTCAGAAATACGATTCATGAAAACTAGGAGTCTATGGAACTGACATGTATCATTTTGTAGGTATTAGAAACTGTTGGGAGAAAGTTTACGTATAAGATCTTTTTTCGAATAACTCAAATTACAATTTTAAAAATATTCTATGAATAACTAGATTTAGTAAAGACCTGATGTTATTCAAGGCGACACTAATCTTCAAATGTAATTGATGTTGATTACTACTATGTATGCATTACTACTACTATAATATGTATAGAATTCTACTATACAAAAGAACGGATTAAAGCACAACAGCTGAGCAGCTGGCAACCTCAGTTATTGTATGTTAAGGCAATAGAACTAAAATTATTAGTTCTGCTAACTGATTACAAGACAAATAAACTTTATCAACTTGCATAATCAACTGAGACCTTTACGGAGCAGAAATGAAAATTTTGGAGATTTACATAAATACTATATGTGTGTGATATACGCATTCGAACAACCATATAACTACTTTAACACTAGTGATAACATTTCAGTGTCTTAAATTAGAAATGTGTTTGTTCACAGGCTTATGTGTCTACGATCCGTACATTAAGATTTGCACGTGTTTCTATTATCTTATTTTGAAAGTATGCAAAGAGCTAGGTGATATCAAAACTGGAATATCCCTGTTTCACAAGATTCAGTTACACCAGATTTAACAGATACGACAATATACCGTCGTTCATGTTACAGCAGAAGAATGACATAGAAATAACATAACAAAATAAAGAAGATGAGAGGATTTCATGGATTATTATTTTAAATTTTACTAATATATGTCAAGGAAGATGTAAGGAAATTTAGAGTATTATTTTATATTTCACTCTATTACTAAATTTTACCATTTTAGTTTAGTTTATATTGTAATGTGACAAACATTACATGCCCAGTCAAACAAAATAAAATGACCAACCCTACAAAATAAACAGAAAAACTACCTCTGTCAAGGAAAAATAATAGAAAATGTAAAATAAGACATAAAATAAGTAAGAGTATAAAGTTAAAAATAATTTAAAATCCAACACAGAGGTACAATACCAAGTAAGAACAATATTGTAAATAATTATAAGCTGAACACTTTTTTTTTTCGGCAGGGCAGGTGAAAATCTCTATAGACACACTGGAGCCCCGTAGCTCCAGGTAGTGTGGGACTCTAACCCACTAAAAACACCTCCCTTTGCAACAACTGAGCGGGCCCAACAAGTTGCTTTTCTTTAATATTACAGTCACGGTTTATGGGGTAGAAGCCCACTGGCTGTTCCCCAGATTGAGATTATTGCCTTTCTCTCTTTTAGAGTTTTACAGATTTAAATGCACTAGTGTGTCACCAAATCTTGGGGCTTCAATCTTTTAAGCCTTCTTAACGTGTGCGGAGCTTCTTCCACCACGCAAAGCATTTCTGGATTTATATGAGTCTGAATTCTCCTGTCATGGTTAACTGCATATTTTGTTACGATTTCACTGACATATTCTACTTTGAGATCTTTGTGCAGATTGTCATTCCTAATATACCAGGGGGCATCAACGATACTCCTAAGTACTTTGTTTTGAAAAGTTTGGATCATTTGGATGTTAGATTTCATGGTGAATCCCCAGAGTTGTACACCAAAAGTCCACACTGGTCTCAGCACTTGTTTATACAACAGCAATTTGTTTTCAACTGTTAGTTGTGAATTCCTACCTAACAGCCAGTACAATTTCCTGAATTTTATGTTGAGTTCCTCTTTCTTTTTTTTCACATGCTCCTTCCATTTAAGTTTTGCGTCCAGAGTCATACCCAAATACTTAGCAGTGTTAGAGTATGGCACTTCTTGTTCATTAATGTAGATCTTTAGTATTTCTATTTTTCTGTTGGTAAAATTGGTGTGTATTGATTTCGTTTCATTAAGTTTGATCCTCCAGCGTCGAGTCCAATCCCATACCTCTGCGATTGAAGTTTGCAGTTTATTGGCCGCTGTCTCGGCATCATTACCTACCGCCAGAACAGCAGTATCATCCGCAAAAGTCGCAACGGTTGTTTCCTCACTGTTTGGTAAATCTCTCGTGTATAACAAATACAAAATTGGACCCAATACGCTCCCTTGGGGAACTCCCGCGGATATTTTCTTTAAAGTTGAATATTCATCCTCATGCTTCACCCTAAAGTATCTTTCTGAGATGTAAGACTTTAGTATCAGATAGAATTCCTCTGGGAGATCCCTATGTAACTTGTACTCAAGCCCATGATGCCAGACCTTATCAAAAGCTTGCGCTACATCCAGGAAGACGGCTGAGCAAATGTTCTTCCCTTCAAGAGCCTTTTCAATAACATGGGTGATTCTTTGTACCTGGTCAATAGTGGAATGCTTTTCTCTGAATCCGAATTGATGATCCGGCAACAGAGTTTTGTTCTCTAAAAAAGGCTTTAATCTCTTCAAAAACAGTTTTTCAAATAGTTTTGAGATCACCGGTAGCAGGGAGATTGGCCTGTAGGACTTTTTATCTGTTGGTGCTTTGTCAGGTTTTAGAATCATGATAAACTCAGCCACCTTCCACAGACTAGGCACATACTTCAGCCTGAAGGCAGCGTTGATCAAATGGAGTAGTTTTCTCATGGTTTTTCCAGGCAGTTCCTTTAGTATTTGGCCTGTTATCAGGTCAAAACCCGGGGCTTTTTTTGCGCTTAGATTGCTCTTAATTTCTTCCCTCAATTCCTGTAGCGTTACTTTCTGTATGTTTTTCCTATCTACTTTCGGCTCAAAGTTAGTGTTTTCCTCTGCTGTTTGTCTAGGTAACGGCTGGAAGATTCCCTCAAGGTGTCTGGCAAAGAGAACGGCTTTCTCCGCCACACTTTTCGCCCATGTCCCGTCTTCCCGGCTGATGGGCGACTGATGGGTTTTCGGCCTTTTCAGTCCTTTAGTACTCTTCCAAAGTGAATAGTCTGTATCCTTCTGAGCTGTTAGCTTGCTTAAATATTTTCCAGTCCCCTCATTTTTAACCTTTTTTATCAGTTCCTTCAACTCATTACAGAGAAAGTTCAAGGCTCTTTTATTTTCTGGTGTGCGAACTCGCTGCCAGGTTTTCCTGGCCTTCCTCTTTTTCCTGACAAGTTCATTCACCTCTGGAGGAGGGCAGATTATTCTCTGTTTCAGTTTTCTGTTGATCTGGGGAGTGCTTTCCCATGCTGCTTTCTGAATATTAGTATTAAATCTCACGACTTCTTCATCTAACTGGTAAATATCATTCAAAGGGACATGAAGGTCTATGCTTTCATCCAGTAGTTGCCTGAATAGGGTCCAATTCGTCTTGTTACTCGAAAGCTGGCACGGGTATGACCGAGAAATAACCTCATCATTTATTGTCATGACAACCGGTGAGTGGTCCGATGAGAGATCCTCACAGTTTTTAACATCTATGTACCTGCTGGATAATCCTTTAACAACGTAAAAGTCAATCAAATCAGGTAATTTGTTGCCATCTGCAGGCCAATAAGTTGGGGTAGCGCTTGAGTGAAAATCAAGTTTTACTTCAATCCCAGCTTTGTATAGTTCCCTGCCTTTGGTGGTCGATAACCTAGAACCCCAAAAGGTGTTTTTGGCGTTAAAATCACCTCCAACAATGAAGTGATTCCCCAGCATCTTGAATAACTTAACATAATCTTCTTTTTTCAGATTTTGCCTTGGTGGGCAGTATATTGCAGAAATTTTAAAGTTTCCTTTACCAAGCAGCTGCACTTTGACAGTTGCCACTTGAAACGAGTCCTCCTCTATTTTCAGGTCTTCATTATATTTGATAGTGCTTTTCAGCAACAAGGTCGTGCCTCCTCTGGCTCTATCCGCTGGATGAGCCGCATGATAGCAGCTATATCCTCTTATATTAACAATCGCATTTCTGGTAAGGTGGCTTTCCGAGATTAGGCAGATGTCAATGCTTTCCATATTTAGAAACAATTCATGCTCCGTTATCCGTTGCCTACGTCCATTAGCATTCCACGTTGCAATTCTTACTGTGTTATACATGTTTTTGGCTTAGAGGGGCAGCAGTTACTTGTGCGCCCACCTGCGCAATTTTTTTCGACAATTTGTTGTTTATTTGCTGTTGCTCAGCGAGTTTCTCAAGAATTTTATTAGTAGAATCTTTTTGTTTTTCCATCGCCTTATTCAGGACGTCAAGTCTTTCAATGACCTCACTAAGCACTTGATCCATTTTCCCAGCGTTTCCTGCTGTCTTGAGTTGTTGTTGTTTCACTGCTCTTGCATAGCTGTTCGTCCCTGTATCCCTACCTCTCGCTGCTAGAGGAGCTTGTTTGCCCTTTGAAGTCACAGTAGGTAGATATAACGGGATTTTTTCCCCGGAAGCCATATTCCCGACACCACTAGTTTTTTGGTTATTGTTTTGGCGTCTTTGATTCTTCATTTGCTGTAGTTGCTTGGCCACCTCACATCCTCTGTAGCTGGCAGGATGTTGCTCCCGACAGTTAACACAAGTGGGCGGCGTGTTATGATTTATCGTGCAATCGCTAGTATAATGTTTGCCTAGGCATTTTACACACCTAGGCTCCCGATGGCAAAATTTCTGCGTATGGTTGAAACCTTGGCATTTTTTACATTGTGGTATAAGGCCCGAGTTTTTCCGAAGCGGTTCGATTTTAACCCTCATGTTGAGAATTGATCTTATGTTATATATATTATCTACATTTTCCTCATGATCGAACGTGAGCACGTACAGAGGAAGCCTTACCCTACTAATCTCCTCCTTCCCCTGTTCATCCTTTTTCCTTTCTTTTTTAATGATGTTCACGGCATCAATTATTTTGAATCCCCTCTGCTGGAGATCAACCTTGACCTCCTGGTTTTCGTACGTTGGGTGGAGACCTCTAGCCATAACCTTAGTGGGCCTACGGCTTTTGTCCTCGTACGTATACCACTGCTTATTTTCATCACTCAGTTTTTTTGCCAAAGCTCTACATGCGTCCGAGTTCAATGTTAGGATTTTCCATATATTGTTATTCATCGCCACAATTTTGTATTCCTTGTCTGCAACTGATGCCATCAGTGATTTAATATCTGCATATTTGGTTATCCCAACTAAATGGATTGGTGGAGGAGGTGTAGTTTTTTCCCTTTTCCACACTTATCTAGTCCTAACCTTCCTTGAGTTACCTCATCCTTATTAGGGTTGCCCTTATTAGCAGCAGTCCCTTCCCTATTAAGGTTGAGGAAGTTTCCTGCTTCTGCCTCTGGAGAGGATTCAGCTTTTCGCTTTCTTCTGCGTTTCTTGGTTTGCTTAACTAACCCAGTCAGTTTCTCTTTCTAGTTCTATAAGCTGAACACTGTGGAAAAAAAGTGATAAGTGAAGGAAGAAAAAGTGTAATATAATGAGTGATCAGTAATAACAGAAAAGACTGTTAAAATTAATGATTCACCCCAAATGTATGAAACAAAAGAAACATAGACTATAAGTAAGATTAAGAGAGACATGATTTATATTATTTTGAATGTTCAGCAACATTGTATTAATTCGGATTTAAAGCCAAGTCCCATATTTGTTTCAAGGGAAAAGACTACAATTAGAAGATTCAATTTGTTTAAATAATTGTATTAAGAGTTAGTTATGTTTAAATATGTTTTGTGTGTAATAATGTTAGTAATGTTGCTATTAAGAATATTATGATATTATGGGTATTATGAATTGTCAAAGATGAAAAAAGTTGTAAGAAAATAGACACACTGCTATGTATAAAATACCATAGATACCTAAATTAGGCTCAGACGCACTAAATAGAATTAATCAGTCAACAAACTAAGGAAAAGAATTTGGCAAACTAAGGAAAAAATTACTACTATAGGATGTAAACCAGTTTGTAATAAGTAATAATCCCAGCAATCAATGTAATCCCAGCCATGAAGGCACAACTCTAAAGTAGCATGTCTATAATTCCTGTTTTAAGGTAATATTAGTGTTGGAAGGTAATAGAAGCATTAATTTCAGATAATCAAACCACTATAAAGATAATATAAACAGTAAGAAATATCCTAATCAACAAAACAAAATGTTAAATAGTTCAGTAGAAGGTAATACTAAGGAAGTCACAATGACTTATTCTAAAAGTAACAGAAATCGACTGTTAGTAATAACTAGTAGTATAATAAATTGATTAATCAGAAATGATATAACTAAGAAACTAGATGATGTCAGTATAAAGGTAATTACAATGTTTAAACACACAAGCCAAACAGAAAATATCTTCAGTAAATGTAAACCTATATGAAAATAGTGTAAAGACCAAAATTTTGTAAAGATGGTAAATCATCTATTAGGAAACAGACACCTATCAAAAGGGATATCAAAATCTTTGTAATTTTATAAGGAAAAACACTATGTAATTGGATTTAACTATAATTATATGATAATTAGGGAGTAAATTAGGGTGGAAGTGTAAAAATCTTATAATTTAAATAATAAGGGGCATGTGACACCTAATTTCATTGCGATTAACCAATGAGGAATTTTCTAAATTTGCTCAAACTCGTTGAAGAGGAAGAAAAAACATGACAGTCTATTGTTAAATCTAAAGGTATCAACATCAACTCAGTGAAGCTAATAGCCAGAGTATTGGAGAGGATCAGATCCGAGCGTAAAGGAAAAAATACAAGAATATAAAAAAGAAAAAAAAATATAAAGTGACAGAAGATTCAATAAGAATGTAACAAAGTAATAAGAAATAACCAACCTGAAGTCTATTAGAAGAAGCTAATATAAAAACAATAACGGTAAAGGAGAGAAATATAAGACGGTGAGAACGAAAATAACCTTATATTAATAAACTCTTTAATAAACTACACCAACACCAAGATTAACTGCACTACACTTCATAACAGTACAAAAGTGAACATAAAAGCAATTGCAAATAGACACAGTGAACTTTATTAGGAAAAAACATTTATTTAAACAAAAACTCGTAGCAGCATTTTTCCATACAACGTGAGCTGGTCAACAAGCGGCCATCTTTGATTTTCTGTAGCCTTCCGCTCAGAGCGACGCCAGTTCAGCTTTCGGTAGAAAATCGGAAAAATACATTAACATTTTGTTCTAGACAAATAAAATTAGTTTAAACCATTTTTAGTCAATAAGAGGTATAATTGACTTACAAACTGTGTTTATTACTTTTATAATAGCAGTCAGAAAAGAACCTAACAAAATAACATTATTAAATATTTTATAAAATTTGTAACGACCCATCTGAGTGTGAGTCGATACGGGCACAATACATTTCGACACAATAGTTGTCGAATCAACTCTGAATAAAGAAACGTTTTAAAAAAAACTAGTTAAACTGGTATATCGAGTAATACTTTTTTGTAAATTGAATTAGGATTAAGGGTTTTCAGGCATTACAGAAGAGAAAACTTACAGCGGCCATTGGAATTAGATTCAACCCAAAGGAGCCAGCAACATAACCTAGTTCTACCGAATCGATACGGAAATCGAACGGGATTTACTCAAACCATTTGTTTCAAATAAATTTTACCACTCGAGAGAGAGTGAATGGAATAATAATTAGCCAGTTCTCTTACTAATAAAGATAAATATTTGGGAAGAATTACACGAAATTAATTAAAATAAATAAAAGAGAAAAAATAAAATACATTTTTTTTTTCGAATAAAAATAAAATTTATTTTTCACCAATATTTTCGACAAGTAAAACACGAATTTAAATAACGTTAAGAGACCCAGATTATTTGAAAATTTACGTTTCAAATTGACGCAACCAGCGTGAGGCGAATTCACTACTTATTCAGTAATTTATTAAAACCCTCGAAAACATTTATAGATTTGAAATTTTATGTTTCAAATTGACGCAACCAACGTGTGGCTGGGTAAACCATAAAACCCATACATATTCAATTTACGTTTCAATATTTATTGATTCTTTTTCTTTTCCTCTGCTATCAGGAACTAGACGAATCACTTGCTTCGGTCCCAAATGAATATATCCATTTCCCTAACGCTTCCTAGGTCTTCTTATAGGCTACTTCGTTTTGCAATAGGCTTGTATTGCAAACTCCCTTACGAAACCTTCCATCTGGAATCCTATTCAGATAAGCAATCCGTGTCTATTTGTTCTCTGCAATAGAATCTTGTATATATAAATGTTGAACACTTAACAAATGTTTTCATTGTAGAGTCTGTCTCTTCGTGTGCTACCTTTAAAACATTCCAAGAATCTCATCTTTGATGCTTGCATTCTAGTCAGATTTTTTTTGCCAGAACCCAAGTTTCAGAACCATACAATAACACTGACACAAATTTTAACTTATAAAATTTTAGTAGGAATTCTTTCTTTGTTTATTTATTTATTCTGGATTTAAGATTAAACCTTTGAATAGGTGTAAACTATTTATTTGCTTCACTTAGCATTTACACAGTTTTTAGCTTAAGCACAGAAACTTAAGCATTTGCAATTTTAAGAATAACACCAACGTGACATTAGTTACAAGTGAGTTTAGTGTATACATTTGTTAGTTTACGTTACGAAAGGATTATCCTAATTTAACTACACATTAGGTCGGGTCAAATAATGTAATTAAAAATATATATTTAATACAACTCATCACGATCAGAAGGCGTATGTGTGTAAAATTAACACGAACCTGACAGAAATCAGAACTTGGTAGGAATCAGAAAGACGTAAGAGAGGGGACCCAAACTAATTCAGTTGCTACTAACTTAAATTACGTTGCACCTACTATTAAATTAAACTGAACTGTAGTGAATTAAATTCAACTGTATTACTAACTTAATAATAAATTAAATTATTACGGTATACTGCAAAATTAATAAAAGTTTTTTTTCATTTTTTATACAATATGGAGCCTTTCTATTATCAAATGGCAGTTCAAAGTCAATCGCCAGTCGGTTGCAGTCAATCTATCAGCAGTCCTAAAAAGTACAATGAAATTAAACGCATACAGCTAACACACATACGCGCACGATCGTAGCCATGCTAGTTGCATAGTCGCTGGTTCCCAACCGATTACACACGTGAACCTCAAAAGTGGTCCGTGGAGTTACCAAGACTCAAGTATAGAAAAAACAAATTCTTTTAGTCTACCTTATAGAGTTCAGCGTATGGGTATAAAATCTACTGGGCAATAAAGTCAATCTAATAAATGGGCCGGTCTAATTACTACTTAGTTTCGGACAGGTAGGCCTAAAATTGTCTAGCGTTTGTTATACTAAATGCAACTCCACAAATCACGTTAGTCAATGTCAAATAAAGCAGTACCAATTTCAGCCGATTTTTTTTTTCTCAAATGTAACTTTACTTAATTGAAAATTATTAAAATACAGTTAGATAGTGTTTGGTTTAGGCATCAAATAAGTTTCTTAAATAAATTGCATTTTTCCTTACTGGCCTATAGAGTTCGGCAGAGGTTCGCGTTTTATCTACCTTTCAAATAGTTATCGGCTGCCATCTCAGATAACCAGATAAAAATGGATTAAACTTTTATTGTTTTAATCGACATTTTTAAGTCATTTTCAATACCATAATTTGATATAGCCTATACTTACATTATCTGAGCTCAGCACAATACAACGTGATAGTTACGTGCAGTTCGGTAAAGTAACATGACATGTGCTGCTACCGTCGATGTATACTATGTGGATCGCGTGCTGCATTCACTGAATTCGGTCCAACCCCTGCACCAGTGGTGAGCAAGAACACTGCGTATGCTATATTCTGTACCGGTACAAAGTCTGACTTTTCTGCTTTGTTATAGCTTTTTTTGCTTTAGCGGAGCATAGTTTGCGTTAAATGGCATACCTATGTCACTTTAACAATTAATGACTCCAAAGTGGGAGGTTTTTAATAAGGTCTTTTTCAAAACAAACACATTTGTTTCACTGTAAGATTTCAATGGTCTGACACATTATTTTCAGTTTATCGCTAAGTTCTGTTGCTTTCTTATTTATGGACATTTAATGTTGAAGCCAGACGAATAAAGATTATGATAAGGGAAACAAAGAATAAAAGACGTGAGCCGTAAACTTTAAAATGTTTATTGCGTAAAAGGAGCTGGCGTATACGCTCGGCATGGTTGTTAAAGTGTTCAATAAGTAATGCTAATTTACATTGTTTTTTTATTTAATTAGCTACGTATTAACTGTATAAAAATTGTTTTCATTAAACATTACTAATTAATACAAATTTATTTAACTTTAGGCGGACACAAAACTTAGATAAGGTAGCTGCAGCGGTTCTTTCCTTAGCAATATCATAGATATCAAGATATCATAAAATAATGTCCCTATGAATTTGATAAGTTTTACTTCATTGCTGTCTTCAGAAAAATCATTGGTTGAAATATGTTTTCTAAACACTGTGACGGCAAAGTGTTGCAAACTGATATAATCATTTTTTTTTATATTAAGTTTACTGACAGATATAATCAATAAATTACACTGTACATTATTACAATCTTTAAAACGTCTGATGACGCTCTAATTAATTTTTGGATTGACACAAAGTCAGTAAAATGAGTGTAAACAAGTTATTGTCATCTGTTATCAGTAAATATCATAAAAATATCATAAAATATCATAAAAATAAAATTTTTATATTAAACATTTTTAAATTTTATTTTATATTAATTTATATTAACTTTTACTTTCTAAATATTTTCCTCTTAATCTTCTGACAAGTCACTAAGGCCGCTCTCTTCACTGTCTTCTTCCTCGCTCACAGCGATGACAAACTGATCTAATGCATTGTCCATTAGTCCGTCTTTTTCCCAATATTCATTTTCCAACTTCTTTATGTGGTCACAGCATTTTTTCCAGTCTTCATTGGTGACGTGTTTAATGGCCTCTTCTGAAAGCTGGAGAAGGCGCTGAATTCTTAAATCTCCAACATTATTTTCCCGAACGAATCTTTTCATTATTGCCCATATTAATTCTATGGGGTTTAATTCGTAGTTGTATGGCGGGAGGCGTACTACTTCGTGTCCATATTGTGCGAAGATTCTATCGATATTGTAGTCCACTTTAGTCGGTTTATTTTTCTCAATTAGTTCGTACAGTACAGGTTTCCTCATTTCCAGGACAGCTGGAATGTTCGCCTTTGTCAGCCATTCGACCATTGTCTTTTTTGTATCATACCTATTCGGAACCTTGTTCTCTATTTTGCTGTGGTAGGGAGCATTATCCATGATGACGACACTGTTAGCAGGCAAGTTGGGGATGACCTTGTCTGTTACCCACTTCGAAAAATTGTCGTAATTCATTTGACCGTGGTAATCCCCAGTAGCCACATCAGCCCTAAAGAACAGTTGTCCCCAGGTAGAAATCCCTCCTCAGAGCCAATACCAACAACAATAATCCTATTACTTCCACTAACACACTCCATCGCTCCAACGACACCGGGTCCTTGCCAACACTTACGAAACGTTAGGTTGGAGTCGATCCATGACTCATCAAGAAAAAATATGTTTCTATTGTCCTATCGTATTCTTCGCATACGCATCAAATATCTACACCGCCAATCAATTATGTCGTGTCTCTCCACTAAAAGTTTCCTCTTGCTCACAGCTCTTTTCCATCTGAATCCCATTTCTTTCAGCATCTCTCTCAGTTTAGTTCGTTCAAATGGAAAATTCATTTTCATCTTCAGTTCATTAATAAGTTTCCGCACAGATGGGATTGTCTTCTTGACTAAATAAAACTCTTCGATAGTTGACTTTATTATGTTTCTATCGAAAGTGTCGACTTCTTTGGGAATCCTTGTTGGAACTTTCCTTTTTTTGCTCGGTGAAATTACGGTTCCCTCAGTTTGTAGCTCCCGATGAATTGCCTGAAGTGTTCTTCTAGGCATACCTGTATATGCTTCTGCTCGTTTAGTCGGGCTACTGAAAGGGAACATGAGTTTCTTGTCCAAGCGGTCTTTTTCCGTGGCGGACATCACGTTTCCTAGAACCTTCCTTTCTTTCTCGTGAATCACGTGCCTTTTAGATGGCCCGGGTGAAGATGTTTCACTCCTGATCATACTGGTCAAAAGTTCGAAAGGAGACACAATACACGGCACTTCACTATAGCCTAGTAACTAAATTCTATTAACTAATAAGTAAAAAACTCAATTATATACAATTAATAAGTAATACAGAAATCTCAATTATATACACGCCGTTTACACGCCGACAGCTGATACGGGTGGGGGAATGAGGAGCAGGGAGCGCGTTGTGAGTGTAAGTATGGGAAAAGGTAGTACAAGCGACAAGCCTGCCCATTCCCCCACTTTACCTACCCTGCGCACTCCAATCGCGGCCAGACAGTACGTGCTTCGGAACGTTTTCTCCCGTTCACTTTGCCTGTCAGCACGCGATCCATATAGTATACATCGATGGCTGCTAGACTCGAGACCAATTAACAACGTTTCACATACTATTAGTAATGTTTCTGTTGTTACTCAAGCGTTACCATCACTGCAATGTAGCAAAGTCGCAGAGACACAATAACGTTTGACTCAAAACGTGAACTGCATAGTGTACTCTACTTTCTGATTTAATTTGGTATAAACGTATTTATATTTTTGACCGTTTAAATCAAAAGATTTTAGTTTGGCGGTAGTCAACGCTAATCATGCATTGTCAGTAACTGTATGAAAGCCTAGTAATCACTGTTTGTATAAGTGCCACTGAGGTTTGTTCGCGTAAGAAATTAACGGCCACAAAAACTGTTTTAGATTCATGCTTTTTGGTATCCAGACCACTTATATGTATATAAATAGTAAAACAGTTTTACCATTTTTCTTTTCCGTCTGGTGGCCTTTATCCTTTACGAAACTCTACGCGTTTCGGGACATATGTCCCATCATCAGGAATATCCCTTGGTGAAGTTCGTCAATAGTTAAAATATAAAAAACAACTTTTTATACAACTTTACACAGCACAATAAATAAAATATAAACACTAAAAACACATAAAAACCCCCAAACGTGAGAACACACGCGATATCGCTGGTGCGCACCACGAATTACTGTAGTCGACGTCTGTGCTCATGTTGTTATAGGTCGCGCACTATGGGCGTTGTTTTGTATTCTTATCGCTGTGTCGTACAGTGGATTTGATTGGAAATTGTCGTACAGTGTTTTTTGTGTTTATATTTATATTAATTGTGATGTGTAAAGTTGTATAAAAAATTGTTTTTAATATTTTAACTATTGACGAACTTCACCAAGGGATATTCCTAATGATGGGACATATGTCCCGAAACGCGTAGAGTTTCGTAAAGGATAAAGGCCACCAGACGGAAAAGAAAAAGGTAAAACTGTTTTACTATTTATATACAAAAACTGTGTTTCGATAGTTTCATGGACAACTTACTTCGCGCTACAAATATTTACCGTAGGTAATTTCAAACTATTGACTGTAATTTGAACGGACAGTGTAAAGCCGAGCAGATTGTTTACCTCATCGCTAAAATTGGATCGGTGTGCCACACACACATTGGGAGGTAACACCGATAGCCTTGTCTTTCCAAATTATAATTATGAAAAAACTTATTTTCAAAGCACCACAAAAAGTTTTCTTTGAAAATTGAAAATTTTTAAATTAATTTCCATTTGTCAGTCAAACTACATAACGTCACGTTCTCAGTTTACTTTTTCTGTGCCAGATACCAGTAACTAAGTGTAGCAAAGTGCATAGACACTCATAGACTAATAAAGCATGAGGAATGCAAGAAATGGTTATTACGACGGACTTTCCTGGCTGCGATCTTTTATCGTGAAATACAAAAAACAATAAAAAGTGTGCTGTTAAATGTCCCCTCGTAACTTTTACTCTCTGTTTAGTTAAACACTGCCATTTGCGTGCCTTCGACCACACTATTCAGTATAAATGTTTACGGTATTAATGCTTATCTTCTATGCTGTTTGGTCTCAGAATAACTTCGTATCTTGTACATTTCATAACTTCTAATCATCTATTCCATTAGTCCATCATTATTCTCTCAGATATAAATAGCGCATATAAAATAATTTCTCAACAAATTTAGGAAACTATATGAGCATGGAGCGGTCGTGGCGTACTAGCTAGCGTGTGACGCTGCTACGCTGTCGGCGCGGGTTCAATTCCCGCCAGGGGCCATCTGATTTAGATACGACCGTTCCCCCTAGCAAAGGTAATGGCAACCCAGCGAGAGGTATCCTGCCTAGTAGAAACCCCCCCCAAAAAAAAAATAAAAAAATAATAATAATTGCTGTTTGGATCCGGATTGCACGGATCGCGACCTTAAATAAGTGGAACAATATGTTAAACACCAGAAAAATCTATACTTACAAATTTTGTCAACTCTTTTTTTCTTTAAAACAATGGCGCTCACATTAAAATAGTTCTAGTTATCTTTTTGTCCAATACGCCGTATACACAATAAAAATAAAGTATGTTAATAGAAATAATTACAATAATCACATAACAAATAAACAATTGTATGTTTGACGCTTTTCGCTGTCTAGTAACACCCATTCAAAATTTTTGTACACCATTGCGTATAAGGAAAATCTGAGACTCACTTAACTGTTTACTTAAATTTTTAACTATGTAAAAGCGATAATAAAGTTAATAAATACGTCATTTAAAAATAGCGTTTATATTCGTAAACGAAAACATGATATTTGTTGAACAGAATTATTATCTTTGTGTTGCTTTGATATAAACAAAAGATACAAGTCAATCATCCGCAAGGTGAGCAATTGTTAGGTAGAAAATGTAGAATACAGCAACAAAATATAAATACACAGAAACCAAAATCTGACCACACAACTGGTTCATTTGATAAGAAGTGGACTTTGGATTGGACACCAACACAAAAGCACAGTACAGCTTGTAGATCGTTTGTGATCCGTACTATATCCATACTCCATAGACGTCTTCTAAGGTCCCTTCGGTCACTCCGGTAACGTAAATTATAAGAACGGTTAGATTTTTATTTTACACTTTATCAGAGAAGGGGCGCTAAAATCTAATTCCAACTTCTTATACACACGCGCGGGCGTACACATATGCTATTTGCTATACAGTAGCCCATGTTAAGCGTAAAAGTGGCTAGCGCAGTTAAGCATTAAGAAAATGAGTTGAAAATTCAACTATTAAAAAAAATCCTCTAATCAACCTTATAGAGTGTATCGTGTGAGAGTGAAAGCGACTAGTTGGCGTAATACTGTGCCGTTGTTATTTACATATTAAATTTTCCGGCCACATTTCGTGGCGACAGTGCCGAATGTATATCAGTGCCAAAGGTTACGCGCGGCCGAGGCAACAGCTTGGCTATATCGCTCGGCCTTGACCGTTATGTCGCGGTAGTTGGGGCAGCGTAATCAAGTCCGCCGCGACTCGACAGCTGTTTGTTCAACTTTTCTGCCCTCGTGGTCGGCCGGCAGGAACCGTCATTCTTCCTCATTTCTAGTTTTACTCTCCAACGGGACACTGGTCTGGCGGCGTCGTAAATTGTGATCCATCTTTCGAAATGAGTCTGTAATTAGGTAAAGAGCTTCAGGTGACCCAAAAGTGTTGTATTAATCTTAATTAACTAAGGGCTTGTGTGGGTATTATGTTTATATGTATGTATTTTATATGTTTATATGAATGACTGCCCTAAAGATAAAATAAATCATCCAGATTTCAGACTCACCAGTTGTTTCACCATGGTAATCATCATCTCGAATTCTGGATAACACGTAATCTTCTAAACACAGGTGGGACTATTCCTTATAGTAATCCACAAACACAGCACTTCATTGGATTTAAAGCATGAAATGAAAGACATCTTCATAAACAGTAATTTCAGATATTGAATGATTAAATTTCTGTTGTAACATGTCCTGTGGACATATAGTGAATTGTGTAATTTACTGAGTTAAAGAATTTACCTGTTTAAATATGTCCATTACTGTGCTGTCTTTTATAGAACACCACTTGCCTTTTTTGCTGTGATTAATTAGCAAGGAAAATTTAAAACTATTAGTTGGTCAGTTTGTATTCACTGTTTCTTAGGAAGGTAAAATGTCATTAACAACGTTATATTTAACGAATTGATAAATAAGTATGGGGTAGTTCTTTTCTAAATCTTCTTGTGAGAACCGGTACTTTATCATGGTCTATTACAGAGTTTGAGCAAGAATAAGTCTCGAAGTATTAGAACTCAATTTTCTGGGCAAATGGTGTGTATAAGAATATGGTGATATTGTCAAGATGTATCTACATATTATTCCTGTAATGCATAATTTGTTTTTAGAAAATTATTTGGCAAATATAAAACGACAGATTACATGTTTCTTGTTAGTGATGATGTATTGTTATCTGATCATAAATTGAATTCATAATGTATCTATATAATCGTGGTTTAGTAATTGTTTATTGAAACTGTGATTTAGAAAATGCCATTTGAATGAAAGTTAATACATAGTCATGTCGGCTTATGTTGGAACAATGCGTTTAAATGTGTTTAAATAATTGTTTTTTGTTAAATTATGTAATGGTTCAACAAATTTAATTCTTGCTAATATTGTCAATTGTGGTTATTAATACTTGAGAGATACATGTCTATGAAATGAACTTTGTGAATTTAACCGCGCTCATTGTATTAAGGATGTTGTCATGATGGAAAAGAACACTAATAAAAAGCTGTTATCGTTATGCAAGCGTTTTATTGCAAGTCCTGTTACACTGAGCTCAGCGCATCTCTTTTCCATCTAGGCCACGCGTCCAGTTTAAAAAAATTAAGTGACGCCCCTCAAAAAAAAAAAAAAAATTTAATTTAATTTTACAAAAAGGTTTAATAATTTTAGGGGACGTTTTAATACTAGCTTTGAGCAGGTAGGCCAGAATAATTTCGCACTGGTATGCCTAATGCAACTGTACAAATCAAATCAGTCAAGGTGAAAAAGGTCAAAACTTTCAACTTAGTGATCAGGTTGCAATATGACACTTGGGGTTTAGTAAAGCAACATGACGACACCTGCTGCTGCACTCGATCGCAATTGTCAATTGCAATGTTTCTGTTGATCGTCAAGCGTTATTATCACTGCAATGTAGCAAAGTCGTGAAGACATTATGATGAAATTTAGAATACACGAAACGTATAAATACAGCTAAACTATAAAGCAGACCACACAGTTGGCCTACAAACATTCTCTGCGTCTGTGCATTCACATACATTAAATATCTGGAAATAACAGAAAGGTTGTTATAACCATATTTCTCCTGGGTAAAGTTTTAGAATGACACACTGTTTCTAAATTTGGGGTATTCGTTTCGTCACTTGTCGTGGTGATGTTCCGTGAGCTCTCATTCACATTGTATAGGCTACAAGGTACACCCAATGGTGTCCGTAAGTTATACGTTTTCTTTCAATTAGAGTGTACTTTTATCTGTTTATGTTGTAACACGCCATATTAGCAAAGTGTTGGCCCAGTTTTATGAAGTTGTAAAAATTCCTGTTTACTCACACTATTATATAGACTTTGTAATTGTAACAAATACATAGTTTGCTAACCTCTGTTATTTTGCTTTAAACATACATTTTTCTTTTAACTTTGATGGCCAATATTTCATATAAGTAAAACAGCTGGTAGGTTGCGGTGTTAGGTTTATGTAATACTTTCTTGCATAGAATTCCTCTTAAGCCCAAATTAAATTTTTCTACTTTATTACATAATGATGAAATATGTAACCGCTATCCTTAGATAGTTTATTTCTCTAGACTACAAGTAGACCTCGTGCAAAAAGGGTCATAATTATTGTTTCATCACTCTCCAGATGAGACTTATTGTCCATTATAGTAATAAGCAACAATCAATACCAGGCTGACTGTGATACTGTAATGCAAAGTCGTCGTTGAAATAATTTACTACTAACGTAGTTTCTGCTGGTGTGTATACAAATTTAAGAAAAATTTGTATTCACTGTGCAAAACGCATGTTATTTTAAAAATGACCCAGACGTACAAGTAAGCAGAGAGTATTGAACTATGTGGCATGCAATAATTACCCAGACGTACTAGTAAGCAGAGAGTATTGAACTATGTAGCATGCGATAATTTATTCTGCTGCCTAAAATCACATCCTATAAACAGTGGTATCCGATGGATGTATTTAACACGAGAAACCAGTCAACGAATTTCTTAAGTGACTTTTTGTATCTTGACACCGGTCAGTGATTTGTAAACATAAATATTAATCAGATGTATATTCTAAGATTATTTTGAGCTCTGACGAAAGACGCACCTTAACGCAAAGCATAAAACTGAGAAAGACGACAAAGAGTGCTGTAATTGGAATGCTGATAACCGTTAGGGTGGGAACACAAGAACAACAGCTACCAGTTGAAAACAGAAGCTTTTACTGAGATAATGGCAAAATGGGTTCTAAAATATGCCAAAGAAGAAATGATTCTACTAGGGCAGATGCCACTTAGAACTGATAAAAGGTAAGATTAACTTTATCAGAAGAATTACTACAGATACGAAAGAGTCAAAGCCATACTATAATACATGCTTCAAGTATAATATAATACCGTGTATGCAAGAAAACAGTTTAACGGAGAGTGTCAATAATTTTTTCATTTAAATTTTGTTTCGGAGACCATATTTTAAAGTCAAGATATATTGTAAAATAGTAAGATAAAATAAATTAGTAGGTAAGCCTATTAGAAACAAATCTACTTGTCACAGAGCAGAAACTAAAATTAGTAACATACATCTACAACCAAAGTCTAAAACTCGGAATGTATAAAACCACTTTTGTTAAATATAAATTATAGTTTCAAGAGAAACAATTACACAACACGTCACCTTTTTAGTTGCAAACGGCCACCATAAATTATTCCACTTAGTTTGCTAACAAAATCACATTTTACTTGACACAAAGCCACCATTGTTTTCACAGTTTGTACGCTTGTCTGTTGCAAATGATTTATGCAAGGTCTTGTAACAATAAGCATTTGATTTTGTTGTACTGCAACACATAAAAAACGTAATGTAGCTACTTGAATAAAATGCACACAAACAATTGATATTTAACAAAATTGTTTTCTCGTATAAATTGTCTGAAACATTTGATCAAATTTCTTCCTTTCTTAGTATTTTTCTTTTTATTCAACTAACACTGCTTTTGTCTAATTATACGTACTAACTTACCAGATAATATAATATTCATGTTTAATATGGTATCCAAATCACTTGATCGAATTGATAAATTATTTTACCTTCAATTATCCGCCTTGTGACTTCTTATAAATCTCGTTTATTAAGCAGATTGAACTGGAACGGGTGCGCACCCAAATTCGCGTACAGTTCATATGCAAATTTGACATTTTTTGATTATGTAACGATTTCAAAAGAGTGATATAGTTTTATTTTTTACTTTAATATCTGATGATGAACCATAGTCTCCGAAACGCGTCAAGAGTAGCAGATTGAACTTGAACGGGTGCGCACCCAAATTCGCGTACAGTTCATATGCAAATTTGACATTTTTTATTATGTAACGATCTCTAAAGATTGATATAGTTTTATTTTTTATTTTAATATCTGATGATGGAGCATAGTCTCCGAAACGCGTCATAGACGAGATTTACAAGAAGTCACAAGGCGGATAATTGAAGATAAAATAATTTATTTACCAGATAATAGTATTCACGATCTATAATACTGGTGTAAAATTGATGTAAGTACTCAATCATCTCTGGTGTAAAACTGCGGGCAGTGTGTAATGTTCACAGTAGTCCGTCCGATATCGTATATAGGCTCAATACTAGTCGCGCTGTCACGTTTATGCAGGCGTTTGATAATTTCAGGTTTTTGTGGAAGTTCAATCACCACACGCTTTTGTTTCTCCGTCGTTTCAACAAACGAACAAACACTACTTTGTGAAATAATCACGCACTTTACAGTAAAGTTAGTGAACAGACAAACCACCAGAGTAAAGAAAACAATACATCATTGTCTTTAAAGGTCGTTTATTGGCTACGTCCTTTATAAGAATGAAGGAATAGGGAGAAACAAAAATAAAAATAAGGGTGGCCTCACGATTAATAGAAGTTGACGGTTAAACGGATAACGAAAAAATAGAAGTACTACTGTACATCTAATTCGGATACCACTGTTACGAGTACTGCATGGATGTGATCTTAAAACACCAAAATAGATTACACAGAATTGAATACTCACAGTTTTGTTTAGGCCTATAAGCACGTTGGGGTGATTGCAAGATAACATGTTTTTTTACACGGAAGTTAAAATTTCTGTTAAATTTGGTATATACAACAGTAAAACTACCATACTCTATATAGAAGAATAACTTAAATAGCTTTAGAGTATTGGGTGAGGTCGTTTAACTATTTTGATTAATTTATTTTAATTTGAAATTTTTCTATATCACGAAGATGATGTAAGGTCCACCACGAAGGCGAGTGTCTTGTTTTCTGACGTGGTATATAGCAGAAACGTCATAATTACATTATTAATTTAAATTAATTCAATCTGTTTTGTTAAAATCTGTATTTAAGTTAAATAAATGATATTTAAAAGTAAAGGTAAACTTACAGTATCATCCAACTTAAACAAATTAATAACTGACTACTTTGTAGCAGTTGACACAAAACACAACCTAAATAAGTAAAAGGAAGGTTGAAAAAGTAAAAGGAATAAGAAGGAGAAATAATAATTTTCTCCCCTTATTGTTAACAATTCTTTACAAAGAAGCTACTTAACAAAATGTGTAGGCTATCTCATAATCTTTTCATATTAAATGCATTTTAGAATATATTGTAACTAATATTTCTAATTTTCTGTACAGGTTGCTGCATCATCTGTTCCCCATGTTCCTCAAGTACTCACATGTTTGCTGCAAAATTATTTTTAATTTAAGCAGTTTAATAGTTACTCAGCTGAGTCACGAACAACGTGCATTATTTTTATTAACTTTATTTATTTATTAGCAATAATAAAATACATTCCCTTAGCTAATCTGCTGATTAAGGTACAAACAAAATATATGTACAACTAGATGACGTGAAGGGGTGTTCCATCCAGCGGTGTCACCTCGTGGTCCTTAAAGGTCGGATCGCCCTCAATTTTCTGTCTATTCCAAGCTATAGAAGTGGTTGCGGGTCAGCGGGTTGCGATGGTGTAAAGTCTTGTATCGTGTCTACCATTATATTTTTGATAAAATATAAATTATGTTTTAATAATTTCTAAGTTATTTAATTTAATGCAAGATAAACAAAAATTTGTAAATAAAATTTCTCTAATCGTTTCCGTTTATTTGTGTACAATATATTTCAACACTATTACTTATAAATACTAGTTGCTTTTATGTTCTTACAGTTCTTTCCATTAAGATTTCCTCACTTCAGCATTTAAATTTTATCGATTCCTCTTTTCTCTTTAAAGTTCAACATTCCTTTTTTTATCTTTATCATTCATTTTGCTTTGTGCTTCTTTGATAAGCAAAATACCGTAAGCCATACCGTTGCCTTAAGAATATGCATAAATACCCTAAGGTATGTGCACCACACTGAGTGAATTCTGTACCAATTGACAAATCGATGCAGTTTGATATCTTGTGCACAACACTCGATTCTAACGCATAACTGAGTATTTGTTTCTGTAAAAATGATTAGACAGTTGTACAAAATGTTATTTGGTAACGAAAAATACAAGCAAAAATAATATCGTAAACTCGTAATATTCTAATTATTCCGTTTTTGCTATCATAGAAAAATAATAAGAATCGACGTTACCTTAACAAGGCTAGTTATACAGTAACAGACAATGTACATGAGAAATAAATAAATCATATTTCAAACCAATATTTAATAATTATTTTATTGCTTTTATCATTACACACAATAATTGCGTTAATCAGATTAGCGGAGAAATTATGAACATATTAGAAAGATTTATCGTTCTTTCTCTTCGTAAAGTACTTCTTGGATAGCCTAGGTACGTAGTTTGTGCGTAGCTGGTGTCTAATACTGTTAATACAGTAATAGATAAAATTCCTAGGTAGCGCCTATTTTCACTTTTATTATATAAACGGTTGGGTTTATTGCGCCAATCACCCCCCCCCTTTTCGGCGTTTTATTAACCTTGGTAAGTGTTCAGTTGATCGTGAATATCGTGTCTTATGTTGTTTTGTGTGTGCTGTGAGTTCTTTCCTAGAAAGCAATTTTTGTATTATTTAGACTTATCATAAACAAAGTAAAAATTTGTTATTTTTTAACTATCTACCACTCATCGATAATATATTACTTATTACATATATCCATTATCTCTAAGTGTGTAGTTACTCCGAAGACGGCTGGCCTAAACGTCGCTTCTTAACATTTTCCTATGATGGCAAAAACGGAATAATTAGAATATTATGGGTTTACGATAGACATTTTGTTGGATTTTTCGGTCCTAAATAACATTTTGTACAGCTGTCTAATCATTTTTAGAGAAACAAATACTCAATTCTGCGTTTGAATCGAGTGTTATGCACGAGATATCAAACTGCACTCGATTCGTCAATTGGTACAGAATTTACTATCATTTCTGCAGCATTTAGAGTATTTATGCATATCCTTGAAGAAACAAGGCTCATGGTTTACGGTATTTTGCTTATCAAAAAAGCACAAGGCAAAATAAGTGATAAAGATAAAAAAGGGAAATGTTGAGCCTTAAAGGGGAAAGGGGAATCGTTGAAGTGAAGAAATCGTAATGTAAAAATCTGTAAGAGCATAAAACCTGTTAGTTAATAAACGCTAAATTAATTAATAGTGTTGAAGTATAGTGTACAGAAATGAACGAAAACGATAAAGAAAATTTATTTACAAATACTGGTTTGTCTGACATTAAATTAAATAACTTAGAATTTATTTAAAAGAGAATTTATATTTAATCAAAAAAATAATGGTCGACGCCATACAAGATTTATAATTTTATAAACTGCTTCTTATAGTTTTCGTATGATGGCTAAAACACCTAATTTAGATTCTAATTTCTACAATCCATCACAGCCACCTATTAAAGAAGTAATTTAATACCGGTCTATGAATGTTTTAAGGATATTAGGTATGGTTCTCCTACACTACTTCAGGTGGTACACACGGGAGCCAACATAAAAACAGGAAATAGCAATAATAAAGAAGACATCGACAAATAAAAATATAGTTCACACAGTTGTTCCGTATTGTGAGTGAGTAAAGTAGAATTTCGAAAGCTGTAAATATAATATTATTACATCCTTATTATGCCGTGAGTAGTAGCAAGTATAGAAAATAATAAAGCTGTAACGTACACATTATTAGGTAGGCCTATGGTTAAATTTCTCTTTATAATTTTTTTTATTTAGGCCTGTACTGTTTTATTTATACCTAATGTATATGTTTTAAGTTACATATTTACCTAATGTTTCTATACCTTTTATATTTTCAAAGTTAATGTTAGCAATTGCATTCTCAATACTGCAATTACTGAATCTAAGGTTGGATTTTCTTCTTTAAAATAAACGATTCCCATTGACATGAACAACAATTGTTTCTAAAATTGTATGCAAATGTACGTTTTAAATCCTCTAATGTTTCCGTGGCCTAACGCAACCATTGTGCATACTTAACAAAAATACCACTGTAACTGAATAAATAAGTTTTTACATTTTTTAAATTAAAAATCTAACTTTGCTAAACTTTTGCTGTTGAGACATTTAAACGTTCAAACATTTTGTTTAATATTTGTTGTTAGAGGATTCAACTGTAGATATAACAATCGATATCAGACAGTACGACCACAGTACTGTGGTTCACTGACTATTAGACCTGTGTCAGTCTTCAGTCCCTAAGCATTGAATATGACCGCCGACAGAGTGGCCGAAACGTTCGCATGAATTACAATAGGACCACGGCCTGATACACCGGAAAACCAAAATATCAATAACTACAAAGATTATCTGCACATGCGGATAAAATACTACTGTGTGAATAGTCTCATAACCTCTAATCAATAGCGGTTCAGATGTGCCACGCGGGATTGTTTAGATCATGAACTGAGAACGGAAATAGTTCAATCATTGATCTTGCTCTTTCCGAACAACATGTTGACTAAAAGGTATATTTGGAGAGACCGGGCGTGTAGGATATCTACATATAGGATGGATATAAACACATTTATAAGCTTAATTACTTGTTAAAAGTCGATTAATTTGAGTTTTAATGACGATTCTTAACAGTTATTTTAGTTTTGCTATTTGTATAGTTTCCAAAGAGTGTTGTCCGTATCCCCGATCTTCCAGTGCATGCTATAATGTGTATTGGTGTACTCAATTGCAGAGTGTTTTAAACTGAAAGAAAACCTCGTGCGTTTCAGAAGCACGAACAGTTGGCTGACGAAACATCTTCCATGTAACAGATTCTACTTTTTGCTGAGTTTTTAAAAATATGTGCCAACGTATTAGTGTGAAAATATAACTTAAACTTGAGTATAAACTTAAGTATAGCACAATTGGCGTAAAATATTTAGTAGTAAATAAAGAAGAAAAACAACTGCTCATATTTGGTAACATACTTTCCGTGGTTGTTTGTTTACTTATTGGCAACATAAAAACAGGAAATGGGAATAATAAAGAAGGCGTCGACAAATAAAAATATAGTTCACACAGTTGTTCCGTATTGTGAGTGAGTAAAGTAAAATGTCAAAAGCAGTAAATATAATATTATTGCATCCTTATTGTACCGTGAGTAGTAGCAAGTATAGAAAATAATAAAGCTGTAACGTACACAAAATATGGCTGTGACAAACTGGATTCAGCATTGCACTTTATTTGCGCTGAAACTTCTACCAGCTTCCATATACAGTTGACCAATTTCAATGGTGCTACTGATCTCGTGTATTTCTGTAACAAATGATACAGACTTTATTTCTCTGTTGTTAAAAGTACAGTTTATATTTTAACGTAAAAGTCTCTTATCCATTTGTGAAACGGAGTGTCTATAAAAGGAAAGAATTCTAAAAATATACTAAGTACAGTAGTACCCCCACTTACGCTACCCCGACTTCCGCGAACTCGGAGTTACTCGGTTCTTCATCTTCTCTCCCACTTCGACTCAAGTCAATTAAAAAAGGATTACAAATCTTAGTGGATATAGACTCTAATGAAGAGCGCGTTACAGCTACTAGGCAAGGAATAAAAAAATTATTACCTTGCTATGAAGAAATTTTGCGTGGAAAATACAAAATATTGTATCGTGAGATGGGTTTGTTAGATTTAATAAAGCCGTCGACATCTAAATAACTTCATTTTATGTAACTTTTTAATTTTAATACTATTTTGTATTAATATGTGTGAAAAACTAAAATTTTTATTACATACTTTTGTTTTAAACAAGCGTTTTTGTTAGCCCTTGATACTAATAAATTAAAATGTATTTTATATGTATTTATATGCAAAGTTGTACCCCGATAAACGGAGTATTACTGTACACTGTATTAGACTGAACTGCAAACATGAAATTCAAGAGAACTTAAACTTATGAATTCATATGGTGACCAAATCTGTCGTAAAGCACTCAAATCAGATGACTTTAAATTCTGACACGACAGGGATATGCCGAGTCCATCGTCTGGCGGTGTGTATCGCCGCAGTCGGCTATCTTAGAGCTCTGCCTTGTTTTCTTTAGGATTCTTAGAGCAAAGCCTGTTGCTCTAAACTAGCATTCATTCCGCTTATTCGTGTCTTCGAGTCGGTTTCTACGATCTGTCTCACCAAGTCTCTCTTTGGTGGATTTTGTTTGTTCAAGGTCTAACGCTGTTAGATTATTCAAGCGCAAAGGATGTTTCTTACATTGTTTTATTTATACACTTTCATTGTGAATGTAGACCTCAAGTTCGATAATTTTGCTAAGGATTAATCTCCCTTTCTCCGGCGACATCCAGGCCCTGCTGCTCTAGTGTGAAGTACCTGGTGGAAATGCGTCTTTCGCGGGCATAAATATTAAGACGTTTTAATGCATATGAGGCGTCTAGTTATCAAGAGACAGATATGGAGACTCAGGTTCAACGTAAGATGAAAACGGTACTTTAATATTGGGGCGGAAGAACCCCAACCCCCCCCCATATAAGGTTTGGGGGGATACCTTATATGATGATATTAAAAACGATGATTCTGATGGATGACCAAAACATCAGGAGCCCTGTCGTTATCTTCACTACGATATGCTGGTGATTCATCTGGAGGATTTTTCTGATTACAAAAGACCTACCAACAAAGATACTGACTTACAGATCTAAAGATCAAAGAGACTTAGGAAAGCCAAGCAAACACAGGCTGGATAAGGTTCGAAACGGGATAGATGCCCGATACGGCAGTAAGAAAGGAAAAACAGAAGAAGGAAAAGGTGAAGAGGAAGAAGAAGAATAGGAAGAAGAAGAAGAAGAAGAAGAAGAAGAGGAGGAGGAGGAGGAGGAGGAGGAGGAGGAGGAGGAGGAGGAGGAGGAGGAGGAGGAGGAGGAGGAGGAGGAGGAGGAGGAGGAGGAGAAGAAGAAGAAGAAGAAGAAGAAGAAGAAGAAGAAGAAGAAGAAGAAGAAGAAGAAGAAGAAGAAGAAGAAGAAGAAGAAGAAGAAGAAGAAGAAGAAGAAGAAGAAGAAGAAACTTTGCATTCAGAAAAATTGGAACTAAAATGGTCTGTTGAATGTTAGTTACTCTATACGTTTTCTGTTGAAAAACCAAAAGTGATATCAACACATAATATTCTATATCCATTCAGTATTGCTCTACGGATAAAGTAGGTATATTGAAGTCAAATGTCGCTAGAATGTTTTATTGTCCAAAGTGCTGTTGTTGTTAGTACTCTACTAAACTAAGGTTCATAAAGTATATGTTCTGCTCGGCATTCAGTAACCATATTTACACGTATATATTCCGAGAAATATAACAACAGTGTTTTCTTTCAAAATATATAAGTTGAAAGCTAATCACCAATAATTTTATTAAGGAACCGTGTTAGCTTTGTAAAACTGTCGGATACAAAGATTTAGAAATCGAGTAAGATCTAACGTGTGTGCTTGATTAACCACCTAAAAGTTTTGAAAACAGTTATTAAAATATTTTTTCTCTATTGATCACTAATTAGTCACAATTTATCTAATACTTATTCTGATTTTGTGATAAAGCGACTACTAATAAGTAAAAAAATAAAATATTCTTCAAGTGCTGGTGTCTCATAATCAGCATTTTGCTATACGAAATGTATATTTAGTTCTTAGTGGGTTAGATAGTGGATTGCATTAATTTTATGTTTGAATGTATGTGATAATAGTGAATTGCTCTTAAATGCAGTGTACTTTAAATAATAATTTTATTTAATACAATTTTATTAAGCTGGTCAGAGGAAAAAAATGTAAAGGACAGTCATATAAAGCAGAATGACCTGCAATGTTTGTGGTGCCGTATATTTGTTTCATACTATAGTATAGTTTTATGTAGGACAGGCTATTAATATAGTTACATTTTAAGTAACCGTAAACATATTTCTAATTTTACTTCACCCTTTACATTTGCCAGCCAATGCCCAGCATCGTGTAGTAACGTTACACAGATGTAGTAGGCCTACACATTAAGTAATACTGTATACCGTATCCAATCGAGTCAAAACATGTGTGGAAATTCAACAGTAATTTTGTTTTTTATATTCTGTTTTTAGAACAGGAAAATGAAGTTAATTTCTTTAATTTTATATACTGTTAGGCCTAAGTTTTTTCCGTGGTTTTTATTTTTCTTACACGTAAGAAGTTTCAGTTAAGTATACAACATTTTTAACTGTATTAAATATTTGTATTATTAATTTAAAAACTATGCACACATAAAGTATCTAATGCTTGGGTAAAAAGTGGAAATTTTTTACTGCCGCGATACATTTAGCACAGTTTATTCTCTTGATAACGCGTAAGCTCAGCGCCAAATACTGAAAACTGTCACGTTTACCAAGCGTGAAATACGAACACCCCCCCTCTCTCTACCTGTCTGTCAAGTGGGCGCGCGCACACACACGCACACGAGTCTCCAGGAGGAACATTATGAGTGAATGAGGGGTAGAAGATTCTGTTCGAAATGAAAGATGTATTTTAATTTATCTGACTTTTATGTAAGACGTGCAAAGTAGTTTTTAAATTAATGTGAAAAATGTCTTGATATTTTTCCGTGAGTAAAACCTTTTTTGTATTTACTATTTTACGTACAATTGTATATACAATTTCCTTTTCAAATTTTCCTTCTTGTAGTTTGTTTACTTATCAGTTGTTATCTCCACTTTACGATACTTTTAACAGTCATACGTCACACATTCTATTAAACAATTTCTTGCTTTATTAAACCGAACATAGACACACATTTGATAAAGACAAAACTGTACTTACCGCTTCCGTATTTGAACAGTTGTAACAATGGAAGAAAAATTTAAAACAATTCTCATCTACTTGAACATGAGTGTTTGTTTATGATGACATGACATGATTTGTTTAATTACTGAGTGTTTACAGTATTCATCCACTTTAATATTAGCATTTCCTTCTTTTTTTTAGCCTTTTCAGTGCACGTGCTTTCCGCTGTTCAAGTTATTTTTTGTCAGTTCTAAGACTCTTATCTTTGCCTGTTTCTCTATAAACACTGTATTTTACCACAATTGTCTAAGTCCTTTGTGTTTTTTTATTTCCCAATTTACCTAATACATATACGGGAGTATCGCTATCTACAATTCAACATTTAAAAACATTTTATATTGTTAGAGTATTACCTGACGATTTCTTGGAAAATGAACATTTTTCTGAGTAACAAGCGATGGACAGTCTGTAGTGTATAATTTCAAAATTGGAAAGACACCATTTTAAAATTGTCATACACGACTCGCCAATAGAACAGGTGCCAGATTTCAAGTATCTAGGGTGTAGCATCACATACCAAGATGATAAGGAAGTTGAAATCGAAACTAGTCTCTTCCAGTGGCTTTGTGGTTGTATCATTAAATATTTAAAGAAGGAAACAAGGAATAAGACGCAATTGAAATATTATAATCTAATGGCTATTCGTCAACTACTGTATGGTAGTGAGACTTGGACTAGAAAGGCCAAAGATATATCACGAATACAGGGAGCGGAAATGAGGTTCTTGAGGTCTGTAAAGGGCTGTGCCAGGAGAGATCTTATCAGAAATGATCTTATTCGTATGGATCTAGACATAGCTGAAAGCTTAGAAAAATAAATCTCCCGATACAAAACGGAGTGGCGGTTACACGTGGAGAGAATGGATCCAACTAGACTTTCAAGGAGAGCCCTTGACTATCATCCAAGGGGGAGAAGAGTAGTGTGGAAAGACCACGTAAGGGACGGTTGGGTGACTTCCTTTGAGACTGGAACAGGCTACTAGCCTAAACCGGAAAGAAAGACGGCGACGACGATCATGTTAGAAGTTTGACTTTCAGTAATTTGAGACAGTTATTTTTACTGGCATTATGTTTTTACACGTATAAGTTATGACTTAAAAATTATGACTGGTGTTACGACAGCACCACCACTACAGCGACCTGTTTCACTTTCACGTGGAGCACCATCTCGTTTTGCTGGCCGGTCTGCCTTATTCAACTGGATTATCCCGACATTTTGATCGTGTACTGGAGAAGCGTTATCCCCGAGGGACTTCAGAATGTATACGATAGGTGGGAAGTTAATACAAGATTTAATACTACCTTTCCTCTCTAAGCAGCCAACGAGATAGGACCTGCGACAACTTACAATACACTAACCCTAAACGGACAAAATTTAGATTTTTCTAAATCTCCATGATGTATTTCATTATTTGTACAAAAATTTATTTACACTTTTTTGACATCAGGTGTAAAAACACTCAATGTTTTACTAATTTCGGAACGCAAAACATTTAGTTTTGTTTTGTAGTTACATTATTTATTTGGTGTATTGTTTACTCCTTTCATGTCACAGTTGTCTGGTGCATTCATATTTCCTACATACATTTGTGTTGTACGTATGTGTGCACATATAGTGTGAATAATGCTGCACTACATACTTATCGTCAACTGTAATAATGTTAAATCTTTTAATCATCTCGAAGAAGCCTTGAGAAGTACTTTGTACGAAATAATAACTTTTTCTGTCCGACGAAAGTGTTTTCAGCGGGATTGTTACGATCACTGTTACAAAATGTGTACATTTTGATTTGTCAATAATTTTCAATACAGTGTTTTAGTGGATGGTTAGTGAGGATCGGTCAATAATACAAATTTTAGTTATTTTGTGTCGACGTTTCGACAATATTTATTGTCATCTTCAGGACCTGTGTATGAAATACAATAGAAATATCAAACATAAAGAAACAAATAAATATTTGGGTGAACGTGTTGGTGATGTGAGTGTGTGCGTGCGTATGTATGTATCATTTTATATGTGAAGACTTATGATAGTTTGTTTACATCTTCAAATTATCTTTAAGAAAGCGAGCAAGATGTAAACGACAAGATGAAGATGACAATAAATATTGTCGAAAGGTCGACGCAAAATAACTAAAATTTGTATTATTGACCGATCCTCACTAACCATCCACTAAAACATTCATTGATCGACGGTCACTAAAAATTTAAGGTTTTCAATACAGTGTTTTGTTTGAAGTACATTTTGTCATATGCTACGCTGAGAAGTAAATAGTACCGCAGCTCTGTGACTACATGAATCCTTGCATGTATATTTGCGCGGCACAATTACTTAACGCTCTATATACTTCTAGGTTATGTAAGATGCTCCATTCAGACATTATCCGACTACCCTACTGGCACATCTATGCCCGCTATCTCACTACAATTCAAGGCGGCGAAGGAATAAATACTGGATTTTCAACCTGGCGAAATCTGTGGGCCTTGAAACGCAAGTAGCCTAATGCATCTTAGGGCCCTTTTGTAATATTCAAAAGCTAGCGGCGTTACTATGTTGCAGAGGAGTAAGCTGGACGGCAAATAATATTTATATATGCCATGAAGGTCAAATTATTATGAAGTTTTTAACGATATTCATAGTATTATTATTGGGTCCTCCAGTCTTTAGACTGGTTTGTACACTCCCCGCATATACCTGTGGTGCGTGTGTTACTGAGTCTCTCACAGATGTATGAGACCTACAATTTAACGCCGGGTCCGAACAGCATTGTTGGGGAAGGTTTATACTGGACAGGATACCTCTCGCTGGTTTGCCGTTGCCTTGCGATGGGGAACGGTCGTATTAAATCAGATGGCCTCGGCGGGAATCGAACCCGTGACGACAGCGTAGCAGCGCCACACGCTAGCCACAACGCCACGACCGCTCCTATAAATAACTATACGCCACGATGTTGATATAAAAACTATAAATTCTGTAGAAACATTGGAAGCCTATTTTTGTTCCTAAAACATTTACTCCTTTACTACTCCTAATGACTTCATTCTCTACTGCTTCCATGTCATAAATACTTCACTTTTACTTTACCAGTTCTAGTATGTTGTCTATTCAAATTTAACTCTAATCGCCTTATTTCCATAATCTGATTTAAGTTTTATTTTCAAAATAATAGATACTCGTCTGTGTATGCTACTAAACGTAGATAAATTGTGCTTTGAACGTTCCACTTTACAATAACATAACAGCTTAAAGAAAGGCAAAAAACTTTGTAATTATGTTTAGAATCCGTCGTAGAGAGATCCTTAAATTTCTCATGATATTCATACGTTAAATCCACGAGTCTTTTTTCTAAGCGTTTGTGTGTGTGTCACGTAAGCGGTGCGATTATTATACAGCAGTATAGTTGCCTTTTGTTTTTGACAACACAGCGGAACAAACACACATTGACACAAGACCACCGAAATTAATTTCCGACTAACTCAGCGATCCGACAAGTTACCTTTGGTGCAAACTTCATTGCCAAGTTTCGTAGAGTTACCAGTTTGATGGTAACACACGGACTTTGTTTGCAACGAAAATTGTAAAACACGCACATACGTAATAGCAAAGCACTCTGACATTCAATCGGACAGTACTACCGCAGGTATATAGCTAAACTCAACTCAATTTGTACACATAACCAAGAGAACAATATTAGTTAATTAAATTTCACAAGCAGAATGATCACTGTTGCACACCACTATATAAAAATTATCCCGATTAGCGCTTTCAAGCTTGTAACGTCACAGAACGTTCCATAAAGGAAATCATTTATATAGTAAGTTAGCATAAGAGGAAAGTGAGGTGAACAGTATCGAACCCAAGTAGTCCCAAAAAATTGTGTAATTTTGTATAATAATTATTTCTATCAACTTGAAAAAACGACCAAACTATGTCTAAGACAAAACCCCATATATATTATTAAAGTGAATAAGAGTGAAAAAACCATAAGACACTATAAGAGAGAGAAATAATGTCAGAATCAACCAAAATATAGTCAATAATTATTAAGTTTTATAACTATGAATAGAGTATTAAAGACTATTTTTTGTGAATAAATGGACATGATCCATTATTATATTATGTGATGTAAATAAAATAAATGTATTAAATGATTTAAATACATTATTAGAAAGAGTCTAAGTTAAAATAAAAATTGTATATTTGCAATGACAAAAAATATTAATGTGTTGGATTTGAGACCATACACCAAGATTTCATGAAAAAATTAATTATTATCAGATTTAAATAAAAACTATATGTAATTGTCAAGCAGACAATAGTGAACAATTTATCTTAAATAAAGGAAGCTGTCAAATGAATAAAAAGCAGTCAAAATAGCCAAAAACAGTGTTAACTAAAAACATGTAATAGGCATCTAATATTGTATAATTTATGAATTTAATGTTGCCAAAATGCAACCAAACTGTATTAGAAAGCTGTAATATGATATAAAGCAACTATACTAATATACCTGACCAACTTTAACATTGTAATAGTCAAGTTAGCAAAATATTTACTTATACCATGTATGGCTGGAACCAATTATCCAGTACAAAAATAATCGTATCTGGCTAAATACTTACATAATACTAACAAAAATAAAATAGAAAGGTACAATACATCAGTATACCTTAATAAGAAACAAACTCAGTTGAAAGTAAAGTCAACTCTAAAAGAATTTAACTAATTAGAGTGAGATTTGTCACGCCATAAAAAAGGACATCTCAAGACCAATCAATGATGCTATGTCATCTTGTGATAAATATAATATATGTACAAAGTAACCAGGTATCACAAAAGATAGACAAAATAATAAACTCTGTGTGTACAGTAGTGAAATAATACATATATTAAAGAAAAAGACTAATCATTGTATTAGAAAACTGACAAGAATCTAGGCCATGAGCAGAGGCCATATAAAATTGTATTTATTTGTGTTTTATCTATGTTAAAATTTGTTTATTTTGTTGTAGGAAAGTAGTGGTAGTAGATGTTCAGCTTGTGGAAGAAACTTTGTAACTCCACAACAATTTTTGTTATAAAAATTGAGTTTTCAATGACAACAACTCAAGGTGAGGGTTGTATATTATATTGTTTATTAGACTTAAGCTAATTAGAAACCAATCATATTTAGTATCGCTAGATTCAGTTAAAAACAGGGAATCTAAATGTATTAATGGCATACAAATTGTGAGTACTAATGTAAAACTGTTTGATAAATACCAGAGTAATTTTTGAAATATCCTTTGTATGAAGAATAAGAAATTCGTTCTAAAAGCTTCTACGGAAGTGAAAATTGTTCTATGACATTCCATTTCGTTTATTCTCGAACATTCTAGAAAGAATTTTTACACAAATATACCGGAAGTCGATGTAAACAGTCATCCTGAATTAGTATAAAAGAGAGACCAAATTCGACCCAAAAAACACTTGAAACTTGAATTCCAGAACTGATGCATCTCACACAACACTGATCAACGCAGCTAAGGCGAAACCGAAGAGGCGAGAAATCGACAAGACCCGAAGGAAGGCTTTCCCGTACATAGACATTACCGACTGACTTAACCTCAACGAGAATCTTCGCCAAATGTATCGCTGAAATAGAGCAGCGATACGGCAAAATTTAATAGAAATCACGCAGCCAGAACGTCGACTGCCCAGGAGGGACCAAACATTTAAATAGAGAACGAATTCTGCTGTGTTCGCATTGACTGACTAACTTGACAAATAATTCCCCCTAACGTAAACATACAATACACAAAGCCTTCCTCGACACTGCATGGGAATCAGCGCTGCGGTGGCCGATTTCTGAATCAACGCTAAACAGATGATTCGTAGCGGCGGCGTTTGAACGATATTCTACTGCCAAACGTTTTTACAAAAGTGCGGAAAATAGATTCAGTGTACACCCGAAGAGGCGAGATCGAGAAACTACCCGAAAGGAGTGTCCAGTGCGAGAATAAATAACCATTGGAAAGTGAGTTACCAAAATTAAAGTCATTTGTTACCTGGTTACATTTATCACACAGTTGTACTTCACACGCCACACATACACCTTCAAATCACTTAGTTTTTTCTTGTAAGGCATCTAATTGATATGTCTTGGTAGTTCAAAGGAGTCACGTCCTGAGAGTAAAGATTTTTCACGTATTAAACTCATGCTTTTCAACTGAGTCAAAATCTGAAATATACTAGCCGATACTTGATTGGATATATAAAAAAAAAAAAAAATTGTCAATAATAATAACTTGTAAAATTTTTTCTCTGCAATTTTATAATTTTTTGTCTATGAATGTTAGTCCTTCAGACGATTTGTTTGTTTATGAAGAATCATTAAACTTAACTGATTTTTCCAAGCTAAACTGACTTGTTTAAATTTTTTCGTAGATTTAAAAATTTTATCAATCACATTTTTTTTCTTGGAACAAACGTTTCCAAGTGGCGCCCACAAAAAGCATAGTATTAAGTTGTGTTACAGGACTACATCACTGCAGAGGATCCAGTCAACAGAGTAAGTAACAAAAGTGCGCGGAGGTAACGCCCGACGTTTTACAACACAAACATTTACACAACACCCACTACTTGTTTTTCTATAAATTGGCAGCCCAACTAGTGAGGCTTGAAAAAAACGGAACAAGCCCGGCAACTACCAACATATTAAGATGCCACAACCAAAGGGAAAAAAGGTGAAGAAGACTGTGGAACCCGAGTTAAGTATGGAAGACGGAGAGGCAGTACAAATGGAGGAAACAGAATTAGAACCGCCCACAATAGAAGTGGAAAGACCGGTACAAACGGCAGACGAATTAGAAGAACAGACGGGAGAAGAACCCATACAAATGGTAGAACAAACAGAGAAACCCGAACCAGAAAAAATAACAGGGAGCGTTGACGCTAATGTAATAATGCTAATGTTCCAAACGCTAAACGAAAATACTAAAAAAAGTAATGAGCAAATGTTCCAAAAAATGGAAGAAATGAACAAAAATATGAATAAAAATAGACAGGAAGACAAGGAGGAGAATAATAAAAATAGACAGGAAGACAAGGCGGAAATAATAGAATCCATGAATAAAAACAGACGGGAAGACAAGGAGAAACTAGATAAAAACATAGAATCTTTAAAGAAGGATATAACCGAGAAAATAGATGACAATGGGAAAAAACTGGAGATATTCCAGGAGGAGAATAAAAAAAGTATAGAGTCCCTGAAAAAAGAAATTAGCATAAAGTACGAAACAGTAAACAAAACAATCAATGATAATAAAATCTATAGTGACAGGAAGGTCGAAAACATGGAGAAACAATTGGAAAGGTTACGGGAGGGAAACAATACACATTTCGAAAATCTAGAGGAACAAACAGTAGAGACCAAACAAGATGTTAGAAATCTCGAAAACATGGTAAGGCAGAACCAAGACGCCATCATGCAGGAGGTGGGAGAAGTCCAGCACATCGCTAACAGGCTGGACGAACAGATAAAAACTAACAAAAATAGTATAATGGAAATAGACCAGAGAGAGAAAAACCTGCAGGAAAGATTAGAGGCGCTGAGAGACACACCAATACTAAACACTCATACGTGTCATGGTGAAAACAGGGAAGTAATCAACTTCCAGGACTATCGACGAAACCCAATGGAATTTTTGGAAAGAATGGAGGAGGTTATTGGGAGAAGTAGAGAAACAAGGTGGGACAGGATAAGAGAGATGCTTGACGAGACGTTTAAAAATACTAAGGATAACTGGTGGATAGCGGTACGACCCGAAATCACAAATTTAGCAGAGTTTAAACGCCAGTTTAAGGAAAAGTATTGGTCAGAGACCGCACAAAACAGGGTAAGAATGGACATTTTCTATGGCAAATACGACGCATCCTATGGACAGTCCCCGACGTCTTATTTCCTGGGAAAGGTATGTTTAGCACGGAAGTTGATACCGCCGATCCCAGAAGAATGTTTGGTAAGGCAGTTAGCTGGACATTACAGCTATGGTATCAAGGATGCCCAATTATACCAACAGATTAGCAAAATAGCCGATCTGGCCAAATTATTGGAAAATTGCGAATCCACAGGAAGGTTCCAGGATTACCAACCCCCCAATCGTAAGGTAGAGTACAACAACAATAATAACGGACCAAACCGGAATGGAGGTGGGAACAGTAATAATCTAAACACCAATAATCAGAATAATAATATCCCACCAAATGGCCGAAATGATAACACTCAGGGCCCAATTAACCGCAACTATCCGGGACCAAACAGAGGTAATTACACCGGGAATAACTACGGTAGGAACTTCCACCAGGGAAACGGTTACCGCGGGAATAATTATAGAGGAAATAGTTATGGTCAACGTAATGGTTATCGCAACGGGGGAAACCAAGGAGGAGGCGATAGGAGAAACCAAAATGAATATAGGCCCCAGGTAAATTATACAATGGCCAATAACCGACGGCCATATCCACCTAATGTACCCACTTACATGTTTTACCAACAACAGGCGCCAGGTAGCCAGGGTAACACGGCGAATAGCCAACCTATTAACGGTAATCCCGAGGTCAGGCAGGAAACACAGACGGGTCAGCAACCCAATGTTCCGGGAGACCGGGCCAATGAGACAGTGGCTCATTTAAACTAAACGCGGCAGTGAAAAAGGAAAACCGCCCTTCACTGAACCAATATTATGGGGTGACAAACGACGAACATAGACAGGACAAAGACGGGACTAGGATAAGAATAATTAATTACCTTAGGGATATTAGAGAGGAGTTATTAGAAGAAGGTGACGATATCATTAAAAATAGTAACCAAGGGAATAATAGTATCGTGCAGATTAAAGCATATATCAATGGCATAGAAGCGATACTACTCATTGACACGGGGTCAAATGTGTCACTTATCGATAGCATTGAGTTAGAGCGGATTAAACAAAATAGTAATTTACCAATACCCACTCTACCGATAAATAACATTATTTTAGTCGGAGCAACGGGGAGGCAAAATAAATCAATAAAGAAACAGGTGTCATTAGAGATGACTAGTAATGGGGTAACAATACCAATAGGGTTATTAGTGGCGAGTAATTTACCCATGAGTATACTAATAGGCTGCGATATACTTAGGCCATACAATGCTGTAATAGATTTGGAAAGTAAGGTGATAACTTTTAAGACTAACAAGGGGATTTGGACCAATAATTTAATCGATGTCCAAGGAAGTGGTACAGACAATACACCTTATCAAGCGATAGTGAACCATTATTATTATACCGATCGTCCAATCAATATGCCATTATATCAGGAGGAAAACCCAGAGTTGTGGTTAGAAAAGTTAGAAGAAATACGGAATTTCCAAAGGACGAAAGCAAGGGGTCTGATCAGCGAAAAACAGGCGGAACAATTAATCGAGGTATACAACCATTATAAACACATATTCTCGAACGCTCCAGGTAAAGCCAGAGATTATCAGTGCACCATAAAATTCAAAACTCCGGTGGAATTTAACAGGAAATCGTACCCGATCGCATACTCGCTAAAGAACGAAGTCAGGGAAGAATTGAACAGGATGATAGAGGACGACATAATCGAGTATAGTCATTCGCCCTTTACCAGCCCAATCATAGCGGTGCCAAAAAAGAACGGAAAGGTACGTATATGTCTCGATGCTAGGGAGATTAACAAAATGATTGTTAACGACCGCACATCACCTGGGGAGATAGAGGAGATATTAAAAAAGTTCCATGGAATCAGATATATAAGCTCATGGGATACGGTATGCGGTTACTGGCAGATAGAACTCCACCCTGATAGTAGGAAATATATGTCATTCATATTCGAGGGCAGAAACTATCAGTTTAAGCGGTTACCTTTTGGCTTAATAAATTCTGTGGCGGTGTTTGTAAAGATAATGGACAGAATATTGGGGCAGGAAGTACTGAAGTTTACGACAGTGTACGTCGACGACCTACTGGTGACTTCAGCGAATTGGGACGACCATTGTAATAGGGTTGAACAGGTGCTACAGAAATTATCAGAGAATAATATCACCCTCAAATTAGACAAGTCCCAATTCATTGCAAATGAGGTGAAATTTTTAGGATTTAATTTAACAGAACAAGGGATTACTCCATCCAAGGAAAAGGTAGAGGCCATACAGAAGTTCCCCACCCAAAGAATAGGAAACAGCTGCAGTCATTTTTAGGAATCTGCAACTATTACAGAAAGTTTCGGTCCAATTACTCAGAACTAACTGCCAGGTTCCAAAAGCAGTTATCAGCTAAAGACAAATGGACTTGGGGACCAGAGCAAGATGGAGTGCTCAATATAATAAAGGAAAAGTTTTTAGAAACCGTAATGTTGCATCATCCCGACTTTACAAAACCATTTTTTCTAAACTGCGATGCCAGTAACGTGAGTTTAGGTGCAGCCCTCTATCAGGAAGATCAGGACGGTAACCATTTAGTAATTAGCTTTGCTAGCCGCGTGCTGAACAGTTGCGAACGAAACTACAATACTACCGAAAAAGAACTGTTGAGTGTAGTTTTCGCATGCGGTAAATTTAGGACATATATATTAGGGTACCCCATAACAGTTAGAAGCGACCACAAATCTATATCATTTTTAAAGCATTGTAAACTGAACCACGGAAGGCTGACTAGATGGGTTTTGGCCTTGCAAGAGTACAATATCACATGGGAATATATACCCGGCAAACAGAACGTAGCCGCCGACGTCTTATCTCGCGTCAATATAACAGACCAAACCTTTGACGGCGAAAAGGAACAATTAGCCAAGGTTTACCACATTATTAAGAGCAGGGAGGATTTAAAAGATATTTTGCACGAAATAAAGTCACAACAGGAGGCCGATCCGAAATTAGGAGATATTAGAAAAAGGGTACAGGAAGGCGATGAGGTCATAAACAGATTTTATTGTATACACGACGACACTTTGTTTATTAGGAATACCCCGCAACAAGAGAATTGGAAATTAGTGATTCCACCAGCGATAGAGAGACCGCTAATAATCGACTATCACGAGAGGTACGGACATATGGGTGCCCTCAAAGTGAGGAAGGCATTGGAAGAGCAAACATACATCAAGGGGATGAATAAGAAGGTGCAACTGGCGATACGATCGTGCGATATTTGTCAAAAAGTAAAGTGTGATAACGAGAGGAAGGAAGGGGTCATGATACCCATATTATCTACCGAAAAATTGGAAAAGGTATTTCTCGATATCTGCGGACCCTTTCCACGCAGCGCTGGGAGACACCGATATAAATTTATCGTGATCATTTTCGACCACTTTAGCAAGTATACAAAGCTATACCCAATAACTAGGGCAACGACCAGGAAAATAATAGACATAATAATCAAGTGTTATATAATGGAAGTGGGCCGACCGTATTCTATAATTACGGACCACGGTACTCAGTTTAGGGGAAAACTTTGGAAGGAAAGCTTGGGAGAACACGGAATAAAAACGTACAAGACGTCCGTATATCACCCGAATAGTAACCCAGCCGAGAGAGTGTTAAGGGAGGTAGGACGGTTACTAAGAACATACTGCCATAACGAGCAGAAAAGATGGCATGAATATGTAGCCTCTACCGAGGATTTTCTCAATTTCTCGCATCACAATACCATCGAGATGTCGCCATACACTGTTATGTTCGAAAGACCCCCACCACGAGAGATAAAAAAATTATTAATTTTCCCGACGAACCCGCATACCAATTTGAAGGGGCAAAATTTTATAATAAGGTGTTAGAAAAAACGGAACAGCAGCGGAAAAAATATATCAAATCACAGCCTAAGGCAATTAAATATGAGATAGGTGAAAAGGTGTTAGTTAAAAATAGAGAATTGCCCAGTGCTATACAAGGCATAACGAGGAAATTGCTACTCTTATATACAGGGCCTTTCACGATAACCAGAGACAATAAGAACAATACCTACGAGGTAACTGACACAATTAGGAACAAGGTAAAAGGTAACGTATAACCAGACTTCATTAAAAAAGTACCATGATTAAAAAAAAAAAAAATCGCAAGTCGAATACTCAATCAGTGACCAAGTACCATGACCAAAGACCAAGTCAAATACAGCATCATAGAGAAGGTACCTTGACTAAACATGTTAACGTGAATTTTTTAACTTGGCCATAATTAGAAAGGAGGTAGAGATTTTTAAATAAATATAAATAATATTGTATAAAGATTATTATTATTAATAAATATTACGAGAAGGACACCTTACACCAAAGGCATAAAGATATATATAAAATATAGATTTATTTCCAATAGCCAAGTCAACGTATATTTACCAACTTACCCGTACTTAGAGAAGGAGAGAGATTTTTATTAATTAATATTACGAGACGGACACTTAGTAAAGGAGAAAAGAAGGAGAAATACTGTCATATATTTGATACTAAATGGAAATGATAAATGAAAAAAAAAGGGGAAAACAGTGTGTTACATAAGGAGATAATGATGAATATGAATATAGCTATTAACATTGAATGATTTTAAACGATAATTTTAACCTGCGGAGAACGATATATTAATATAATTGTGAATTAATCAGAAGAGTTTAAGAAAGGGAATTTATGTGTAGGAGCCTATGATCTTTGAATATTGTATTTTTTTTATATTATTATTATTATTATTTGTTGCAAAGGTGCAATTATTATTTTCTGAACAGGGATGTGTTGCCTCTGATTTCAGTAGTTATAGACAGGAAGGGACAGAGAATGTATGCCATAGCGAGCCACTCTGACTCCCAACCCTCTATGTAAGTTAGGGAATTGATAGGGAATTACATCAAAGATTAATTATAAAACATCAAGGTAAAAAGGAAAGGGATAGGTGATACGACAAAGAACGAACTAGGAATATTGAGTTGGATTAATATATTAAAGGAGTAGTACAGGAATTTAATTATAAGATAAAAGAATGAGATATAAAGAAGCTAATAAAGGGTTAATATAGAGATGATAATTTCATCAAAACCAAAGATATGTTTTTCCAAAATTATCAACTTTAACGGAGAGGCATATGTAACGTCACAGAACGTTCCATAAAAGGAAATCATTTATATAGTAAGTTAGCATAAGAGGAAAGTGAGGTGAACAGTATCGAACCCAAGTAGTCCCAAAAAATTGTGTAATTTTGTATAATAATTATTTCTATCAACTTGAAAAAACGACCAAACTATGACTCAGACAAAACCCCATATATATTATTAAAGTGAATAAGAGTGAAAAAACCATAAGACACTATAAGAGAGAGAAATAATGTCAGAATCAACCAAAATATAGTCAATAATTATTAAGTTTTATAACTATGAATAGAGTATTAAAGACTATTTTTTGTGAATAAATGGACATGATCCATTATTATATTATGTGATGTAAATAAAATAAATGTATTAAATGATTTAAATACATTATTAGAAAGAGTCTAAGTTAAAATAAAAATTGTATATTTGCAATGACAAAAAATATAAATGTGTTGGATTTGAGACCATACACCAAGATTTCATGAAAAAATTAATTATTATCAGATTTAAATTAAAGCTATATGTAATTGTCAAGCAGACAATAGTGAACAATTTATCTTAAATAAAGGAAGCTGTCAAATGAATAAAAAGCAGTCAAAATAGCCAAAAACTGTGTTAACTAAAAACATGTAATAGGCATCTAATATTGTACAATTTATGAATTTAATGTTGCCAAAATGCAACCAAACTGTATTAGAAAGCTGTAATATGATATAAAGCAACTATACTAATATACCTGACCAACTTTAACATTGTAATAGTCAAGTTAGCAAAATATTTACTTATACCATGTATGGCTGGAACCAATTATCCAGTACAAAAATAATCGTATCTGGCTAAATACTTACATAATACTAACAAAAATAAGATAGAAAGGTACAATACATCAGTATACCTTAATAAGAAACAAACTCAGTTGAAAGTAAAGTCAACTCTAAAAGAATTTAACTAATTAGAGTGAGATTTGTCACGCCATAAAAAAGGACATCTCAAGACCAATCAATGATGCTATGTCATCTTGTGATAAATATAATATATGTACAAAGTAACCAGGTATCACAAAAGATAGACAAAATAATAAACTCTGTGTGTACAGTAGTGAAATAATACATATATTAAAGAAAAAGACTAATCATTGTATTAGAAAACTGACAAGAATCTAGGCCATGAGCAGAGGCCATATAAAATTGTATTTATTTGTGTTTTATCTATGTTAAAATTTGTTTATTTTGTTGTAGGAAAGTAGTGGTAGTAGATGTTCAGCTTGTGGAAGAAACTTTGTAACTCCACAACAATTTTTGTTATAAAAATTGAGTTTTCAATGACAACAACTCAAGGTGAGGGTTGTATATTGTATTGTTTATTAGACTTAAGCTAATTAGAAACCAATCATATTTAGTATCGCTAGATTCAGTTAAAAACAGGGAATCTAAATGTATTAATGGCATACAAATTGTGAGTACTAATGTAAAACTGTTTGATAAATACCAGAGTAATTTTTGAAATATCCTTTGTATGAAGAATAAGAAATTCGTTCTAAAAGCTTCTACGGAAGTGAAAATTATTCTATGACATTCCATTTCGTTTATTCTCGAACATTCTAGAAAGAATTTTTACACAAATATACCGGAAGTCGATGTAAACAGTCATCCTGAATTAGTATAAAAGAGAGACCAAATTCGACCCAAAAAACACTTGAAACTTGAACTCCAGAACTGATGCATCTCACACAACACTGATCAACACAGCTAAGGCGAAACCGAAGAGGCGAGAAATCGACAAGACCCGAAGGAAGGCTTTTCCCGTACATAGACATTACCGACTGACTTAACCTCAACGAGAATCTTCGCCAAATGTATCGCTGAAATAGAGCAGCGATACGGCAAATTTTAATAGTAATCACGCAGCCAGAACGTCGACGGCCCAGGAGGGACCAAACATTTAAATAGAGAACGAATTCTGCTGTGTTCGCATTGACTGACTAACTTGACAAATAATTCCCCCTAACGTAAACATACAATACACAAAGCCTTCCTCGACACTGCATGGGAATCAGCGCTGCGGTGGCCGATTTCTGAATCAACGCTAAACAGATGATTCGTAGCGGCGGCGTTTGAACGATATTCTACTGCCAAACGTTTTTACAAAAGTGCGGAAAAAGTAAACGATCGCAAAATTTGACTTTAAATAGATTCAGTGTACACCCGAAGAGGCGAGATCGAGAAACTACCCGAAAGGAGTGTCCAGTGCGAGAATAAATAACCATTGGAAAGTGAGTTACCAAAATTAAAGTCACTTGTTACCTGGTTACATTTATCACACAGTTTTACTTCACACGCCACACATACACCTTCAAATCACTTAGTTTTTTCTTGTAAGGCATCTAATTGATATGTCTTGGTAGTTCAAAGGTGTCACGTCCTGAGAGTAAAGATTGTTCACGATTTTTCACTCATGCTTTTCAACTGAGTCAAAATCTGAAATATACTAGCCGATACTTGATTGGATATATAAAAAAAAAAAAAATTGTCAATAATAATAATTTGTAAAATTTTTTCTCTGCAATTTTATAATTTTTTGTCTATGAATGTTAGTCCTTCAGACGATTTGTTTGTTTATGAAGAATCATTAAACTTAACTGATTTTTCCAAGCTAAACTGACTTGTTTAAATTTTTTCGTAGATTTAAAAATTTTATCAATCACATTTTTTTTTCTTGGAACAAACGTTTCCAAGTGGCGCCCACAAAAAGCATAGTATTAAGTTGTGTTACAGGACTACATCACTGCAGAGGATCCAGTCAACAGAGTAAGTAACAAAAGTGCGCGGAGGTAACGCCCGACATTTTACAACACAAACATTTACACAACACCCACTACTTGTTTTTCTATAAGCTTCACAGCTCATCGTCAGATCGGAACAGCAATTTTAATTTTATATATTGAATAATTAAATTTCAATTTTATATTTGTATTAATAATTGAAACACTAAATAAAATACCGCAGTAAATGTGATCATACCATCATCATTATGTAAAAATATATGCCTTGTCGAGTTAGCCACATCTCTCTCTCTATCATTGTCATCTTTAAATCGCAGGACGATAGGAAATTCATCTCCTTTCCTATGTGTTTGAAAAACGCTGCTCTTGGTCGTCGTCTTGGTTTCTCCCCCAACACCTTTCCTTCAAAAACTTAAAAATTGATTGTGTTGTAACACGTGCCCGATCAATTTCGCCTTATTCTTCTTCCAATAATTTTTAAAAGAAATCTATCTTCGTTCATTTCTGCGAGGATTTGCTCACTACTTTTCCTATCCATCCAACTCGTCCTCGTTGTTCTCCTCCAGACCACATTTTCACTGCTTCCAGCTTCCTCCTTTCTATTTTGCCGAGGGCCCACGCCTCACACCCGTAAGTTAAGACACTCCACGCAAATGTTATGTGATGATAAAGGAATGAATATTGGAACAAGTAGGATTCTGTTGAATTGGTTGGACGTACAGCCACGTGCGATGAAAGCTATACAGAGAATACAAAAATAGAATTACACTTATAAAAAAAGGATTCTTTAGAGCAAAAAGCTTCAGATTAGCAGAGCTATTTGTTATTGTTATCATTGTTTTATGGTGAGATCGTAATAGATACATTAGAGATGTAGCCATCTTGACAAAAGAAAAGAAATGGTTACGGTTATGAACGGAATATATTAACTGGAGAGAGAAAATAGGAAGAGAAGGAGCCGCTTTGTACTTTGAGCGACCCCCGGTTAACTGTGACCTGACATTACTAAAACTATTATGTGCCTAGCTGTTGAGTGGTGGTCAATTCCTTAATATTTTTAAGAAGAATAAGAAATCGACCATGCCCCAACCGCCACGTACATAATAGTTTTAGTAATGTCGACTCCGTGATAGCCTTCATGTGAGCTGGATTTGAAAACGTTTATAGGAAAGTTCGCCTCCGGTGTTAGAACAATCTTCGTTACCAGTCTTTGGGATGATTTTTCCTTCGGTACCACTCTTAAGGTGTCTTTTACAAGCCTCCGAAATACCAGGTCGTAAGGGGGACATGATTTTTAACAATCGATCACGGCTAATCAAGCACGGACGTTTTAGGTAATAATTTAGTTGATTCAGGCCATAAAAAGCTACCCAATTACTTAAAGTCTTTTTGTCTTATCTTTTGCTTACTATAGGAATATTTGATAGTGAAATTGACGTTTGTCAGAGCAGAACTCGAAGTAAAGGTCATAAACGAAATTATTTCAATTTTAGAAGGAAATGGTGGGATCATCTGCAAACTATGACAAAGGATCGATTGCCGAAAGCAGCACTGAGCTATAAAGCCACTAGTAGAGGAGACGTGGGTAGTCCGAGGATGAAATGGGTGCCGGAATAAGTTTATGTAACCTAATCCTTGAAGAGGAGTAGAAGAAGAAGATTTATCTTAAGTAGACTTGCAAAATCATTGCAATATGTTGTCTGCAGATGTATATTACGTGGTTTATTAGTTATAATTTGGGTTGGTCGCCGAACCGTTATGTAATGCTAACATCAATAGAAATCTTTATACTGCGAGCAATGAAGTGTAAACACTGGAACAGTCATAAATATTCAGCAGGGGATGCAGTGAAGCGAACGTATGCGGCTCCGTAACGACGGTACGCTCAATCTGCTGCAACAAGTCTTGGTAACCCAGTACATTCGTCAGTGTGACGTACCAATCCTACATCAGTTATGTATGAGGGCGAGCGCACACCACTGTACCCTAAGATCTTTTCTTATACCACAATCCCACCACAATCCCAATAATGCCCCTTTTTAGCCCTATTGACTAACTGCCTGCAAACCTCATAAGTCACTCAGGGAAGGTCAGGGACATTTCCTGCTCTCCATCCACTGGATACGTCAACGAGTTGGTCTGGAACCCTCTCTTCTAAAGAAGACTAACGCACTTCGCCGTTATGGCATGTAAAAAACTGGAATCTAGATACAAGGCATAAGGTTGCCTAGCGGGAGCCTTGTGGAGGCGTTGTTTCGGTACCCAGATAAGTGGACGATGGGGGCCAGCCACCGAACTCGAGTCAGGTACAGGCTCCGGCAGCGCAGGTTGCACAGACCCAAACTCGCGCTTCCCAATGTTGGACGCACACGTTGTTCTGATTATAAATCAGCCCTGAAACCGCCGAATATCGGAAACCCCCCGCCCCGAAATGTAGCATGCGCCAGGATGGGATTCTAGAAAGGAGAAGGAGCCACCGATAATCAGCGGTATATCCCCAACTCACAAACTCCCTACGCCAAGCAGCAGGCCCACGTGGCGGGGTTCAACCATGCCTCGACAAGTTCAGCCGCCCACCACGCGACGACACTCTGGTGGGCTGTTCAGCCCAGAACAGCAGACGCCGCGTGGAAGCTTCGCCTGCTACTAGGCTTCACAGCACACGATCTTAGCTGGGACTACTGGGACAGGAGTAGTTCCCTAGTGTGGCTACTTGACAGAGCTGGTTCGTGTTCGCCAGACACCTACCTTGTCCCGGCGTCAATTGGCCCTAATCCAGCCAAAATACCGGTTAACCCCGGAGCCGCGATGAGGCGGCGGGTGTCAGGTACAGATGGCAGACGTCGGAGCCACCGGAAACGACGGCATAGGCCCTTTTTCATGACCCTGGGTGTTAAAACCCCCTCAGACCCCACCTCCCGAGAGCGTACCAAACCTACAACATAATCTCTTCCATCTAGAAGGTGAGCCTGGTCCAAGATTCACACTACACATCCTTAATTAAAGTCTGTACAGTAACCATAGAATATTGCTTAAACAATATTTGTTCTTTATCTAAACGTAAAAAAATTGATTATTTTTAACTTCGTTGATGAGCAATAACATACGTGTCACATTTTTATAGTTACACTCTAAGTTGAGTGTATTTTGTTCGATTGGAAAATTCTGGAATTTTTATGAAAAAATCATCTCAAAAGGGTGCCGCCGGTTAAGTTAGATAAAATGGCCTAAACTCTAAATTTTAAAACCAACCATATACAGTTTGTTGAGCAAAAGAAAGGAAGGTTTTTTATAATGTTTTCCTCCCCATTTCTCACAATTCGTGTTGTATATGAGAAAAACCCTTAATTTTACCTTTAATTTCGTTTTCTAAAAACGACGAAACAGAAACTAGACAAAATGGTTGGGAATCTAGAGTGGGTCAAAACTCACATACTAAAATTTTTTGACCTTGTTACACGCAAAGAACAATTAAAAAGGAAACTAAAAATTACCTTATCTTTAAACTGAAAAAGCTTTTTCATCTAATATTGTTCAAAATCTGACAAAAACCAAGTGTGCTATTTTAACATTATCCCACCATTCTAAACAGTCTGAACAATATCATAGAAGTAAAGTATGTTAAATTCTATAAATTCATGCAAGTGGTGCTTGTGCGATCTAAAAAAAGGCCGTTTCAATTTTTATAATTTTTACTTGTTGTTTGGGTGCAAAAAATATTTTCATATTAAGGGGGAAAAAGCTTAAGGGGATATATGCGATTTGTTCCATTCTACGTGGCAAATTTTCTTGGTGGGTTCCGTTTGGTTTTTAAGAGGAAAATGGAATTTAACAAAAGCTGTTTTTCTAATAAACAAAAGAGATGTAGTGATATGGAGACAAGAATCATAAACAACATTTCAGACCTATTTTGACTCAACAGATCCATATGTATAGTTACTTCATTAAATTTAAGCTTAGACCACTTACTCACTTTAACCGGGGCAATTAATCTTTAACAATTTGAGTGGCAAGTACCCCAAGTGAGGTACTTTTTTTCGTAAATCCGAATTCGATTCACTTAGTTGCATTATAGAAATTAAAAATCAAGACATATACCGTATTTTTGCGTGATACTGCGCCCTAGTGTATAATGTACACGAAACAGTTTAACAAATGTATTATAACGTAGAAAAATATATATTGTTTGAATATTAAATATGTTGTGTAAAAAAGGTAACAACCTTTATTTTTTTGTACAAAATAATAGAAAAAATGTACTTACCTTCCTTATTTATTTCTAAAAACAAAACAGAATTATTAAACTCATAAAATTTGTACTACTTAAATCTTATGCAAGTCATAGTGTTTGTTTACTTTGACATTATTTTAGTTTTAATGCAATCACATAGATTGCAAATCTACAATTTAGCATGTAATTTATATTATTCTTGTATAATGCGCACCGTCATTTTTTGGAAAAAAATCTGGGAAAAAGTGCGCATTGTACAAGAGAAAATACGGTAATTCAAACTTTATTGGAATTTTTGCACACATAATTGAATTATTAAAAACAGAGTAGGCTAATCTACATATTTCTGTTTTTTCCGATCCGATGCAGATAACAGTTTTTCAATCAAACAGTAATATCAGTAGGCCTATATAATTATTTATTTACGAAAAGTGTATGTAAAATTTTAATGTTATACGCGTTTTAAATACGTTATACAAAATAACACCGACTCCTTTAAAAACTGCTTTTGGTTTAATTTAATCTTGATTTTCAAAATTGAGTTGTTCTGTAGTGTACAAAACGCTTTGTGTTGACTTTACGACAAATAATTATGAATACACTCTTTCTGTTAACAGTCTGGAAAATTTAATAAAGCTTTCAACGTTTATTAAACCAGGGTTTATTTTATAAGACCGTATTTCAAGCAGCGTTTGCCAACAATCTGTTAGATAAGATGAAATCTGCAAAATATTAATTTTCCTATAATGAAATTTATTATTTAATACGTTTTTCTTTTCCGTTGCTAACTTCTATTTTATCTCTCCTTCTTGTTGCCAAACTTTCCCTTAGAAGTAAATTTACAGAAAAAAATATAGCAGGAAAGCGTGAAGAAAATCCAGTGGAAGAGAAAAAGTTATAAAAAACACAGTAATACGCAGTAAAACACAGTTAGAGTTATAGAAAAATAGACAACGTATTGGTTTCAATACATGTAAATCATATCAACCCCTAAAATAAGATGAATATTAATAATGTAAATCGCAATAGTTATGTGTGAAACAAAAAGATACAGATTCAAAAATGATATTAAAAAATGATAATAAAGCTATTAACTGCAAAAGATGGAAATTTGCTACAAAGAAACAAAAAAATTAACGCGCTATCTACCTGAAAGTATTACATTTGATGAAAATTAACTACATGATGGGTTAAGTAACGTTAATTCCTTGAATTACTGAATTAAGCTTGAAGCCTGTGAGAGAGTAGTCTATAGGTTTCCAGCCTCTGAAGAGTCAACACTATGCAATTTCGCAAGTTCGCTTATAGATTGATAACTTTCGTTACGAACACAATATGAGAACTCCAACTTTGTCGTCTTTACTTGGTAAACTGCTACTTGTCATGTTCTGGACGAACCCTTTCAGTGTTTCCACCATTTTAAGTCCTAACCCACGATCTAGGACTGAAAGGCCTCGTCCAGAACATGACAAGCAGCAGTTTAGCAAGTAGACACGTCAACCTGAATTACAGGGACTGCTAATTCAAATAACAAGACGACCAATATGAGAATACTGCTAAAACAGAATCTATACGTGTTTCAGGAGATAATGAAATATGGTAGTGAAAATGGTGGGTGACAAATACGGAACGGATAGGTGGACACCTAGTAACGGAAACAAACAAAAGTAAACAAACAGAATTCTGATAGATGACAAGGTAGTTAAAGGCAATAAGTAACAGGGCCATCAAATCCGTACTGTGTTCTGGAACGATATCCAATGTGTAGAAACGACGGACAGTGTTATTATTAAGCGTGAAGTTTTATGCATTTTCCAGAGCTAATAACTGAATAAGCTACTGAAAGAAAAACTCACTGCTCTAGAAACGGTTTACTGTTGTCGACAAATGGAGGAATGTTACAACTCTACAAACCACAGAGTCAGGAAGTCATGAACGTTGAAACTATCATAGTCGTGGATGTACAGTATAGGCAGTTGTCTTTGCAGGAATGTCACAACTGCACAAGCCACAGAGTCGGGAAATCATAAAGTTTAAAACTACTATAATCGTGGATGTACAGTATAGGCAGTTGCCTTTGCAGGAATGTTAGAACTGCACAAAAACCACAGAGTCAGAAAATCATAAAGGGTGAAAATACCATAATCGTGACTGTACAGTATAGGCAGTTTCCTTTGCAGAAATGTCACAACTGCACAAAAACCACAGAGTCAGGAAATCATAAAGATTGAAACTACCATAATCGTGACTGTACAGTATAGACAGTTGTCTTTGTGCGGTCAAGTACGTAGAATACAAAGGAAAGGAATTCCCCAGCAGTCTGTAAAAAGAGTGAGAGGCCAAAAATAACGTCGGCGAGAGAAACTCAGAGAGTCTTATGGAAGTTAAAGTAGAAAAATTTGAAGTTGAAAAAATACAAGTGTACAAAAGTGTCCACATATAGAATACCCTCAGATTTCGTGGTCTTCGTGGCGGGAGCTCTTTAAGAAGCTTGGGACGCGGCGCATGAGCAATGCGACGGGTTTAGCCCTTTCCTTGCACAGCCCTCTTGTCACGCTATTCATGATAAAGGCGTTGCGTTTGTTATTTGCCACTTTCAAGGGAGTAGTACGCTGTAGACTTGGGTACGCAACGTTACCCTATCTAACATAACCTAACTTTTATCTTTCAATAATTAGCGGTGTTTCAATTAAACAATGAATGTTTTACTACTTGTTTCAACATGTGGAGTTACAAAAAACAGTATAAAATATTTTCTGCACTTACGTGAAATAGAGGAAAGAGAATTAAAGCTCTTAGTTTACCAACAAAAGACAACACATTGTTGCAAAGAATTGTGTGATATCATTTTAAATTATTCCTAAATAATATGCTGGATTTTTGGTATGCTGGAGTTTGTGAATCTCTACACGTTTTAAGAGAACATTCTCGTTCTCGAAATGCCAGTTTTAAAGAAGTTTAGACGTTTTTCAGCCAATCAGATGACTCTCGAAGAAAGCTGCAAATATCAGTAATTGACACTAGATCTCCCCTCTGTGACATCGGTCAACGCTCGACATGTGACTTCTCGAAGTACACACTTAGTGTACCATATTCCCTGCTCGCCTTGAAGGATTGCAGGGAGGGTTTTTTTTACTTACTCTTGTAATACTGAATTGTAATCAACCATTCACTTAGATTTTTTTGTTCTTACTTATCAACTATATTTTATTAACGATTTGAGATAGTTATTCGATTCGTTCGAATTAAATTATGTTACTTAATTTTATAAGATTTATAAACTTAATAACACAGGAATCTACTGCTCAACTAGTACTAGTATTTTGATCCTCCACTTATTGTGTTGAAATCAGAAAGACAGTCTTTACTTCAGCAGGCACATAACTACCTTTCTAGTAAGATAATTCTTTATTCTGAGTAACATGTCGTATTAGGTATTTATACTCATTTAGTTAGGTATCTGACCACATGTATCTAATCAACGTTCATTTTTAACATGAACTGCAGTTCTAAGCAAACCGCACAACTTTATGAGAAAAGGTACTGACAAAAGTATTAAAAACGTCCTGGATTATAAACTTTTTTGAAGTCACGCCTTTGAAATTTATTTCATTTCAAGTAAAAAAAAGCGTGCCTAACATCGGTAATACAATAAAATAATTTAACCTTTATGTTCTTTAATTTACGCTGTTCAATTTCATATCGTCATCATCAGTACGTCCACAGCCCACTATGCACATCAGCTTCCCTCAGGATTTTTCTCCAAACTTCTCTATCCTTAGCCAATGTCTATCAATTTTTCACTCTAGGCACTTTCACATCCTCTCTCTCTCTCTCTCTCTCTCTCTCTCTCTCTCTCTCTCTCTCTCTCTCTCTCGTCTTCTAGTGCGCATTTCAAAATCTTCTTAAGAATATCATCCTCATTCATTCTCTGTACATGTCCTCCTGCCCATCTTAGCATAATTGATGTCACAATATTATAAACTTTTTGAAGTTACGCCTTTGAAATTTATTTAATTTCAAGTAAGAAAAAGTGTGTCTAACAACGGTGAAAGAATAAAATAATTTAACCGTTACGTCCATTAATGTTCGCTGTTCAATTTTATGTAAATAACGTTTTTATCATTATATTAGCCGTGTAGGGGCACGCATTTGAGCGGGCGACACTGTCGGCACACTATATGCATGTCGCGACGGACCGCGCTAATTACTGTGAAACCTTTGTTTGAATTACATAGATATTGTCTTTCTTACGCTCCCGACTAAATGACGAAAGTGGGTGTTGAGGTAATTTTTTTCAAAAACCAAAACTATTAATGAATTAAGGAAACGAATTTTACTTGCTTGGAAGAAATTCTGCTCAATACAATTTATTTTTAAAAGTACGGAAATTCCATTAAAACAGACAGTTGTATTAAAATAAAACTTCCAACTTTAAAATACGGTGGTAAAACATGGTTTCTTTATAAGGATAATGTACAGAAACTGATGACGACATATGAAACGAAGTGTTCTACGAATTTCGAGAATGCACCGTGTCCCTAGTTCAACGATGAGTAGGGTAAAGGGAACTGGAAAAGTCGTACATACAACGAACGTCTACCGATACAATATACACACAGTACACAACAGTTACCAGTATACATACAGTATACAGTGTGTGTGTGTGTGTGTGTGTGTGTGTGTGTGGCGGGGTGATAGCGGAAGGGAGTGAAGGAGGGTGGGAGGAAGAGATACAGACAGACAGACATACAGGGGAGTAACACTAAATATATTTTTCTGTTGAGTTGTAGTTTTTTCTTGCCATCTTTGCAATCAAGTTATAAGGAAGCTTCTGATTCAAATTATAAATATTTAGTTTCCTAAGTAGAGGGACTACCGAACTGCCCTATCGTTGTTAAACAATGGGCAATCTTTTCTCAGTTCCTGGAGTCGACAGCATGCTTACTTTGTTTTACACTTAAATCTAGCAACATGCTTATTTTCATATACTTTGAAAAGAATGTGATGTTAAAACTCAGTAGCTGTAATAACAACAACAATAACTTTTGTGTTCGTTTTTCTAACAGATATGCCGACGGTTAGTTAATAGATAAAACAGATTCACAATGTGAGAGTGAGAGTTGTGTGTGTGTGTGTGTGTGTGTGTGTGTGTGTGTGTGTGTGCGTGTGTGCGTGCGTGCGCGCGAGACAGAGAGAGAGAGAGAGAGACAGACAGAGAGAGATGGCTAGAGACTTAAACGACAGAAAGAACAGAGATTGAGAGAGAGAGTAAGGGAGGGGGGAGAGAGAGGGAGAGTATGAGAAAGGGAGGAAGTTTCATCTAACAAAACAGTTTATAGCTCAAATCAGATTTTTAAGATAGAATGGCAAGGTCGTTGTGAAGGTGAGTACAATATTTGCTGTCTGTTTTGTTATGTCTAGCACAACTATTGGTCTGTGGTAGGCACTGCCCAGGGCAGCGGCATTGTTTCGCCATACAAAGTTATAAATTACCCCAGCTGGTTGTGTGGGTACCCAGTCCACTGTAAAACACAACACGGACGGGAGTAAGTGACCCCGATAACGTTACAAAGTACTCGGTGTGTCACAGTACACTCGAATACCACAGCTTTACCAAAATGACCCATGTTTATCTTCAGTATCTAATTTTTTAACGCAGTTTAATCTAACGCAGTCTACTGTACAATTTGAACTTACCTTAATTTAAAATTAAGATTACATACTTCATTATGAAATAAGATACACCCTATTTCTTACAATTTTATTATAAGATGTATTTTAAAGCCATTTAATATTCTTATTTTCTGTACCTGAATATTTCACATGCCATCGCCTAAACATTTAATCAGCTCTTGAATATTTAATAGAGAATGAAAATGGTATTTTGACTCTGTAACGACGACAGCACGCATGAAGGTCTACAACAAAATAATATATAAGTGAATGTCGAAAACATTGATTCTTACGATTTCTATTAACATTTTACAAAACAAAAATTCCATTAAACAATTACTTTATTCACACTACTACAACAAACAATAAAAATACCAAGTTAAACACTTGTCACTGTCATGAATACACTGACTTTTCGCACTGAATAAAGTCACACTTTGCAAAAATGAACTACTAGTACTCGATTCGTTGACGTAATTTGCAGAATTAAGAACTCAACTGACATCAACAGTTTTTTATGGTATAAATTTATTGTAAATAAATACGTGTTAAATACGGGCTACTCTTGGGATCTACAGACTGGACAACAAGTCGCTTGACACAGTTACTTTTCGTGAAGTTGAAATGCTTAGTCAGATCCGGTCATTAACTAAACACAATTTTAAAATGTTTATGTATTCATTTCGATAAAATTTATTATTTTTCATTAGGTCCTGTATGCGGGCAATACAGAAAAAATAAGTCTATACATTTTTGTAAGATACATAAAGAATAATAATTATAGTAATTACACATTTATAATTATTCTTTTATTAATAAGATGTAGCCTAATTATACTTTTGCGAAACATATAAATATTTATTATATGTGTGTCAATTATTCTTGTATTATATTATTCTAATGATGACAGTAAATTTTGTCGAATCATAAACACAAATGTTTCAAAATAGTTATGACCAAACCTCGTAAGACCTTTCATATCCGAATGTTACTAAAAAATCCATTTTTTGAAACGGTTTATGGCAAATTTTTTGTTCATTTTACGCATCTTTAATTATATTTATTGGCAATGGAATATTTCGATACTTAAATTAAAATAAATTACTTACATATATGTCACCTAAAAGGACACATATGAAGTTCATTCCGTGCAACTTACATAATATTAATATGTTACTAATTATTTTCCTTATGACATGTATCTGATATTTTGCAAAAATATCCCGTTTGTTTTGAAATTTTCTAGACTTACAAGTAGGTTACAGCACTTTTTAAACTTTCTCGTGGGCTACCCAGTGACTGCGGACATTTACTAAAACAGTAATAGCGATAAATAACTAAAACGACAGTTTTGGGGGCAATATAGGAGCATTAAGGATGACAAACTTTAGAATAAAACAACTTAATGTTACCACAGTGCCAAACGGATCCCGCCGGAAGTGTTTGGGTTTATAAGAGTAATATATATATATATATATATATATATTATTTTTCCCGTTGTAATAAAAGGATTAGCCTATATCCGATTTAACGTAAAAAGCATTTAACGGCCGTTTTCTTTAACACCTCAACTTACCACACACGCGTGCACGCACGCCAAAAAAAAAAAAAAAAAACAAAGCGATTACTTGTTTTAGAATTTTTACTAGGACCTTTGTTGTTTAGATGAATCACGACTTTATGTATATAATTAGACACGCTAAAATCCAGCGTGGATAAGTTAAGAAATTACTTCGGAATACAAATTTAAAACGCTAATTAAAACAAATTCTTAATTCGTGTATAGACAGAATATCACACGAACTGTAGTAGCATACCGCCTATGATTTGCTTACTCACAATTTTAAAGAACGAAAATAGAAATGTCTTCTTAACTTCGTCGCGTCACGTGTGTGGACAGTGTTTGTACAAAATTAAATACTTCTAGAAAGTAAATGGCTTTCTTTCTTCCTCTTCTTCATTTTCTTCTTCTTCTACATTAGGCTTACATCCTGTTCACTCCAACGATTCTCTTATCTCTATCTTAGTATCCCTGGGTCTCTTGACTTTCTCATTCGTTTTTTCCGATGTCGTGAGTCTGTCAACACCAAATTACTCATTTCAGTCCAAAGTTCACCATTCCTTCTAAAAACACAACATCATTTCCGGAGGAGAGGCTGCTAATCAATTCCTCAAATCCAAAGCTGGAAGATTAAGATTTTTTTACTCGGAATTTTCTTTTCCAAGACCATCAGCCGTCAGCACGGACATGAAACATGGTCTACTCCTGATTTCATATTAAAGTATCCTTCCACTAGCATTCAGAGCCTACAAGCCAGGACCACCATACAAGGCAGTATTCGATCGTTCGTATATAACAGAGGCACTTATTCACTATATCACAGCGTCGTAATGCAGTAAAATTACCAGTTAAATAGTGCGGCCCCGCCGCAAGTCAGATCAAAGCGCTCCCTGTTAACGGCGCCACCTCGGTTAGAGACTGTGAATTCGTCCACACGGTGGTACCTACAGTAGGCCTATGATGCACTGATGCGAGTCGCAGCACTAAAATTTTTGGGAGGGAATTTTTAAAGCTCAATTACTCCCTTACAAGCGTCGTAAATCAAACAAATCAGTGAAGAAAAAGAATGCAATTACAAAATCAAGTTTGATTATATCTTGATAAAGCCTAATGTACTAGTAATTAGGTTAGGTCAGGTTTAACCTGGCTTTTACATTTCTCATAATTTAGTTATTGATTACGCTTACTAGAAAAGCTTTTAGTACTGCTCAAAAGAATAACGTTAGTTTTTTTTGGAATAAATGCTTAAATGGCTTTATTGTTTTAAAAATTTCTGGATTAAGCCCCATGATCCACTGTAAACTGGGGGCTATTCCAAAGGCTATTCCTGTATTTTGATCCCCCCTATCCACGAAATTACATTTTAGGGGATTTAGAAATATTGGGGGGGGGGGCGTGCACCATGGCTTTTGGGGGTATGGACACATAAAAACAATATGCTTTTACTGGGTCTGCAAGTAAAACAATTGTCCGATCGTCAAGAAAACTGGACTTACCGTGAACATTGTATTTACAGTTACGAACATCATTTTAAACACTACATTCAATATAGACCTTAGAGTGTATCTTTTATTAACTTTCGGACTAAAAGAATGTGAACGAGGTAAGTAAGATTAATACATTTTTATTTGGAGAGAGTAAAACTTATAATGGCAATTTGTATATACCAATTGCCAGGTACACTAGATTGCTATCGAGGCGTGTTCTTTACTTCTCTTGTACCTCATCTATGCACATTGCGAATTAACCTCTTCCTTTGTTCTCTTCTACTGTACTCTCAAAATTCTTGATATTATTGTTTTTCCGCTTATGGTATATCTAATTCAGTTTCCCTTCAGGATTGTATGTAAAGTGTTCCACTTTTCTTCATCCTGATCATATCCTCCTATTACTTAAATTGTCTTTATTGTAACAGCTATTCTCTTTATAATAGGATGCTAAGATTTCTTCAAATTGTTTTTGCATTATACGCAAATAAATATTTGGACTTTAAATGCATCTGAAGCTTCAGAGTAGAGAATTAATTTTGCGTAAAGAATGAAAATATGGAGGTTTTAAATTATATGTGGCGTCATACATAGATCGTTGAGGAAAAAGACAAAGAAAACGATAAGGCTTAAATTTTATAAAACAATGGCTGTAAATGTTTTACCACATGGATGTGAAACATGGGTTCCAACAAAGAAGATTAAAAACCCGATTTAAACTTCGGAATTGCAGTTTCTGTTAGCAAAGGTTTGCAGTGAGGATATTAGAGAAGAGCTACAGCTATGTTAAAAACCAGGCATTCCGCAGGGATTGGTTACAGCAGCTGGACGGAATGGCGGATGGACGACTACCTAAGGTCGCGTTTCGATATAGGCCTAGACCCTTTGGTGCAAGAGATGTAGGAAGACCGAGAGTGTGATGGAGACATAGGCCTACTCTGTGAAGACGAAACAGACAAATTGTCTACTGCGTGAGGCGCAGAAGAAGAAGAAGCAAATGAAAATACATCAATTAGAATAAAATATATGTCAGCTGGCTATCATTTAGAACTTAAACACAATAAATAATGAAGGCCTGCCTGCACAAACAAAAAACATAGAACACAAACACACGCAAGTCGACAGAGTTGAGTATTATTATTATTTTGTTTGTCCCTATCCAGTAAAGCAGAGAGAGAAAATTAAAGCTGACATTTTACGCACAAGCAAAATGTGTAATTTTCCCTTTGGGAATTCATAGGGCCGCTTGAGTTTATGTCAAAGTTACGTATCTTTCTGCCTGCACTACACTCATCTGTTATCTGCGTGTCACAAAATTACCCTGTACCTAGATTTATTACACATATCTATAAAAACCGATTTTGCCTAAATTTATAACACTTGTATAACACAGGTTAAACTTACGACAAAACCGGATATTGTTAAATGTATACTTGCGAGACTATTTAAATTTATTCTGTTTATTCTGGATTTTATTTATCCATTTAAAATATCTGTACCGGAAAATATTTCATGTTTACCAGAATTAAACCGTTGTGTGAGTTCACAGAAGGAGTGTACTGTAGGAAATGATTTTACGTCACTTACAGTTATGAGCATACAATTTTGAATACTTTTCTTATAGGTTCACAGCCCAGCCTCTTACATGTTGCAGCTTTAACAGTCTGGCCAGTCCGACTATCAGTAAACATTGTGTTATCAAGATTTTCAGGTCACAATTGACTACAAGCACTAACATGTTATTAATTTTAAACACTGTCTATAAATTTTAAACGACGTTGTGAACAAGTTGCATAAGTTTATCTTAATGTGCGGGACTATCAGCCGAACTCTTAAATCAGCAAGTAAAAAAACATGCCTAAAATTCTACAAGGCGGTGGCCTTTCCCACACTTCTTTTTTCGTCTGAGAACTGGACTTTAACAAAAGGTCAGGTTAGTCGTATCCGAGCGGTTGAAATGCGATTTCTCAGGCACCTGCCAGGGCATACTCTCCATGATCATAGAAGGAACACAGATATACGGCAGGAACTGAATATTATGAGTATACTCGACAGGCTTGCCCAGTATCGACTGAATGGGAACGATTATCTTTGCCGAATGGATGACTGCCGCATCCACAAACAACTATGGAAATAGAAGCCAAGGGAGGGACAGATGTGGGACGCCCGAGGAAGCGCTCGAGTGACCAGCTTTAGACTTTACCTCTTTAAGACGGGAACAAACCATCCTTGGTTTAATCCCAGCGGATGTTGATCATGATGACACCGTCTACAGATGACACAATTAATTCTGTTGAAAATTACTGTTCGTCAGATTCCGTACTCGATTTAGCAAGGTTTAGTTCGTTTCCTTTGTCCTCGTAAGTTTTCTTCAGACACCCGTAAATTTGACTAATAAATAAATATAGCTATGTTGAGTAAATAGACAATTCAGCATAGCTAAGCTGCTATGTGACGCTTTGCACGTATATTTGCGATGCAGAAGTACGTAACACTCTGGGATTGTTCGTGATACCCACTCCAGAACTATCGTGTTAATTATTGCGAAAGTGTAATAAAGTGACATTATTTCCAGGTTTTTAGTTTTATTAGCCCCAACATTGTCATTACTTATTGCCACACTGCTAAATACTTCGTTCTTGACGAGGCCTTTCGGTGTCTGCACCATTTTCAGTCTTAAACAAAAAATTTTTGTTACCTTTACAAACCCATATATATACCTATAGACCACTCCTAATTGTCTGAATTCGCTCGGAATCAACCAACCCCATATTGCGTGTTCCAACTAGGCTACACCCCTCACCGAGCATCGTCACTACCTACCTTCCTATTGGTCCGCCCTTCACCGAGCTTCGTCACTGCCCGTTCTCACCCCTTAGTCCCCTCCCGGTGTCGAGAATTAACTTTTGTCAACCATGTTTTCTTAATATTTACTTATTCCTATGACTCCCGCAAAATATAGTAAAACGCTTCTTGTCATTATTGTTATTGTTGTTGGACAAATTTAGCTTGAATAGTTGTATAAGAGTGTCTTTGTTGATTTGTAACTGTTGTTTGGTTTTAATAAAAGTTTGTAATTATTGACTTCATCGGTGTCAGTTATTCTGTTTCCACTGTACGAATCGCCATATGAATACTAGTTCGTCTCTCCGGAACACGTTTAAACAGTAGGCGGCATCAAGACAGCAGAATGACCCTTGTTTATTCACCACCGAATTATGACGTCTCTCATCGAACGTAAACTTAATACTAACTGCCTACTTTAAAATGTAAATACAGGTGCACCGTGAGCCGACTCAACCAAATTTTCACGCTGATTCAAAATATTGTTTACAATCAACTACGACTACATTTCAGTCAATTTCCGGTTATCCGAAGCAGATTGTCTGTCTGCAAATTAACGGTGCCATGTTAAAAAGTGTAATAATTCGAGAAAACAGTTTTTAATACTATTACACGAAAAATACATTAAAAAATTAGAATGTTATAACCCATAGAGTATTCCTTACGCTACAGTACTGCTCTTAGAGGGCAGTCACTTTATTCCAGTTAACTAATTTTTAGAAAAATCCAAAATTAGTATTTGCTACACTGTAATAGAGGTCTTTGGCACAGGAAAAGATAGACAAATATGTGACAGAAGGTAGCCTGAACAAAACACTTAAGCCTACATTACAAAATGTTTAATCTAAATTAATTACAAAGTTAAACATAAATATTTTATATTAATTACAAAATTATTTATTTTTAAATAACAGTGCTATAATAATAGGTTTTCCAGAATAATATTATTTTAAGTAGGTTATAATGCAAATACAAAACTATGGCGGGTGAGTTGCCTGTTTATGTGGAAGACTGATCTAGTTTTATCAATGAGGTCAATCAGCTGCTCGATACATACCTACTCACTTGCTCGCTCACATTACAGTTAACAAATTGAAATTAACTACGATAATTATTTGCCACAGAAATTAAATTACCTGTTAAGATACGTTGTTTACCGTCGTCAAAATTTGTTGCACAAACAAGTCTCAATGACAATCGTACAAACAATGAATGCTCCGCTTTTATATAGTTACAAGATATAGGCCTATTATCGTCATTACCGATGATTGTCGGACAAAGCAATTGTTTTGATGACATTTGGACAGTTGAGTCAATATTGACACAACAGTTTACACCAAATAAAAATTCAAAGTAGAGTATAGTAGCTAGGCCTATACCCTGTGAGTCAGTCATTAGCCTATAGGTACTGTCTTCACCACTTCGCTACACTGCAGTGATGATAACGCTTGAACAGCAGTGGAACTATGCCTGCGGGTACGTGACACGTTGTTAATTTCCCTCGAGTGCAGCAGCGGAGTCATGTCATCATGTCGCTTTACCGAACTGCACGTATTGTATCGTGCTAAGCTTAGATATTGTAAGTATTGAACACTGGATCTGAAACTGACTTCAAAATTAATGTAAATAATTAATGTAAAATCCATCTTCGTATAGCGTATTGTTATCTAACCTTAAGTTGACGGCAGTCCCTTGCATCGAAGTGTACATAAAGCACACAGCCTCCATTTAGGTCTTCATGTTGCTAAAGAAAACTACAGTTTACTTTGTACACGTATTTGTTGACTGAAACTAATATTAGTTGACTCAATTTAAATAATTTTAATTACGTAAAGATAAATTTGACATGATCAAACTTGTCTGAAATTGATGGTGTTTCATTTGACCTTAATCAGTGTCATCTATGTGGTCGCATTTGGTAAAGACGTGACGATAGATTTTGAACAGTATTCTAGAGATGCGCAGTACACAGATACAAACCCTCTTGTACAGTGTTCATAGTTTAAAAATTGGCTGTAACAAGGCTTGCGAGAACATTAGTGGCATGCTAGCGTCGTTGTGAAGGGATATTGTTATATTGAAGTGTTATATTGAAGGGAAATTGCTAGTGTAAAGGGATTGTGTGTGAGTGTGAGTATGTAGACACCTGACAGTCTATCTTGAGCGGTGAGCTGCGCCGACCCAACAAATGAATTAACCCAACTTAAAAGTAGTCGTAGCGAGGAAAGCACACGATAGCAGTTACCGTCTGACTCGCACACTATCTCTTCAAAACAAAACTTGCACCTTCTTATGTTCTTGTCTGAAGTCAATTTACACTGTAACTTTATATATTATGTTACTTAAAACCTATTGTTACTTAGTAGGCTACCTGTAACAAATTAATTTGAAAAAATTTGTTTACAGTTTTTGATGATTTCATAAATTGAATTACGTTTTTAATTTTCAAACGTTAAATTTATTTAAAAATTACAAATTAAAAAATAATTCTAAATTACTCAGACTTATTCAAAAGTAGAAATCAACATTACGATTATTTTTATGTTCTACCTACCTGAAACTTAGCCTATTTCCTTTAAGATAATTTTTAAGCTTTTACGTTCTCCATTACTAGCGTTTTAGGCGTTGTTTCCCCTCCCCTCTCCACTCTTTGGAAAACTTACGCTATACTTCTAAGTGTGGGCAATTCATTTGCAGGGTCGGGGCAACTCATCGCTGAAGGAAGGCTCTCAAGTTTCTACTCCAGCTGAGGAACTTAAAGGACTATCTGGTAACAGCTAGTAGTACGTCATTGCTGCAATCAAACATTTTCCTTTGCTTATTTTTTATCCGTAAGTCCCTTTTGCTTCCTACGCCGCACTTTACAGAACAGACTACGCGAATTAATTTTATTATAGGCCCACTTAAGTTTTAGTAGCTCGACGAACCACATTTAATCTGTTTGTGGCCATCGGTTTAAAGTCACTGTTTAGTGCTGGTAGCACACGGGCGCGCGCGTTCGTTCTAGACTAACACATTAACTCTGCAACAGGTTTTGTGCGCGCCTGCAATGTGAAGTGTGAAATACAAATCTATCCGTTACTTGTCTTCTACATCTTGTACATATTACTTACCTATACATCGTTAAGTCAATAATACAACTAAATTTATTTTAATGCAATTAATTCAGTTCAAATTAATTTGATTCAATTTAGTTTAATTTTATGTAACATAAGTTAATCAAAGTGAATTAGCTTGGCTCCCACTCTTACAGTTAATTGCCTTCTGAACGGAACAATGTGTTTGATTAATTATGTTTCTTGAATGACATACTTGCTTTGAATTAATGTATAGTTACGTCACGTTGATCCGTTTAAAAACTGTCAAATTTATACATTAAAGTCGCGTTAAACTGACGTTGGTGTTATTAATACTTATGTTTCTGTACTTAGGTTAGAGTCTGTGTAAATGCTAGACGTAACGTATAAATTATTTACAACAGTTTAAAGGTCAAATTTTAAATCCCTCAGTCTATAAACAGATAAAATGTGTTTGGTAACATTGCGTATTAATTATAGTTAAAGTTTAATATAATACTCCGTAAAATTCAATCATCTTTCTTATTTTGTTTTATTATTTCAACGTCGTTCTTCGGCTGTGCCATGAATAACGGTATATTGTCGAGTTACGTGTAAAATCAGATGTAACTGAAATCTTATGAAATGAGTGTAATGAGACAAACGTTCACACTATGTGTGAACATATGGGGACATATTTACAATAAGCATTATTTGGTGTCCTGTGCAAAGGGGGTGTAAATCTTGTACGGCGCTTTTTTATTAGGATAAGTACTTCATGTTAACATAGTTTAAAACGATTATAAATAATAAAAGAAAAAAGCAGTGCAGTGTCGAGTGAAAGTGAATAAGTGTTGTGGCCGTAACGAATTGTGTAAAAATAACAGCAAGCCAATTAACTGATACAATGTATTAGGCAGTTATATTCGTGTGCAAATTGGAATAACTATTAATAACTAATTATTTAAATATTAAATAATTTTAATAGCATTTATTCACCTGACAAAGTAATTAGTTATACAATCAAAAGGAGTGAAAAACGCGTAGTTTGGAAAGGTCAGAAACCGTAAACGCATGTCCATCAGCACGTGGTCGATTTTCTCGAACAATGTAGAGGGTATTATTACGTAAAAATGACGTCATGTGCATAGATCTATGAAAGCACTGGTGAGTCGGCAGTTTAGGTAGTCCCACAGATTCACTGTTAAGGTTGCGGTGGCAAATTCCAGTTCCTGAAAGTATTTGGGAAGCCGGAGCGTATCGTCGAGGGAGCGACTGGATTAGTACCACGAATTCAGGCACGGCGTTCGAGATAGTCAGCGACAGATGGCTGTCAACGAGGGCTAGATCAGGAGCAACGTGGACGGACACAACGCCTACGAGAAAACCCTAAGATCGACATCCCACATAAGGAGGACAATGACCGATGTAAAAGCATGGGAGCAAGGCCGCGAGATTGTCCGGACTTATAGAACTTAACTCAAAAATCCAGGAAAGCGAAATTATAAAACTATAAAGTATAAAACAAGTAAAGACTCTCTTTTAAATTGATAACTGTAAAATATACCAAAAATTATATTTTTGAAACTCATAATTTTCGAATATAAACTGCATGTGTGATATATAAACAAATTACCAATAAATATTTAAGTCACCTAATCAAAATTTATTTCTCCAAGTGTAGTCAGCTTCAAATTTGTTACCTTGTAAAGGGTCTCCCAACTTTTTAATTATCGAGTCCCTACCCCTTCACCTAGTTTATAAAATATGATATTTAATTAGGAAAGTTGTGTTAGTGGTTATAATCAGAAACAGAATTATCACAGTTGCACACCACTATAGAAAAATTATTCCGATTAGCGTTTTCCGATCTGACGATGAGCTGAGAAGCATGAAAGCGCTAATCGGAATAATTTTTCTATAGTGGTGTGCAACAGTGATAATTCTGTTTGAAAATATGATATTATAAAGACATGTGTAACTTTGTGTATGTGTGTGTGTGTGTTTGTGTACAGATAGTAGAGACAAAAGCCTGTAAAGAAGCACGTTACCGGTACTGATATAAGGTACTGTACTGGTTTTACTACTGGTAAAATAAATACACGAAAGTGTTTGCATTCACACCTCATAATTTATTATACGTATATATAAAACCCAAATCTCTTCTCATTTACTACGTAATGCTTTTAATTCACTATGAACGCTTATAAATTTTATGTGTCTCATAATCAGTTAGCAGAAGTAGCAATTTCAGTTTTGCTGGTACCATAATATATATAGGCTATATATCTTGACTAACATATATCAATTTCTTCTGAGAGATATTCCTCAGTTACTGTTAGTCAACGCGTTCTTCTGTAAAGTAGATAATCGTGATCAATTACAACCTCAAATTTTGTTTGCAATTTAATGTAAAGACTCGATTAATATCAGTTCTTTACAAATATAGCTAATAATATCATATTTTTAAAATATAAATTTCATTTGTTGAGAAAATGGTTTCTACTAAGGACCAATTAATCAATGGTAAAGCATCCAAACAGCTCAGTTATTTAGTGTTTGAGAAAATGGGTCATGAAATCTAGTAAATTAACATGGGCGACATAGGGCTTACAAACGCCCCTTAATAAAAAAACGTAACCCCCGAAATAACAAAACGACGACATTTTGTCTACAAGATGACAACGATCAGTTCCATAGGCTTGTTATTCTTTAGTACCTATTCGTATTCCTATAAGCATATTTTGCGCCTGCGCGCAGGTCTGTGTGTGAAAGGAAGAAAGACAAAGAGAGAGATAATCGTATATTCTGCAGCTGAAGGATGCCCTGAAAAGCAATAAACAATTAACCAGTTTCAAACAAAAATACTGTTTCAGTTTACTGATTTCATAATTTTAAATAGTTGATGTAAAGCGTTTGAAATTCAGTCTTATTAACTGTACCGTCCTTTAACAAACCTTAAAAACTTATTAAAGTTGGCAGATCGGTAGTAATATGATTATATTAAACACTTTTGTATTAAATAAAACGCTAAGGATTTTGTAAAATTAGGAAAAATAATTTGAAAAGATAACGATTACATCAAAGGAAATTAACTTGTAGTAAAGAAACAAAGGTTTTTTTGGTAATGTAACTAACTAGTAAATTTAATAAAATTTCCGCCGGTTTGTTTGAAAAAATATTAGCTTTCTGAGAAGCCCTGTAATGAAATGTATTTTCACTTCAATATAAAAAACGGTTCTTATTAAATTGTTTAGCAGTAGACTTACTACCCTCTTAGCAAACATTGATTGATTCTAATGCCAATAATTGAATCTCAATTATTTAAAAATGTAGCCTACTTTTATGAATAAGTGCTAACATGCAAATTTTATCAAATTTGTTTTGCTTTTTAAATCTGTTTTTAAACAAATGTTTGAAATTTTTCTTATACAAACTTTTGTTTAATAAGATTATAAAAAATTATAATCAGATTGTAAAAAGATTATAAAGTCACTTATAATAAAGCAAATATGTGCTTACGTTGATAATGTTGTTATAATAGGCAAATCAAGACAACAGCTAGTTGAGGTAGGCCTATACAAGGATCTGAATCGTAAGATTTACGATATAGAGGAAGATAATAATCCAGGTCCAAAGACGAAGTGTTCTACAAGTTGCTCTACCTCATGATTTCCTAATCGGTTGTCTTGGTCGTTGCCTGAGTGATGCCAATCAACCTTCTCGCCAAGAAACTTAAGATCGTGTTTTAGAGACAGAAGAAGGTAGGTAGTGAAGCTGCACACCTAGAGGCACGAAGCCAAATGATGGAGAGTTGGTAGAGAGTTTCTGAGCAAGAAGACCGAAGTAGCTGGATCAGAAGGCTCATCAATCAATAGCAGGCGTGGGCAGAGAGGACCCATGGGGACTACAACCTGCCCACAAGGATATTTTCTATCTTACTTGAAGAAAGTTGGGAAGGCGAGTCACCAGAGTGCCTGTACTGCCCGAGAGCTGTGGACGATGCCATCCATACATTCTTCGTGTGCGACAGATGGGAGCACCATAGAAGATCGTTGCAAGATGATATTAGGCATAAGATCTCCCCAGATAACATCATCGAAGCGATGTTATCAAGGGGAGGATATCTGAAACTGTGTGGCGCGGTTCGCAGAAGAGATTCTTGGGGCGAGGAAGACAGATTTGAAGAACACAATATAGAAGAATAACAAGTCACAGGTAAGCCTTAGGGATGAAGAACAATAGGCCTAGACCAAAGTAGTGTGCCAAACAGTTCCAGGTTAGTATCCTAGAAGATGAAAGGCAGGTACGTAGTTTTTTGTGGGTCGGGTATAATACCCAAACCCACAGAGTCCGGAAGTTCGCACCCTTCCTGGCATTTGTACAGCAAGCGTTTCCCCTGCCTTCGTAAAAATTATTATTATTATTATTATTATTGTTGGTGTTGTTGTCATTACAAGTACGGATGTATTGTCAGTAATTTCAAAATAAATGAAATTGAGCATGTTGCTAGATTGAAGTAGGAATAAAAAAAAATCGTGCGCTCGATAAAGGTAATTGATAAAAACGGCTTAATGTTATAACAGAGACTAGGTAGTTCCTTTATTTAAAGGTCTGATTGTCTAGAGTAACCATCAGAAACAATCTTAGAAACTCTCTTGTGTAGATGAAAACAATAATTACAAATCTACTTTATAGAGAAATGCACTTTGTCTGAAACATAATTTGTCTCTTTCTCTTTCCATCACCCTATCTTTCTTTCTCACACGCACATGCGTCACACTTTTTATGTTAATCATGTACAATAGTAAACTCACCTCATCATGGTATCCTGAAGAAACGCTCTTTATATATCAGTTATTTATACAACTTTACCTGATATTTACAATTGATATCAATGACACTAGTAGTTCCAGTTGTGGAATCCGTCCTTTTCAGGACGAATCTGATAGCATTGATAGATCAATGAAATGTCAAAAACGTCATCCAAAGTAAAATAACGGTACATCTGAACTTACGAATATTACAAATTTAATAAACACGGATAATACTGATGGAGAAGATGTGGGAAAACAATCTGGACCTAACACAAACCTTTGGTAGATTTTGGCAAGCGTATGACAGCATAGATAGGAATAAACTTTTTGAAATTATGCCGTACTTTCAAACACCTGTTAAATTAGTGCAACTGACAAGATTGACAATGATACAGACAACACCCAAAGTCAAATTGCAAACGGGTATGACAGGTCCTTTTAATGTCACGAGAGGGTTAAAAAAAGGCCGTGGGCTGGCAGCAACACTGTTCAATTTAGCACTTGAATATGTGATCAGAAAATTGTGAATTGATAGGAATTCAACATTAGAACATAAAATGGTCCAGATCGTAGGGTATGCATATGATATCAATATTATGGCAAGATAACAAGAAAGAGCAAAAGAGACATTTCAGGAACTCAAAGGTGAAGCAGAAGAGATAGGATTGGAGGTTAATGGAGATAAAAAAGGTTATGATCACCACTCAGAAGATAACCAGGGAACCTGAACAGTTTGAAATTGAACCACTAAACCTGGAAACAGTGAATCAGTTTAAATATTTTGGATGTTGGATGGCAGACAAAAATGAAGAAATAAATGAAATAAAGAAAAGAATACAGGCAGCAAATTGAACATATGCTTCATTGACATCTATAGCCTATCCATACAAGGAATATCCACCATCAGTCCAAGGTCACATTATATAAAGTTATGATTAGATCGGTGATAACATGTGGCAGCAAGACTTTGACTCTAAACAAACAAGCCGCTAACATAGTCAATACTTTTCAAAGGAGAATTTTGAGGAGAATATATGGACCAATCCAAGTAAACGGGATATGGAGAATGCATCACAATGAGGAGCTATACAAGCTGTATAAAGACTATGATCTGGCCAACACCATCCGACTGCATAGATTGGAATGGGCAGAACACATCATTAGGATGGAAGACAACCGAATACCTAGGAAGGTACTGTTTAGTCAAACCGGAGTAGAAGGCCTATCGTAAGACCCAAGACACGCTGTATTAACGCAGTGGCGAGTGATGCTGATAATTTATGTAAAATAAAACGGTGGACATCGATCGCCAAGGACAGGGAAAAGTGGAGGCGGATGATTATGGAGGCTAAGGTTCGACTGCGAACTGTGACGCTGTAGAAGAAGAAGAATGAACACGATTACTTTTATTGTGTTAGGGTAAGCAGAAGGAGACATAACCTGTAATAGGCTAGTGTTCCTTCCCTAGAAACCCATTAGATACGCATTTCAAAATGTAGTAGACAGATCGGTAGTGGTACACAGCATTGAATCACAGACACGTTGTCCTTATACTTTGAATTAAAAAAAAAGATTCTAAGATAGTAGAATGGGAAAGAGTAAACATCCATGCTTAGGTTGGGTAAGGTATGTGTGTTTACAGTTTCCGCTATAAACGAAGTCCGTGTGTTACCATGAGACTAGTAGCTTACAAAACTTGACAGTGAAGTTTGCGCCAAAGGAAGCGTGTCGGATTGCTTAGTTAGTTGGGATAAAGCTGGAATTAATTTCTCCGGCGTTGTATAATTCTCTGTGTGTTCCACTCGGTTGTCGGAATCAAAAGGCGGCAACACTGCTGTACAATAATCACACCGCGTATGTAACACATACTCACTAAAATAGTGCGTCATATCACTAAAATATGCGTCACTCAATAATAACTTGTGCGTCATATTACTAATGCCTGCATAAACAGACAATGCTATATTGCTAACTAGATGTTACCCGCGGCTTCGCACGCGAATATTTGACTTTTAATAAGTATTTTAATATAATTTGTATTGTCTATGTCTATATGGCTTTCTGTCAGCCCGTATAACAATTTTGTGCACATTAGTCAAATTCTCTCCAAAGCTGTTTTCAACACTTGTACTATTTTACCTTGTACTAATAATAATGTTGGTGCAACAGCCGTTGGAGATTTAAAAGTACACGTTTATAAAGCCTTCAGAGATATTTATAGAGTACCTGTTAAATCAAAAACGCTAAATTTTTATCTTAAGTGTTACTGTGGTAGAAGCATTGTATAACAAATTAAACGTTGTTTTCCTCAACCATGTCTTTATTTATGTTAGCAGTAAACTAAAAATAAAAAACGGTTGTCACCTGACCTCACACATGAAAACAACACGTATTTTCGCTTTGTATTACGTAATAGGACAATTTACAATTAGTACACTTTCCACATCGTAATATATCGATACAATCCCATATTATATAAAACATCGAAAATGTACTGCAGGAATGGATAAATGTACAGTTCCGATGCCGTTAAATAGCTTTTGTTTATTTGTTTGTTACTATGGTAATTAATTCTGGTCTCCATGGTGTTTTTGACATCTTTAGTAGTAGTATTTAATATATTTCATTACTTATTCAATGGATCATCAAAAATACTTATAAACATGAATTTTATAATCGTTTAAGACAATTACAAAATATATAGACGTATCTGTATACAAAATTAAAAAATATATCGATACAATCGCATATTAAAAACATTAAAAACTGCAGGAACGGATAAAGGAACGGACGCCGCTAAATATCATTTGTTTATTTACTTGTTACTATAGTAATTAATTCTGGTATCCATGGTGTTTTTGACATCTTTATACACGTCAACGAAAAGGCATAGTTAAAAGGGCCTAAACCTTGTGAACGGGACAAAATATCAAATTCCAAGTTAGATAGTATTTTGCGCCTTGTGTCAAAGGTTACCTGTGCAAAATTTGGTGGCAATCGGTGTAACGGTGTGGATTTGTATTCAGCACCCATAAATCCTCAGACTTTGAGTTTTATATAGATATGTCAAATCCGGCGTTAAACTGTAGGTCCCATATAGCTGTGAGAGAATCAGTACCACACGCACCACGGGTATATGCGGAGAGGGTACAAAACCAGTCGAAGACTGAAGGACTACGAAATGTCAAGATCTAAAGACCTAAAAGAAACAGGCCCATGGATTTAACGTATGGATCGCATAATCGTAACGGGTGGTGAAATGAGAACACAACAATTTTGTTAGCTGGTGTTCGGTTACTATGGCAACAATAAATAAACAGATGGTTTTATAACCTCAGTTAAACTATGCCATTTCAGTAAACATGGCTCAATGGAGATTTGAACATCGTGCGTTTGCTGTAGAAACGTTTCCTATATAACAAAACAAAGAATGTTCAGATATTATTTCAACCTTGGGAGACATGGAAGAATTCAGAACGCTCAGCAATATTGAAATGGAAAATAGGAACATTTGAAACCACTGCCTGGAGACGACAACAATTGGAGGAAGTGTAAAAACAGTGCGTGCGCCAGAAAATGTGGAAGGGTAAGTGTTGGAATTCACGACAAAAGCGCCCAGCGACATAAGCGCACATGCTGAAATTTGCGACATAAGCGCCCAAACTACCCCTCCCTGCCTCTAGCTACCTGCGGTCAACACTCTTACTGAAAAACAATGAAGTGGGAATCTAAATGTTCGTTTTTTCTAAATATGCAGCCTCACCCATTCACTCGCACCCCTTTCAACCACTATCAGTTGTGCGCTTTGTCGCTGGGCGCTTATGTCGCTGGGAGCTTTTGTCGCGACATCAAGTGTTGACGGCTGTGTTCGAAGATCGGTTGATTTTAAGATTTGGTGCAATAACCTGACCAACGTGATCTCCAGACCTGTCTGCGAGTGATTTCCTTCTGTAGAGCTATTTGAAGTTTAAGGTTTTCCAGTTACAACCACCTGATGTAAATCAACTCACGCAGCGAATCATAGAAGAAATTCAGGAGATTACGCAAGCCATGCTGCAGATAGTCATAGGTAGCTTTTCCAATAGACTTGAAGAATGTAAGCGTCTCAACGGGAGTCACTTCAGGAATTTTATTTTCAAACGATAAACATGAGTAAAATGGCATTTTCATACCTTTGTATTTATACTGTATTTGACTTAAAAATATTCAACGAGTTCCTGCTGCGATAGTTTTACATTGTTGTGTTTCCATTGGCCCCCACCCTATAACACATATTAAACATCATTAACAAAATATTCTGCTTATTTTGAGGCTGTTATTTAATTGTAAAGTAAACGTTTAATAACAAAATTTAATATCACAGCCAGATGAAAATCTTAAGTTTTACGAAGAAATTAAAAACAGAATATAGAAGTCAATGGGTTAGATTTAAATTTAAAAAAAGTTCTAGGATTCGAAAATTAAAAATGAAGCATTTACTACGCAAGATAGGGAAATAAAGAGAATTAAGTGTTTAGGAGTAGAAACGAAGATAAAAAAACTGGTTCCCAAGGGTTCTACAGAATTGTCATTTTTATATGAACGTCGATTATAAGTCTATACATTTGACAGATATTTAATAATATAATTTGGGGATAGACATGTGATTAATTGTTTGCAGCGTTAATGTATTACGGATAAGTTTTATACTATGCTGATTTATATCCTCACCACTACAATACGTGGCAAAATCTACGTACAAAAATTACAAGAGTAAGAATTTGTACAACGATAGTGCATGTTGTAGGTAGTAGGTATGTGTAGATGTGAAATATGGAAAATTTCAGAATAACACAAAAATAAACTGATTATATTAAAGATGGGTGTTTAAGAAGCCACGTTTGGCTGCCGAACACACATCCTTGTCAAAATGCCTTTATCATTGCGATAACGTTAGTCAACTATAGTTCAAATATATAATAAAAATTATGTATTCGATTTTATAACTGCGAAACTACATTTGATACAAATCTTAAATTATGAAATATATTTAGGCTAAAGTATTTCTCTAAGGGGGGACGTAGAAGACCTAGACTACGATGACTTGATGAAATTCTGGAAGACGTAAAAGTACTTGGAGTGAAAATTTAGTAGACATTGGTTGAGGATGAGGAAATCTGGAGGAAAATCCAGAGGGAAGCTGAGGCCCACGGTGGGCTGTGGAGCTACTGATGATGATGATGAAAGTATTTCTCTACAATTTTATAAACATTACACTCTTGATTTTAAGCAGAAGTAACATTTTTAGGTTATGCAATCATACTCAAATATTTGGTTGTATATTTTTTATGTAATATATTCTTTCTCTCGAGGCCAATGGAGACTAGAGATCGGAAGACGTAGGATAACGTTATGGACCTATTTATATATAAATATATATTCTCTCTCTCTCTCAAATGGATTTTCATCGGCTATTGCCACATTCCCACACATAACCGCCATCTATTTCTGTCCTGTGCATCGGCTTCTACCAAGTTATGATGTTCCATGACCTTCCTCATGTTTTCAGACCAGGAGAGTCTAGGTCTGCCCTTTTTCCTCTGCCTGGGGCCCTCCACTGAAATATTTTCCCGGCCATCTCTGTTCATCCATTCGGAGTAAATGACCAAACCACTTTAGACCTCTTCGTTCTACTCTGTTAATAATTCTGTCTTCTGCATACATCCTTCTTCTGATCTCCTAGCTGGTTATTCTCTCCCTTCTTGAAACTCCGGCACTTCTACGGAGATAATCCATTTCCTTGGCATTCACTTGTCGTATAATTTCCGTGCTCAACGTCCATACCTCACAGCCGTAAGACAGAACTGATTCAACAAAAGCTTTTCCTATATGAATCTTTGTGGCTCTCGAAATATTTTTGTCCCACCAAATAGAGTTCAAGCTTCCTAGAACTTTCCTGCTCTGTTCTATTCGTTTTTTTTTTATTTAGGGTTTTCGTAGGCCTTCTCGCGTTATTAGTTCCCAAGTTACTTAAATTCATCGACCTGTTCAAGTGAGGACAAAGTGGGTTTACAGTAGGAAGATCATGTGTGGATAATTTATTCATTATTCAACAACATACAAAAAAAAAGGAATAGTCGAAACGAAGAAACACACATAGCATTTGTTGATTTGGAGAAAGATTATGACTCCGTCCCCCGAGTCAAGCTGTGGCAGACGCTAAGTGCCATGGAAGTTACGTCCTCTATTGTAAATATAATCAAGGAGCTTTATAAAGATAACAAGGCTTATGTGCGAGTAGGTAATAAACTACCAGAGGTGATCTATCCCAGTAAGGGCTTAAGACAGGGCTGTAGTTTGTCGCCATTATTATTAAATATATACTTAGAAGTCGTGCTACAACAATGGAGAGGAAGCTGTGGTAGAATGGGTATCACTATCGGAGAAGACTGCTTGTTTAATATCCAGTTTCCTGACGACCAAACAGTAATAGCACAAGATTCTTATGACCTGGAATTTACGCATACCCGACTATACAAAGCATATGAAACGTGGGGATTGAATGTTAATGTAAATAAGACAGTCATTATTTCCGATGCCAGATTTGAAGTATTATATAATATATTACTATCTTTATTTGGGGATCCTGAGGAATCGTTTTTTTTTTCGTCTTTAAGTTGACTCTTTTTCGGCTCCTCTAGCCTGGACACCAAGAGACACCGTTGCGCATTATAAAAGTTATATAATTAAATTTTTTTATAGGCCTACGCTTGATTTGACTATGAACCAAACAAAGTAATGCCGTTATCCTAAAAGGGAAAACACAGGACAGTAATCGCGTATATTGCACTGTTAATGGTTTGTTAAATGGTGGCCAGTAAATTTTGAATCGATCTGGCTGTGTAGATAGCGACAACAAGTGATTGTCAATTCGGTACAATTACGCCGATGATTGTAATAAATCTTTTAGTGAGCTTAAAAATGTCACTTTGGTCCATTATACTTGCCCTGATAAAATGAACATTGGTTAAACTGCTGCCATTTGCTTTACACAACTGATATATTTCTTTCAAAAAATTTAATTAATTTATAAAATTCATTTACTCGTATCATACAGAACATTAACTTTCTAATGATAATGTGATGTATTTATAATATACACACACCTATTGCTTACTAATGGTATCTATAATCTCAATCTTCTATTGTGGTGTATATTCATTGTCCATAACCTAAAGATAACACACAAATGATTTATAATAAAGTTTTAATTACCCACATTCTTAATTTCGATCGATCTCGGTCATAGACCACCGTCATGACATATACACTGTGCACTCGCGGTCACTATATTGTAAAACAGTTACAATAGAAGATTAATGAAGAAATTTGTGTTAGTGGTTGAAATCACAATCAGAATGATCACTGTTGCACACCACTATATAAAAATTATTCCGATTAGCGCTTTCAAGCTTCACAGCTCATCGTCAGATCGGGAATAGACAGGAAATATGTGAAACCCAACCCTTCACCCCTCTCCCCCACCCTGCTCACCCACAACAAACTAAAAATTAATGACCCTTCCCCACCCCCTAAACTCTGTCTCACCATCTGTACAGTTACGACAACAATAAGGTAAGTAAAGTTTTTAAATATCTTAAGTTAAAAGTTAAATTGAAGAGGGTTTTAAGTAAAATATGGTTCAATAAACAATGTCTGGATAATAATGTCATCCCAAAGTACGCTCAAGTTAAAATTAAAAATAAGAACAGTGTAGCCAAAAAAGTAAAAGAACAAAGCGAGAAGTTGTGGATAAAACTGGAAATAAGGTCACTCTACGGCTTAATCAATAGATATAATAGGGAATTATATGACAGACACATAGAATTATTAAGAATATACTCGTATGTAGAGTTGGAAGAAATATTGTATAATTTTGGTTTGGGGTACGTAGAAAAGAAATTGGAAAAAAAAATGGTAGATAAGTTAAATAAATTAATAAGGAAAAACGAAGTAAAAAAGCAACACCTCTCTAAGAATAACTATGAAAAAAGAGTAATAAACCTTACAGAGGTAATTTTCAATACAGAAGAAAAAGAAATGTTAGCAAAAGGCATAAAATACGCGCCACCACCAGAATTAAATCAAGAAAAAACTATTATTGAATGCGAAAGCATAATACAAAAACTAGGAAATGAAAATGATAAAAAAAGAATGAGGTGGGAAGTAGGGAATGTAGTAGATAAAATATTTAAGAAAAACTTGTATAATACAAAAAATCAAATCAACTGTAACTAAACTAAAGAATAAAATAAAAAAGAGTGATATTATAGTTACAAAGGCGGACAAAGGAAATACAATGGTACTACTGAGAAAGGACGAATACATAAAAAAACGGAAGAATTTATTAGTGAAGGACCATATGAGGAAATAAAGTATGATTATACAAGTAAGTACCAGTCAAGGATAAAACAAATGATGAAACAGATAACATTTATAGAAGAAAATAAGAAAAAGTATTTATTAGAAAGTAATCCAACAGCACCAACTTTTAAAAGTCAGGTTAAGATACATAAAGAAGGAAAACCAATTAGACCCATTGTTCTTTTATTAATGGACCTATTTATAAATTATCAAAGGAAGTTAGCAGAGTACTGAAAGAGAAATATGAATTTGGGACAAAATACAACATAGAGAATAATGTAAAATTGATAGAAAAATTAGAAAATATTAGCATTAATGTAAATACAAAATTGATATCACTGGATGTTAAGGACATGTTTACTAATATCACAGTAAATAAAGTTATTAAGTTAATAAACGATAATAATATGGGAGAATACAGGTATAAAAAGCAGTTGATGAAAGTAATTAAAGAATGTGTAAATCAGAACTATTTTAGGTTTAATAACAAGTTTTATATACAGAAAAAAGGTTTACCTATGGGGTCTTCATTATCCCCTATTCTTGCTGAAATATACATGAATGATTTTTAAAAGCAATTAGTAACTTCCACTAAGTATAAAGACAATATAAAATTATCGTCTAGATACGTTGATAATGTATTAGTAATTTGGGAAGGAAGCATAGAAGAAGTGCATGAGTTTATAAAGGAGGTAAATAATAAGGATAAAAACTTACAATTTAAGGAAGAGATAGGAGGTAAGCAAATAAATTACTTAGATTTAAACATAGAAATTAAAGATAATGAGAAACTACAGTTTGGGATATTTAGGAAAGAGTCGTATTCTGATATAATTATACCAAGAGAGTCTTACCACCCATACGGATATAAAATGGCGGCAATCAATTCCTTTTGTTACAGAGCTCAGAAGTGTTTAACAGAGACCGAATCAAAAGATAGGGAGTTAAAAACGATAAAGGGAATTGTAAGGAATAATAATTATAGCACCAACATAGTGGATAAAGTTATGAAAAGGGTCAACATACAAAAAGCTAAAATAGAACCAGAACAAAAGAATTATGCAGGGTCATTGACATACATAGGTTCACATACTAGAAAAATTATAAAATGTTTTAATAAATATGGAGTAGATATAGCTATTAAAAAATGTGAAACGGTATTTGATAAGATAGGGAATAAGAATATAGAAAAAATTCCAGTATTACAGAAAAGCGGAATTTATAAATTAAAATGTAAAGACTGCAACAAAGTGTACCTAGGTGAGACAGGACGAAAATTCGTATGCAGGTTGTCTGACCACAAACGTGGAGAAGGTAATAGAACAACCAATTCGTTATATGCAAGACATTTCATAGAAGACAACCATAAGTTTGTTAATCCTTTGGAAGAATACGAAATTGTAAAAGTAGTAAATAACACAGTTGAAAGGAAGCTTAGAGAGGAGTTAGAAATATTGAAAGAAAGAGAAAAAGGGTTAGACAATTTAATTAATATTAAAATTAAATTTGATAATGAAGAAATATTTTATGAGAGAGGACAGATAGATAAGATTAAGAATTATATTGCATAGTACTAATTGGTTGTTTTAAAATAAGGCTGTGTGACTGACCCACGTGTGTGGAGAGGAAGAGGGTAGTTTAAAAGGATGCACACACACACACACACACACACACACACACACACACACACACACACACACACACACACACACACACACACAGAAACACAAGGAATTTACTAGAAAAATATGTAACTGTACAGATGGTGAGACAGAGTTTAGGGGGTGGGGAAGGGTCATTAATTTTTAGTTTGTTGTGGGTGAGCAGGGTGGTGGAGAGGGGTGAAGGGTTGGGTTTCACATATTTCCTGTCTATTCCCGATCTGACGATGAGCTGTGAAGCTTGAAAGCGCTAATCGGAATAATTTTTATATAGTGGTGTGCAACAGTGATCATTCTGAATAGAAGATTATTTTTCTGATTAGTCATTTAATTCCAAACTATTGTAAAAATCAGGATTATTAAAGCATTTGCTCCCTTACGTACGTTTTTAGACGTTTCTTACGAAGTAAGTTACTGTTAGTGTAACAGTAGTCACAAATATACGGTTCCTGAATTATAAACTTTAGTAGCATGAATGTAACGATAATTATAAGGATTAAAAATTATCATAAATATAGTACCATTATTATCTTAATTAATGATATCCACATTTTTTACATCCAGATATTTAGAAAGTAGTATATATTGCAATTATATGCATACTGGATGACCCAGCCCTCCATGAAATACGTTTAATTATATAAATGAATTTGAATGACTATATTAATTATTTAAATGAATTATCGTTATGTTTCCAAAAACCCGCAGAAGAATTTGCCAGCTAACTAACTCTACTTCGGGGTGCAAATACACTTGAAAAGCATTCTAAATTTTTATGTCACTAAGATGAAACTATACCATTAGGACAATAATGATGTACATACCAACTGCATATTTCCATCTAACTTTCTAACTGTACAGTTTTTGTATATAAAATATATCGTTGCCTTCTTTTGTTGCCTTATCGTTGTCCTCATGCTTCTTTTGTGGTAAGTTGCCGTCTTATCACTTACTCCCAACCTGGACACCAATAAGTTTGTTACGCAATGTAAAAAATACACTCATAAGTTATACATCTGACTGTAAACCACATGCCTAATACTAGAAGTGTAAAAGGAGAAGGACTTATTAAAAAAACTGTTTACCGGTTCAAAATCCTTTAATTTTTCCCTACGTAGTCAATTGGTATTCGAGGAAAATAGTACTTGCAAGTTACAGAACTATGGTTCATAGTAATACAGTAGCCCATAGGCAGAGTAAAACTAAAAACAAAAGAAACAAAAAGGATTTTTAAAAGTTTATTTAAACAGGATTTTCATATAGAAACAGACAAAGATGTAAAATAACAACACTGTTTTTTGGTTTACCGGACGCCGTTTTATTTCTTTTGAAGCCATGTTTTTAAAAGACATAAAACGACTTGTACTAAACCAAAAAAACAGTGTTGGTATTGTTAACAAAATATACCGAACTTTAAGAAAAAGAACGGACAACCCGTCATTGGAACGGCTAACACTAAAAGACAAAATTAATATTAACAATAGAAGCCCGCAATTAGTGTTTGGAATGTTTACAGTAAGTGTTTATTAGACCCGTAACAAAACTTTAAATACAAAAGCACTGGGAAAATTCTTTGTTTCTTCTATGTTACATTTCAGGATACCAAATTTGTAAATGTTTAAAAGTGTGAGCAGTAAATGTAGTTCTGTCTTTATACAAATTTGATAAAAGACGCACTCGGCTTAAAAATGGCAGAAATTCTTCAATAACATTTATGAAGAACGGCTGTTATAATTAATGAAAAATTGGGTTAAACACTAAAGGATAAAGAACACTACACAAAAGTAAATTTAAAAAGGAAATTGTGCATACATTTACTTGTAAAATGGTATATGAATATTTGTAATAGGCCTACACAGGGAAAGAAGTTATGACACACAAAACATGAACCAATGTTTTCACATAAATTTTAAAATTATTTTGGCACTTCTCATGCATAAATAAGATAAATTTAAACACATCATTCATTTATAAGAGAAACGCTTCCTCTTCCCTTCATTCGTTTATAATGTTTTCTCTGAGAATTTTGGTATAAGTAGGTGAGTGTGTTTGCGTTTTACAACGTGAGAGAGATTGCACTGCTTGTGCGTTATCTAGGTGTCAAGAGAATACACTGTGTAAGATTTATCGCAGCATTAAAGAATATCTACGTTCTGCTTTAGCAAGAGAAAATATTATATCTGTCTACAGTATTTAAATGTAAAATATTACAATTATTTAAATACAGCCCGAAAACTTTGTGCACTTAATTAACAGAGCTTCTATGTAAAAAAATACAAACGAAAATACAACATCACTAGTGTAAAATAAAATTAATTAGCTTAATTATCGTGTCACGAAAAACGCAAAACATAAAAAAGTAAGCTCTGCGTTCAATTATTAGACGTCTGCTGACTCTAACTGACGTCCCCTCTTTCATGTTACAACACGAATGCTGGGTATCGGCTTATAAATTGGGAACGATGGACATCGGTCTTGAAAGATAATCAGCGCAGAGAAAATTCCTCCGATTCTGGCCTACTCGACTGAATGTTTAGGTTTTAGTGGCAATTCTAGAACGGACATTAGTAGCTTCTAGAAAAAAATGAATGCTTTCGATCCATTGTTTAATTATATGTTTTCTTTAAAGTTTACTTTAACCCTTTAAGACCCTGCCTACACAATTGTTTGAGTATGTAGTTGACTTACTCAAAAAATTATTAAAATAATTCTCATCTGTTTTTGAAGCTCAGACCTGCTCACATCAATTGTGAAGTTTCTGAGGGATAATTAGATTTCCACTCGGCAGTGTTGATTTTGAGGTTACATTGCTATGAATTAAGACATGGTTTACTAGGTGCTTAACCGCTGTGTGTTTGTGTGTGTATACTTTCGTACTGAATTTCTGTGTAGAAGTAAGGGCTCTTTTCTGTCAGACATTTTATAGTAATAGTCTACCTGTTTTGCAGTACTGTTAGTTTGCAGTTCTTTATTTTCACGTGGACAAATTGCGTATTTCAATTAGCACCTACACAATTGTGTAGGCTAGGAATATAAGCATGTCATCAAGAAACTGTAAATATTATTAATAAATATAATTTCTACCATTATTTTATTTATCTGTCACATTTCATCTCCGTTATTATTTTATTTTATTGTTCTATTATAGTTTTAATGTGGAGACTGACCTAGACGAAATGTTTGAACTCCTATTTGATGGAGATTCACAAGTCGAAGATTTGTCGGATGAAGATGTAAATGAAATTATACATTTTCAACTGCAACTGTAATGACAAACAGGTAGGGAAAAATTATTTGGAAAATAGATACAAACCTGAAGTGAGGTGATTACCAACAGTTTGTTGCAAAATCATAAAATAGTAAGGTTTGTCTTGTAACATGGAAAGACAATAAATGTGTCACAAAGATGTCATCTCTTTGTGAAGCACAACTTTTGTCAGAAGTAGAGTGATGGGATAAAAAATAACCAAAACTACAAAAGTTGTTAGTTGTCTAAATGTGGTATCCGTATACAATAAATGTATGGATGGTGCTGATGTTTTAGACCAGCTCATGGAATATAACCAAACTTATACAAAAAAATAAAAATGGATTTTAGAAGTCTATCCTTCACTTCATGGATGTAGCTATTGTCAACTCTTGGCTACAACAGAGAAATGACTGCCAAGCTGCGAAAATTTCAAAGCCAAAGGTTAAAGATTTGTTACATTTCCGACTAGAGTCAGCAGAAGCACTAATCACTAGACCAGACAAACGCCCTCGTGAAGAAGAAAGTGATAATCATTTCAGTGATGAGATCAATGAGCGGAAAAGCAGTAACTGGAGAGCACCACTGCCAGGGACCGATAAACGTACAGAGGGATATAACCGCTGGCCAGTCAATGATAATTTAAAAACTGCAAGATCCTGTAGAAAACAAGGGTGTAAATCGCGTAGTCGGATTCACTGTGAAAACTGCAATGTTTGCTCGTGTTTTTTTCAAAGAAACAAAATTGTTTTAAAAACTTTCGCACATTTTAAATAATGCAATATTAAAGAAAATTTTAATTTTTCAGAAGTATTTGTGTTACATAAGTAAACTGGGCTATTAAGTACATTTAATATATAATAAATAATAATTTTAACTAATTATTATCTTTCTTTACTTTTTTTAGCTTTTTTTATGAACGTATTCCTAACCTACACAATTGTGTGGGTATGTTTAAAAGTAAGAGGAAAGAGGGAATTGTGTTTAACTATTTTTCTAATGCTTAAATTACAGTAAACAACAATATTCAATATAAATTCCCAAAAAAAATTAGAAAAATTCTTCAGGTCTGAAAGGGCTATAGTTTACTTCCATGTTGTTGGTATGAAGTAATAACGGATACTGCAAGAAATGTCTTAAAAGTCTCTGTTTTGAAACATAACATAGTAAGCGACTAATTATTATAGCCTAATAAAACTCACTTAAATTTGTAATACACTAACATTTATGCAAAACGGGCTGCATTTAGCAGTAATTTTCCATTTTTACGAGAGTACTACGAGACTTTGTTTCAGTTCAGAATGTATATTGTTATGTCACATGAAAACTAAAGGTATTAATTACGCCTTTAGTAAATACCTGCATACGTGAAGCCAAATACTTATTATTCTTGGACTTTGTTGTGTATGACGTGTCCGTTGATTAACTAATTATAGGATTAACTCCTAAACAAGTACTTGGTTTTTATCCTTTTCCGTTTGAACTTTGTTCTGACCAGCGTTTTCTTGGCCTTTTTAAAACATTTTTGGTCTTTTTTTTGAAGATGTTTTGCATCAGGAAACGTTTTCTAGATATTACAAGTTTATCGTGAGATAGACGGTTATATTTGTTCTGTCTTATGGCAGGACCATCATGGGCGACTATCGTCTCTTCATACGGACTATGAATCTACTGCCCAAAATTATTGGACCTTCATGTTACTCTGGGGTTGGGTCTCTATATTGTCCACTGAGACTAAATTTTTTCTCTTACGTCGGAATGGTCGTTAAGGACTTCACACTTAACTCTGCTCAAGGGATATTCCCACCAAATAATATATACTGGGAGGGCCTGGCTTAGAGTTTGCAAAGAAGGGACAGAAATTCCTTAGTGAAACTTTCTCATTTAAAGATTTCTCCTGCCACCCTCAAAAGGAAAGCGTATAAATAAAAGAATAGAAATAATATTAGGTGTGCTTGAGTACTCTAATTCAGCTTGGGAAAAACATCAGCCAGCCAACAGAAACGTGACAGGACAGACCAGAGAGACTGCCACAAGTAAATGGAAACAACCAGTCTAGAACGATAGATCTCACAAACGTAAAGAAGAGTAGGCATGTGTAACTGTTTAGTGAGGTTTCGCTGGGCAGTGACGTTCCACGTCTCTATGAGAAAATCTAAAGTTTTCTGAATGTATTGCTTTATGCCTGATTTAGTCTCCAATTTCAATTTGCGTAACTTGATATATATTATAACTTTTATGTTTACAATTCAATCTAGCAAATTTATTATGATTTTTGAATTCTAAACTTTTATAGCTAATCTCGTTTGCAAATAAATGTGATCGTTTTACTATAGAGGTTACCATAAATATCATGTTCTTAATGACAGCAAAATAAAGTCTGCATTACATGTCACACAAATAAACGAAAACAACGATGACACCATTGGAAAAGATTAACTTTTTACGGCAGCTGGTAGCAACTTCAGCGCAAATAAAAAAGATAAAGTGTAATGCTTGACCCAGTTTGTCATAGCAAAGTATTGTGTACGTTACAGCTCTGCCAGTTGCTTTATTCGTTACTACTTACTGTGTAATAAAGATGTAATAATATTATTTTTAGAACTTTACCAATAGTATTGCATTATTTAATGAGTTCCTGTGCATTACCCATTTTCATGGTTTCCGTTTGCAATAAGTAAGTACACAAACAATAAATGTATAATATTAAGAGCGACCATGATGATGATCTCTTCGCTATTTTATATTCCAAGTGTTTTACTCGATTTGTGTTACACTTGTTGATTTAAGATCGGTGTTATTTCTATTCCATGTAATATTTTCAAATAAATACACTGCAAGTATGTTTATTTTCAACAGATACACGTTTCACAGAAATTATTCTGTATCTTCAGAGGTTTATTTGAATTGTAATTTAATGTTTGGCTTGCAATATAGTTAACGGATAATCGATTTTACTACATTTTACATTGATAGTAAAAATTAAATAAAACGGCTGCTGCAACAAATAACGTAGGCTTTCACGGTCGGTATTTGACTGTAAAACAACTGCCGGTCTGTTAGGCCGTGATCCAGCATTATTAAAATTATGGTGTTTATTGTTGTATTGGAGTGTTAGTGGTCTCAAATATTCCTACTAGTAATTTTGTACAAACCACTATGTTATCTTTGGTACTGACGAGCGCTTTCGGCAGTCAGGGCATCTTCAGGTCATTTACCAACAGAGAAATTTTTTTTTTCGCTCTGGGCTGTGCGGTTGTGCGTCGCAGAGACGAACCGCTCGGGATCTGAGTTCCGAGCTACTTCTGGAGCTCCTGCCTCGTGGCCCTGCCCAAGTAGGGCGTGTGCACTATAGCAGGCCGATTCTCGGCTGTTGTGCTAGCCTACACTAGCGCAGTATACACCGAGGTCGTTTCCACGAATCACCTGGACGTATACGGTACCTTCCCAGCCCAGTCACTAGAGGATTACCTGGGAACCTCGCCGCACGTACATGCACGTACATAAAATTTGCGTGTAAGCCGCCTGAATGTGTCGTCTAAGGAGCGGACGCCAAGTCCTCTCCTTAGAAGGCGAGATGAAAAGCGACGGGGGACTTTGGCAGCTAGCCGAAGACCCCTGTCGAGGACGCTCTGCAACTTATTTTTATGCATTGCGGCGAGGTAACCCCAGACCGGACAGGCGTAGGTAATGACCGGCAGCAGATACGCGCCGACGATCATCCTGCCCATTTTCCTGGTCATGGCTGAGCTGATCAGGAGTGGAAACAGTGCGCACAGGCGAGTGGATGCTCGCTTAAGAACTGCCTGTGCGTTGGTACGCCAGGTGAGCCGACGGTCGAGGTGTAATCCGAGGTACTTGACCTCTTTGGACCAGCGCAAGTACGTTCTGCCGATACGTAGCTGCCTAACAGGGTTCTTCCGTCGCTTGGAGAATTCGACGGCTACACTCTTGGTAGCGTTGAGTTGCACTCTCCAATTCTCAGTCCAGTCCACGAGCGTGTCGAGCTGGCGCTACAGTCGTAGGACGGCCCTTTCCACATGACGATCGACCGTAAATACGGCCGTGTCGTCCGCAAAGAGGGCCATCTGGACGCCAGGCCGTCTCGGCACGTCGTTGACGTAGATCGAGAACAGAAGGGGGCCTAGAACACTACCTTGAGGGACGCCGGCTGTGATTCGTCTCTCGGAAGAGACTGAACTCCAACTCTCACGCAGAAGGTCTTCTCCGTCAGAAAGCTAGCAACCAGATGGAGGTAGCAGTCCGGGAGCTGGACTTCCCTAAGCTTGAATATTGGCCATCATGCCATACGCTGTCGAAGGCTTTTTCAACATCTAAGAAACAGCCAACGGTCCGTTCTCTCCGACACCCGGCTTCCGTGACGCTTTCCACCATTCTCATCAGTTGATGAGTGGCCGAATGCCCTACACAAAAGCCGAACTGTTCGGGGACCAGCACGTCAAAGTTGGTTAGATGTTCTCGTACACGACGCTGCACGAGGCGCTCAAAAACCTTGGACGTAGCGGAGAGTAGGCTGATGGGCCGGAGGTTTTCAGAGCGGGTGGTATCCTTTCCCTGCTTCGGGATCACGATAACCGTCGCCTTTCGACATTTCTTGGGAAAGTAGGCCAGTCTGAGACACGCGTTGAACAAATCAGTCAAGAATTGGAACTCCAGGCTCGGGAAGAAGTCGTAGAGCGGTGTTCGTAACACCGTCCTGGCCTGGAGCTTTTCTTGGCTGAAGTTCAGCGAGCCGATCTGAGACCTCTTCCAAAGAGATGGGTTCGGGCTCCGCCGTGATCGGAAGAGACAGAAAGTCTTCCACAGCCATCTCGACTTGTTTGTCGAAGGGCGGGTTGGGAGCGAACTGTCGCTCGAAACACAAGCCCAAGTACTCGGCCTTCTCCTCCGGGCGACCCAGGAGTCGTCCGAACGGTCCAACAATGGCGGGGAGTGGAGGTCGTCGCCTCCGTCCCGTCAATGCGGTAGGTATTCTATACGGGTGACTATGCGGGTCCACATCCCCCGTTCGGGCCACAGCGAGTTCCCAACAGCTACGTCGGAACGCATTCAGACTGCCAAGCAGTCGTCCGGTGAGCCGATTGTATGCTGCCTTATCGGCTGGATCACGGGTCCTCTGCCAACGTTTCCGGAAGTAATTCCTCTCGCATTCGAGAAGAGAGACTTCCTCAGGTATGCGTTGGTAGTCAGGCGTGAAACCAGCTCGCGTACGTGAAGACACGCCTATAGCCGAGATGATTGCCTCTTCGATTCCCGCTACTGCTTCGTCTAGGAGGCGAACGGAATCGAGAGGGGCCGCTGGCGGCAATCTACGGCACAAGGCCGGGCCGTGGCAATCCCAATCGATAACCTTCTTCCGGTCAGAACGTGCATAGGCGTGCTGGGTAGCGACGTGGACCAAGATAGGGTTGTGGTCGGATGTCAGCTCCGTAAGCGAGAATACCTCTACCGGACAGACAATTCCTTGGGTCACCGCAATATCCAGAACATCGGGAGCCGCGTTGGGTAGCGTCGGACGTGGGCTGGGCTGGACCAATCACCATCGCCCGGCGCGATTCAACAAAACTGAGCAAGCGCCTCCCGTTCGGAGTAGTCAGGCGACTATTCCAAACGCGATGCTTGCAATTCAGATCGCCGGCCAAAATTACCCTTCGGTGGGAATCGAAGATGACGTCCAGGTCGCCGACAAGGAGTTCAGCTTGTGGGGGCTTGTATGCTGAAACCACGAGGACGCCGCCAAGAGCTCCGTGGACATCAATGGCGGTGGTCTCTAGGTTGGTTTACTGCGGCAAAGCGACACGATGATGACCTATGGAGGTCCTCACCGCGATCGCCGTGCCGCCTCCTCGTCGGCCAACTCGGTCATCCCGATAGACCACGTAATATGGTAATCGAAACCGGTTCGCCGGGGTCAGGTGGGTTTCAGAGAGGAGAAGTACGTCGTGTTTGAACCGAGCCAGGAATTCTAGAAGGTCGGAATGCTTGGAACCGATGTTGTTAGCATTCCAGGCTATGAGCGAGAGATCTCGTCTAAGGGCTCGGTTCATAGAAGACCTATGACTTCGCAGGCTTCCACCAAGAGCATGAATCTCTCAGTTGGGTCAGCAGTTTCCAGGCGGTCTCCGATGGACCTGAAGGTGGATGCGACTTTCTTGAGGTCGTAGCCAGACAGAAAGTTGCGGACGAACTGTGCGTCATCGAATATGACGGACTGGGCAGTTTGCCTGGAACTGAGGCCGCATAAGAGCGACCAGGTTGTACGGCAGATCGGGTCGTGGTGGAAGCCATAGGACCAGGGGCAGACGGTTTTGAATTAGCGACAGGAAAAGTACGCTGTTGCGCTTCGTCGGACTTATACCGGGAAGCAGGATTTTCTTGGGCTGTGGGCAGGCAGGAGCTCGGGGCCGAGCACCCGGTGTGGTTATCCCTTTGGTTTTGGTTTTTGTGATGCCTGCTCGCGGAAATCGCGGAGGTTGCAGTGGTGGCGAGGCTAACTCTGGTTCAGAGGCGGGAGTTGGTGGTTCCGCGGAGGTGGAGGGTTAATTCTCCGGCTCCATAACCGAGATGGCGGCTACAGGGGCTTGTCTCTGCTACAGAAGGAGACGCGGTTCGTTTTTGTGCCTTTGTAGGGGCTGGAGGTAGAGCCGGAGAGGGCGCGCGCCGTGCCGGTTGTGCCTTCGGTTGCGGCCTAGCTTTGTTTTAGGCTGCCTCTGAGGTTGGGGCTGCGAAACTGGCTGCCTTGGCTTCGGGAGGGGCCCCTGCGGCTTTTGCTTCCGCAGGAGCTCCGCCTTGTAGACCGGGCAGTTAATATTATTGGCTGCATGGCCACAATTGATGCAGCGAAAATGGGACTTGTCTGACACAGTGCAGGCCTGCGTGGAATGTCCCAGAGAACAACGTAAACTGGCCGGGGCACTGCGACAGACGTCGGTATGATGACCGAACCTCTGGCACCGGTGGCACTGCGCGAGCTTGCCCGGGGGACGACTGGATTCCACCCCGACGCGGAAGCCAAACAGCCGCGTCAGTTGGAATATCTTGTCTGCGGCCTCGCCCTTCTCGAGCTGGAGACGGACGAGCGGGAAAGGGACGCGGGTTTCTGAGTTGGTGTGCAGGCGAAAAATTGCCTGCACCGGGTACCCGAGTTCGCGGAGTTCCAAAAGGATCTCCTGGGGATCTGTATGCGCGTCAAGCCCACGCAGAATTACTGACAAGGGCTTGACTCGCTTGGGAGGAAAGGTATGGTATTGCAGGCTGTGCGCCTGCAGAAAGGCCTCGACCAAGCGATGGTCCGCGAGCTGACGGACGACAATCTTGACCGTATCACCGCCAAGCAGCTTCAGGTCAAGCTTGTCGGCCGACAGGCCGTGGGCCGCGATAAACCGCCTGTATAAGGAGGCGACATTGGACACTCCGTGAACGAACAGGGGCGGCGCGCGACCAACAGCGGCAGCAGCCGGAGCTGTTACCGAAGCAGTCGGAACCGCGGCCTGTTGGCCCTGAGAAGGTCCGATGTCCATGGCCGAGGTGCGAGATGAAGTGGATCCGGTAGAATGGGTCCTCTTCGGCTTCTTAGTCGGACGTCTACGCCGACCAACGGCCGCGAATTCGTACGACTCGTCCGCCGAGAGAGGGGGTATTGGGTTCGGGAGAGGATCGTCCGTCTCCATCGCCCGAGGCGATTCAGGCGAGTCGCCCAGATGAGGCAAGGCAGGTCCGAGCGACTCGGAACTTAAGACGTTGCCCGTAGTAGGCATGCTGGCCAGGTGCGGCTGCCGGGCAGAGACTGCTAGGCAGTCACCGCCAGACGCCAGGGATCTCGGGTCCGGCCGAAGCAGGGTTACCCGCGCGACTTCCCTGCTCATGACGATGCGGGAGGAGCTGGGCTAACGACCAGCTTCGTTGAATACCAGTCCTTACCAAGACTGGTGTCCACTGGTCCCTTTACCCCGGCGATATCCAAGCTCGCTTACCACTGATGGGGGCTTGCAAGAATCGTCCGGGGCAGCGCTACCTAACAGTCTCGAGCAGGTTAGGATTTACAGCACTGATGTACGGCACTCACCAGAGCCCAGAGCAGTCCTCTTCTATTCCTCGCCAGCAGATGGTATCCGGCGCAGGTGGCCCTAATAAGGTCTTCTGCCAGCTGCCACTTGTACCAGCTACTTAATTCACCGGCAGCAGCTGGCTCCTTGGTCTTCTTTCCCACGAAGAGAAAGACTTGATTCCTCGTCCAGCGGCGAGGTGGGCGATGCAGCAAGAAGCTGAAACGACGTCCAGAGTAGAGAGAGCAGTCCAAGAGCAGTCCTGTTCAGTCGAGATCTGGAGCAGGACAGAGAAATATGAAACTGTTCACTTCTTATATACCGTTCTACCGGACCTATCTAGCCCCGCCCCCTGACGGAGTAACGTCTTACTTAGCTCCACCCATAGTGGGTTGTCTTACATTACCAATTTTGTAGCAATTACAATTCACGTTAACTCATCTACTACACTTTTTTTGTTGTCTAATAAGCTGTTAAATATTTCTTCATTTTCAAATGTGGTTTTTATATTCATTAATTTTTTTCATCTTTATTTCTTATTTTTAATATTTCTACTTCTTCCTTTAATTTCCTTTCTTTTTCTTTACTCATCACTTTTATTATCTTATAGTTTACAACTGGATCTATAAATTTATGTTCTTCTTCTATAAAATGCCTAGCGTATAATGAATTCGTCGTTAACTCTCATTCACCCATGTTCTTTAAGTCAATACGAAAGATAACATAGTGGTTTGTACACAATTACTAGTAGAATTAAAATTATGGTGGTCATAATGCTGGTCCACGACAGCAACCCTGTCAACATAAACTGTATAAAACTCAATAAATTCAAAACAACGTGAAATAACTTGTCTCTCGTGGCCTCTTACCGGCCACACTGAAGAAGGCCATTGAGAGCAGGATCCAAACGTCTGTTTGTGTTCTTGTAAATTTGTTTTGTCCCTATACAGTTGATGTTGAGTATATTTGTGGGATTGTTATCATCGACCAGCTTTTCGATAGCAACCGTAATTTTAACAATGCTGGATCACGGCCTAACAGCTAGGCAGTTTTTTTCCCGGTCAAAACGGTTGCACATTTAAATGTCTTGATAGAAATTGTTTATCGTGAATGAATACTAAACAGGTTTAACAGGGTAGGCAATTTATAAATGTAGAATTGTAGAGGTGGAACAAAACGTAGAAAAATATATTTAGTTAATTACAGTGGTACGTTCTGGTGAGTACGCTTAATGGTTGCGTTAAGCTACGAAGCAAATGAGAGGCTTTAAAACGTACATTTGCATAACAATTTGCAAACCCTTTTTGTTCGTTTGAATACGTAGCATTTATTGTAGACAGAAAAGCGAAACTTTAAATTAAAATAGTTAAAAGCAAATAGTGGTTTGATGAGGAGTGTGAAGAGGCAACTGACTTCAAAAACAAGACATACAAATTTATGATCCAAAGGAAATGCACTAGGGCTGTTCAAGAGGAATACAGGAAGGCCAGGCGGAGGGAAAAGAAGATTCATAAGAGGAAAAAAGAGGGAGTATATGATGAGACAGATGAAAAAGATAGAGGAATATAAGAGTAAAAGGCTGAGCCGAGATATGTACAGGAAGGTGAATGATATGAGACAGGAATTTCAGCCTAGAACAAATGCCTATAGGGATAATAATGGTGGCCTTGTGAGTGATAATGCTGGCGTAATCAGGAGATGGACAGAACACTTCGAAAAGTTGCTAGGCTCAGTTGGGGAGGCTTCGATGGAGGCATCTGAGAATGAAGAGGAAGCAGGAGAATTCGAGGATGATAGAGAGGAGTTGGTGCCATCCTATGACGAGGTGTATGAAGCTCTAGAAAAGCTTAAAAATAACAAGGCAGCAGGTTCCGATGGTTTACCAGGGGAACTATTAAAGAGCAGGAGGAGATTTCATAAAGGAATTTGCCCATCTCATAGAGCGAATATGGCTGGAGGAGGTAATGCCTGATGAGTGGAACAATGGGGTGGTGTGTTTAATACATAAAAAGGGTGATCCGCTCATACGCAAAAATTATAGGGGCATCTCTCTACTTAATACAGCATATAAGGTATTGTCCAACATCATATTTTCTAGGCTGCTTCCCTACGCTGAGGAAAACATAAAAGAATATCAGTGTGGATTCACTAGGTATAGGTCAACAACAGACCAAATATTTACACTAAGGCAAATCCTGGAAAAAACTTTGGAATATGGAGTGGCCACTCACCATCTCTTTGTGGATTTCCAGTCGGCATATGATTCAATCAACCGGAAAATGCTATATAGAGCTATGAAGGAGTTGAATATACCATCTAAGTTGGTGCGTATGGTTGGAGTAGTTATGTCCAATTCTAAGTGCCAAATCAGAATACAATCAAATCTATCTAACTCCTTAAAAACATTGAATTGGTTGAAACAAGGAGATGCCTTAGCGTGTCTGTTGTTCAACATAGCTCTAGAAAAGGTCATCAGGAATTCAGGAATTCAAACTAGCGGACACATATTTCACAAGAAGGTACAGCTTCTGGCCTATGCCGATGACATTGACGTCATAAGTAGGTCTGAATCTGGCCTAAAGGAAGCCTTTCAGGAACTGGAGTTGTCCGCTAAGGCTATGGGCTTGGTTATAAACCAAAGCAAAACCAAATATATGGTTGTAGGTGCCAACACTCGTGCCCTGTCCCTGCGCATTAACGATTATGAATTTGAAAAGGTTCAGGGTTTTCCATATCTCGGGTCATATGTGGACTCTGGAAATGACTCCTCTAGAGATATTGAAAAACGGATATTATCTGCTAATAGGTGTTACTACGGACTGGTGAAACATTTTAAGTCAAAGTTAATAAGTAAAGATACAAAAGCCACCCTATACAAGACCTTGATTAGACCAGTCTTGATGTATGGCTCGGAATGCTGGGTGTTAAAAAAACTAGATGAGCAGAAACTATCCGTTTTTGAGAGGAGGGTACTGAGGAGAATCTATGGTCCTGTGAGGGAAAACGACGTTTGGAGGCGACTGCATAATCGAGAGTTGTACGAAAGGTTTAAAGATCTTCCGATCGTGCAACTCATACAAATTAACAGATTGCGTTGGGCTGGTCATGTGCAGAGAATGGCGGAGGATAGAATCCCAAAAAGAGTGATGAATTATTTGCCGATGGGAAGGAGAAGGAAGGGAAGACCGCGTACAAGATGGCTGGACCAGGTTGGTAAGGAGGCAGTGAGGCTGGGTGCAGCAAACTTGTGGACATTGGCCGGGAGTAGAGACCAGTGGGGAAGATTTGTTTTGGAGGCCAGGGCCCGGACTGGGCTGTAGCGCCGAGGATGTATGTATGTATGTATGTATGTAAAAGCAAATAGAAAAACGAAGCAGGCTACTTAACAATGACGTTAAAATTAAAGCGCAAACAAACATTAGAAATCAAAATCGACAATGCCTAATATCTTTAAATTATCCATGCATTAGATTCTTCTAAAAAGAGAACAGTTAAAATATTGTGAGTTCAAATTTGTTAGATTATAGATGTGTCTAATTTTTAAGAGGAAGATAATTAGGTAAAACTGTCTAACTAACGTTACCTAACGTTAACGGTAAATAATTACAACGGAAATGATTATGAAGACACTCTTTTAATGAATCTAGTAGATTTCTGATTGGTTAAGAGAAATGTTACGTTTCAACATTTGCAAGAAAGAAAAGTAGGACTTGTTTAACTTTGCACCTGTTTTGTGTGTTTCTAGGAAATTAAAAAGAATTATTTAATCACAATCTTTTAAGAAAACAAGTTTTTTCATTTAATAAAGTTGTGTTAGTGGTTACAATTACAAACAGAATTACTACAATAACACTATTGCACACCGCTATGGAAATTTTATTCAGATTAGCGCTTTCAAACGTCACAGCTCATCATCAGATCGGAAATACACAATATTGGAACGAGACAATAACTTTATACCTCTAGTTGCCATACAGCGCGTATACATTTTCCTAAGTACAACAGCGCCTACAATGTAACAAAGTGTATCTATGCAAGACAGGACGGAAATTCGAATGCAGGTTGTCTGACCATAAACGAGGACAAGGTAATAGAACAACAAATATGCAAGACATTTCGTAGAAGAAAACCAGAAATATTTTAATCTACTTGAAAACTATGAAATTTTAAAAGTAGTTTATAACAGAGTTGAATGAAGAATTAGACGGGAGTTAAAAATACTGAAAGAAAGGAAGAAAGGGTTAGATAATTTAATGAACATTAAAACTAATTTTGAAAATGAAGAAATATTTCATAATATAATTAAAAGGAAAATTAGAAGGCGGGTAGAGGATATTAGAGATAGAAAGTAAGTACCACATATGAAATGTTTTTAAAATAAGGGTAAATAACTGAAAAGGGTGAATTACCGTGCTCATAGGCGGTGATAGGACGGGACGAAAAGGCTGTTTACCAATGTTACAGTTACTGAAAGATAGAGGGAAGGTTTTAAAAATATATTGCATACCAAAACTATGCCGAAAAGAGACTTATAATACAGTTAAAAGTAATTAATGAGAGAGGTTTCAAAGCGTTAGATACAGAAAGGGATGCACACACACACGCACACACATACACAAACACACACAAAAACATAGAATGTACTAGAAATAAATGTGAAAATACTGACACGGGTGACTGAACCCGCCAGTAAGATATAATGGTCAGAAGGTAAGGGTGTTTACCTCAAGGCTTGTTTCGGAACGGGCAGGAGGCCACGTAAAGGAATTACGGAATTGTCTCGTTCCATTATTGAATATTTCCGATCTGATGATGAGCTATGGAGCTATGAAGCTTAAAAGTGCTGTTCGGAAAACATATTGCTATAGTGGCGTGCAATAGTGTTATTTCTGTGTAAAACAAGTTTTTATCATAATTGCAACAGAATATTAAAATACTGTTTGCAGATAGTCCTTTCCTTTGCCGTGAGGTATCTTGTCACCGCATGCCATCCTTGACAACAAATCCTCCGGCATTCTTTCCGCATAATAATTTTATTGCCGCCTTTTTACTTGAAGATTTCATTTATAATATGTATACCATACTGCCTCCTTAAATCTCGATTAGGTATTCCACCGGTCTGGGTATCTTCTCCTGGATAGTTCCAATCCGTTTCGGATGTTGGATGTCATACAGTCCATTTTAATTTTCTGTACTGCCGCACGGAACAAGTCAGAGGTATTCATACCAAACCAGGTCCTTAAATTTCTCAGCCATGAGTATCTCGGTCAAGCAACTCCTCTCTTTCCAAGTACTTTTCCCTGTAGTAGGCCTATGCACTGCAATAAGTAAAATCTCTTTTCATTTCTCAAGAGATGTCCCAAATTAAGAAGCTTTCGTATCTTCAATGTGTTAATAACGTCCCTTTCTTTCTTCATCTTTCTAAGAACTTCAACATTAGTTATATGTGCTGTCCATGAAATGCTCAGTATTCTATGGTAAAGCCACATTCGAAAGATTCCAATTTTTTAGTAGTGGCTTCAGTCTAAGATACAAGCCCAATATTCTACACCGTAGAAGAGAACCGAAAATACATAAAAGTCTCATCTTTGTGTTCATTGTTAAATCGCGATGTTTGAATAAACTGCTCATTCTAGTGTACACTGGTCTTGCCTTTTCAATTCTGCTCTTTATTTCTTGAGAGTGGTCCCATTGTTCAAAGACTATATTACCAACATACGTAAATTTGCTACCCGTTCAACTGGGCTTTGGTTTATATTAAAGGCGTAGTTTGTGAACTTGTTTTTAGATACAATCATTAGCTTAGTTTAATTAACATTGATGTCTAGACCATATCTACGGCTGCTTTCTGTCACTCTGTTCATTAGTTGTTCCATCCCCTCTAAGCTATCTGCGAATATGACGGTATCATCCGCATAACGTGTGTTATTTATTCTTTCACCGTTCAGACAGATTCCAACATCACATTCATCTAAAGCTTCTCTAAAAATACCTTCCGAGTAGATGTTGAATAAAAGCGGAGATAGTATACATCATTGTCTTACTCCACGCAGAATCTGTATCTCTTCAGTTTTATATTTATCTACTCTAACCATTGCAGATTGGTTCCAATACAGTGTAGTTATTATATTAGTGGGTCTTTTTCATCTAATCTAATATTTTTCAGGATATCCATCATTTTTTGATGTTGGACTCGGTCAAAGGCCTTTTAATAATTGATGAAACATGCAAAAACATCACAGTTTACATCACTACATCGTTGGAATAGCACCTGATTAATGAATACAGCCTCTCGTGTACCTAGTGCATCTCTGAAACCAAACTATGTGGCTGATACTTGTTCTTCACAGATTTTGTATATTCTCTTGTGGATGATCTTCAGGAAGAGTTTGAGAAGGTGACTCATTAAGCTTATAGTCCTATATTTATCACATTGTTTTTCTCCTGGTTTTTTTTGGGTACTCTAATAAATTTAGATTTATGTCTTCCTGTGACATATATATGGTTGAATACCGCAGTCAACCAATTCATACCATCATCATCAAAAAGTTTAAGAAACTCTATCTGCACATTATCCGGACCGGGGGCTTTACCATTTTTCATTGTATTTATTGCTGATTTTACTTCATCTGTGATTATTTTTGGTCCGGTGGCATTGTCAAACTGAGGAGGTTCTGGTGTGATATCATAAAATAGGTGTTTTATATAACTTTCCCATGTGTTTTCATTTCTGCTAGATCGATAATAATTTCACCATTATTGTTAACTAGTTTGTTCACTTTTTTAAGGTTTCCCTAGTCATTTTTTTCGCTTTCCTATGTTCATTAAAACTATCGTTTTTATTTTGCAGTGCCTCGATTTCTGTACATTTCTCTTTTACCTCTTGTTCTTCAGCTTCTCTGATCTTCGTTTTAATGATGTTATTTTTCGATCTGTATTCATTTTCTTTGTTTTTAACTTTTCTCCTTCCTTCCATGAGTTGGAGTATTTCATGCGTCATCCAGGATTTTTTTGGTTTTATCCGGCTTCATCAATTCTTCTTTGACGCTTTCAATTTTACTTTTAAATTGCCACAATAGTTCTTTATAATCCAGTGTATTCGACAGTGACTGACATTTCTCGTTAATAGCAGTTTTAACTTGACTTTTTATTTTTAGTTTACGGATGTCGTGATGTATAATATTCTTCTTTATTGTTTTTTTTTTTTATTCTAACTTTAAATGTTGCAACCAGAGGGTTGTGATCCGACTGCAAATCAGCTCCCGGGTATGTTTTCATTGAACTACAGCAGTTTCAATATCTTCTGTTCACTAAGATGTAGTCAATCTGATTTAGTCGGGATATAATCAGTAATTTATTCTTAACAATAACATTCTCATTGTTATTCCTAACTGCTTTGTTTTGTATCTTATATCCCTAGATGAAGACACAGAAAATGTTACTGGCCTGCTTATGTGAACTCCCAAATAAAAAATATCACTGCTCTAAGGCGCACCATTGTATTCCTACTACTTGAGTTTTGTACGTTACTTGATTATGATACTTGATTTTTGGCTAAAAGTGATTCCTATTGTTACGAAGCTCTACGATTCTGTGATGACTGGATATAAAATCGACAAATCATTCAATCCCTTAAAAAATATTTCTGTAGGTGTGTGCGAGTCACACGTTGATTTTTTTTACTCATACAACGGATAACTTAAAGCTTTAACACGTGGTGTAAAACTAGTGTGAGTTTAAAAGAGCATACGTTTGTAATTATTTAATAGCACTTCATATTTTGTGAGTATATCACTGTAATTGTTTAGATTATAATTCTTCCCTAAAGATTAGTGATTACGATAGTGTAATCACAGATGTATAATGATGGTAATGTACAATACTCTACCATACGTTCAACTCAGTAACACTCGTCTGTAGTAGATTTGTTTTTGCGGCATAAAACCAACTAATCTCATCCGGTCCATTAAGCTGTCAACGATTTGACGTATGTTACAAAGGCTTTTACGCGTCCGATTTGAGTGGACTTATTGTACATATTACGAATGGATATCATAGCAAACGTTAACGATACCATGATGGGTACACAGTAACGCTTTCACTATTGATCAGCGTGACAGTAAATTTGGATAACACTGATACAAAATGTTTGTTAGCTCGGATTCTATTTACCAAGGACAGATTATGTCAATATCAATCACTTTGCCACAAGTTCTAAAATATTTCTATTTAAAATCATATCTCGATGTATTTCAGATTATTTTCTTCTTCTTGCGCTCTTTCTCTACAACTTCTTTGCTTTACACACTAGAAATATTTGCCTCTTACGGCACTTAACCTTCCTCTTTTCTACGCTCCTTTCTCCGTTGCTTTTATTGATTCATTTATGATTTCATAATGCAGACTTAAAGGAAATCTCTACCCACACTGATTACGTGTTGCATTGATGTTCTTTCCTTTTTCTAAACTCTTTTCATAATTGTATGTTCCTACTCTGGAGCCAAATTAGAAAATATATGTACACTGCTTTTTCCGATAACTCTGGTTATAGCCAAGTTATCAACCTTCTTACAACAATGTTCAGGTTTTCTTTTCTCTTAGGTGTGTTGTTTTTCTTATCCGGTTTGTCGTAATGTATACACACCGGAAAAACTCTCATTTTCTCGGACAACTGTGTTAGCCACTACATTTATTTTACACTCGTTGCTGCCAAGTAAAAACGATATATTAATAAGGCTGTGGAAACTTCTCAGAGGTTTCTCTAATATCGGTATTGCCATTTTGAACCATCTCTGATACCTGTTACAGACTACGCTATCATGTGGCATACCTTAATGACTATTAATGTATCTTCTCTACTAAAGATATTTGGTGAGTTTCGACACGGTTTTTCGCTTGTTATAATTGTTTGCATTTTTTATAATTCGTACTTGTTTTGAAGTCAACAACAGCTTTGCTAAAATTGAATTAGCTTATAATATCACAATGATTGTGTCGGCTTCGTTGTACCTTTTTTTTTCTTGAATCGGTTATCTAAGGATCACATGCCAATTTCAATACTTTATTTTTTGTTCTTTCCTTTTTATCCAGTATTCTTTCATCTTTTCACTGTGTCTCTTGTTCCTGTCTTCAGTCTACTTTGAACCTTCGTTTTTCTCTCTCCTACCCTGGACTCCTTCCATTTTTAACACTTTTGCCCTAAAAACTTCTCTTTCTGTTGCTTCTTCAGCATGTATATTCATTTTTCTAAATCCTTTTGGACTTCTTTAACCCAACTTGATATTGACTTCTTCCCCCACATATATTTGAAGATCTGCTTTGTTAACCTACTGTCGTCGATTCTATATAAATGTCAAAAAAATTATAGTCTCCTTTTTTTCATTATTTCTGTTATATTTTCTATACTTTGATATAATTCATTACTTCTTAATTTCCAACCTTCTGAAGATTTTGTGGGCCTAATATTTTCCTAAAGTTTATTCTTCTTATATTCGTCGTATTTATTTTTTAAAGAAACATTAATATAGCTTTCAGCTACAGTAATGATTTTGCAGCGACCTTGGTATTTTAAATTAGTTAGTTTATAATTTTTTCATCAGCTAATAAGATTATAGCAAACATTCTAAGGACAAAGTTATCAAAATACGTCGGACGATTTTAAGTACGAAAGGATTATTTTTTCACATGCTTCCAAATTTCATAGTACCCAGTCTCTAAGCAGTAGAGAATATTCCTCTTCGGTAGTTTAGAAAAAATAAAGGAAGCACTCATTTTAAGCGGTTAAGGCTGCATTCTTGGTAATAATTTAAAATATCGGTATGGAGAACCATACATGACTTCCATGTTCTAAGATTTATATTTAAAATCATTTACGAAATGAAATGTTTCCATAGAAACTACTTCTTTCCACTTATTGCTTCAGCCTTAACCACAGTACTGTGGTCACTAACGTATACCGCCTCACGTTATCGCACTCGATTTTCACTGATGATGGCAGTCGACGGCACTGCCGAAAAGTCTGGTTTTGCAGAAAACATTGGACTACGGCCAAACAGCCCGGAATGTAATTTTAACAACAAACTACTACTTTTTTGCCGATGACGTAGTACACATAAAAAATTATCCCCTCCCCTTCAACTATAATTTTCTGAAATTGAAAATTATAGTTAATATTTTTAACTATATAGTTACTAAATAGTTATATTATCATATTTAATGATAAATTATATAAACTTATAATTTTTATTTTCAGAAAATTACTCCCACCCCGTTCAACTAGCCTCTTAATTTATAGATATTTCATCTACGTTTCTACAGTGGATTATTAAGATCTTCTTATGAGGATACTTTATTTATCAAAATTAAGTACTTTACTCTTGTTACAACAAAAAATGTTTCAGGTAAACTACCCTTTCCCCGTGACCGATCTTCACCAAAATCAATAGGCCATGAGTCTTCTACAACTCAGGCACATCTATAAAAAATTATTTGAATCTGTTTGAATTTACGGCAGTTATCGTTCGTCATGAAAAATTTCTCTTGTTACAACATAAAATGTTGCCGGTAAACAACCCCTTTCCGTTAACCGATCTTCACCAAAATGAACAGATCTTGAGTACTTAACAATTCAGGAACGTTTGCAAAACAATATTTGATTCTGTTTGAATGTGCGGCAGTTATCATTCGTCACAAGAAAAATTATCCTTGTTAAAACATAAAATATTGCAGGTAAACTACCCCTGCCCCTTAACCGATCTTAAATCACTATGAGAATACATATTTGCTCAATAACGTAAATAAATTCTCCGGCAGAATAATATCATATACACGCTACGTTGATGATAAATTCATAATTTTTAATGGCACAATAATACAAATAGAAAATATGAATAAAAAGTACATGAACGGTATCAATAAAAACACACAATTCACTCTTAAAACGGAGGTAAATAATAAACTTGACTTTCTCGACCTGAAATTACAAGACAAGATAAAAAAGTTCAGTATCAGATATACCGGAAACCAACCACCACAGATCTCACGATAAATGCTGAGTCGCATCACCCATTCTATCAAAAAATGGCAACATATAATAGTTTAGTACATAGATTACTCTCCATACCATTAGAAGACAAAGATTTTCATGAAAAACCCAACACGATTAGGTATATAGCTAAGACCAATGGTTATAAAAGCTCAATTGTAGACAGTTTAATCAAGAAACATCGGAAAAAGAAAAACAATAAAGAATTACAAAAAAATAATAGAAATGACATTAGATATATATCATAAGACTATGGTAACACCCTACCAAAAAATTTAATCAGTACAGTCAGTGAGATAAATATAAAAATGGCTTTCCGCACTAATAACAATGTTAGTAAAATACTTCGACCTAAACCATCAAAATCAGCTGAAGACAAGACAGGCGTTTATAAAATTACATGCAATGACTGATAGCTTCTACATTGGCCAGACTGGTAGAGCTTTTATAAAGCGCTTTAAAGAACATTTACCCAAAAAAGACTTTAGGAAAACAATGTCAAATTACGCACGTCATTAGTGGACAGAAATCATAATTATACTGATTTTACGACTAACTTTCAACCCTTCCATATATGCAAAAAAGGTAGATATATGAGTGCTGCCGAGGAGTTTGAAATATATAAAGCTTTTAAAAATAAAAACACTAAAGAAGTCCTTCTAAACGAACAACTGAACTTTCAATCCAATTCGCTTCACGGCACAGCGATAAGACTACAAAACGAGGTCCATAGTGCACGACCAATAACAACATAAGCACAACAGTCGACTGTAGTATTCCGTGGTGCGCGCCAACGACATCTCGTGTGTTCCCGTGTTTATATTTTATATTTAATGTGATACGTGTAAATTGTATGTAAATCGTTTTAATATTTTAATCATTTAACGAACTTCACCAAGGGATAGTACCTGATGATGGGACATATGTCCCGAAAGGCGTTGTAATATATAAAAAGGAAAAAGGAAAAAGGCCACCGGACGGACAAAAAAGAGGTAAATTATTTTACTATGCATATAAATTGTTACACTTTAATTTAGGCGTTAGTCTTTTAAGTGATTTTTTTCTTTATTTCATAAAAGTCTTTGCGTTTCGTTTAATATAAATTTTTAATGGTCCTATCAATAACAGTCTGTTAAAATTAATGAATTTCAATATTTATTATACGACGGAGTCGTCAATAAAACTGAATTTCAAACAACTGCTATTAACGATTTAAAAGTACCAAATCAGTAAAGCTAGTACAGTTAGTGTATTTAATTGAATTAGCTTTTTACTGCCTTCACATCGTCTTGCTAATGACTATGCGATCTTTGTTCGTTTTCTTCCTCACCCTCTTCGTCTTTCTCTTTCTCTCTCTCCCTCCTTCCCTCCCCCTCTCTCTCTCACTCTCACTCCCTCTCTCCCTCCCTCTCTCTCTCTCTGATGCTCCCCCTCCCCTTCACACACGTACGCACGCGCGCGCGCGCGCACACACACACACACACACACTTACACGCAAACAACACATTACACACCAAGCACTGTGTGTATACAAGTTTCTTAATAAATTTAAATATAAATTTATTTTTAATGAATTAATATATAAATTTATTTTTAATGAATTTATATATAAATTTATTTTTAATAAACACAATCTATAGAATTGTGTTTATTAAAAATCTTCAAGACAGCGTGAACTTAACGTGGTCATTTTTTGAACAGGAGTACAAAGGTTTTGCTTTATATAAATTAATTTCGGAAGCTATTTTCTTATTAGAACATAAACTGTTTCCAAATAACTCAAAGGAACATTTTAAAAATATGCTCTTAATGGCTAAAGTTAGTAAAGAAGTTAAAATAGTAATTTTACAATTATTTTTAAACAAATACGATTGACTTGAATTTTCTACTTCATAGAAGAACAGCGTAGATGAAATGATTTAGCAGTATCACTAAGCAACTGGTGTACCTTCAGTTACGTCAGTCGCATGGATTGTCGTATTTGAAGAGTGCAAATAAAATAATTGAACACGAGAGGAATCGTCAGTTTTAATTTTTGTTACAGTACTGTATATACAAAACAGCGATAAACACAAATATACAGCAGTTCTTCAATTTTACAATTCTCTCTCTCTCTCTCTGTCACACACACACACACACACACACACACCAGTTCACCAAACAGCAGAGTCGCCTATTTCACACTGTCTCAATAAATAATTTATAAGTCATTAATTAGAAAAGTCGCACACAAAAATTTTCAATTATCACTTTACACCACTTTCCCGGAATAGGCGAGAGATTCCTGTAATCCTGCCGCTCACGCAATGCGTGCTAACCGTCACGTTAGCTACTCATGTTTCCTACCTCCTCACCCTATCGATATCTTTGTATCCGCAGAGCTGAATTGCTAAGTTTTCTGACTGATTGTTAGACAAATAAAATTTATCAGCTTTCGTATGCATTTCAACAAAAAGAGTTTTCCAAAAGCATTGCGCAGCAAAAGAGAAGAATTTCATATTTTGTTAAGATAGTGAAACGCACGGTACGGTAAATACAGCCACAACACAACTCATTTAGCAGTAATGAAACCAGTCCAGTTTATTATATTAATACAGTTTTTGTTTACTAGTTTATTTTTCCACAGAATTACACACGCTTTTATACTACCGCATTTTATAAACTAGCAGAAGGGTTAGGAAGTAAGTAATTTAAACATTACGACACTTCAGTACATTTCAGTTACATCAGATTTTATACATAATTCGTGTATGTACCGTCATTAACGGTACATTCGAATAATGCTGTTCAAATATGTTATAAAATAAAGTAAATATGCTTGGCATCTACTGACTGATTATAATTGCAATTTACTGTAATTTATGTATTAACACTTCCAGATAAGCTGTAGTATTTGAAAATCGTATATATTGGACCAGCTTTTACACAGAATCTAATATCCAAGCACAAAAATAAAAGTATTTCGAAAATTTTAAGAATGGCGCCAATGAAACATAGTTTAGGTGAATTTAATTTCCAACTGTGACTGTGTTTGAAAGGATTAATGTAATTAAAGTGCACATTAGGTTGCTTAAAAACCCATCTTTATGTTCAGGAGGGAATGAATCAGAAATGTGAAGAGAATGATAAGCAACTCAATTTATTAACTTAAATTAAGTTAGACTAGATGAGGCTAAACTGAATGCAATCTAATTAAACTCATTGCTTTATTCACTTAATAAAATATTAAATTCCTAGTATTTGAAACTAAGAAAACAGTTTCAGTTCCCTTATTTAATATATGTAAATGTATTTATAACCTTTCGATTACAGACAGCTGGAAATCGCTCGCCACTGCACTGCATTTGTCCTATAAGAAATGCTGAGCAGTACAACGGGATGAAACGCATCAACTAGTAAACCTCCGTCGGTCTAATCAAAGCAATAACAGTAGTTGTGGTGACAATCTGCCATGGGAGCGAGATGCATATAGTTACTACCTTGAGCCGCCTGTTGGAAGTGACAAACATATTACATATGTCTTACAGCAAAGGAATTATAACCAAGATATTTTAATCAAATACATTATTCTCGCGCATTTGGTGTAATTGTGTAAACTACATATCTGACTAAGAGTTGTATTGTTAACAGGGCATGAGATTTCAGTATGAAAAGGGTATTTTGTTACGAGTTTGCTTCACAGACCAGATATAACAGCTAGGCGGACATACGCGTAAGTGTTTACCTGCCAGCCTGTCACGACGAATTAAAAACTCTCCAATGATCCGACTAGAAACTACTTTGTAGTTTACTCCGTTTCACTACTCTGAATACTGTGTTTTAACAATTCATAAATCCTACAACAACATTAGTATTCAGCAGCTCGCGTTGTGGTTATCATTTTTAACTACAAATTTCTCCAAAAACGCCGGTTCTTAATTGCGCTTCTACGTGACTAAACGTTACAACGGAGTTGTGTTGTTAAAATTCTCTGAAGGTTTGAGGTCTTTGTTTCGGAACGTGAATTATTCAATTAAAATCTCTTAAGATCTCAGTAACCATGTATATGAAATGGCAAAAGAATTATGGTGTTCGCAACTTTTATACGATCGTTAAAACTAAGATTCAGTGGCGCATAGTTTTCATTAATTTTACACTTATAGACACCCGCCATAGATAATAATTACAAAATACGAAGTCTTGAAAACTAGTGGTTAAATGACCTATAGATTACCTTTCAGGCTCGGTTAAACCGTTTAAGACGACTGTTTCCTACAGTCAGCCTATTACAGCCAGCATACAGCCAAATCCTAAATAAAATTATAATTTCCTTCTCATCGTCATTTATAATCTGCAGACATCTTAACGCTGTCTACAAAAGACGATCTTTACGTTCCTGACGGAAGACTTATGTTAGCAGCTGAAGTCCCCCAGTCCTACTGGGGATTTGCTTATAAGTGGACTTTGTGTTCACTCCATGGACTACTAATGAAACAGGTCTCGCAATTAGTTTTTACATAAAAGCGGCAAGGGACTAAGTAGTTTGAATGAGTTTTTAAAACGCTCCGAGAAAGTTCCCAACTGATAACAATTTTCTGATGGTCTGATTGCCTGGTTACAAAAGAAAAAGGAGTAGGTAGTGTCGGGGTCACTACCGCTGAGGTTTTGGGCGGAAAACGTCTTAGCCTGGTGTTGGTGTTGGTGGGATGGAGTATTTGTAGGTTTGGTAAAAAAGAAATGAACGAACTTGCCTGTCTTTCACTTTGTTTCTCACAATGCTGACTAATTTGTACAATTTTCGTAAAGACAGAACAATGGTACGAATAGTACGATATGTAAGACTTACATGCTGCATTTATATCTCTAGAGAACGTTAAGTCTATTATGGTATTTTTTGAAGTTTTGAAATGAGTTGGATCCATGCCAACACCAATATAAACTTGTTCAGAAACTGTTGGGATTTTCCAGAACTAGAGTTAGCCGTTGCGGCGTCTGCGCAGCTGGTGCTCGCCTCGACTTTTCGACGCTGCCTCATCCCCCGCATTCGTTCTGCTGCTGTCACAGAGGCCTTTTTGGATTCCTCATTTATTCTTCATTTACTTTGTAAGCGTTTAAGATACGCATCCACCTTCTTGTTGTGTATGATATTTTGACAATTTTGAAATTTTAAGAGAAATTTCTCCAACTTCAACATTTTGTTACTGTATTATTTATTAAGTTCTTTCAATGTTATCACCGTAAGTATTTTATTTTATAGTAGTCGTAGAGCTTTATATAACGGCACCTTAAATAACGTCCAGCCCTTATGAGTTCCCGAGCTATACTAATTTTTCCGCGCAGCGAACCGGTGATTTTCCACTCCAAATTGGCCTCCATTTTGTGATCCCGTGTGACGTCACGCGTACAGGATTAATATTGCGTGACATTTTTGCATCCTTGCTCTTTTGAATCGTGTATTTCTTATTTAAAGTTGCGTTATAGGTTTAAAGATATTAAAGTTTGTCTGGTATACACAAAATGGTAACATCGACTTTCGCATGGGTTCCCTCCACACCGGACTCGCGGTGTAAGACGTTTTCCGTCAAAAACTTCCAAGAGGACCGGACCACAAAGAGGAGCATGTTATTCACTACACGGTTCTGCCTTAAACAGCTCTCTTTACACTTCCACATAGTAGGTTATGGACGGAGACCAAAACAACAGAACTAGTGGAGAAGGATTTTGTACGGTGGATGCTGGCGAAGTGGCCGGATAAAAGAATAGTAGAAACCTTTATAACATACGAGGCTGAAAGCTAGCAAGTGCATTAAAAGTAAAATGAGAAAACGGAACACTTAAAAATAGATTACCTGTGTAGGGCCTGCAGTGAACTCCAGCATGTAAGAATTAAAGTCGGACAGCGAACTGGCATGCAACAGATAGCCATTAAACAAATAAGAAGGAGTCGACATGAGTCGTATGTACACATGAGAAGGATGGAAAATGAACGGTAAAATCGAAGATTATCTAATCATATGCCACAGGATAGAAAAAAATAAAGGTAGACCTATGCTTACATGGTTATGGTTATATGGCCTAGGCTTACGGTTACATGGTTATTTAACAGACTATGACGAGCAGAGGCCTAAACGACAATGATTGGGAAACCAGAGAAGTTTTAAATATGAGATGCAGGATGCGGCGAATGCTGTGGGAACCCTGTTGGAAGGATGTCTTTTGTATAGGAGATGCTCATGAACCCATTGACTAGTTAGTGTCTTATTTTTTATACAAACACTTACTTCAATAGGCGGGCGCGTTGTTTCCGTTAGACAGTGGTTCTCTACTGAGAAGCTGAAAAGTCGTGTGTGTAACTACCAGAACGTAATATATAAAAAAATCTTCTAGGCATACTACTGCGACACGCTACAGCTAGTCGTCAAATTGCTTTGCAGCTCGTGTAACAAATGCAACCCCACAAACCGTATTGAACCACGTCAAACAAGACGCTATCAATATTAGTCGATTTTAATTATATAAAATATAATTTTAGTTAATTAAAATTAAATTTAGTTAGTTAAAAAAAGTAGAGGACATTTGCAGTTGTAGACAAACAGGTTTATAAATCAAAGTGTACATTTTCTTAGCTGTCGGAGGTCGCTATTTGAAAGTCGGCGCTCAATCTTAGTGGTCAGCTGTCATCTTAAGGTTGGAACCAGTCCGCTAGGCGAAAATAGATTTAATTTGTTTGTTTACCTGACGTTTGACAAATGTTTATATACGCTACACACGATATCTAAGCTAGCGCAATACAATGGGATGGTAGGTGCACTTTTGTAAAGTCATATGACGACATGACTGTAGCATCTGCTGCCGTACTCGAGGGAAATTAACAACTTGTCACGAACCATTAGGAACATTTCCACTGCTACTCAAGAGTTATCTTCACCGTAAGCTATGGAAGTCGTGAAGACTGCAATTTGTGTCTGACAGTGTACGCTGCCTGAAAACTGAGTAGTGCACTCAGCTTTCTACTTTAACCTGGTGTAACTTATTGTATTGTTTAACAGTTTCAGTCAATATTACTGTCAAAGTGTCAACCAAACCACTTTACATTGTCGGCAGTCAAAGCTAGTGATGCATTATTTGTACCTGCGTAAAAGACAATTATTCTGTATGATGTCATTTTTGTTGTCTGTATGATAATTAAAGGTTTTGTGTAAAACATTTAACGGCGTTAACAATCAATTCTTATAGAAAATTTGATAAATAATTTATTTTCCGTGACAAATAATTCAATCGTAGTTAATTTCAAATTGTTGACTGTAATGAGAGTGGACTGAAAAAATGGTTTATTTAATTGATCGGTTTGTCAATTGGATCGGTCCACAGCAAAAGCTGGCAACTCTTCCCCGATAGTGTCGTCATCATAGCTTACTGAAATCATAATGCTGGGAAAACTTATTTGATACCACTCTAACAAATATCGATTAGAGGGTTAACATTTTGTAATTATCTTTATGCTTTTTCTAAACTATGTACAGTCATATTCTGATTTTTCCTTTCCTGTAACAAAGTATACACGTACACATAAACAAACAAACATATCATCATGACCAGTATTAACGTCATCATTGATATAAAACTCACAGTTTCAACAGATGTGAACTGGGCAGTGACCTCCATGGTGTCTAGTCTTACAGAGCTCTCTTCACTCCCGTTAACACTTTCACTTCTTCTGATAAGCCATCATTGACACCTGCTTATGAACCTTCTGCCTTTTTCATTTGGTACTTTCGCTTCAATTATTAAGTTCTGCACTCATGATTCTTACAATTTTACATTCTAAGTATTGTGCTTACTAGGTTTTATAAATGTGTAAATTTATAATGTTACAATACAAACTAAACTATGCACTCAAATTTGTTTTATATATGACTCCGTCCTTTAATGCAAATAGAAATATAGTTCGATATGAAGACAACAATTACAAACTACAACATGTAAAAAGTATGTTATTACAAAGTAATAACGTAGTCTAGATTTAAAATTGTTAATTTAATTTTCCTAGATTTCTATAAGAAATATCTCAACAAAGAAACGTCCAGAAATTTGAAACAATAAAAATAAAAATACACAGACATTTTTTTAACTAGGATGTGTAGGATGGGAATTCCAGCGTTTGCCCTACAACTTAGAAGCTAGGACTTATTTGAGGCGGGGCTGGCTGTCAGGTTGATCCGTGTAGCATATAGGAAAGGTAGTGTGCTCACCGCCCAATCTAGAATGACAATCTGGGTAATAATAATAATTATTATTATTGGGTCCTTCAGTCTTCCGACTGGTTTGTACCCTCCCCGCATATACTCGTGGAGAGTGTGTTACGGACTTTCTCACAGGTATATGGGGCCTACAGTTTAACGCCGGATCCGAACGGCATAGTTGGATAATAATAAGCCCAATAAATTGTGATGCTGGTCACAAATTCTTAAATGTATTATGGACAAACACTACCTATTCTCCTCATTTATTTCTGTAAAGAAAGAAGTAATTCTTCTTCCTATTGTTATTATAATTGGCGTTGTCATCATCATCTACGCCGTCATTACGACCTCTATCGCCACAAATATTTCTCTAAACACATGAGTAAATATTTATATATTCATTCAATACAATTTTCAAAACAGAATTGCATAACAGATTAAAAATTATAAATTTTATTAACAACACTATTCTTTTTCAGACACTAGAATAAACGCAACTTGTTGTCTGACACCCAACAATTCTTGAGTTATCATAACTGAATATTTTTTTCCAGCGAAGTTATACCTACATCTGTAAATTGTTCACGATGATAGGAAAATTTTATTTAACAAGAAAATATAGTTATTCACGTGCTGAGCTGTCAATGAAGGAAACTACCAAAGTGCAATTTCAAAGTAAAATTAACTCTTGGTTTCCGGAGAGTAAAAGGAAAGGAAATTATCTATTACTACACAATTACCGAGATAACCTTCTAGCATTGTCTATCAATAACTTTTGTTAAAGTTAAATCATTTGTTTGAATTAACATAAATATATTAATAAGCATATAATACTTACATTGGTTCAGAACAACAGCTGTTTTTTTTCTGAACTTTCCGAATTGTTGAACATAATAAAAAAATTCTGTAATTTATTATTAAACGACTTACACAAAGTTCCCGTTGTACTTTTATCAAATAGACTTTTTTAAAAAGCACAGTTGAAAAACCTGGTGATATACAAAACTTGGAATTCCTTAAATCAACCCATACTAATTCTTTACTTTTGTCACCTGTTTTTTTTTTTTTTTTTTTTTTTTTTTTACGATTCATTCAAGCAAGCTGCCTCAAAGTTAATTTACTGAGGAAACTTACTTCCCTCAAATTCTCAGAAAGTGACTGCACTTTTCCTATACAATAGTCGAAGGAACGGAATGATTTTTCTGCCTTCATTTTTGTATTGTATTCTTCGTATTGTATCTTCAAAAAATTGTGTTTCTTACTTTTTCACCGTTTCATGTTTTCGGTTAATATGCAAACAACAAATCTGCTCCTGATAAGTGAAAGTTAACTGCAATGTAGTCGTAGTTGACTTTGTAGTCACCATGAATGTTGGGTTGAATCGGCTCATAGTCCCCCTTTGTTTACATTACAAAGTAGTTAAAATTATTAGGTTTCTATCGTACGCGAAGTCGTAATTCTGTAGCAAATAAACGAATGTTATTCTGCTGTGGTGATGACGCCTGCTGTACACACGTATCAGAGAGAGGCGTTAAACATAGCCCTGTACAAGGTACTGAATCTGGACACGCATGTCAAACATGTTATGTTAAGATTCGAACCGAACTTCGGACGGCCGGTCCACGTAAGCAACCCGACACGAATTGACTAACTTTATAAGGCATCATTTTACTTAAGCTTTATTAAGGTACAGATTGGACGTCACCTGCAGTTCGTCTTGTCCTTGTGAAATTGACCGACGTCGGTATTAGCTTTGGTAGCAACTAAAGGTGTGGAACTTAAAATACCACCTAGTCGTATGCTGTACGATTAAAACCCAAACTGATTAATCTGTTTCAGTATAGGCTGTTTACTAGCTTCTCGGCTTGTTTCTGGCCTCCAAGGTGGATCCGGAAGGGAGGATGAAGGGAAATGTTGGCCACACTGCCTTATTTTTAAGGTGATCAGCGTACATAAGACAACAAATCCCCGTAACATCTAAACTTCTTCAAGGCCATTATTAAAATTCATTTTATCATCATTTTCAAAAAGTATTAAACTTAAACTAAAAATGGTTTGGGTCTGTCGCAAGGAGATAGAATAGAGCTGATCACTGCAACGCTTCTTCGGACGCCTCACACCTTTTCGTCCTTTCAGCTTGTAATTCCATAATTGTTTGGGGACGCGACAGTCATTCATTCGGTTAAGATGTTTCAGTAACCTAAGCCAACAATTTTACCAAATATACTGTTACGACTGTCTCATTAATCGCCGTATGTTAGAGTGGAAAACAAAATACAGACACCAATGGAATCACTAACTACCAGCTTTTATTAATCAAAAATAGCAATTTCAAATCTACAAGGTTCTCTCGTACAATAATTCAAGTTAAATTTGTCCACACGCAATAATAATGTCAAGTAATAGAGTCCCCACACTAATTACAACAACCACTTGATCCGGGCTAAATAAGTCGTCACTTATAACTTATAAGAGTTACTTATATAACTTATATAACTTATACGTATATCACTTATAAGATGTTCCAGACTCATGTCCCATAATTTGCGTAAAAACTCTAGAGAGTAATTGAGTGCGGCCTTGACAGAGACACGCGCCTGCTCGGTTAGCCGAGAAACGAGTAGAACGACACTCTCGATTGTTCGAGACCGCCCCGTCGTTACAGTACTCACAATATTCAGCTCCTCCCGTACATCTACACTTTTTTTGCGATCTTGAAGAAAGTACACTTCTGCCACGTGCCCGAGAAATCTCGTTTCGGCCGCTTGAATACGACTGACCTGGGACTTCGTTAAAGTTCAATTCTCATACCTTAGTGGGCCATTTGGTTTTAGAATTTCAGGCGTGTTTCTTTCCTCGTTGATTTTAGAATTCTCCTGATGGTCCTACACATATTGGACTTGTGCAGTTTCTTCACCACACCATTGTTTGTAGTATAAGATACATTACACGCCAGATATTCAGAATCTTTGACCTACACTGCAACAATCTTTGCTCGTATGGAGTCAGCACCATGAAAAGTCATCGCCTTGGTCTTCAGTGTAGAGATCTGTAATCCGATCTTTAAATAAATAGTATTTATTTAATATTAAAATTTGTAGACGTCATAAGTAGAAGGCAAAAGAAAAGAAACGATGTTTGCTAAATCAAATGCGGACATTCAGAAACTGACGTTTGAGATACGGACTTTGAGAAATATGGATTGTATTTAAAGAATATGATGTGTGGTCACGCTTTTAAACTGTTAGTATGTTAGTGCCTGTAACTAGTTATAACAAGAAAATCTAGGTAACACAGTGCTTGTTAGTAGTTTGACTAGGCAGTCCGGGCAAAGACCCTTAAGATGGAACACGTAAGTACGAGACGGCGTTGAAAGTATAGGAAAAATATTTAATAAAACTTTGAAATTTTAACTATGAGTCAGGTAAAACTTTATTTACTACAAAACTCTGCTTCTATAAACTTACAGAAATTTTACATTCTCATTGGTATTGTTACGTAAATCGGAAAAAGTGTTATGTAATACGGATTATATCTCGAATACTCCAGCCGTAATGTGTGTGCGTGTGCGCTCGCAAGCGCGCGTGTGTACATATTGCTGCTACCTTACGGTGAAAGACAATTACCCATCAACTATCGAGTTTATACCGGCCCATACCGGTCAGCGCAGTGTGTTCAAGGACACTGTTTCTAGTGGATTATCGACAGCGCCTGTTTGTTTAACAAAGTTACAGATTATTCTGGCAATCAGCGGGGCATATATACAGCCATTCAGCGACGGTCAAGTTAGTTATTGTCGGGGGATTACAGTGATTACACAGTGAGTTTAAGTGGCGATTTACACAGTGCAGTTTGAAGTATTGTGGCAAAGTATTACGTGCTTCATAATTCTGCGAGGCAATTGTAATACAATTGTGTTTTATATCAGTTAACATTTTTATTGCGTGTGAACAATTTTTATTTGATTTCTTGTAAGACACTGTCTTGCTAATTACAAACTGTTTAAGTGTGATAACGGTTTCAAAGCTGGCGATTAGTGACGTAATTGGTGTCTTGTATTTTGCTTTCCACTGTACCATACGACGATCAGTAGACCGTCGTAACAGTATTAATTTTCTATACAGGCAATTTAAATGTAGTAAATAACATTGAGAATTATACAAACAAAATTTAAATAGTCTGGCGTGTATACATTTAACCAAACCGAGTTTTGTTATACATTTAAGCTGAGGTATACGAGTGTTGTAAATTTAGGCAAAATCGGTTTTTGTAAATATGCGTAATAAATCTAGGAACAGCGTACTTTTGTGACATGCAGATAACAGATGAGTTTAACGCAGGCAGAACGATGCGTAACTGTTTGACGTGGACTCTCACGCGCCCCATGAATTCCCAAAAGGAATATTGCGCGTTTTTCTTGTGCATAAAACGTAACATTAATTATCTCTCTCTGCTTTAACAAATAAATGAAATACGAAATAATACACAACTCTGTCGACTTGCATGTCCTTGTGTTCTATAATTGCTTCTGTGGAGGCTTCATTTTTGTGTGTGTGTTTAAATCGTACTGAATGATAACCAACTAACAAATACTTATTTTTACTTGATTTTTACTTATATGTCGTTTAAAATAAAATAATTGCTACTTTTAAGCTTTAGACGCATTTAATGTATTAATTTTTCGTTGCCTAAAATGTGATAAAAATCTGAAGTGATTTTAACAATGTACTATGATTGTGTAATTAGGAGGCGGTTTTCAACAGAATAGTGGGAAAATAATAAATACTTTAGATACAATTCTGATGTTAATGGAATACTACAATCCATAGCTCCTCCATCAACACAACTACCCGCAATAACAGCAGACGTTTCTTCCTCATAAATCGCCTTCTTACCTCCTTCCAGAACTCCTCGCCGCCAGCGTCCAAGAAATAGAAACACTTAACTCCCATCTTCAAACATACTCAACCTGCCATCCTTCATGATTCTACAAAAATTTAAACTTTTCCTAACAACTTACCTAGTCTTTAGCTCTCTTCTTTGTATCCACAGCCTATCTTGACGCCTCTTTGTTGCCTCCTTCCAGCTTCGGCGACCTGCGTTACTCGTTTTTGTCTTCGCTGGCCTCATGTATAAACGCATGGCATTTCCATCAGCCACTTCCTTTACCTATGTGGCCACACACTATATCAACACACAAACACACACACTACTCAACCTCCAATGTGCTTCCATCTTCTTCGCTTCCGCTGCATTGACGTCCGTCTCCCCACATCCTTCCATTCGGCTGAAGGGAACTTGCCCCAGATCAGCCCGAGACTTGTCCGGAAGGACAAGTCTCAAACAGCACGAAAAAACTGAAGTTGAGTTGGATAGGATAGGCCTGCACAAGATAAAGAGCAGAGTCAACTTCTTTTTTCTGAGGGCACACAGGAGACGGAGGAAAACATTAACGATGGTAGACGGTGTTAAGAGAGAAGTGTGTACGGTAACTAAAGGACAAGCAGGAGAATAGAGTACTGTGGTAACTATTGTGGTATTCACAGGTTAACGTGTGAATATTCTCACATATGTTCTATGATTTTTTTATTACGTAGCTTACATTCTTTCATTTCTTTCTTAATTAATAAAGATATCACTACAAGTGCCGTATTGAATATAGCGTTTAAAATTATGTACGCAACGTTACATATACACACATCAATTTAGGAAGTTGCCTGGTTAGCGCATGCGCAATGAATGAGCGTCTCCCACCACAGTCTGACTGTAAGTTTGGTGTTGTTTACACGTACAGTCTGCAAGCATTCCAAAAGTTACTGAGTTGCTGTTGTGTTTTGTGTTTTGCAATCTGTGCTGTGGTTTTGTATTTTAATAGCTATCTTAGTGATTAGGTTTACCTTTCTGTGACGTTATTTAAAACTAATTTGTTTGTATTGTTTTTCGTCGCGATACATTTTATATCTTTAATTTTTGTTATTAGTGATTGCTTAACAATGAGTAAGTTGTCGGGAAAGGTGCTTAAAAGCCAAACTTGTCATTGACAATGCACCATACCATAATGTGCAGTCAAAAAAGTGTCCAACCTCCGCTTCAACTAAAAGTAAAATGCAAGAGTGGCTTCGAAGTAACCGAATACCTTTCGATGATTCGATGCTGAAGGTACAATTACTGCAGTTGATTTCGTTACATAAACACAGGATCAAAGAATATGTAATCGATTCGCTCCTTCAACAACACGGCCACACTGTATTGCGCTTACCTCCATACCATCCGGAGCTCAACCCAATAGAACTTATTTGGGCCGAGGTGAAGAACTGGGTAGCAACCAACAACACAACGTTTACAATTGAAGACGTGAAGCAGCTAACAGTACAAAAATTCGGGGAAATCACCAGAGAATCCTGGCAAAAAAAATGTGACCATGTAAAAAAGGTTGAAGAAGACTACGTTACATCTCAACCACAAATAGAAAACGCTGTTGAAAATTTCATCATTCAACTTGGAGGGGAAACCAGTGACACAGATGAGGATGACGCCAGCGGATGTAGTCAAATGGACACGGACAGTGAAGAAACTCTATCAGGAATTGAAGACTTAATGTGAAGTGTGGTTTACCTGCTGTCATAGCTGTTAACTTAGTTGAAAATTTTTTTGGTACAAAAAAGTCCATTACTATAAAAAAAGTCATATTACTATATGACTTGCACAGTAAAAATTTTATTATTTTCTATTTGAACAGTTAGCAATTATTTGTGACCATAGGACTGCATATTACTGATCGTCTACTGACATGAAACGAAAAGGAGCTCTGAAGATGACCCTTGGAATCATTAAAGGTAATTTGTATAAACACAATTCCATTTTTCATTTTTGTTGTGTTGTGTAGGGCCTACTTCTATAGTACGTAGTTCCAATGATCTATTTTACTGCATAAATAGGAGCAAGTGGGGTGAGGTGATGAATGGATTAATTTGATAATGTCGGCATATTTATAGGCCTACAATAATTTTACAATAATTTACAATAATTTTCGGTATGCTTTGTTAGTGTTCTGTGTTTAATTTGTAGTACGTTAATGATTATAAATGTTGTTCTTTAGATCCAAAAACATTAAATAGAAAATAATTTGCATTACAAAATTTAGAAATTACAGTAGCACATAATTACCAGTAGTATTTGCATTTCGTTGTTTGGTTCTATTTTTAAAGGGACAGTGGATATTTTTCTTAAGAAATAAAAATATAAGGCATATTTGCTACCACCTGGGGGCTATGAGCGCACGAGTGTGCAATTTTTATATTTAAAACAGCTCTTAAGTTATTGAAATTTAAACAAACACTGACACAAACAAAGCATTCCGAACACTGCTTGCAGTAGTGACTGTACCAACTAGTACACGCGTACTCACGTAATAGTGGGAAGTCAGTCAGCGGAGGGGAAATTTCCCCTCTGTGGGTTTCCAGCTACGTTGATGTATGTATACTATTATGACGGCCTCCCTGATCGTCGTATGGTACAGTGGAAAACAAAATGAAGACACCAATTAAGTCACTGATCACCAGCTTTAATTTATCACAAATACAGTTTATAATCAACTTGTACAATAATCCGAGCTAAATTTGTCAAAACGCAATAAAGATGTCAACTAATAGAGTGCCGCACAATTATAACACAATAACAATTTGCCACAATACTTCGAACTTCACTTGAATAAATTGCCGCTTCAACGCACTGAGTAATCGCCCGACGTGAAACTGACTGTCCGTCGCTGGATGCTTATATTTATACCCCGCTGAGATTTCAGAATAATTGGTCCCTTTATGGATGACGTGTCGAGCAAAATGCGTATTATAGGTGCTCTAGAAACAATGCCAAATATGTGGCGCCGACCGGTACGGTCTGGAATAGCCTGGATTGTTGACGCATGATAAGTTTCACGAAATTGTCTTTCATCTCAAAGTAGCAGCAATAACTACGCACACACACAATACAGCTGGGCTCTGCCGGGATAGCCGAGATACTTGTAGAACGTTTCGTATTACGTAACACTGCCCCCTCCTTAAGCCTGTTCGTCCTGAACTGGCAAACCGTTCTCTGAAGTAATACTTAATTCGTATTAAGTATGAAGTCATAATTCATACTACATAACGCTGCAGTATGTACGTAACAGGGTATAAGCTGGATTGATGATGACGTCTGGCAGGATCATAGTCTTTAAATACTATTTGAACGCCTTTATGATGCTGTAATATGGCGAATAAGTACCTCTAATACGAACTGCCTTGTACGGTGAGCAGTTGGTGGTCTTTACAGGTTAGAGAAAATACTTTAAAAATCAAACTACAATTTTCAGAAACAAAATTGGAATTACTCTTAATTTTTTTAATAAATAACGACAAAATTAATCAAAATATAATTAATTCACTACCGACTCGGAACACAAAGTTTTTTATCGGTAAAAACGTAAACGTTTTACCTTATAGCCTGAACCGGTTTTCGCTTTTAAAAAGCTTCTTCAGAGGCTGAAGACCGGTTCATGCTATGAGGTAAAACTTTTACGTTTTACCCATAAAAGAACTTTGTGTTCCGAGTCGGTAGTGTATTAATTATATTTAGTTAAGTAACGGACACGTCATGGACAACGAAATCCAAAAAAATTAATCAGTTTTAATTATTGTTTGGCTTTTCAGTACGATAGTCTATAGTCTATGAGTTGTTTGATTTTGTCTATTAAATAGACCATAAAATGTGGTGGCTTCTGCAAAGATTCCATAATATTCTTCTTCTTCATTATCATCATCTTCTTCTTCTGCTTCTTCTTGTTCTTCTTCTTCTAGTTTTCTTCTTATTATTTTTTCTTCTTCTTCTCTTCAAGGATTAGGTTATATAAACCTGTTCCGGCACCCATCTCATCCTCAGACGACCCACGTCTCTTCTACCAGTGGCCGGTTAGGCAATCGATCCCCTGTCATTCTTTCCAATGGTGATCCCACCATTGTCTTCTGTAAGTTATTGACTCCATAATATTGACCCTTGAAACTAACATTTCTAATTTAGACAAAAAACAAGAAAATCGTTACTTTTTGTAATAACCTTCCTTGCCGGCTCTCTTAAAATGCTGAGAATACATTATCTTAAGCGTCCACAAAACATAAAGTGCATGTGCACGCGGGTTCCTGTGTTTGGAAAAAGAGAGAATTATGCAGCACAAGAGGGAGAGGGAGTGAGACACAATAACTGAAACGATACGTTTATTGTTAAGTGGGATATATATTTTTATTTAAATGCAGCTCCTGGTTATAGACACTAACTTTATTACTCCCAAATGGTTTACAGTGGGATTGTTACAGCCTCTCTGACAAACACACATATTTGTTTTATGGTAGGTTTTGTCACTGCCAATCTCCTTTCCTTTATTGTTATAGGCATTGCTTTGCTTATTATTATTCCTATGCACTCATCTTTTCGTTTCTAAAAACAGACTCATAGCACGTTATTCGTACGTCGTTCATACTATATAGTCACTGTTTTTAATACAGGTGAATGATGGCTACAGATACGTTTAAAATCTAATTGGAAACATTATTTGCCAGAGTGAATTGGCGGACACCGCGCCAGTTGTTTCCGACACTGAAGATTGCCTCAGATGTTGTGGGCGAAACACCTGTCCCCACAAACAGTAGACCACGGATTAACAGGCCGACAAATAGTGTCCCCAACTGTATTGATGCCGGCCGCGAAAGCCTTACGAATTCAATTTACAATCTGTTTATCGATCAGTTTGTCGATTATCCGATCAATTTTCGATAAACGTAAGTTTCGTTTTTCACATTTGTCTTGAAAGCTACGTAGACCTCGTACTCTGCGGCAACGGGCCTTAAGTGTCGGCAAAAAATTCATAATCATTTTGCGCTTTTATTATTACAGTTTTCTAATAATAGTAATTTTTCAAACCAACTGGATTTAGAGAATTGCATTCCGCTCTAGCAATCTTTTACTCTGAATTTCTAAAGTAGCCTACAAGTATTTCATAGAAACTTAGTAATTATTCAATTAATTAAAATTAAATAATTTATGATATTAAAATAAAAATACCTAGTTTAACTAATGTTTAAATCCCATTACTGTTAAATACAGTTAAATATTTAATTTTATAAATTATTTAGCGAAATTCGTATAATTTATACCCTTATAGGTCAGGCTAATTTTGTATTTCCATTTTTCTAATAAACATTTATTGTAGCTTGCAAACTTAATTTATTGTTATATTGGAGTGTTAGTGGTCTCAAATATTTCTACTAGTAAACCACTAACACAAACCACTATGTTGTCTTTGGTAACAAAGTACAGAAAACAAGGAGGAAATAGTATGGCTGTTAAGAGAAACATAAACGAGTTAAAAAGTAAAATAAAACAAAATAATATTATGGTAACAAAAGCGGACAAAGGCAACTCCGTAGTGCTAATAGATAAAGACGAGTATATAAAGAAAGGGAATGAATTTATAAAAAGTAATAATTATGAAGAGATTAAATATGGTTATATTAATAAATTTCAAAGTAGGGTGATGAAATTAATAAAAAATTCCACTATGTTTAAGAAGAAATTAAAACTAACAGAATCAAATCCGGAAGCGCCTAAATTTAAATGTCAGATAAAATTGCACAAAGAAAACCACCCAGTTAGGCCAATAATATTGTTTATTGGAGCATCAGCATATAAGTTATCAAAAGAATGTAGTAAGATACTAAAAGTATATTATGACTTCGAGAAAAAACATGGTATAGAAAATAACAAAAAGTTGATAGAAACACTGAAAGAAGAAGTACAAATAAACGAAAGTTCGAGGTTAATATCGCTTGATGTAGTAGATATGTTTACAAACATCCCGGTTGAAAAAACATTAAAACTAATTGAAAAGAACAAATTAAAAGTATACGAAAAGAAAGAAGAATTAATAACAGTAATACAAGAGTGTTTGAAGCAAAATTACTTTAGGTTTAATAATAAGTTTTATATTCAGAAGAAGGGACTGCCAATGGGTTCATCAATGTCACCGATAATGGCAAAAATTTACATGAATTACTTTGAAAATAAAATAATGTCAACAGTGAAAAATAAAGACAAAATTAAGAAATGGATGAGGTATGTAGACGATATCTTGTTAATATGTGAGGGCGATGATGAAGAATTAAAGGTATTTTTTTGAAGAGGTTAACAAATTAGAAGAGAGTATAAAATTTAAAATGGAAGTAGGAAACGAGGAAATAAATTTCCTAGATTTAAACATAAGAATAACAAAAGAAAATAAAAGGAAATTTGACATTTATAGGAAAAGCACATATACGGATGTTATAATACCAAATGATTCATACCATCCAATACAGTATAAAATGGCAGCGATAAATAATTTCTGTCATAGAATAAACAGTTGTATAGAAGATGAGGAAAACAGAAAGAAAGAAATAGAAAGAATAAAAATAATTGTAAAAAACAACAAGTATAATACGAATGTAGTAGATAAAATATTTAATAATATAAAACGAAGAGAAGAAACAAAAAACGAGAATAGTAAAGGAAAGAAGGAGTAGAAGGGATCCATATCTTATATAACACAAGAAATATACAAAAAGATTTAGAAAATATAATAAAGAGGTAGCGGTTAAAAAATCGAAAACCGTGTTTGATATAATAAACACTACGAATTTTGAAGAAGAAGACATATTGAAGAAAAGTGGAGTATATATGCTCAGTTGTGGGGAATGTGAAAAAGTGTATCTGGGCGAAACGGGTCGTCAATTTTGCCAGAGATTTAAAGAACATAGGAGGGGTGAAGGGGAGTTAACGACGAATTCATTATACGCTAGGCATTTTATAGAAGAAGGACATAAATTCATACACCCAGTCGTAAATTATAAGATAATAAAAGTGATGAATAAAGAAAGAGAAAGGAAATTGAAGGAAGAAGTGGAAATATTAAAAATAAGAAATAAAGATGAAATATAAAAATGAATATAAAAACCACATTTGAAAATGAAGAAATATTTAGCAGCTTATTAGACAACAAAAAAGAGTAAGTTAACGTAAATTGTAACGGCTACAAAATTGGTAATGTAAGACAACCCACTATGGGTGGAGCTAAGTAAGACGTTACTTCGTCAGGTGGGCGGGGCTAGATAGGTCCGGTAAAATGGTATATAAGAAGTGAACGGTTTCATATTTCTCTGTTGGTAAATGACCTGAAGATAGTTTGACTGCCGAAAGCGCTCGTCAATACCATAGACAACATAGTGGTTTGTATTAAATTACTAGTAGAAAAGCTTAATTTAATTTTTCCATTTTTGAGAGCCTTCATTAAGCATTAAAATTGTTTTAACTTAAGTTAGTTTTGAAAATTACAGTCAAAAACTTAAAGTTGCGTACACATTTACATAGAAATCAGTTATTTAGCATTCTTAATAAAAATAATATTTTTTCAATAAATTAAATACTGCAACTTTTAACAAAGTTGAAAGTTAAAACTATTCATATTTGACTATTATTTTTTTATGATTACTGTGCCGTAACTATGACGTAGTTACGGCAACTCACGAATTTTGTTTAAGTCGAATCTGGGCAATAGATGCATTCATCTATTTAATTGCGTGATAAAGACGCGCACGCTATCTATGAGTGACGTTAGTCAACTTGGTTTTTCGTTCCCGCGGCGGGGAGCGGTGTTTGTCGTTGAGTAGATAGAAGCTGCTTTGACTCGAGGAGGGGGTTGTCAGCTGGGTACATACTGCCAGCTGTTTGTCAGTTCAGCGTCTGAAAAGTATTTTTTTTTTTTTTAATGCCGGGGTTTTGGTAAATTGATTATGGAAGGCTAAGTAAAAGGTGTGCCAAGGGGTCTCTGGGGCCTGGCATCTGTGATCCTGTGGAGACCAAGATGTAATGTGTAAGTAGTTTGGGGAACTCGGACAGCATGTGCTATTGCAAAATCAGACAGGTATGCAAAAATGAAAATTATTAAATTTTTCCTAGGATGTGCTTTCGCACTGCTTGTGTTTCGGGTCAAGTGTGGGCCTGGCTAGTTCTTAAGAAAAAAAAAGAACAACAGTTGCTTTAATTCTGGATGTGTTTTTTTTTACTTCACTGTATACCTGGAATATGCAGGTTACTGAAGTCATTGCAAATTCTTTCCTGAACGCAAGTTTTGTTTAAAAAAGAAAAGTCTGTTGAACTTGACTAGCTTCTGATATTTCTTTTAAATGGTCATGTCAGTTTCTCATGCTGCTAGTAGTGACAGTAATTCCTTATGTACAAAAAAAAAAAAAAAAAAAAAAAAAAAAAAAAAAAAAAAAAAAAAAAAAAAAAAAACTTAAGAAAATGTGTTAGGATTTGGAAAGCATGTAATGTCCAGTATACATTTTGTCTATAATCTGTGTTGAACTTATATTGTGTCTGCCTTTTATTGGAACGTATAAATTTGTTTATGAAAAGAGCTGCAGATCACATACAATTGCCATAATATGTACTAGAACTGTAATTCAGAAGTATTCATCATGTTAATAGAAATGACTGAACTTTTGTACAAGATGAAATTTCCACTTTGGGATGTAGTATTTACTTTAATTCTCTATCAATGTACAGTCACTGTTAAAATTCTTTTGTATATGTATATACTCATAATTCTATGCACTAAACATGTTTACATTTTTGAGAGATATGTATACCTGATTATTTGATAGTTTTTTTTTAATGGTGCACTCTGAAATCAGCATGCCATAGTGCTACACAAGTTTATACAAGTTTAAGGAAAATTGAGCACAGGCACTTGTAAATTCCACACAAAGTATATAATTACCTACCTTATGTTTACATTATACCTTACTAATTATATGATTCTCCTTTCTAGCTTTTGATTTAGATTTCAGAGGGCGCATGTTGTTGTGTAAGATAATTGTTTAAATTGTTGTGGCTGTAACAATTGTTGTAGGATAAAATTGTTCGTTAAATGGTTTATAAAATTGTTCATATTATTAAAAGTGTTTATAGTACAACCAGAGGGGGACTGAAAAAGAGAGAAAAAAAAGACTTATTGTTATTAAATGTATTATATTTCGAAGACCTCTGGATTTGCTCTTTGCATTTATTAATGTTAATATAATTATTTCCAAATAGGGAAATTCTATTTGGTGAAGGTTAAAAATGTACTGTCGAGGCTTGTTGCATGTCATGGTTATTTTGAATACCGTGTAATATATTTTAAATATTTTACACATTATATATATTTCTAATAGAATACTTTCACAGCCTGGATACTATGAAATCTCTCATTGTAAGAAAAACAAAATTTTATAGAATCAATAAATTTGTTGATTGCGGAATTTTAAAATTGAGGTCACCTCATTGGTCCAATTACCTAATGGTTCCCCAGCATGTGGCCATTCTTCCACTAGGAGGCCTCTCCTGGTTAAAGTGAACAAGTGAGCCGGTCATCCATGTAAGTTACAGATTTTTTGTATTTTTTTTAGGATGTCAAACTTGAAAAATGTGTTAAATTCGGAAAGTTGAAAATTGTGTTGTGATGTCATTGGTGATGAGCGGCTGCAGATTAAGAATACAGGTAACCAAAAATCTAAGAAATGTAAAAATTTCGAATAAATGTTAACACTCTAGAAAAGACCAGAGACACAAAATTTTATTTCCCCAAAATTTATACTTTAAAATTTCTATAGACACATAAGCAAAGAGTTTGTTTATTGATAGTCGCATATTATAAAATATCGTGAAATATAATAAAATAATGTAGACAAAAATATTATTTGTGTTAATATTTACAAAAATTTAAATCTCAAAATATTATTTTACTTATTACACCTATCGTTTATACACCAACAAGAGAAAATTATCATATTGTTCATTTAACATTTAGGATCCTTAATCCAGAATCATACGATGTCAATGAAATTAATTTTTATGTCAGTTCTTCAACTAATTGGAATGGGTTACCTTTGAACAATTGTTGATAAAATATAAAAATTAACTACGCCTTTTGTATGACGCTGTGCATATAGTGAAAACTGGATACTGAGACAAGGAGAAATATAAGTTTAAAGAAGTATAAACTTTATTAAAAATGTAGTACAAATTCATCTAACTATATTTTAATAGCAGAAGTCAATGTTTTATGACCGTATTTCTCAGATACAAATATACAGTAGATTGTTGCTTGGGCAACAGTTAGTAATCTGTAAGAGGCATTGTCCAGGACCCAATTGCGGCCACAAAGTTGTAAATAACCCCTTGGGTTGACAATGCTTACGGGTATCCAGATTAGTGTTGAGCACAGCGTGGTTGACAATTGTAGCTGATAATAAACCGCAATTATTCAACTTACCCATTGTTTCTCAGTCCTTACTGATAACAACGCATAACATTTGGTTAATATATCTTCATGTTATGTTAGGGATTCACACCTTGTGGATACGGGTTTAGTACGCCCGATATGCCTAAGATGGATTCCCGGTTTGTTTCAACTTGTCTTGGAGGAGATCCCTTTCTTTAATCTCTCCTGATAGCCTCTTGTTTCTCTGCCCCGACGCTATTAGAGTATCCCAGAGCTAGTGTGTCTTCCTTTTGGTAGACAAAGCTCATTAGCCGTAGTGAAGGCAGGTGTCCGATACCAACGTACCAGGTCTTCCAAGTTGGGAGGTCGATCGTTGGCCTACCACCTCAATATCGTTAAAAAATTAAAATGCTGTAAATCTCAACAACTTACCTCAGAGTAAGGTCGGATTAAAGGACAATTGCTGCGGAAAAAATTATGCACATGACATGTCATGGAATGTCCAAGGGCTTAACACTAAGCAAAAGCAGGTCTTCTCAGGATGTGTAAAATGAGAATAAACATTTGTGTACCTGACCATGTATCTACTTAATATAAACATATTAAAATAAGAATTATGTTTTGTTCTATGTGGATTTATGAGATGAGACTTGTGGCAGAATACCCCTAATGAAAAGACCTATCTAATATCAGAAATTGTTAGTAATTTAAAGATCCGAATATGAGTTTATTAAAAAAAAACTTTTATAACCTATTAAATAGGTCGTAAAATTATACTGTTTTTTTTTTTTTTTTTTTTTTTTTTTTTTTTTTTTTTTTTTTTTTTTTTTTTTTTGACGGCCCAAATTAGTTTCAAACAGTCTAATACAAGTATACAAGTATAGTGTTATCTTGGCTACAGAAGTAGGCAAGAGTTATTAATTAACCAATCAGTTCGAGAATTTAAGGTAAATTTTTATTTCAATTTTAATTTCTTGTTGAACATTAGTCTCTTTGTGAACTCGGAAGCGTTTGGACGTATTGTACTATAAGTGTGTAACAAAGTTTAAAGGACTATTGATTCCTTTACAGTTTTTTTACGTATACTACATTAAATTGTACAAAATCATTCTCCAATGATAACTTGCATGGATTCGCTATTGACACAAAAATTCATCGAACACTGGAGTGACTTCAAAAAGTTGAAACATCAAACGCAACGTTTGCTGTCAGATTATGCAAGATATATTATAAACCCTGGGGACGATGGATTTATCTGTGAATGTGTGTTTTAAATAGACTGAGACTCGTTGCAGCAAGTAAGATGACTAAAAGCCGTAAATCTCAATAACTGTAACCAGATCATTCGTTACGTGATAGCATCAGACACTGATTTGCTGACGTATTCCAGTGTATTACTGAAAACTTTCTGTACGCATAACCGCACAAGTTCGTAACTTTTACGCCCGTTCACCCGGTTACAGTCTACCTTTGGTCGTGTTAATAAAAATATGAGTTATTTAGAATAAGGTGCTTATTTTTACAAGTAACTTTAATATAATTAAAAGAATTTTTTTAATTGACGTACGGAGAAGAACATGTTTTTAAAAATTAAGTGTGCATCAGACACAATCATTTCGAATTCATCAGCCAATTCTTGGTTTATATATTATAAACTTTATAATAAATATTTATATACATAAATTGTTATAAATTAATAAACAATTGTGCCTGCTGACGAAACGTTTACAGGCTATAAACTACTTTATTCTATAATACCAGAAAATCAAAAAACATAAATATCTTTATTAAATATAGTTGAACTTGGACGAGCTTCTAAGAAGCGAAATCTTAATTCTCTACGCAAAGATTTTTTTGTTGTACTGCGAAATTTGAAATACTAATTTTTCCACATGACGGAATTCAAATTTCTCACAAATGGAATTGGGGAGATCTTTTTTTTTGTATCGGCCGTATAAGGACCACATGCCAATTTCAATTCTTTATTCTTTGTTCTCTTCTTTTTCTCCAATATTCTTTCATCATTTTACTGTGTCTTTTCTTCCTTTCTTCAGTCCACTTTGAACCTGCGTTTTTCTCTCTCCTACTCTGGACTCCTTCTATTTTTAACACTTTTGCCCCAAAAACTTCTCTTTCAGTTGCTTCTTCTGTGTGTATATTATTTTTTTCTAAATCCTTTTGGACTTCTTTAATCCAAATTGATGTTGACTTCTTCCCCCACAGACATTTGAAGATCTGCTTCGTTAACCTATTGTCGTCCATTCTATATAAATGTCTAAAAAATAGGCTAGTAGTCTTCTTTTTCTCATTGTTTCTGTTATATTATCTATCCTCTGATATATTTCAACATTACTTCTTAATTTCCAACCTTCTGAAGATTTTCGTGGGCCTAATATTTTCCTAATAATTCGTCTTTCCAATATTTCTAGTTTGTTTAAATTATAATTCAATGCTAGACTTGCATGTAGGCATTCTGACTTCACTAATGTACTGTAATGCCTTATTTTTGCATTTTTAGATATGCACTTTTTATTGTAAATATCTTTAGTTATACCATATGCTCTTTCCAGCTTATGAAATGTTTCTTCTATAGCAGAATTTTTTAAACCATTCTCTTGAATTATTTCTCCTAGATACTTAAATTTTTAAATTTAAACCCACTTTATATTTTAAGATCTTTCTATTTTTTGTAATTTTTACACTAACAACAGTAAGCGTAATCCCTTATATTTTTGTACTTCTGTTCAGTAGAATAGTCGAAAGATTCATTATGCCTACTCAAAACATGTGTAGTTTGATTTGTCTAATCAGTGTGGCTATAAATTGCAAAAGCTTTGTTGTCCTTCATTCATACAGAAGTGAGTCTGGCCAGTAAGTATCTACTGCGGATAGCTGTATCAATTTAAACGTTTTGAGGTAGATCACGTTAATTTTGAGTACTGTTAAAAAATACTGTACCCCACTGTATCCACTTCAGCTAGTGTCTCCTACAATAAAATTGTGTTCACTTTTAAGTTATATAACTTGTAAAGGAAAATCTATTAACTTAATTAAAATTAAAGAATGTAGCGTTTTGTTTTCAAAATCTATATAATAAATCTCTAGGGGGTCTACGTTTGTCCCCTGTAATCTCAGAATCTACTGAACCGATTTCAATGAAACTTTGCACGCTGATAGCAGGTACCCAACGGAAGGTTTTACACTTTATCTGATAACGATAGGTTAAAAAGAACCGAAGTTATTGCAAAAAAACTAATTTTTTTAAACCCGCGGCTTCGATCGCGAAGAACGATATGTTAAAAAGAACCGAAGTTATAGCAAAAAAAAACTCATTTTTTTAAACCCGCGGCTTCGATCGCGAATATTTGTATATGATTGTTGTGGTAACTGTCGAGTTGGTAAATTGCTAATGGTACATCTGTATTAATAACATTCTTATGCAATTCTTATCAGCATATGGAATTCGTATAAATAATACAATAATTCGTTTGTTGATTATATTGTACCATTGATTATATAGTACACATTGATTTTGACAAACCATACTCTTCGACATTTGAATATTCAGTAGGCCTATATGCAGTAGAAACAATTAATTGTCGAGAATTATACTTAACCTACTTCATCGAGAATTATGCGATGAGCGTCAGTGATGTAGTATCAGTGCCTTTTATCGTTAGTTTTACGTCATCGGTAAGTAATATGTGCAATATGTATTGTATTGTATAAATTATTAACTGCCCCCTAGAGATTTATTTGGATAGATCAAATAAATACATTTCCCTTTTTTTAGCTTTGCAATGCCAAAAAGACGATCATGTTTAGGAAGATATATTGCTGCTGCGGAAAGAAAGAGGCGTCTTAGAGCATCTGAAAATGACGTCGAAGGAGTCGAAATGCAATCAGCTCCTGGAAACTCTTCAGAAAGGTGTAGATTAGAAGTGTCACGGGTTGAAAGTCCTACGATTCGTGAATATAGATTAGCGGCACAAAGACGCAAGCAAGCGACTCTCAGATCACGAGGTCCGACTTTACGATGGAATGCAAAATTACATAGTGGTTCCAATTATAATCCAGTTATTAACTACGCGAATGAAACAGATATCGGGTTACCGAGTATGGTTTGCCCTCATTGCAAAGCTTTAAAGTGGAAAAATGAATCACATGGATTATGTTGCTCTGCAGGAAAAATGCGATTAGATCCCATACTTCCTCCTCCAGAACCGTTACAATAATTATTAAATGGAGAACATCTTTTATCGAAAAAATTTTTGAATGCATTAAGATCGTACAATTCAGCTTTTCAATTTACATCATTCGGAGGCAATGAAATAGTCGAAGGTAACTTCATGCCTACTTTCAAAATTCAAGGGCAAGTATATCACCTCCTGGGATCATTACTCACCACACAAAACGAAGTACCAAACTTTCTACAGATGTATTTCATAGCTGATTATTTACAGCAATCTGAAACAAGAATGAATCATATTCGTAACTTGGATAAACCATTAGTAACAGAACTTCAAAATTTACTTCACGCAATCAACCCATATGTTAGTGAACTGAAACGTGCTTTTGAATTTGTAACATCTGCGAATAATAATCAGTACAATATTATGATTCATGCTGATCGAACAGAAAATATGAAAGAACTACGAATCGTGAAAATAGATTAGCGCCACAAAGACGCAAGCAAGCGACTCTCAGACCACGAGGTCCTACTTTACGATGGAATGCAAAATTAAATAGTGGTTTCAATTATAATCCAGTTATTAACTACGCGAATGAAACAGATATCGGGTTACCGAGTATGGTTTGCCCTCATTGCAAAGCTTTAAAGTGGAAAAATGAATCACATGGATTATGTTGCTCTGCAGGAAAAATGCGATTAGATCCCATACTTCCTCCTCCAGAACCGTTAAAATCATTATTAAATGGGGAACGTCTTTTATCGAAAAAATTTTTGACTGCATTAAGATCGTACAATTCAGCTTTTCAATTTACATCATTCGGAGGCAATGAAATAGTCGAAGGTAACTTCATGCCTACTTTCAATATACAAGGGCAAGTATATCACCTCATGGGATCATTACTCCCCACAGAAAACGAAGTACCAAAATTTCTACAGGTGTATTTCATAGCTGATTATTTACAGCAATAAATGGTAGTTTTAGTTAACCAGGAATGCGATAAACTCGATATAATAATCCGTGCGAGGGATCATACGCTACATCGAATTGCAGAAAGACATAGAGCTTATGATGCTTTACAGTACCCTACAATGTTTTGCAGAGGAGAAGATGGTTATCGTTTTACATTAAAATCAGTCGATCCTCAGACTGGGTTACAAACTACAAACTCGACAGTTACCACAACAATCATATACAAATATTCGCGTGCGAATTCGCGGGTACCTGCTAATAGTAAATAACTTTAGCATTTTGTTTATTTTACCTGAGGGGAATAGTAAATACAGTTATTAAACATTTTGCCTCCTAGTAACAAAATACTGCATCATCATCATCATCATCAAGATAGTAGTAGCTCCACAGCCAACCGTGGGCCTCAGCTTCCTTCAGGATTTTTCTCCAGACTTCCCTATCCTTAGCTAATGTCCACCAGTTTTTAACTCCAAGTTCTTCACATCTTCAAGGAGTCCATCAATCCATCTTAGTCTGGGTCTTCCACGTCCTTTCTTTCTTTCTGGTATACATTTCATAAATAAATAATTCTCAGTAATGAATTTATCAAAAGCATATTGAGTTTCGTTATTCTGCACTCCCACTGTACCCTTCCAGTGTACTGTACAGTATCCCATAAAATCGACACTCAAAACTAGCGTTTATAAATTTGAAAATATTGTGAATAAATAGTTTGATTTTGCAATAACTCTTCCGGCTCTCTTCTATCCCTGACATTGCATTAGCTTGAGTCTATAAAATGTAAGACTTATGTGTGCGTGTGCGTTTATGTGTTTGGAAGAGCGAGAAGAAGGTAGTGACACAGACAATAACACGATGCGATACTTTTTCATGTTAAGTGGGATATATATTTTTATTTCGACTCCGCGTTTATCTCACTGCTGCTAGTAGACGCTAGCATTAGTAGTCCCAAACGGCTTACAGTAGGATTGTTACAGTCACTCTGGCGAACAGACACAATTGCTTTATGGTAGGTTTTGTCCCTGCCAATCCCATTTCCTTATAGTTAAAGCCATTGCTTTGTTTTACTACACCTGTGAACTGCTCTTTACGATTTTAATGACAAATTCTTACCATTATTCGTACGTTGTCCATACTATGCAGCTGCATGTTTTTAAATACGGATGAATGATGGGCAACGGACAAATTTATAAACAGATTTGATAACCAATGTTCGACAAATATTAGTTACGTTTTATACATTTTTAATGAAAACTACGTAGACATCCCACAACAGGCCTTTAAAGTAGCCAAAAAATTAAAAATGTTTATACTCATTTTTTATTTTATTATTATTTTTGTAATATTTGTTGCAATATCCTGAGTACAACAAAGCGAACGTGTTTGGACAACTCCACCTCTCTCAAGCAATATTTTATTCTGATTTGTTAAAGCACAAGTCTTTCATAAGTATTTAGTACCTTACATTCTTTTCAGTTAACTATTAATCAATAAGGATTTTATAAATAAAATCAACTACTTTAAGTAACGGGTGTAAGCTTTGTTACTGTTAAATTTAGTTACGACGGTCTAACAGATCATCGTTTGGTACAGTGAAAAACAAAATACAAGATTCCAATTAAGTCACTAATCACCAGCTTTAATTATCACATTTAAACAGTTTGTAATCAACAAGACAGTCTCTTACAACAAATAAAATAGAAATTGTTCACACAGAATAAAAATGTCAACTAACAGAGTACCGGACAATTATAAAACACATAACATTTCGCCACAATACTTCCGAACCGCACTAGAATAAATCGCCACTTAAACGCACTGTGTAAATCGCCCGACAATAACTGAAAACTAAGCAGCAGTATGGGCTATTTATAGTCTGCAAGGTTCCGTAATATGCGTCCTTAACAAGCAATCAAAAATTCTAGAGGACACTTCAGCGCGACCTTCGCAGAAACACGCACCGTTGGGCTAATTGAGAAGCTTGTCGAACAACACTATCGAATGTACGAGACTGTTCCGTATTACGTAACACTGCCTCGCATGCTAAGAATCACGTACGCACACAACATTACAGCTGGGATAGCCAAGAAACACGTAGAATGTTCTGTAATGTGATACAATATTTATTTTTGTAATTATTTTTCAGAAATCTTCAATTCAATTTTTTTTAACTTACATCGGTGTTGAAAGAAACAGTAAACTACCTATAACTACGTATACTTTTGCGTTAGGGCCAATCATTAATTATTATTAATACAATATTTATTTTTAAAATAAGTGTTATTAAATACCAAAATATTCAACACGACTGAAAGTTAACAATAATGAACAGTAACGATATTTTACTACATTTAGCCTACAACAATGGCACAATTTCTAATAGAAGGCAGAATCGTAGAAAATCCGAAGTGTACCAACAAAAAGGTAAGGTCGGGACATTTACAACTAAGCCTACAAAGAAAAAAGAATACAAGTTGCAAATAAATAATGACTATGTACTATAGTGATATGTAGGAAACCTCGATTTCAGTGATCCACAGTTTGATGTTTGCTGTGTTGTTGGTAAATTCTGTAATCCTTCCACAGTTAAGTCAGTCAATTGGTTTAGTACGGTTACCGGATGCCTTCTAATTTACTCCACAAACTACCAATTGCGAAGCTTGTGCTGGTGTTAATGAAACTGTTCCAGACTCCAAACCGCCATTCGGCAATGCGACCGGAGAAAAAAAATTAAGAAAGAAAAGATGCACATAATAGTAGAAGCTGTATCTAGTGGGCACGAATAAATGTCGATCAGTTCACGGGTTTTGCCGCAATGTCGTAAAATATTTGTTGAAAAATAATCTTGCCACAGTGAGCTTCATACATTCGACCATTGTTTTATTAAGATCCGGATATAGTATAATCTGTTTGATTTTGTATTTTATTTAGTCAGTTAACGGAGAAAAAGTGAGAATCACTTATCAAAAACCTTGATGCGCCTGTAAAAACAAGCATGAAATTTCTCACAATCTTCGTCTCTTAAGGCCCACTAGGAAGAAGACGATGATAATAACTGTGGTGATGATGTCTATGAAAACTGTGCAGGAAAATGACGACGACCATCACGACAATGATGATGATGATTCACAACCTTATGCCCATGATATATGTTAAACTTTGTCGTCTACAAATTAAATTTCACAAAATGCTATATGTTACCCTAGAATTAATATTTAATGAAACAATAATAACCTGATAATAATAATATATAATTTTTCACAACGAAGTAATTACTAATACCAGGCAGAGCTCCAAGCAAACTAGGAAGTATAGGAATACTATACTACTAGGAAGAATAGTCGGCCGGTAGGCATACTAGGAAGGTGGTGTGGGCAGAATTTCACTTAACCCAGGTACTCATTTTCACGGACTGAGTTGACTTTGACTCCTCAGTCGACTGTCATGAATTCAATCTGGGAACACTAGATCCGAAGCCAGGACAATTCACAATGTTCTACTAATCCTCTTTTAAGGAAGTAATTATTTCATAACATATTTATATACTTTATTTTATAATTGATTTTTTTATGAACCCAAATTGCACATTGATGAATGAATATTCATTTCAGTAATCCATTGATTTTGTCTCTGATTTCTTCCAACTTCTCCCCAGTAGGGAGTGTAGGGATTACCTCGTCACCAAACGATTCTTGTTAATGCCCATGCAACACCTTCATAAAAGTTCTACTTCTTCTTTATGAAACTCGGGTTTATCGTTCTACACTGTAAGGTTACTGTGGAACGTTATAAATTAACTCAATATATGTACAATATAAATATAAATAAAAAACTCAATTATTAATAATAATTATAAAGGTATGGTAGGATATGAATTTGTAATACACATAGCTGTAAGTAATACGTAGAATAAGAATGGACAGGGTGAGGCTTGTGTGCCGACAGTCTGTCGCCAGCCGAAATAAATATACAATAGACGACTGTACCTAGTATGTCATAAACGCATAAAATGTTTTGTGTATCAGAAACAGCAAAAAAACTGGCAAGTACCGTTAGAAAAGCCGGTCGGTGTCCTTCAGAAGACAAAAGATGACACCCCAATATTTATTGCGATTTTAGAAAGTAGCGTCGTTTTTAGCTATCTAAGCGACCACGCGGTAAAAACTACGTGCCCGTACTGTTTGACCAATAAGCAATAGCGTCAGTCAAGCGCGCGAAGAAATAACGAGACAGGAATTGATAATTTCAAATTCACCAGGGAATATTTCAAACCCTGGCCAATGAAAGTGTCATCAACCAGGACGGTGGTGACGGAGTCAGTAGAAAGACTATAAAAAGAGAGGAGCAAGTGAAGAAAAGGAGTTTTTTTTTAAGTAAATTTCAAGACAAGCACGAGAAATCTGCGTTACTCTGTACAAGCTTCCAATAATATAATTATAAAGGAACGTCATAATAGTTTGCTTTTTAAAACGTATAGATTAGCTCACTAAATAAAAATCGGGAAGTAACACGTTAAAGTATAAAGAAGAATATTTTATTAGTGCGCGTAAAGTACGTATAAGAAGAATATTTCATAAGTGCGCATAAAGTACGTATTAGGAAGATATTTCATATGTGCGCGTAAAGTTGAGTTGAGAAAGTATATTTATTTTATGTGCATGACGTAAAGTACAACGCGAGCGTGTGGTTCAAGTTTAAGAAGTGATAGTTAATTATGTTTAATGAAAGTGAAGTGTAATGAGCAATGTAGAGGAACTAATCAGAGTCTGGAATCCGGCAAACAAGTAACATATAAAATCTCAACAATTCACAACTCTAATATACAAACATAAAAATTAATATCTACCATAATATCTACTCATCTCATTCTCAAAAGACCCACACTTGTTCAGATACTAACAATTCAGCTTATGTGATATAACATACTAGAAAGGGTATTTAGTAGAATCATTGTATAATTAAGGAAATAAAACGAAATATCATAGGAATAGCATTCTAATACGTGTCGAGTACTGCAGATAAGAATTATTAAGAAAAGTTATGTTAGTTAAGAAATATTATGCTATATGTTAAGTAAAATACTCAAGATATATATATATATATATATATATATATGTCAGATGAATAGAATATAATATTGCGGCTCGTTAACTGAAGAATACGTAAATAATAACTTAGTAATATTGAAGAATAATAATACTTTGAAGTTAGTAGTAAAATCTCTATTAAACATATTAATAATATTATATTAGGTATCATAAAGTTTATGATATAATGTCAGATGCCTTAGTAGTAATAAAAATGGAATAATATAGAATATTAGTATCTGAACGGAACGAGTTATTATTTATTAATAAACCCTGGGATACTCTGCTCTGGCGCCCAACCGAATTAATGAATTACATAATAATGAGTAGATGTATTTAGTAACAGATATTTAAATCTAAATCATAAATAATATAAATCATTATAATCGACATCAAAAAGTGGGAGCCTTATAAAAGATTATTATATTTGGCACCAACAACGTGGAGCTCTCTTTATACCCTGGCATTAATACCGCTTAGTTGTGTCTTACTGGTTAAGGTATCATGTATTTTCTCTACACGTTTTTCTACTTAGGGACGCAGGTAAATTACACAAGTGACACAGTTTTACTAAGGCATTAGTAGCCTATTCCTTTGCTCGAGAGCTTGAGGTTGTACCGATCCGGTGTGTAGTAGCTAATGGAAGGACTCCTTATACAGGGTAAACTATGAGCGCTTCAATGAACACCGTGCTCAGAAGAAACGCCTAATCGTCAGGTCACAAACATGGAGGTTATCACCAGGGTAACATGAGAGAGTACTTAACGGTCCAATAACATTGGAGAAACCCCGTGTATGGGGATAGTAAAAAATTATGGTTATGAAAGGTAGCCATAAGACAGCAGCCCTGCCTCCAGCTTAACCTACGGTGCGATGTAATGCATCTTTGTCGATTTTCCCGAAAGGCGTATGTAGGGCAAGACTACGCTGGGCGGATCAACTTTGAAGACGGTACAGGCTGTAAGCCTAATCCCTCAACAATAGAAGAAGAAGAAGAAGTAAAAGAATTCTATATAGAAACTTGCTTTAAGATCTTAATTGGATTTTCTTACTTGACTCAAAGCTGTAGACAGTAATGACGCTGTGGACAATCTAAAGTATTCAGATTACAATTTTCTTAAATATACACAATACAAATATTGTTCTTCAAACGTTATCGAATCAATTGATTGGACTTCCCTAAACTATCTTGGTAAAGACTTGCTGTTACCACGTATCGGTACGGATAACGCAGTCTTCGACAAAACTGAAAGTGAGAGCGAATAACACTAGTGAAACTGACTGCTAGCGAATCACAGAGTCACTGGTGTTGCGATGCACACGTGGAACATGTAAACGAATAAAAAGTGTGATGATAAACACTTACATCTACTAGACCGGTGGATTTGACTATTGGCCTACAGGCCCTGGGTTCGATTCCCGGGCGCACCATAAATCGATGCGTACCTATCAGTCTCCAGGTCGACTTACCACCTAAGGTAAAAACTACGGTATTGATAGGAGGCTGAAACGTAGTGCTGGCCACACTGACTTCTTTTAATGTAGTACGGGTAACGTAGGCAGTCTTCCATGCCTCCGATTACAAGCGAAAAAAAATTGTTATTGCTGTTATTTTTATCACCTGCACTGCTTCTCTTCCTGCGCTTCTATTACTACTACTATTACTACTACTACTAATATAGGCCTACTAGTACACTAGAAATGTGTACAGTTCAATACGTGAGGAGAATTTTTTATTTTATTTTAAAACACAAGATATTTATTATATCGATAAGACTGCATTAGTTGTCTGACGAAAACTTTCGGCTTCTGCTCATGTCAGACGATTTACACGTTACGTTATGATTATGTTTTACAATTATACAAAACCTTTGGGTACACTTGCATAACTAACATTTCGTTTAAAGTACCGTATATTTGTGACGATTGTTCTGTATGTATACCGGGTGATTTAGACGAGATTTAGATATAGTGAAACGAATGGAACAGCCGAGAGCGTCATCCAACCGTAACCCCCCCCCCCCCAAGGAATTTCCGTGCGTGTTTAGCCTCAGTCAAGGCCGCGCTCATGAACGTTCCAGACTACTCTGCAGGACACTGAAATTATACAATAAATGGCTTGGATTAGAGAGGGAAAGTTTATTCTAGGAGACTTGCGCTACCTATAAAAACCCATAGCAGCCGACTTGTAATTTGGTTGCGTTCAGTGCGGATCGATTGGTTGTTGAAGTATTGTAGCGAAGTGTTATTGTGTTATAATTAGTGCGGAATTGTTTATAGTTAACATTATTATTGCGTGTGAACAAATTTAACTTGGATTATTGTACGAGTTGATTGTAAACTGTATTTGTGATTAATTAAAGCTGGTGATTAGTGACTTCATTGGTGTCTGTACTTTGTTTTCCACTGTACCTTACGATGATCTGCGAGACCGTCGTAACAAGACTTAGATATTTAGGACAAAATATTGCCAGCTGCAAAACTAGTTCAGTTCGTAGTCCTTCAGTCTTTCGACTGGTTAGTACCCTTCCCCCATATACCCGTGGTGCGTGTGTTACTGAGTCTCTCACAGGTACATGGGACCTGCATAACTACAAGAATGCAGTTTAACTGCAAGAATCCGGTTTAACGCCGGATCCGAACGGCAATTTTTTTTTTTTTTTTTTTTTAGTGGAGGGTTTATACTGGGCAGGATACCACTCGCTGGGTTGCCATTACTCTGCGAGGGGAACGGTCGTATCTAAATCAGATCTCCCCTGGCGGGAATTGAACCCGCGCCGACAGCGTAGCAGCGTCACACGCTAGCCACTACGCCACGACCGCTCCAAGTGCAAAACTAGACAGCAAAAAAAACTAGTGCAACATTATGATATGCCAATGATATGGGGTATATTATATACGCATTATTACACAGTTCTCTATTGAAGATTTCAAAATACCCGACTAGGATATCTGTGTGGGACAAAATTACTTAAGTAAACGTTGTCAACTTCTGTTCCAAGGTACAATATTACTACGACAATTGTGTAACCCATTCGAAAAGTCGGCAGGCGCGGTTTCGTGAAAGTTCTACTCGTTTCTCGATTAGCCCAGCGTGCGGCGTCTGTGTCAAGGCCGTCTACTCAAGTACTTCCAGACTATTCGAGTGCTTGTTAACTTCGCAGATTATGCTGACACGCCGCCAAGAGATTGAAAAATTATTCTGGAATACCTGCGGGACTTATATAAGCGACAGTGGCCGGCTTATGTACCTGGCAAGATTGTAGAGTGCCGATCAAGTGATTGTTGGAAGTGATTACTGTGTTATAATAGTGCGGATCACTTAATAGTTGACGTTATTATTTTGTGTGGACAAATTTAAATTCAATTATATTATTAGAGTACCCTGCTGATTTCACATTTTATTTGTGACTTATTAAAGCTGGTAATTAGTGACTTTACTGGCGTCTGTATTTTGTTTCCACTGTACAGTACTACAATTCGTGGGATCGTCGTAACTTTTAGTACTTTTAAAATTACTAAATTTTAAACTCTAATATTTAACACCTATAAATAAATTTAAATTTTCCTGTTCATTCTCTACACAGTTAATTAAGATATCATACGGAAGAAACGCCTCTAAAGTGTACGTAATAAGACGGATAACAATAGTTTAACAGTTGCAAAACATCGAAAACAACTAAATAATTGTTCATTACACCATTATAATGATTAACCGTTTGAATTACGTGAGTTTCTTATTTCACGATTTCGCCCTAAGTACGTTTATGGCTATCAAACGGTAGTGACAATGAAATTCTGGTTAGATTTCTGCCGTCAGTAAATGGAAAACTCTTTTTAGCTACTCAGATCGCGACATATTTTGGAGGGAGCCATAAATCTTTATAAATGATCTCGCAGCTTTTCAAACGTGACACCTGCTTAACAACCCCCGCTTCAGTCTCCATTCACCGTTCGTCATATTTCATCGCCTTTACTGTGACCTGCTTTTGTGTCTATTCATACTTTGTACCGTAGTATGATACGAAATGCACATGGTTCAATTGTAGCATATTTCGAATAACAACACACACATACACACTCCCGCGCGCGCGCGTTTGTGAAAATAGAAAATATACGTATCTAGTAAAACGTAACTGATGATCATTAGTTGTTGATATTTTCCCAATAATGTAGAATCTGGAAGTCTCTCGACAGAATTGCACGCCACAAGTGATGTCGGCTGACTACAAAGTCTACACCAGCTAGTTAGTACACCGCGAATTGAGTATTCCAAGCGATAACAGTGCGTTATCTGACAATGGTGTTAGTGGAGTGTCAAGCGATTCTTTATTTGTGTTGCGGAATTTTGAAATCTATTTTACTTAGAATTTTATGTTTGTTGCGCACAATACTTAATATGTAATTGCAGAATGTGAAAAATATTTAAATATGAGTCTTTCGTTTTTTAGGGGCTTCAATAAAAATTGCGAATATTGATTTCTCTGGGGTTCAAAATGTATTAAACTGTTTTCCGATCACATTCTATTCGAGTCTCGTAACTTTGTGTGTATGTACACGAGAGGGACTAAGATAGATGAAATGATAGTTAGATCTATATAGAGAGGGTAGAAATGAGAAAGAGAGAGACAGACAGAGAGAGTACTCTATTGCGCAGATGTAGGTCACACAACTCCACATATGTTCAACTGACAGAACATGACGATATATGACACGGCGTTTGGCGAGGAGAACAGAAAACACATTGTGCATTTTGTTGTGTCTGACACGAGCTATTAATTCATAGAAAGCACTATCCAGGAGACAGTGGCATTGTTTCCCTTCCAGGCCACAAAACATATAAATTACCCTTGGGCTGTCAGTGTGTGTACCCAGTGTACTGTGAAACACGGCGGCGGGAGCAAGTGTCGCTGATAACGGAATTTAATTCAAGTTACCTGTTGTGCAGCAGTAATTCCAGATAACAGAGACACAACACTTAGCTAAACGTCTCTAGTTACATAAGTCTTCAGATAGCATACAGCACAACATTAGTTTAGTACTAAACTCAGATTAAAATGTGAATTTGACTTACGATTAACTTATACGTTCCAAATTCGAATTTAAGAGCTAATAGCTTTTACCATCAAGACGTCCTCCCCCATCCTTAAAATGCGTCATCATCTTGATCTGTTTGTTCAATGTTGTGCCAGCTGTGCTAATGTTTATTTCCATAAGTACGATACATCGTAAATTTAAATTTTTTAAATAGCCCAACCACTATTTAATTAAATTTGGTCTCATAGCGTTATTGAAAATAGGAAACCAGTAGAAGTTTTATTTCACTTAAAACAACCGACAAAATCATTTATGTGTTGAAATTAATACTTAAATATTTTGTAAAGCGTATTTAATAGTCTTGGAAACAAAATCTAAATCAAACACTTTTTAAAAGTACCAATATAATTAAAAATCTAAATTATGATTGGTACTATATTAGACAAAATTGATGACTTAATTATTTTTTGAACACTTGAAACTTAAAAGGAAAAGATTGTAGCTGTAACTGTTTTAACTTATGGCAGTCACGTTTCGGTGCTGTCGAAGAAAGAACAGAGAAAATTAGATCGGGGTGTGACGAGATTTTTACGTAGGTGGCCGCATCTTATAAGAAACGATAATGATGAAAGACTGGTTCATTGTAGCAGAAAACACACTCTTACTGCAGATAGGAATGTTGGTCGTCCACGTAAGGGATGGTTTCCGAAACAGCACGTATCCCAAAGTTTAAAAGACGAAGAAGAAGAAATAGTCACGTCGGACTTTATACGCTATAAGAAACATTCTGTCACGTAAGCCTAAGTGAGATGCTTTGAACATCGTGTTTCAACAATAGTAAGAATAAATACAACTAAATATAAGATATCACTACAAAAACATTGAGGTTTCAGATGATGTGCCGCGTCATACATAGAACGCTCAGGAAAAAGACAAGGAAAAAGACGAGGCTTAAATTTTATAGAAACAATAGCAGTGCCCGTGCCCGTATAGAAACAATAGCAGTGCCCGTTTTACTATATGGATGTGAAACATGGGCTATAAAGAAGATTCAGCTCCAGATTCAAACTTCGGAAATGAAGTTTTTGAGAAGAACGAAGGGTTACACGAGACAGGATGGTTTGCGCAGTGAAGATATTAGAGAACAGCTACAGGTATTCTCCATAAATGATTAGATCCAGACATATCGCAGGGAATTGTGACAGTATCTGGACAGAATGGAGGATGGACGACTAAGTTGAGTTGCATTTCGATATAGACTCTTTGGTACAAGTGATGTAGGAAGACCGAGAGCGAGATGAAGAGATACTCTGTGAAGGCGGAACAGGCAAGGTGTCTACTCCGTGAAGTGCAGAAGAAGAAGAAATATATTATTATAAGAAGACGTATTATGTGTAAACAGTTTATCTGTGCGTGCGTGCGTGCGTGCGTGCGCGCGCACGCGCGCGTGTGAGAGAGAGAGAGAGAGAGAGAGAGAGAGAGAGAGAGAGAGAGAGAGAGAGAGAGAGAGAGAGAGAGAGAATGAGAGCGTGTCTATGCGAGCGTGTGAATGTTTCCAATATATATTATCTTTTGTACGATCCGGTTGTTTTCACGTTCTACGCAATAGTATCTTACTTTCAGAAGTCTTTCATTTTGGAATTATATACACTATGAAACATAATACATTAATATTAAAGTTGTATAACAAAACTTATACCTGTATCTAAAGATTAGCTTGCTGCATCCACGAGGACTTCGTTCACATCAAACAATCATTCGATGGCATATACTGAAAAATGTTAGTGTAGCCTTTCTTTCTTATGATAGTCTTATTTCTTTCTTTTTGTCCCTTCGGTTGTCTCAAAATATAAAAAGATGGTATTTAAGGGTAGGTATCCTATAAGAACTAAGATAGTCGTGAAAAATCACATGTCGGATCAGGTTAGTCCTTTTAATTACCTGGGTTGTGATGTCTCCTATAGAAACGATATTGATTGGGATAGTAACAAAACAAAATTTAGGTGCATCTATGGACACATTCATAGGTACCGTAATTAAAGTAAAACACGGAAGGATACCCGAATGAAATTTTACAAAAGTGTGGCTGTCCCCACATTCCTGTTTGCTAGTGAGACATGGACTCTTGGTAAAAGTGACGTACAGAGGATTCAGGCAGCTGAAATGAAATTTCTAAGAGAGTCGTAAGGTTGTTCTCTCCTGGATCGGAAAAGGAACAAGGATATTAGACGCGAATTAAACATTGTATCGTTGCACCAGAAGATTGAAACCACAGAAGGAGATGGTTGTGAACACTTGAACCGCATGGCTCATATCCGTCTACCCGTGGCTGCCTTGGGTTATCAACCTACTAGGAAGAGAGATGTCGGTAGACCGAGGACATGGATCCGGAACAGGTCCCCAGGTCACCGCTTAATCCTTGAAGTGGTGATGATGATGATGATGATGTTGTTGATGATGATGAATAAGGAAAGCTTATAATTTTCCTTTGTACCTCTTTTTATTCTGTTTTAAACACACCAAAGTTACTGAACCTCCATGACTCTCTCGAATAGCCACTGTATAAAACTCAATGTTTACCTTTCGCTGTTTCAAGAAACTTGACACTGAAAATGAAAACAGAAAGGAACGCAAAATAAATCAATGACAACTGTAGTTGGAATGCGTAAATTCTAACGTCTGCTTGTAAGAAGAGAATAGCAATTCCCGGGTAGCGGTTATATGTAGAGCTATTAGAGGCGACAGATAAAGGAAAACCTTTTCAGCTAAGACTGGAGTGAGTGTAATATACGTTGTCCGTGACTCGTGTTAAATTGCGAAGTGATTTCTAATTTATGCCAGTTATCAGTTGGTTACAGTCTCCGACTGTTGCTAAGGCCAGACAGTATCTAATTAAGAAAAAGTTACATTTTATTTTACATATAAGAGAAAATGAGAAAAATAATGTTGGCACTCACATAACTTACTATCTCCTGTAGGTGATCTAACAAATTAAGGGGTATATATATATATATATATATATATATATATATATATATAATAGGGTTACTACAGCTAGTGTCGTCTCCCTTCTTTCAACCTGGCTTTCCAATTCTCCCGATGTTCCCATTGTCCTTCCTCAAGTCCTATACGTTGCATAGATTCATCCACTTCGTCCCTCCAAGATCTTCTCGGTCTTCCCCATTTTCTCGTTCCTAATGGACTCCATTCCGTCACTTTGTTGATCCACCCATTTTGGGCTCTCCGGACATGACCGTACCACACCAAATTAAAGGAACTAGGTTTAATAGTTTTCATGTAAATGATAGTCTACCTAAATTAAATTTAGCATGATTGAGAATGGCACTATAGTCACAAATTAAATACAAAATTTGTTAAGCGCTTTGTAAAACAAAACTATGCAGTCCCGGCTTTTTGTTTTGGACTACTGTTATGCTTTTATGGTGATCGCAAGTAGGACATTAAGTACTGTAAGATAACCCTGCTGATAAGGTTGTTCGCAAGTGGTACTGGTTGCAAGTGACAGTACAGTTTTATTACTATGATTGCCACGATTAGAACAACAAAGCATATGTGTGCACCGCGAGCGCACACGTGAGCGCGCGTACCAGAATGCGTGCTGGAGTGAATGCAGCCGCGCGCGCTCGCACTGACCCCCAACACGCAGACTGCAACGCATCACATATGTCGGCTCAAGCGGTGAGGTGTGAGTGTATGCGCGGGCGTCACATGGTGTGCGTGCGAGAATGCGTGTTGGAGTCCATGGAAGGCGCGCGCTTGCATTGGGCCCCTACACGCAAACTGCTCGCCAGCATGTATCCGCCAAACGGCTGTGTGTGAGTATGATGCCCGTGTCCTAAGCGTGACAATAATAATAAAAATCCTGTTACTTGGAGCGTTTCATAATGGGTAAACGGACCACGAGAGAATTTATTTCCAGAGACATCTAGTGTAAACGTTGACGGTTTAAATTAAACTAAATAACTGAAAAACTGTGTTAAATTTGGTCAATTGCCTGAAAACGAGTGATGTTTTGTTATTAACCATTAAAATAATGAAAATTTTAATATTTTTTTCTAAGCAGTTTATTAGTATGCACGTAAATAGAGGCATATTTTTATAATAATTTACTATTTTAAATAAAGCAATAAAGTAAGATTTAAAATACGCTTACTTATTTATAAATAATTCGTTGTAAAAAAAATTATAATTTGCTCCTCACTGTCTGAGAAATAAATATTAAAAACTGAAATACCATAAGCGAGTGTGTAAATTGGGTATATTAATGAAAAGATATTCTAATCTTTTCAGTCCGCCTTGTGACTTCTTGGTTTACAATTAATTGTGACGAGTTTCCGAGCATATGCTTCATTACGAGATATTTAAAATATCCCTTGAACGAGGTCGTCACTAGTTAAAATTCATTATGAGATATTTAAATATCGCTTGAACGAGGTCGTCACTAGTTAAAATTCATTACAAGATATTTAAAATATGCCTTGAACGAGGTCGTCACTAGTTAAAATTCATTACAAGATATTTAAAATATGCCTTGAACGAGGTCGTCACTAGTTAAAATTCATTACGAGATATTTAAAATATCCCTTGAACGAGGTCGTCACTAGTTAAAATACCAAATCGCATTTGCAGTGTACACGTTAGTAGGTACTGTACGCACGTATTCCCGCGTGGTCGACAAAGATCACTATTATTAATATGTGGAAGACTTAGTTAAACAACAAAGAGAATAATCGAGAATAATCTACTACCGTCTTGCAAAGACTGCTCAAATGTCCTTTCAACACAACGCAATGTCTTCTCTAAAGTCCAGTTGAATTAATAAAAAATAGTGTTACGAGGGCAATAATTAACATTTTTTATTTTAAAGGTTAGTAAACATTTTTCTCGTCTACGTATTTTACATGATTCTACCTTCGTGTCTTTTTTTTCGTCTGAAAGTTAATATTTTCAGGACTCGTTCTAGATACAATAAATAGTTTTCATTATTTCTAAAAAGTTTTCTTCTAAACTTTAGGACTTGGCGACCATGAGAGTCAGCTTTCATGACGGTTATATAGAAAAGTTTGTCTTCGTAGTATACAGTCTTCGTTACCAGTCTATAGGACATGTATACCATCTTCCAATGTGTCCCTACCCTGATCATGATAACCGCTCGAACCGTCGAAAAGTTAATACATAGGCCTAACGAAGAGACTGTTTATCACAACCGACCGAGGTCGACAAGCTACAAAATTTTAATAAATAAGATGGTTAACTCAGGCGGTGAAAACCTACCGAATAATTTCATAAGTTCATACAAACCTAAGTGTAGAACCCTTTCTTTTTATGTTGTGGTCTTTAAAATAGTTAACGCAAATGTAAACCTAAAAGCGTAACTTGGCACTCCATTTTTGTACAAGTATACAAATTTTGTGACAGAAGTAAGGACTATGTCACTAAAAGCATTACGGACAAGGATTAAAAGCATCAATACAATTACACAGAACAGTCCGAAACCTACAATTTAATACGTTTTGCGAAAAAGCTTTCAAAAGACTCTTTTAATATTTAGCACATTTAGCACTGAATAACCGTAAAAAATGTTTTCCTTCAAAATAGTAGAAATAGTGCTACGTAATTTTTTATGTACTTTGTTTAACTAAATTGAAAGAAATTAGTATATAACTGAAAAATTTAGTTCTTTTTAAAACAACATAAGATAGTTAAAAATAATATGAATGAACTACGCAATTCTTTAACAAAAATATTATATTTACTTAAATAACGTTAAGTAGTGATGTGTGTGTGTGTGTGTGTGTGTGTGTGTGTGTGTGTGTGTGTGTGTGTGTGTGTGTGTGTGTGTGTGTGTGTGTGTGTGTGTGTGTGTGTGTGTGTGTGTGTGTGTGTGTGTGTGTGTGTGTGTGTGTGTGTGTGTGTGTGTGTGTGTGTGTGTGTGTGTGTGTGTGTGTGTGTGTGTGTGTGTGTGTAAAATTAGTTTATGATATTGTATGTATTTGTACCTGAATAAATGCATTTTTGACAAAGTCTTGGCTTCTCTTTCAAAAGTTATATTAGTAACAAATTTTTAATTGAATACTACTATTTAGAATAAATCTATATACTATATTATATAAAACTCAAAGTCTGAGGTACTGAATCATGTAATATAAATATAAATAAATCGATGGGCCTGTTTCTTTTAGGTCTTTAGACCTTGACATATCTATATAAAACTCAAAGTCTGAGGATTTATGGGTGCTGAATACATATCCACACCGTTACACCGATTGCCACCAACTTTGCACAGGTAACCTTTGACACAAGGAGAAAAATACTGTCTAACTTGGAATTTGATATTTTGCCCCGTTCACACGATTTAAGCCCTCTTAATTATGCCTTTTTGTTGACACGTATAACGATCTCAACAACACCATGGGGACCATATTAATTACCATAGTAACAATTAAATAAACAAATGATATTTAGCGGTATCGGAACTGTACCTTTATCCGTTCCTGCAGTTTTTAATGTTTTTAATATGCCATTGTATCGATATATTTTGTAATTTTGTATACAGATACGTATACAGATATTTTGTAATTTTCTATTTATAAGTATTTCTGATGATGCAATAATAAGTAATAAAATATATTAAATACTAAAGATTTTAACAACACCATGGAGACCAGAATGAATTACCATAGTAACAAGTAAATAAACGAAAGCTATTTAGCGGCATCGGAACTGTACATTTATCCATTCCTGCAGTAGGCTACATTTTCGATGTTTTATATAATATGCGATTGTATCGATATATTACGACGTGGGAAAGAAGAAGTGTACTAATTGTAAATTGTCCTATTACTTAATGCAAAGCGGAAATACGTGTTGTTTTCATTTGTGAGGTTAGGTGACAACGGTTTTTGGTTTTTAGTTTGCTGCTGAAATAAATAAAAGCCATGGTTCAGGAAAACATAACGTTTAATGTGTTATACACTGCTTCTAACACAGTAACACTTAAAATAAAGAATGTATCGTTTTTTGTTTAACAGGCACTTTATAAATGTCTCCAAAGACTTTGTAAACGGGTACTTTTAAATCTCCAAAGGCTGTTGGACCAACATAATAATTTGGTACAAGTTAAAATAGCACAAATGTTGAAAACAGCTTTGGAGAGAATTTGACTATTGAGTACAAAATTGTTATACGAGCTGACAGAACGCCATATAGACATATAATATAAAAATTATATTAAAATACCTATAAAAGTTAAATATATTCGCGTGCGAAGCCACGGGTAACAGCTAGTTACTCTATATTTTAAAATTTACTTGAGATGAAATTTTTATAATTAATTTCATTTAATGAATGTTATAAACAGTAAGTTGTTCTTCATATAGGCTACTGTATCATTCACACAGTGTTGATTATCGTGAAAACCCATAATATCTTACACTCAACGAGACTGTAAAACTGCTACAAATTTCGAAATTTGTTCTAAATTATCTTTGCTACACTGTAGATCTTTCTCTTATAGAACGAAAGTTATTCATGTGACTGTAATTTCAAGTCAAAGTTATTTTTTCCGAAAATTAAAATTTCCATAATGAAAGAATTCATTTTCCGTACATAATTTACAGCAAATTTAGATCACAGTGATTACTACGTTATTTTAAAGCTATCAAATACTTTTACTTTGCCAATATTTCGTAACAGAAAAGATGAAGAGTAACAGAGTACGACCTTCGAGATAACGATTCCTTCAGGGTGGCTAGTAGTGCTCCTGTTAAAAATACATCGGCAGTTAAATTTTGTAGTAAATAATTATTTATAAATTTTAATCTATAATCGACTTTATAATTTTAATGTTTTATTTGAAGAAACTTCGGTTTTTTTAATTAGGAATTTTGATACGCATTCACCCTTTTTTTACAAAAAGAAAGAGTGTGATCATAAACACACATTTTAGAATTGAAATTATAATGGTAATAAATTATTGTTCACTTATGGTGTAGGGTTTTCCTGTTATCTGAAAGTCGTTCTGCTGGCTAGTAATGCCTCCTTGATGTGTGCTACACTCCAGTTCTATCTAGTGGAATAAATTCTAGATTACCCTAATTCAGTGGTAATTAATTAGTAATAAATTATGGTAAAAAAATATTGTCAGGAAGATCTACTTTATTCGAAAAATCGGAGTTCGAGCTAGCAGAATAGGCTGTTTCATCTATATTGTGTGTCATAATAAATTGGTAATTAATTAGTATTAAATTATAGGCTAGATTTTCCCCGACATCTGAAAGTTTCTCTGCTAACTCGTATTACCTTCTCTTTCGTACCCGTATAGATAAGAGCGACACCGAAGAAATACTGTAAATATACGTTATCTTTATATTGCTGAACGGGATTTTATTGCTCACCGCTAGGTGGCAGCAGCGTGTTAAACTACAAAACGATTAGTTTCCTGCTTCGCTACATAGCTGCAGGAGGGTTCTGATAATTTCCTTAAATTTTCACTTCTTTGTAAACATCGAATACATCGGAAGTAAAAAAAAATAGTATAACGCTTTATCAGATTTACTTACGTTGTACATATATACATATAAATAAATAAAAAAACATAAACATGTATATTATTTACAGGCTCAATTATTTACCGTGTTCATTTATAATACGAAAATTATTAAAAGCGAAGCTATTCAGATGGTGCACGTTGACCTGTTATTTGATCTTTATACAGTAGACGTAAAATAACCGACGAGTTTGTCGATGCTGTAACGTTGATTCAGAAAGACGTCAAATTATTATTTAGATGAAAACGAAAATTAAAATGATCGATTGTACAAAAAACGATGCAGAAAGGACTGAAATATGTTTTAAATAATTTATTACGGAGATTTACACACGGAGTTTGCAATAGGAGTAACACCCCACGATATATGTATTTCGTTTTGTCTGTAATATTTTACTCTTATAATACTTTATATTTTGTTAAGTATTTATATGGGTTCATTCACATAGTTAAATATTATTGGTTTATATTTAAAAATTGCTTGTACAGTATAACAAAAAAGTTAACTATGATCGATGGGCAGAACGTGCGGAAGAGACTTAGAGGAGCTCCGTGGGTTCATCTGGCTCCGGATGATAGCACCCAGTAACGGCCCCTGCCTAGGGTAACAGGTGAAACCCGGTCAACTGTCGCAAAGGCGCATGAGGCATCTCAGGTTCCAACGGCAGAGAGAGCGGAAGAATCTAGTGGAGTACACCACGAAAAACAGTCATTTCGGACTAACAATCCGTTCTTATCTCGGGATTTAATTCCTACTATTGCACTCTATATAATTTCAAATGCAGTATGGAAAGCCGCTAAATGGTCAGAACGCCTATATGCAAGTGAATGTCTAGCATTGAATTATAATTTAGACAAACTAGAAATATTGCAAAGACGAATTATTAGGAAAATTGTAGGCCCCCGAAAAACTTCAGAAGGTTGGAAATTAAGAATTAATGATGAAACATATCAAAGTAGAGAAAATATAACAGAAACAATGAGAAAAAGAAGACTATTATTTTTTGGACATTTATATAGAATGGAAGTCAATAGGATAACAAAGCAGATCTTCAGATATCTGTGGGGGAAGAAGTCAACATCAAGTTGGAATAAAGAAGTCCAAAAGTATTTAGAAAAAAATAATATAAACGCAGAAGAAGCAATTGAAAGAGTAGTTTTTCGGACAAAAGTGTTAAAAATGTAAGGAGTCCAGGGTAGGAAAGAGAAAAACGCAGGTTCAAAGTGGACTGAAGACAGGAAGAAGAGACAGTGAAAATATGAAAGAATATTGGAGAAATAGAAAAGAACAAAGAATAAAGAATTGAAATTGGCATGTGGTCCTTAGATGGCCAATACAAAAAAAAGTTAACTGTTTAGAATATAACGTTAAAGTCCTATATTATTAACTGTAATGTTTGAACTCATTAATACGACAATGTAACATTTTTTGCCTTAATATAATTCAGTGTCACTTAAATCCGTATTAATCTTTATTGTTGTGGGTTCATGTTTCCTCCCCTACCATATGCCGTCGATCAGATGATTCATCAGTCTTTAGGCGCGATTTGCTGCTCCGACAACAGGAAGCTGCTCTAAATCTCTAGCCGCTTCTCCATCTACCGTAGCGGTCTCTAGCGCTTTAGAGAAGGAAGCTCCTCATACCGGAATTTCTTGGTCGCCTCGTATGAACATCGATTAAAAATAAAGAGATAGTAACAATTAGGTACGAGAAGCTATCCATTGCGCTACACTACTCCTAAATATTTAATTAGTAAAGTTGTGTTAGTGGTTATAATCACAAACAGAAATGACACTTGATGATGAGCTGTGAAGCTTGAAGGCGCTAATCGGTAAAAATTTTCTATAGTGAAGTGCAGCAGTGTTATTTTTGTTTGTTATTCCTAAATAACCGCAATGAAGAGGTGTTTAGGGGTATCGGGATGGATCGTAAGATGATTCTGAAATTAGAAGAATGAAGACGAGGTGGGTGGGGGGAACCTATTGAGATTGTGCCCAGAGAATCATAATTAAGAGAACAATGAATAGGAAGAAAGGCACAAAAAGGAAGAATATGGGAATGCCGGCTTGTCTGTAGGATTGTCTTGAGGGAGGGGGGGTGTAGAAAGCTGTGCCGATTCTCTGTCATCTGTAAATGGACGGTTCCATTGAAAGAGCAAAATTGTATAAAGTGAAACTACTTTCGGTGTTTGTAATGGTGAACTCGGAGTTTAACTGTGTTTGTGTTTTTTTGTGTGTGATAGTTTGTGATTTTAATTGAATTTTAATTAATTAAATTGGTTATGAAATTTAACAACAGACAATGCATTTAGTGTAAAATAGATCTTGAGCTCAGTATCAGAGACAGCTGACGTAGAGGACTACAATTAAAAATAATATAAGACACGAAAGTTTATCTCAAAATTTGTAAACGGTTACCGACGACAGGTAATAGAACTTGACACGCTGCTCTGGACTATAAAATAGTATATTTTTATGCCTGTTAATTGTGATCTTTTTTTTTTGAGAAGGCCGTTTTGTATCAAATTTTATAAATTGACTAATGTACTGAATTCTTATTATAGGTTTTGAAAATTTGTTTTAATTTGGCCACTTTGTTTAGTACCAAGGGTTTTATTCTGTCGCAAGATAAAAAAACACAATTACATGCACTACTTAAAAATTGTCAGCACATTAAACGTATTATATTACATAGAGTGCTACACGTAGACAAGGAATTTTCAAAGTACACATACTTTTTTATGTAATTTCGGTTACGTCACTCATTCCTGTTTACATTACCTTGTGACTGAAGACCGTACTTATTTCTAGCATCCCGTACACAATTACTCCAATTCTTCGTGAAGTTTCCCCATGTATCCCCCGTCCTGTCACTGATTTCACGATTTAAAATTTTTCTGTTCTTCTTAGAACACCCTTCCCGTATTAATCATTTTCTCCCTATCGTTTCCATAACCGTGCTGCCTACTTTCATTATGTTTTTGACTGTATTACTGTATTATTCTTTCTTTTCGGGTTTGCTCCAGTGATAGATACATGCACCACACATAGGTTTCATTCAGAATGGGTAAAATATACAATTCAACCGTCAAAAATTCCAGTGATATTAGTACTCCTCTTCTTGACACAGCACAGGAAATTAGCAGTACGACACTTTCTCTGCTGTTTCTTACATTGCATTAGGAAGACACTGGGTACTTCAAATTCAATTTTGTTTTTAACTTGTTCGCGGTCAATGTAGTTTCAAATCAGCCAATAATTTTTCCAATCCTGTCTGCTACTTTCGATTGCAGAATAGTTGTTTTATTATAGATTGGGGCACACATTCGTTCAGCATCCTACTGCAGCCTGGTAACGGTTTGTGGAACTACCGTACACGAATGCTTGTAAGGTGCTGCTACAGGTGGTAAAATTAATAAGTTTTCGTAGAATTAAAAATTATTAGAAAATGAAGTACAGTACATATAACAAAATATTTTCTATATTATTTACACAATACGTGTATTGCGTGTACTTGAGCTTTCCTTCGCGAGTAGTTTTTATTAATTCCTATTAATAGGAATAATACACTCTAAAACTAATAAGCGGCGTCTACAGTAGATCATTATTATTTCCGTACTAAACCTTAGTTTCTGCGAATCAGCTGTTTCATTATGCCACTTGTGTGTCCATTAATTTTTTATATTGCATGTTGAACCAGTCGTAACGTCTAAGATGACTGTAACGTTATAATATGCATTTGAAAATCTTACATACATACTGAATTACGAAAAATAATATTAACATAAAATATTATTTACATAAGGGAATACTTATGTCTCTCTCTCTCACACACACACACACACACACACACACACACTATATATATATATATATATATATATATATTACTACAGTACACAGGATCTAAGTTCATATAAGTGGAATACTAAGGCTATAACATATTTTCTGACGGCCATAGACATGTTTTAAATTGATTTTGTTCTTTTGTTTGTAAAGTAGTCATAAGTTTTGAACCAAGCTATGTTTAAAAAAGTATGTTATGTCAAAATATTCACAGTTTTATAGTCTTTTATGTCATATGAAATATTTGTGTGTGTGTGTGTGTGTGTGTGTGTGTGTGTGTGTGTGTGTGTGTGTGTGTGTGTGTGTGTGTGTGTGTGTGTGTGTGTGTGTGTGTGTGTGTGTGTGTGTGTGTGTGTGTGTGTGTGTGTGTGTGTGTAATATTTATAAAGACTTTACCTCAAGATGTTTCTTCTTATTTGGGACATGTTTCGGGAAGCCTTGTGTTCCCATCCTCAGCCTTCCTGATGTTGACCCTTGTGAGGTATTTGTGTGTTGGTTGGCTTTTGCTGTGGAAAATTTGCAAATTTATAAACATAAAACACAAAACATACTCACACCTGAACAAATGCAAATCAATTTTCAAACACGACAGAATTTTCAAAGCACTCAACATAGAAAATACACAAAATTCTAATATAGACACCACAATCACACACAATAATACCAATTTAAAGGGCCAAAGGCCAACAGGAAACCACAGCAAAAGCCAACCAACACAAAATGCCTCACAAGGGTCAAAATCTGGATGGCTGAGGATGGGAACACAAGGCTTCCCGAAATATGTCCCAAATAAAGAGAAACATCTTGAGATAAAGTCTTTATAAAAATTAAATATATTTTATACATCAGGAAACAGACTGTAGCAAAAAGTGTTTGAATATATATATATATTATATATGAATATATATGATTATATATTATATATGAATATATATATATATATATATATTCAATTTGTTTCTTCTACAAGTAGTGTATTTTCGTATTTTCTTTTTAACACCTGACACACGTTTCACTGAAAAATATCAGTATCGTCAGAGGTTTGTAAGTAAATTAATAACAATCGAAATAATTTTATGTTAATACACAAATTAACGAATAATCGAAATTTGTATCGATTTTAATGTAAAATAACTCATAATCCATTTAGTTCGATTAGTTAACGATCGTTTTAATGTTTATTTCTTTAAGCAGCTTTTTTAGGTTATATTTGAGAAATTTATTGTTTATATTTTATTCATTTTTATTTTTTAGTAAATTTATAATTTTAAATACATCGTCTTGTTTTGTTTTGATTTGGGTTTTTTCTTTAATTAATAAATTATTGTTATTGTGTTTGTAAAATAATATTAAGATTTTCCAAAATATTCATTTTTTGACCTTTTTGTATGTTTTTAATTAATTTTATATTTTGAATGTTTGGAAATTGGTGGTTATTATTCAGACAATATGTGGTTAAATTAGATTTATAAATATTTGGTTTTAAATATGCATTGCGGTGTTGAAAGAATCTATCTAGTAGTTTTTTCTTTGTCTGGACCACGTAAAATTTATTGCAATCTGGACATTGTATTTGATATATTCCATTTTTATTGTAAATATTGGATTTAGTTTTAGGTTTTATTTTACTAAAAATTATATTATCTGTATTATAAGATATTTTAAAATTAGTATCTTTAAATATTTTATTTAGTTTTTGAGTTATATTTCCGTAATAAGTGAAGGCTGTGTATTTTATATTATTATTAACAGGTGAATTTTTAAATGTAGTGTTCTTGGAAATTTTATTAGTAATTTTATGTTTAATTTTATTTTATAATTTATTAATAGTTGATTTCTTTGTAATTGAATGGGATTCTAAGTATTCGGTTGTAACGAAACGTGATTCGTATGGGTTAAAAGCCACACGTTGGTTGCGTCACTTTGTAACGTATATACTTACTACCTCCCTCTTGTTCGTAGGGTAATTATGTTTAAATGATTGTTTAATTGTTTTGATGAAAATTAATATTCGATTTATTATTATTGTTTGTTGTTCATTTTATTGTGTCTTGAATGTTTAAATCGTGGTTTAAATGAATCGGTGGTCTTTAATTCGAGGTTCTTCGGCTGTGGAGACGAATCGACTAAGTTGACTCTGCCATTGGCACCTGTTGATTTTGTCAGATGTCGTAATTTTAGGTTAATAGTTTATAAGTTGACTTCTCAATGAAATTAGATTTATTTATTAGTTCAGCACTTACTTTTAGTGAAGGTCTTCCATGTTAATCGTTCCGTTAACAAGGCAGAGTTGAGGTGACAACTTAAAATTATTTAAATTATCTCAATTGCAACTGCGAGTGGTCCCAACTGTTGGGAGCGGTTCACCTAACCTGTAATCGTCTAGTCTAATGAAATAATTTTGTTAACTCTTTTATCTGGTAAAAATATGGTTTATTCTTCGATAATACTCATGAAATTAGGTTATATAATAATTAGATTAATAATAGTTCATTTTTACAATAATGATTAATTTTATAAAATCTCTTGTCTAAAGGTTTGTTATTCCGATTCTTAGTAACCATAACACTGCATTTGGTTTTTTTGGTTCAATGGTTTATCTAAAATGTAGGTTCATTGAGACTGCAAAATACAAAAACTTTAAGAATTATACTACCATAATAATTGTGTAGTAGGAGAGTGATTACATAAAAAATAAATCTTAATTACTAACATAAATATTCAAAAGACGTCTGGCGTCAACATTGTAGGTTAACCTGGCGTATCTGAATAGAAACCAATTAACTTTAAATTAATAATAATAATTTAACAACATACAAAATACAGATATAATAAGGGTATAAGTTACTTTAGTGTTCATAAAGAAAATCATCTGATTCGCTAGATTGGATAAATTTAATCAGGTAAATTGACAACTCTTGTAAGCATGATTAGCTCTTTATTAAATATTTTTAACTAAAAACAAATTAACAAATGTAATACGGTCCCTAGCTTTCTTAATGTTCAGTATAAATTATCTTATTTACTAATTCTGATAAAGATAAATCAGGTCAATAGACAACTCTTAAAAGTATAATCAGCTGTCGTTAAATCTCTTTAACTTTAAATAAATCGATTGATATAATAAGGTCCCAACTCCTTTTTTTGTTCAAATCAAATCATCTTATTAATTATACTCGATAAATTTTTATCGTATAAGTTTATAATTCCTCTAAGTATGCTTAATTGTCATTATATTCCCTTTATTCACGCAATCGCAATTTATTATACACTTTGAAATCGTTGTTGCACTATCACTCTTTCATTGAACTTCATTAATTACAATTTTTGAAACATTTTATAAAAAAATTTGGTTATGTTGACCGATGTTTACAGTTCGATGGCCGCAGTGGTTATAGGTTAATTCGCGACTTTTGGCGTACGGAGCTGGGGTCTGTCTTGCTTTGCCGACAATACAATAATGAATTCAAGTCTGGCTTCTGTTTCCTGACCAAATCTCGATTTAACCCTTCTGATTGGTGGGAAGGTTGATGATATTCCATTGAGCGTAGCTACCCCCTTTACCAAATTATTAAGAAAGCTTGGGTTTCTGGGGTTGAGATTAAGAAAGTGACGCCAAATATTTTGTCAAAATTGATGCAAATACATTCCAACTGATATAAAACTCTTACGTTACCTTTAATTGCTGATCTAGCCTTACCATGATATGGCGATCGTCTGGCTCATTATTTAGAGTCCTCACATGAAATACTTTGTTCACTATTAACAGATATAGTTTTTTGAACTTACAACTAACACATTTTTCACTAAATGTATACATTATTTAACTTAAATTACCACATGGCTATCATATCTCATCGAGATGATGCTTTCCAAGTCCTTTTGTGCACTCTTTACACAGTATTTATTTACAATTATCCATAAAATGCATAAGCTATGCATAGGCTTTTAGTAGGCCTATGACACTACAAACTAGATTTACTTATTATATCTTAATAGTGGTTTTTGACCATCTTCTATTAGGTCACAATTACTCTGAGATGATCATTAAAACTTCTGATCACCTCAGTTTTTGTTATTACACCTTTCTTTTGTTGATTTTAGTCTTTATAATCACCCATAGTTTTGCACTATAGGGTGTTACATGAATTACCTTCATTATAAATTACCTAGTTGTTTTTAATTCATTATTTCTTACATAAATGATCGTTACAATAACTATAAAGTTTTACATTGTTCTGGTTTCCACCAGGATATTCCCATTTGCTGTTAATTCATCAATAGTTCTTGCATCTAGTGCTACATGGCGAATATATTTAATTTACATTATTATGACTCAATTTCATGATAATAATTATTGGTTTACATCATATTAGATGTATTACACATCATTGATTATACTGATATCAACCTCTTTCTCTTTTATTAGTATTTCTAAAGGTTTTTTAGATTGGTTATAGGGTAAATTCTATGCTGTCCATTTCAGTATGTTAATTTACACTAATCACAATATAAATCTTCCTTTGGTAACTAATCTTGTTACTGGTATGATCCTTATAACATCTAGTTTAAGTACAGTATAATAGAGTATGGTTTGATAACCTTTTATTATTAATTCTTGTCATTGTAGGTGCAAAATACTTGTTGAGCTAGGTTATGTGTGTCCCTATTCTGGTTTACAACAGTGGGTTCATTTTGGTGGTTGCTTTCTATACATTTTACTCAATTATTTAAATGTACTAATACTTATTAATTACTATTTATTGTTTGGTACTTATTTTCCAGTCTCTTTTATATTATCTTTACAACAGTATTGGTGATTATCAGTTTTTCTGATATCCCTGTGTCTATATCACTTACATAAATAGTAGATAAGATACAATCTTGTTGTTATCTTTTATACATTACTAAATCATACTAATACTAGGTTCAATGTCACTCTTCTGATCATTATTGATTGCCATTATTTTAAATTAGACTTATGTTCACAGTCAAATCACCTAAAATAGTCTATCAGTGGTTTGATGTCATTAATAGCCCTTCACTCGGTAATTCGCTTGTTTTATTTTATTTATCTCACTGTCGTACCTCTTTTGTTGTAGATTGTGGGAGATGTCTTGTCTCTTCCTTTGTTTATCTTTTTATTTGAGTTCTATCATAATGTCATTCATTTCTTTTCATTTTTTATTATCTATGTTTTTTGTTTACTCACTTACCTAATCTATTGGGTCATTGGGTTAATCACATTTAACATATTTTCTTCTTTGTTTAGTTCTCATTACTACTTTTATTCCTTATTTGTAAATTCGTTCTTTAGTTATTAATTCTTCAACCAATACTTGGTACACAATTCTTAATCCTTGGTAGGTTTTGTTTCATTTAATTGTTATGTTAGGTTGAAAATCTGGTTCAGAAGTATGTTGATGATGTGTGACGTTACACAGTAAATCATCGAATTAAAACTGCCATTTTATGTGGGGAGGATGGTTAGAATTATTTGGTATTACTAAATCAGTTTGAGAAGGTTTCCTGTATATTGAGTAATCAAAATCTGTTTCATTTTTCTTTATTGTTAAGTCTAAATAATATCATTTATTATTAGATTCTTCTTTTAGTGTGAATTTTATTTTGGAATGTAAATTATTTATTGAGTTGAATATTTTATTTATGTTCATACCATTGTTTTGGGAAATGTACAGAATATCATCAACGTATCTAATGTAGTATCCTAATGGGTCGTTTAATTTTATTATATTTATTATTTGTTCATCGAGTTTTTGTAGGAAGATTTCTGATATGGTGGGGGAGGTTGGTGCTCCCATAGCAAGGCCATCTGTTTGATAGTAGTTTTTTGTTGTATTGAAAATAATTTTAATTAAAAATTATGTTTAAAGTATTAGTTAACTGTTTATTGTATATGTCACTTTCGTTATTTGTTTTCAGTTTATTTATTATAATATTTATAGTTTCTTCAATGGGAATGTTTGTATAGAGGTTTGATATGTCGAATGAATTTAATTGTGTATTTCTGTTTACTTCTACGTTTTTTAGTTGTCCCGTGAGTTCGATACTATTTTTTATACTGTATTTTGCTGGAAGTTCAATTTTATGTTTTAAGATTTGCGTTAGTAATTTTGATATTTTATAATTTGGTGCGCTTCTAGCGTTTATTAAAGGTCTGATAGGTTAATTTATTTTGTGTAATTTTATTAGAGAATTTAATTTTGGTGCACAAGGATTATCCATTTTATATTTAAAAGAGTCTTCAGGATTTACGATTTGGGTACTATTTTTTAGTATATTTGTTATTTGTGTTTGATATTTATTTGTGGGATATTTATTTAATGTTATGCAATTATTATTAACTATAAATTCATCTGTTTTATTATCTAAATCTTTTTGAGAAATTATTATTGTATTATTAGTTATATCAGCTTTGGTTAAAGTGAGGTTATTAGTCTTTAGTTGTGTTTTATGTTACTAATGGCGTTTTTGTTCATTTTTATTTTTAATATGACGATTTTGGTTATTATATTTTTGGATATATTTTATTATTTCCATTGAGGCTTTTGTTTTTATTTTATCTTGTTTTTCTTGTTCTATATTATTAATTGCGTTTTCAGTTTCGGCTATGATATTTTCTATTACATGTTTGTTTACATTTTTAAGATTTGTTTTGTTTGATGTTTATAGGGTAGCTATTTCGTTTTCAGTGAATTTAATATTAGATAAATTTACGAATTTAGGGTAAAAGTGTGGTTATTATTTAACGTGTGTAAATGTTGGTTATCTTCTTTAGGTTTGATATTTATTAGTAGATTTTTAAGTTTTTTATTAATTGTGTTAAATTGATTAGTTTTGCGTTTATTTAGTATTTTCAGCATATTAATATATTTATTATTCCATGTATGATAATCAAGTGTGTTGGCTAAAAGAAGATGTAAATTAATTAAATTTTTATTAATGTAGTCGATTTTTCTGTAATTATTTGATATTTTGTCATTAATCCATATGTATATCCATATGTATTTTGTCATGTATATTGGGCTTGAGTAATAAATTTGTTTAATTTATTGTTATTGTTGTTTTTTACTATTATTTTTGGTTATTTTGGAAAAATGTTAAGCTGTAGACATTTTTTTGTTAAAATATGTGTTTCCAAAACAATTAATTTATTGCTTTTTACGTTTAATAAACTGGTTATAGGAATGAGTTACATCACATTGTATCGTGCCATCATTTTCTATATAGGTAACTCGAAGTTTCTTGCAGCAATTATATAATCTTGTGATGTTATTCAATTTGTTTCTTCTGGAAGTAGTGTAATTTCGTTTTTTCTTTTTAACACCTTTTTAATACCTATATAGAAAATTAGATATACGTACACATACATACATATAATATAATATAACTACGAAAGGGAATTTATATTTATGCTTTCTAATGATAAAATTAATTATTTTTGTGTTTGATTCAGTTTTATACCATCAACCCCCAATAAGGTGATTGGACGGGGATAGCTTAAGATTTTCAAACGTCAACCCTTGTTGAGTGACCCCTCAAGTATAAGAGAGGAGTGATTCTTCCACTCATCATCATCTCTGTATTATTAGCCAGTAAAAATGCAATAAAGTAATGGTAAAAATGCTGTTATCAAAGCATTCGAACACTGACAAATTTTACACTGAACCAAACACTGAAAAAATTAATTAAGTTTAATAAAACAGATCTTGAAAACTGTTAAAAGTTAACAAAATTTTATTTCTTAGAGACATAAATAAAAGTGGCAGAAAGCTATGATGCAATTTTTTTATAAATAATAGCATATAAAGTTCCAAATTACATTGAAAATATATCTATACTATAAACCAGAAGTTTCATTAAGTAAGTTGTGTTAGTGGTTATAATCACAAACAGAATTATCACTGTTGCACAGCACTATAGAAAAATTATTCCGATTAGCGCTTTCAAACTTCTCAGCTCATCGTTAGATCGTCAGCTGATTTCCGATCTGACAATAAGCCGAGAAGCTTGAAAGCGCTAATCGGAATAATTTTTCTATAGTGGTGTGCAACAGTGATAATTCTGTTTATAAATATAATGTAAAAGTAGTTTTAAAAATCTACAGAAAATCATTGTAAACCGTTTTAAAAAATATCTGAACCTCCCGTCTCGGACCCCTCCAGAGACCGGGCCCTTGGGCAATGCTCCCTTGTCCCCCCTTCTGGGGCGTGAACGTTGTCCCTGCAACATTGTGCCCAAAACTGTTGTGGCGCACTGCAACAAAGTCCACAAAGTGCCCAGCATTGTTAGCGTGTAAACAAATCTTTACACAGGGCGAAATGTGAAGACCTCAACGAACGCCCTTCAAGGGAAAAACGTAGACATCTCCAGGACAGCATGAAGGAAATCCTTAGTGGTTCGATTATACTGACGAGCAAGAGGCAGTCCGCCAATCTAGATACTATAAATGATGATTACGATGGGTGGGCATAAGACGTAAGTCCTGTTTCCACCTTCCCTAACGATGAGCCGACACCACATATGGGTATTCTTTTTCTAATTTTGGAAAGCTTCAAAGCAGAAGGCAGTATGGCAAACGAGTAATGTTAGGTGTTCAACGTTGCTCTGAAACAGGTTGGAAGCCAAATCCTTGTAATGGAAAAGTGGAGACGATAAAGGTAGAGGAAAAGAAGATTCTTATATTGCGTGAAACTGAAGACATGTCATTCTCATTGTCACGATGCATCATAAGAGTCGGAATAAGCAGCTAATCAAGAAACGGTATAAAGATGCACAAGTAAGATCTTATTAGTTAGGATGGGAATTTATTGTTAGAAACAGTATAAAGCCTTTGGAATTAAGCAAAAATCGTGTTGGAACCAGAGGTATTTGTTCCAATGTGTGATAACACAAGCTGCAAGATTTATAACTCAATGGACCGTAATTAACTGTTAAAATTACTCGCATAGTGCCAAGCTAGGCGCAGCTGGCGACAACGGCCTCCTCGTAACGATTATCTCAGCACATTGCTTCGTAATGCGTAGTGCTCTCTCTCCTTTGCGCTGTTTGCAGCGCGGAGCACAGCCATTTACCGTGTACCGGTACCCGTGCCCGCCCGGGAGAGACAACAACCGCATGAAATATTGTTCTGTGTTATTAAAATTTAAAACTACAACAGTGAGTATAACGTACTCTTGTTATTAACGCCGTATCATTTGAAATGAAATATAATACAATAACCGATGCTTTTGATTACTGGTCGACAGTTTCATCACACCATGACGCAACAATGATATCAACCACCATTAATTGTACTGCTTTTTAACACGTTGGTACGACCTCACAGAGCATTCTACGTGTTTCTCGAACGGTCCATTGGAATCCGGCTGAATATTGTGGCGTACGTGATTTCAACATGCGCTTGCTTGACTTTTCTAGACGCCGCCAGCATCGCTGACTGTGTCAAGGCGGCAATTAATTACGTCTAGTGTAGAGCTAACGCGCAGTTGTGGAATGTTCTGGTCTGTGAGCGTGGTATAAATACTAGGCAACAGCGGACTTAGTTCGGTTATTTGGTCGGTGATTACTGTGTACGTTCAAATGGTTATTAGTGAAGTGTAGTGTTTAATAATCGGGAGGGACAATTGTAATTCAATTGTGTGTTATATTAGGTGACATTATATTGCGTGTGAACAAGTATCATTTGATTTGTTGTAAGAGACTGTCTTGTTAATTACGAACGGTTTAATTCTGATATTTAAAGCTCGTGATTAGTGACGTAATTGGTGTCTTGTATTTTGTTTTCCGCTGTACCATACGACGGTCAGTAGACAGTCGTAAATATATATATATATATATATATATATATATATATAAAACAATATGTTTGCTTGGCAAACACAAACTTATTCTTTGAGCATTACGCTCTAGTTATTTTTGCTTGTCTCTGTTTCGGCTTCACTTCGCCTCTTCAGCTAAGAAAGTTGTGATAGCAGTTTTCACTGCCGACCACTACCTTAGGACACAGTGGAGAAGGTAGAATTTCTCTTTTGAGAATTACCAAACTGTAATTTTGATATATATATATATATATATATATATATATACACACACATACATACATACATATACTGCAACGTTACAAGTATTTAAAAAAATTACACAAATACAATATCATGTACTCAACGCAACTGTGAAGTGTATCACACCGGCCAGGTCGCAGGATTTTTTCAATTCTCGTTGCGTCAAGCATATGTAGTTGCACAATAAAAAAATAATTTTCAAAGGGGAGTGAGATGTTGATGACATGAAATAATTAATTAAAACCGTTTCAAAATAATCATTCTATGATTTATTAATATTAATCGAAATATGCAAATTTTATAATTTCGAATTATAAAAAAAAATATTCTCTTTTATAAGTTTACAAAAAATACAATATAACCTTCTATGCTGTTCCTGACATATAAAAATAAACAACCATATAATCTTACTAGCTAAACAGACAGGTTAAACAAAAGATCTAAACACTTTTTATTTCAGTGTGTCTGACTTTGACTCCAATTTTAAATAATAATAGCAACTCATTTACAAACAAAAAATAATATTATATCTCAAGAATAAAACTAATTGTTGCTATAAACAAAATAAAAAATATAACATTTACTTCTATCCTATTATTTACTTCTACTGGCACACCCAAATTTTAACATATAACAGAAGATTAGTATTTTTAAATTTTCTTGTTAAATTAAATTATTTTCTTTAACTACCATTTACAATTATGTACAGTGATTATATTTAAAAATTTTAAGTCTTTACTGTTCATATATTATAAGTTTCTTTTTAAGAGTTCTTTTCACACAAAAAAAATAAAATTGTTTATTCATCACCTCCGTACTAACGGCGTTACCGTTGCGCGCGCGCGTGCGTGTGTGTGTGTGTGTGTCCTGAATGCTGAGAATTTGATGATGGTGATTATGCTGATGCTGTGTTATCTGTCTCTACGGTTTGTTGTTTGTGATGGTCCAGATTTCCTCCATAAGTCTTGGTGTGTGTGGTAAAGATGTTCGATCGGTCGGCAGACCAGCAGCGTGACGTTGTGTGAAGATATCTTGAGTCTCTGAGATCGCCCCAAAATTGCCTGTAGTATTTATACTGGACGGCGATTTGACAAGTCTAGGACTGTTTTCGACCTGTTAGATATTATCACTTCATGCAAAGCGTCCTTTTAATTACAAATCACTTTTTGGTTCATTTTCGCGATTTCGTAAACATACTCGTAGCACGAGCGGTATTATCGATTGCGTACTTTTTTTCTGGTCACTCACATATAACACACTTATTAATTACTATTTAATTACACTAGTAATTAACATTAAATTACCTAGCGTCTTTATTATTGCACATTTCTGCAACAATTTTACATCACTATATTCGTTAAAAATTCCTTAATGTAATGGTGTTTTATAATTTGGGTAATTCTTTGTTCACAGGTCTAAAATGTATTAATTAGTTTATTTTATCCGGTTAAAACATCATTACAGACAAACCAACAATTCGTACGGATCACCCCATCGTAGACTTTGCCTGTCGTAGCTTGCGTTCACACACACACACACACACACAAGCGCTGTATTCACTCGCGGGGCAGGTATACGCTTTCTGACCATTCTTAGCCTGCATAATATTGTTAAAAACTGTTCATCATGTATTTTCTATACTAGATATTTACAAACTACCGCTCTGGGCAAATATGCAAATATATGTATTGTTGCAATATATATATATATATACACACGCGCGCGCGCGCGCGTGCTGTGTGAAATTGGTATTTTAGCACCGATGCGAAGTAAAAATAATATGCACGGTAGCCTGTGTGAAGCTTGTCACGTAATGGCAAATAAACAGTATAACGCAATGTTCTAGTGTAGCCCAAAAATGACTCTCATCTTATTGTAATTATTATTGTGATCGCAGATATGGGCTAAACATAGAAAGAGCGTGCTGTGCTTCTATGTTTCTTTCTTTTGTATGCGATGTAGTTTCTTCCTTCGTCAATAGACAGCGAGTTGAGATCTTCATAAATACACGCAACTTTCTTCATCATCATAGTTGAGTGCCAGCCTACCCGGTAGCGTTTTTCGCCAGTTTAAATGAGTTGATCAACTCACTTCGTTTACTCACAGCTTGCTTCCTCAAAGTTCCCTGGGAAGAATTACAGGTTCGAATGCAGAAAGGAGAATTCTACAACCTCCTAATTTTGCAAAAATGTTGTTTACTAGTATCTGATACTTTTCTTCCTTTTGCTTTGCAAATAAAGCTTTTACTATGGACACAAAAGGATTCCATCAGATAAACCCTCTACTCCATTCATTCAAAGAGGACGATCCCATATTCTAGGCATATCTCATGTCAAGAATATTACGACATAGGAATATATTATGTCGTAGGTATATCACGACGATGGAATTAGTCCGAGCGGAGGATATACGTGACAAAAATCACCTGTCTGTTATTATTTTTCAATAAAATATTGCCAATCTGGCGGTACTTTACTATGAAGCCTGACTAAAAATTGTAATCATTCAACAGTTCTCTCATCTAAGGCCAGTAAAAAATGGCTTCTTTTATATTAGCGTCGTGAAGGTTTGAAAAAAAATATTTGGACCAATTTCCTTCCCTATCTGTTTCCTAAACAAAATTTTTCAGAAATAAGTATCAGATGATTTGTGGTACAATACAATGATCATTAAGAAACAAAACAAGAACTGATACTAAATCGAAGTTCTATAAAGTAATGGTAATACCTGTTCTTACATATGCTAGTGAAACATGTACGATAACTGGGAAGAAAACAGCGTATACAAACAGCTGAAATAAAATTTTAAGGCACGTGAACGGTTAGCGTCTAAAGGATCCAATAAGTCTAATAAACACATAAGGGCCGAGCTCGGTATATTCTGTATTAATGGTAACATAGAACAATAGAAACAGCAGTGGATGAAGCACGTCTACAGAATAGTCCACCAGAGGCTAGTAAAGCGCGCTGTAGATACAAACGAGTTGGCAGAAGATCTGTGGGTAGGCCCTGGAAGAGATGACTCCAGTGAAGATGGAACAGACCATAAAACTACACCGTGAAGTGACGACGACGACGACGATCACAATAGGGTTACTCAGGAAGGACAACTGTCTGACGAACACACAAAAATACAGACAATTTTGGGTATAAAATCGATAACTTGTAGTAACGGTACAAGTTGTGTTGGTGTTGCACAAGTTTTGTTGCGGACTGGGTAAAAGAGTGATTTAAAATAACATTTTGTACAGGCTTGGAGATGCATGTATGTTCTTATGCGCTGATGCTTAATAATTTTATAACACAGGTAACGCTGGTAGAAGAAATGTAATTGTAATTAATACTTAGTAAAAATAATGATAATTTTAAAGATTGTTTTCCAAATTGACAGAGACGAATCAAAAATTGAATTACTAAATTTGCTGTACTGAAGAAAATTACAAAAGATGTACTAACATACGGCACCATAAGCTGTAGAAATGTAGAAGATATTTACTATTTACATGGTAATTTACAAATCCTGTTTTGCTATTCGTATCACAAAACTGCCGCTCGATTGTATAGAAATTATTCAATTAACGAAGAGCGCGTGTGATTACTAAAACCTCTGAATGAGAGTAAGAGGAAATAAGAGTGAGAGAGAACGAGAGAGGTGTTCAATTCTCCGTAGTTCAATTTAATTTGTTTACCGCTGTTTCTTCAAAAGTACAAGTCATGATAACTGATATTGTTAAAAGCAGTAATGTTCCATAATATTTGAATACTCATAGATTGGCTTATGATATTTATATACATTAAACTGAGAAAACGATGTAATGGATAAGGTAGCTGAAAGAGGAGGACAGAGGGAAAGAGATGGAAATATAAGGCGCTCAGAAAAAGAAACAAGTCTGAAGTTTCTGACACACTGAAGAAAAATTACAGTTTAGTATTCACCACGGGTTGAATTCATGTCTTGATAACAAGGGATATTATTTAGCATTTCATATTAATGTGGGAGGTTTTTATGCACTCTTCAAAGAATTTCTTTTTTCCTATTTGTATCGGCCATCTGAGGATCATATGCCAATTTAAATTCTTTATCCTTTTTTTTTTAAATATTTTTTCATCTTTTCACTATGTCGCTTCTTCATGTTTTCAGTCTACTTTGAACCTGCGTTTTTCTCTCTCCTACCCTGGACTCTTTCCATTTTTAACACTTTTGCCCGGAAAACGTCTCTTTCACGAAAACGTTGCTTTTTCTGCGTTTATATTACTTTTTCTAAATCCTTTTTGATTTTATTAAAACAACTTGATTTTGACTTCTTTCCCCACAGATATTTGAAGATCTGTTTTGTTAACCTATTGTCGTCTATTCTATATAAATGTCCAAAAATATTAGTCTTCTTTTTCTCACTGTTTCTGTTATATTTTCTATACTTTGATATAGTTCACCACTACTTCTTAATTTCCAACCTTCTGAGGTTTTTCGAGGGCCTAATACTTTCCTAATAATTCGTCTTTCCAATACTTCTAGTTTGTCTAAATTATAATTCAATGCTAAACATTCACTTGCATATAGGGAGTCTGGCATCACTACTGTAATGTAATGCCTTATTTTCGCTTTTTAGATGTGCACTTTTTATTGTAAATATCTTTATTTATATCATTCACTCTTTCCATTTTATGAATCCTTTCTTCTATAGCAGATTTTTCTAAACCATTGTCTTGAATTATTTCCCATAGATGCTTAAATTTTCTAACCCTCTCTATTCGACCAATATCTGTTAGCAGGAATTTTAGCGCATTTTTAATATTTGTGATAAACTTGTTTTTTTTCTGCAGAAATTCTAAAGCTTTAATGTTTCTTTTTTAAAAAATGAAATAACTCTTGCCGTTCGCAAGAGAATTAAGGGCTGTATAAAAGCACAGAAACTTAGTAAACTAGTGAAAATATCAAATGAAGGAAAACAAAACATCCTTGTGTAATAAATGTAAGAACAAATTACTACAGGCAAATAACAAAGATTTCAAATTTGCAATAAATATTAACAATGAATATTTTCCACTTATATTGGAATAACACTATGCATAATTTACTTTATACGAACTTACAGAGGAAACCTCGCTGTTACAACAGAGGTACTACAAATTGAAAGTACAGGACTTGCCTTATACTGAGGTTATCCATGGTGCATCTGAAATGGATATATAAGCGTATGTTCGTGATATTGTGTACCGGTGGAATGTTATACTCACTTGAACCAAGTCTGTTCCTGAGCCGTTTAAATTTAACGCATTTTTGTCAAAGCCATCTCTATCAAATACTTTTGTTTAATGAAACAAAAATTGAATTATACAGTGTTTGCAAAAGATTGTGCCAAACGTCGGGAAATGATTCTACACATTAAATTAAAACCGAAGTAGCACGAAACATGCCGAGAACTGCTTCGTTTTCCTTCTTTCTTTTTATTAATTGCCGCCGAACGAAGTGAGAAATAGCGTTGAAATTTCGTACATACAGAAAGTACAATTTCTTATAAGCAGAACGAAAACCGAAGTGTTATCTCAAAAAGGTTGAAAATTGAAGCTGACTGAAAATTTTAATACTACATTTTTCGAAACTTATATCATAAGTAATTATATTTGATACTTATATCAAAAAAATAATATTACATAAAAATTTACCATTTTTATTCGTAATCCAACCAATTATTTTTTATGTAACTTGAATAAAAATAATAGTCACTACATTTCTTTCTTAACAAAACATTTCTTTCTTGGCCTATTTTCCTTATAAAAACCGTGTACTTTTCTCTGGGATGTCAGAGCGTTAAGGAAGCTGGACTATATTTTTCAATCCCCAAATGTTAAATTTAAAAAATTTTAATAAATATTTAATAATTTATTTACATTTACGTTTTGACATTTTAAAATATTTATCATGTACAAATGTTCATGCTTTACTATGATTTATGGATAATAGTATTATTCATTAAAATTAAATCTGATTTAGATAGGACCGTTCTCTCTTGCAAGGCGATGGCAAACCAGCGAGAGGTATCCTGGCTAGTATAAACCCTCCCCAACTATGCCGTTCGGATCTGGCGTTAAACTGTAGGTCCCATATATCTGTGAGAGACTCCGTAACACACGCACCATGGGTATATGCGAGGAGAGTACAAACCGGTCGAAAGACTGAAGGACCCAATTAAAATTAAATATTGTTAAATCATGATTAACTAAAGTAACTTTAAATAACGACTCATGCTACTGATCAAGTTAAATTAATATAAATGAAAACACGCGGTTCTTATGAGGAAAGTGGCCAAATGTTTTGTTATTAAAGCAATGTAATATCTCCGTTACTTTAGGCCTACAGTATATCCGAATTCCATAAAAAAGTTACCATTGTGTTACAAATAACATGGCTAATTTTCCGTGTAATGACACAGATTTTGTTATAAGTACTAACTTTTGGAAAATTTAGAATTAAAAATTCATTCATCCTTCTTTTAGAAAATTTTTCAGGTAATAATTTACTTTGTTTTGTACTTAAACGTACTGTGCATACGTTGAACTGTGTGTTTGTTCAACGTTACATTTAGTTCACCACTAACGAATGACCTTGTATGGCTGCATACGTAAAAACAGTACATTGAGGAACACCCAGTTTCACTTCTGCCAGTGATTGCAGTAAACTATGTGTGATATAGTTTTTCAAGCGGTTATGTTTTAAGGTAGACACTACATTATTTTCTCAAATACACGAAGTGATATTGAGTAAATTCTGGTTACTATTTTTTTGCATTATCAAGATTAAAGAATTGTAAAATTAAGGACATTTTTTAATACAACTGTATTTGTTTCATTAAAGTTTTGAAGTTTTTATACGAATTTGAAGTATCAAACTCTCTGGGGTTTAATAATTCGTTGTGTTGTTTTATTACCGACATCCACGCGACTCTCGTAACAATACATTAAGTTGTCATTACTTTTCATGCCATAGAATCAAGTTTATAAAACAAAGACCTTACAATACAAAGATATTGCTTATGCGTTAAGAAGAAGCTGTTAGTTCTGACATATTGAGATGTGCATTTACTATGGGGTTTTGATAAATTAGAGAGAATGAGACTAACAGGAAGAGAGGGGAATTTAAGTGCATAGTTCAAAGAGCGAAGCTAGTTCTCAGTTTTGACGCGTTTGATTGGAATATGTCTGTCTGTCTGTCTGTCACTTTAGGGTATGTCTCACGATAACTTTTGAAAGCACCAACCGATTTTCGTAAAACTAGCCATGCGTCTTTTAAACACAAAGATGAGACTTTTACGCTGCTATGTATTCTCGGCACACTCCTGCGGTGTAGAATCTTGGACTTTGACTGAAGCCACAACTAAAAAATTGGAATCTTCCGAAATGTGGCTTTACCGTAGGATACCTTGTATTTCATGGGCAGCACATATAACTAATGTTCTTAGAAAGATGAAGAAAGAAAAGGAAGTTATTAACACAGTGAAGATAAGCTTGAGTGCCTGGGACATCTCACGAGAAATGAGCAGAGATTTTACTTATTGCAGTCCATACTACAGGGAAAAGTACTTGGAAAGAGAAGAGTTGGGAAACCGAGAATATCATGACTGAGAAATTTAAGGACCTGTTTGGCATGAATACAGCTGACTTATTCCGTACAGCAGTGCAGAAAGCTAAAATAGCCTGCATGATATCCAACATCCGAAACGGATAGGAGCTATCAGAAGAAGAGGCATGCGTGTCCAAACGGAATTCTATTGTTTTTAGAGCGATTCCTCCAAAAACAGGGTGAGTGGGAGGCAAAAATATGGGGGTTAAAATTGTGAGAAAATCGCATAAACCATGTATAGTATAAAATTAAAAGGAATTTAAACAACTGAATATAGTGCTAATTTTTTAAAATTTCCTAATTTTGGACCTCACTTCTCAAAAAGTGAGCGAAAATATTGATAAAATTGCAAACTTTTACGTGGGGAATCAAATTATTGATAATTTAAACTAACATCTTAATACACTGTTAAGTTTTGGGCATTTAAAAATTTTGGGACCCCAAAGCTCAAAAAAATTGTAGCACAAATCCAAATGTTTAAGATTTCTAATGTTTATTGTATGATTAATTGCCCTACACTTGTTATATTACTAAGGAAATAAGATAGATAGAAATTTCTGTAATTTTCCTATAATTAAAAAAAATTTTAACATCAAAATTTATGTAATAATAAAGTCTACTTTGTTCAAAGTAGCGAGCAAGTTTGCAGCTCAGAAGGTATGCTAGTAACTGTAGTTTGAAGAAACAGAATGATGGAAATTTGATTTATTACATACTTTTGTTTGAAATGTAGATATCTGATGATTTCAAACTGTGATTTTCAAATTACAGGATAATTGCCACGAATAGGATAATGGTTTTTAAGAAGAAAACGAGTGTAAACATGAAACAACAATCGTATGAAAACGGAAAAAGAAAGAGAGGATATAAATAGAAGGCGATAAGTATAAGAAACTTTTTTCTCGAGTCGAAAAAAGGGGAAGAAAACGAAATCTTAACTGTTTCATTAAAGCCTTCCTTTATAGTAGAGAATATTCTTTAGCATTTTATATTCATAAAGACGGGTTTTTTGCACAATTTAAGGAATGTTTTGTTTGAATAAAGTGATATAACCCTCGTCATAAGCTACATGCGTAAGCGCTGTTAAAGAAAAAAGTGTATAAAAACTAATTTACGGGCAGCTTGAAGGAAATTTTTTTTTAATATTGCAGATTAAACGTTTGTTGGTACTGACCTTAACGAGCCGGTATTATTAAAATTCTTATTACAGTGATACAATACTAGTAAAATAAGGACTATTAAATTTAATTAAGAACTATGTATCTTTAACTTACTCGGTGGAATTAACAAAACTTAAATGAAAAATTGTTGTTTATTAAAAATTACCCAAGACTTATGACTTTATTCGGAGTAAATTTTAGGTTTAAACTTGATGTCCTCACAATTGTCAATTAGCAGAATAATTGAGGTCATGCAAGATTCCTCCTCTGTTTTAGTTTACTACAGAAATCCGTACTTAAACATTCTAACATTCTTTAGAACAAGAAAAACAGTAATTGTGCTCTAATTAAGATACAGTGTACATTGTAACTAAAATTATTGCAACTTTAAAATTCTGTGTTTAAGATTGTAAACTTTCCTTGATTTGGAAAAATAATTGAAATTTAAGTACAAACAGAATTGTCACTGTTGCACACCACTATAAAAAAATTATTCCGGTTAACGCTTTCAAGCTTCTAAGCTCATCGTCAGATCGAAAAATCTTAAATAAACTTCTGAAATTTAAGTAAGTAGTGAAGCCCTTTGCAGCGTACTTTTTGTAAGAATAAACTGGAAAAATAATTTTTTTAACCGTTACTCTCTGAGTTTGTTTCCCGATAATCGTAGTTATGCTTTGACTTTAAACAATCCAGAATCAGACGAAATAAAAAGAAGCGAGAGGGCGTGTTTATAGAGAAGCACGATAAAAGATAGTGCTGAGGGCAATAAATGTTAGTCATGTTGTAAAAAGTTGTAAACTTACAAATATTTATACGCTGAAACACACGGATTCGAAGAGGCATGCGTTCTCCTACACCATAACCTGTGCGAGAGAACCAAGAACACCGACTAACTCGGTATCAAGGAACATCTATAACTATCTTATAGCAAATCGACAGAGCACTGAATACCGAGAGACGTGATTTATTAGAGGTAATGTACAGTAAGTTCAACTGTAAAAAAAAACGTGATTTATTAGAGGTAATGCACAGTAAGTTCAACTGTAGACACAAGTCACAAGAGGCCTTTGTTTTCAGGGACATGTTAAGTCTCAGAGTGAAGTAAAATCGATGTTATTTCTGTTAAAACGTAACATCCGCTGAGAATAATTTTTATTAATTGCAGACAAACTTTGTGCGCGTGAATATTTGTAAAATTTGCCGACATCAGTTTCAAGAAGAAGTTACACGACATAAGATATTCACTGGACCGTACTTAGACGGGACTAAACATCCATTATAATTAATGGTTTTAATATTATTAAATAACACATCAATTTACAAAAACTAGAAGGACCATTTTCATCCATGAAGAATTAGAAAGCAGCTGGTTTGGATGGGATAATCTCAGACCTGCTGAAATACTCTAGTACACTATCGAAGTTTAGATTGTTACACTTACTCAATATGAGCAGGGCGAGATTAATGGAGAGTACCAATTTTATTTCTGTTTTTAAGAATGGTGATAAAGTTGTGCCATCAATTTATAAACGTATAAGCCAGATAAATACAACTTAAAAGTTGTATGGAAATATTATTAATGAAAAACTTTGTTCCATCTCGGACATTTTATTCGTGGGCAGGATTTCTTAAGGGCCAATCTTGCACTGATGACCGATCGTGCCTTTATTGAATACGAAAAAGCATTTGATACAGGTAACAGATCCATTCTGTGGACATTATGTGCCATAGGGTTCATCCTAAACATCTTGTAGACGTTATACAGTGCTTATACTATTGTACAAGCGTAGTACTGCCTTTAGGAGAGGATTTGACAGAAAAGATTTACATTAATCAGGGAGTGCTTCAAGGCTGTATCATATCGCCAACACAATTTAATATCTTGTGACGGCCGCAAGCCAAACATCTGCTCTCCGGTACCAACGACGACGACGCTCTGGGCTGTGCGGTTGTGCGTCGCAGAGACGAACCGCTCGGTATCTGAGTTCCGAGCTATCTTCTGGAACTCCTGCCTCGTGGCCCTGCCCAAGTAGGGCGTGTGCTCTATAGCAGGCCGATTCTCGGCTGTTGTGCTAGCCTACACTAGCGCAGTATACACCGAGGGCGTTTCCACGAATCACCTGGAAATATACGGTACCTGCCCAGCCCAGCCACAAGAGGATTGTCTGGGAACCTCGCCGCACGTGTATAAAATTTGCGTGCAAGCCGCCTGAATGTTTCGTCTAAGGAGCGGACGCCAAGTCCTCTCCTTAGAAGGCGTGATGAGAAGCGACGGGGGACTTTGGCCGCTAGCCGAAGACCCCTGTCGAGGACGCTCTGCAACTTCTTTTTATGCATTGCGGCGAGGTAACCCCAGACCGGGCAAGCGTAGGTAATGACCGGCAGCAAATACGCGCCGACGATCACCTTGCCCAATTTCATGGTCATGGCTGAGCTGATCAGGAGTGGAAACAGTAAGCTCAGACGAGCGGATGCTCGCTTAAGAACTGTCTGAGCGTGGGTACGCCAGGTGAGCCGACAGTCGAGGTGTAATCCGAGATACATAACCTCGTTGGACCAGCGCAAGTACGTTCTGCCGATACGTAACTGCCTATTCGCTTCGAGAATTCGACGGCTACACTCTTGGTAGCGCTGAGTTGGACTCTCCAATTGTCAGTCCAGTCCCCGAGCGTGTCGAGCTGGCGCTGCAGTCGTAAGACGGCTCTTTCTACATTACGATCGGCCGTAAATACGGGCGTGTCGTCCGCAAAAAGGGCCACCTGGACTCCAGGCTGTCTCGGCACGTCGTTGACGTAGAGTGAGAACAGAAGGGGGCCAAGAACACTACGTTGAGGGACGCCGGCTGTGATTCGTCTCTCGGAAGAGACTGAATCTCCAACTCTCACGCAGAAGGTCCTCTCCATCAGAAAGCTAGCAACCAGATGGAGGTAGCAGTCCGGGAGCTGGACTTCCTTAAGCTTGAATAAAACTAGGCCATCATGCCATACGCTGTCGAAGGTTTTTTCAACGACTAAGAAACAGCCAACGGTCCGTTCTCTCCGACACCCGGCGTCCGTGATGTATTCCACCATTTTCATCAGTTAATGAGTGCTCGAATGCCCCACACGGAAGACGAACTTTTCGGGGACCAGCACATCAAAGTTGGTTAGATGTTCTCGTACACGACGCTGCACGAGGCGCTCAAAAACCATGGACGTAGCGGAGAGTAGGCTGATAGGCCGGTGGTTGTCGGGGCGGGAAGCATCCTTTCCCTGCTTCGGGATCACGATGACCGTCGCCTTTCGCCATTTCTTGGGAAAGTAGGCCTGTCAGAGACACGCGTTGAACAAATCAGTCAAGAATTGAACTCCAGGCTCGGGGAGAAGTCGTAGAGCGGTGTTCGTGACACCGTCCGGGCCTGGAGCTTTTCTTGGCTGAAGTTCAGCAAGCCGATCTGAGACCATCCAAAGAGATGGGTTCGGGCTCCGCCGTGATCGGAAGAGACAGAAAGTCTTCCACAGCCATCTCGACTTGTTCGTCGAAGTCCCAGTCCATGGGCGGGTTGGGAGCGAACTGTCGCTTGCAACACAAGCCCAAGTACTCGGCCTTCTCCTCCGGGCGACCCAGGAGTCGTCCGAACGGGCCAACGATGGCGGTGATAAGAGGTCGTCGCCTCCGTCCCGTCGTCGCGGAAGGTATTCTGTACGGGTGACTTTGCGTGTCCGTATCCCCCGTTCGGGCCACAGCGAATTCCCAACAGCTACGTCGGAACGCCTTTAGACTGCCACGCAGTCGTCCGGTGAGCCGATTGTATGCTGCCTTATCGGCCGGATCACGGGTCCTCTGCCAACCTTTTCCGAAAGTAATTCCTCTCGCGAGCGGGAAGAGAGACTTCCTCAGGGATGCGTATGTAGTCAGGCGTGAAACCAGCTCGCATACGTGAAGACACGCCTATAACCGAGATGATTGCCTCATCGATTCCCGCTACTGCTTCGTCTAGGAGGCGAACGGAATCGAGTGGGGCCGCTGGCGGCAATCTACGGCACACAGCCGGGCCGTAGCGGTCCCAATCGATAACCTTCTTCTTGTCAGAACGTCCATAGGCGTGCTGGGTAGCGAATTGGACCAAGATGGGGTTGTGTTCGGATGTCAGCTCCGTAAGCGAGAATACCTCGACCGGACAGACAATTCCTTGGGTCACCGCAATATCCAGAACATCGGCAGCCGCGTTGGGTAGCGTAGGAAAGAACGTGGGCTGCGCTGGACCAATCACCATCGCCCGGCGCGATTCGACAAAACTGAGCAGGCGCCTCCCGTTCGGAGTAGTGAAGCGACTATTCCAAACGCGATGCTTGCAATTCAGATCGCCGACCAAAATTACCCTTCGGTGGGAATCGAAGATGACGTCCAGGTCGCCGACAAGGAGTTCACCGCGAGGGGGCTTGTATGCTGAAACCACGAGGACGCCGCCAAGAGCTCCGTGGACCTCAATGGCGGTAGCCTCTAGGTTAGTGCGCTGCGGCAAAACGACACGATGATGACCTATAGAGGTCCTCACCGCGATCGCCGTGCCGCCTCCTTGTCGGCCAACTCGGTCATCCCGATAGACCACGTAATTTGGTAATCAAAACCGGTTCGCCGGGGTCAGGTGGGTTTCTGTGAGGAGACGTACGTCGGGTTTGAACCGAGCCAAGACTTCCAGAAGGTCGAAACGCTTGGAACCGATGGAGTTAGCATTCCAGGCTAGTAGTGAGAGATCTCGTCTAAGGGCTCGGTTCATAGAAGACCTATGACATTACAAGCTTTCACCAAGAGCATAAACCACTCAGTTGGGTCAGCAGTTTCCAGGCGGTCTCGGATGGACCTGAAGGTGGATGCGACTTTCTTGAGGTCGTAGCCGGATAGAAAGTCGCGGACGAACTGTGCGTCATCGTGTGTGACGGACTAGGTGGTTTGCCTGGAAACTGAGGCCGCGTAAGAGCGACCAGGCTTAACGGCAAATCGGGTCGTGTTGGTAGAGAAGGTACAGGACCAGGGGCAGACGTTTTTGAATGTGCGACAGGAAAAGTACGCTGTTGCACTTCGTCGGACTTCTACCGGGAAGCAGGACTTTTCTTGGCCTGTGGGCAGGCAGGAGCTCGGGGCTGAGCATCCGGTGTGGTTACCCCTTTTGGTTTGTGGTTAGTTTTGCCTGCTCGTGGATATCGCAGAGGTGGCAGTGGTGGCGAGGCTACCTCTGGTTCAGAGGGGGGAGTTGGTGGTTCCGCGGAGGTGGAGGGTTGATTCTTCGGCTCCAATACCGAGATATTGGCTACAGGGCATGTCTCTGCTGCGGAAGGCGACGCGGTTCGTTTTTATGCCTTTGTAGGGGCTGGAGGTGGAGCCGGAGAGGGCGCGCGCCGTGCCGGTGGTGCCTTTGGTTGCGGCTTAGCCTGTACTTTAGGCTGCTTCTGAGTTTGGGGATGCAATACTGGCTGCCTCGGCTTCGGGAGGGGCCCCTGCGGCGTTAACGTCCGCAGGAGTTCCGCCCTGTATACCGGGCAGTTACTGTTATTGGCTGCATGGCTTTCGCCACAATTGATGCAGCGATAGTAAGACTTGTCTGCCACAGTGCAGGCCTGCGTGGTATGTCCCAAGGAACAATGTAAACAGGCCGGGGCACTGCGACAGGCGTCGGTATGATGGCCGAACATCTGGTACCGGTGGCACTGCGCGAGCTTGCCCGGGGGGCGACTGGATTCCACCCTGACGCGGAAGCCAAACAGCCGCGTCAGGTGGAATATCTTGTCTGCAGCCTCGCCCTTCTCGAGGTGGAGACGGACGAGTGGAAGAGGTACTCGGGTTTCTGAGTTGGTGTGCAGGCGAAAAATTGCCTGCACCGGGTACCCGAGTTCGCGGAGTTCCAAAAGGATCTCCTGGGGATCTGTATGCGCGTCAAGCCCACGCAGAATGACAGACAAGGGCTTGACTCGCTTGGGAGAAAAGGTATGGTATTGCAGGCTGTGCGCCTGCAGAAAGGCCTCGACCAAGAGTTGGTCCTCGATCCGACGGACGACAACTTTGACCGTGTCACCGCCAAGCAGCTTGAGGTGAAGTTTGTCGGCCGATAGGCCGTGGGCCGCGATCAGCCGCCTGTATAAGGCGGCGACATTGGACACCCCGTGGAATAACAAGGGCGGCGCGCGACCAACAGCGATAAAAGCCGGAGCTGTTCCCGAAGCAGTCGGAACCGCAGCCTGTTGGCCCTGAAAAGGACCGATGTCCATGGCAGAAGCCCGAGAGGAAGCGGATCCGTTTGAATGGTCCCTTTTCGGGTTCTTAGCCGGGCGTCTACGCCGACCAACGATCGCGAAGTCGTCCGACTAGTCCACCGGGAGAGGAGGTAATGGGTGAGGGAGAGGATCGTCCGTCTCCATCGCTCGAGGCGATTCAGGCGAGTCGCCCGCGTGGGGCAAGGCAGAGTCGAGAGACTCGGCACTCGTGCCGTCGCCCCTAGTGGGCATGCTGGTTGAGTGTGGCTGCCGTGCGGTGACTGCTAGGCAGTCACTGCCAGACGCCAGGGATCTTGGGTCCGGCCGAAACCGGGTAACTCACGCGACTTCCCTCCTCACGGCGATGCGGGAGGAGCTGGGCTAACGACCACCTTCGTTAGATACCGGTCCTTACCAAGACTGGTGTCCACTGGTCCCTTTACCCCGGCGATATCCAAGCTCGCTTACCACTGGTGGGGGCTCGCAAGGATCGTCCGGGGCAGTGCTACCTAACAACCATCCCTGAAGAAAGATGGTTTCCTCGTCCAACGGAGAGGCAGGCGGTAACAGCAAGAAGCTGTAGCAGCGTCCAGAGCAGAGCTGAAGAGAAGTCCTGTTCAGTTCGAAGTCTGGAAGCGAAGTCGTGTGTGTGTCAAACATTGTCGTCGACGTGAGTCTCACGTCTGACCACGTGTCACCAGCCCGACGTCTGTGCTGGAAGTGTCGACGGAAAGCTGGCCCTTCGGTACCAACGCCGCGAACACCTGGCGGCGCGTGACACCTGACGAATACGCAGCGATCCAATCAGGGATCAGCAGCCGAGACGTGACACCTGACGAGTACGCAGCCAATGAGGGGAGACAGGACATAAAAAGAGCGCCGCTAGAATTTTTTGGGCACTCTATCACCACGCCATCGGACAGACTTCATCTCCTCTCCTCTATCGGAGGACATCGACGCGGAGTCAGCCGGAAGGAACACCCGAAGAGAAGAACGGACGTTCTTCGCGCTGTAACGCACCAGCGATGGACTTCACTGGGCCGGCAGCGGACTCTACACACCGATGCCGAAAGAAGAGGAGGACTGCAGTACGCTACGAACAGCGGGCGCAGCCGCCGACCATCTCAGCGCGCCTCGGGCGGAACAAACATCACAGCGTTTTCGCCACATGGCCCTTTCTAAGGTCACCAAAATCACGAAGAGTTGTACGATTGGCGCCATTTGTCATGTGACAACCCTTTTGTCCGGTGACAATCTATATTGATAACATAGTTAAGGAGTGGAAGTTACGAGTGGTTCCGGGAATAAAAGTAAATAATCGAACATGTATGGATACAATGCTTTTTGCGGATGACCAAGTAATCATCCGAAACAACGAATGCGAGCTCCACGGATCAATGTTCTGGTTACAGCAAGTCTTTTCAAACTACAGCACGAAAATTTCTGTGAAGAAGACAAAACCTATGCCGTTTTTGTCGCAAATACCCCTTACAGAATAAGGACGGATTGGATAAAAAGAGTAGCCTATAGAGCACGTGTCACATTTCCGCTGTATTACGATGATGATCACAATTTGGCTAAGTTTCAGTCAATGTGTGGCAGAATTCGTCCAACTGTGTTAAGGAAAAGAAGGAAAGAGATTCGACTAAATTTTATAAGCTAATAGCTGTGTCAGTGTTTTTGTATGGTTTTGAAACTTTGGTTTCGGCAAAAAAATGTCTAAGTAGAATACATGCATCGGAAATGAGATTCTTGCGATATGTTAAAGGCTGGACAAGAAGGGATAAACTCTACAATGAAGACATTTAAAAAAAAAAAAGTTGAACATTTATAATGTGCAAGATCGTATTGCAGAGAACAAAGACAGATGGATTGCTCAACTTAATAGGATGTCAGATAGCAAATTGCCTAAGGAAATCTGGCAATACAAGCCTTTTGGACAGTGAAGTATAGGAAGACCTAGGAAGCGCTGGTGAAGTGTACATATTCCTTTAGGACCGAAACAGGATATTCGCCTAGTTCCAGAAAGAAGAAGAAGAAGAAGAAGAAGAAGAAGAAGAAGAAGAAGAAGAAGAAGAAGAAGAAGAAGAAGAAGAAGAAGAAGAAGAAGAAGAATTTACTAAAACTATTACTGCTATGCAGCACTCAAATACAGTACGCGCTCACGTGCCCGTGCACTCATCGATGCACGCACAGACGTTACATTATATTACACTGCACGCACCTACATATTGCAATAACGCAAGCATTCTACTACATTCTTACAAAAGATGCCTCATTTGTTACGGACCAAACTGTAATTAGCAAAGACGAAGATGCAAGTATAGTAAGAGAACTTGCCATTAGCCTTAAGAACATACATTGCATATAGGGTTAAGACATTTACAACAGTGAACTTACAAAAATGATATTTACAAGTGTATCATGTTTGTGAACGTGTTAAACTGTAGTGCAGACGCGTATCTTTAGAAGCACGTGTTTAAGAATAATGATATTACCTACATTTTTCTTGGATACGCTGTTCAATGGAATGGCTTACACAAAATCGACGAAAGTGTGTAAAGTTTAGTTGAATAAAACAATAATAAAAATAATAATAATAATAATAATACTATTGCACACATTACGGGCCTAGCCTGATTCAAGCCACGGTGTTTCTAATGTGTTCGGATACAAAAATTTGACATTTTAGCACGTGGCGTATACAATAAAAGGCGTTTGTAAATATCGGGTTTCGAGATTAAAGATGAAGTCGTTGATTTAGCAATCAGTACTGCGTCTTTAGTGTGCACCTTTGACCGTATACTTACTGAGTTTCTGTAAAAACAGTCGCTAATCAGATTCCAAGCAGGACAGTTTTTAGCTGGCCATCGTTAATGTGACGAAGAGCTGTTGTAGGTTATGTAGGCCGGTACCGTCGTAAGAGATTTTGTTCAATCGTTGCTGTCGGAACTGGGACACAGCAGAGACGAGTCCGACGTATAGCATTCCAACAAAACCAGGTAGAAAGTCAGAAACTCAGCGTCAGAATGTAGGACACCGTGTGTTGACTGAACGGAGATCTTTAAGCTACAGAATCCGGTACAATGTCGACCCACCGATACAGAGAATAGTAAAAATAATAATATTCTATTAATATTATTTATAAGAACAGTTTGAAAACATTCTCAAACATTTATGAACATAATTCAAAGAATATATTTTAAATAAAATTTATATTACACATGCGAATCTAATAAAGAATATGTTTTTCACATCATTATTTATACTTCAGCAGCATACGGTATTTTTTGTAAAGAAGGTTCTGCCAATTAAATTTGTAATAAAATTTATATTAAACAAAAGTCTTTTTGTACAGGACTCAGAATGTTAGTATTTTCTATTTATATAGGAGGTTATTTTTGAAACAAAATTAAAGACTCGATGAATTTTCATGTATTTAAATTTTACAAAAAAATAATAAATAATTTTTAGTTTTAAACGTTTCATTACCAACGAGCGCATTGCTCACTCGCCTTAAAACGTTTGGAAATTGATAGTGCAGACCCCAACCTGTCGTGTTGGAATATGTAGGAGTGTTCAGAAGATGCGCTGCCATAGTAACTTCCATCAACTCACAAACATACAGAAATTCTTACTGTATTTTCCAGATATAAGGAGCATGAAGCCAATGGAATGAGAACTTATGCAGTCGTTGAAGTGAAGAAGTAACACTTGCTTTATACTACACGAGTGGTAACTGATTCGAAAAATAACCGCTTGCAAGTTGTAACAAAATGCAAACTAAATTCAACAAACTGTCTTCTTCAATAGCATGTGTTTTTTTGTACTGTTGTTACTTTGGTCAAGGTGTAACGTACCACACACACACACACACACACACACACACACACACACACACACACACACACACACACACACACACACACACACACACACACACACAAATATGTAACATTCAGGTGCTGTAAGAGTATGTTATAGACAGAATTTTGTTTTATGGGTACAGATTCATTTTCAAAGTATACGAATGTCAAAAATTCAAAATAAACAATTTCTTTAAAATAACTAAAAAAAAACTTTAAACAAGGAGTTTACGATGTAAAACTGAATGCTTCAACCGCTGTCAAAAACACAGCGATAACGATATTACGCGAGAGAAGCAAAGTTTAGTTAAAAAAAAAAATAACCACCGACGATGCGCTCTTTATTTAATTTTAAAAATTCAATTTAAGTGGCGCAAGATTGGTGACGTGTAGAGCAGAGGCGTGTTATCATATCATATACAGAATGCCATCACTTTATTGTTAAATGTTACTTCAGTGGTGAACCACTAACAACGAACTACACTTTAAAAATGTTATCGTCAGCAGTACAGTTAGAGAAACGTGATATTTAGCAACGAACTGACGGTTCAATGTGTGAATCATGATTGCGTTGAAATTGTTGGATCACAAGATGAAAAAAATTAAATTACTATTCGCGGAAATGATTTAATCGTCTAACAGTATAGATATTTCCTATTTACCCTTTCGTTTACTAAAACTATAACTACTGTATTTTACAATTTTATTTCTCTGTATTTTCCTTTTTACGTCCTTTTTACTCAAATTTCTCAATCACATTTTCCCGTTTTTCTTTATTGCTCAGTCTCTTGTTGCTTGTCTGTCTCTCACCCACAGGTTGCATTCGCTTCAAGACAAACTTAAGTTAATACGAGGCTTATCCAGAAAGTAAGTACCGTCTGCGCATATATCCCGCGCATATTGTAGTACGAAGGTCGCGCATGCGTAGTTACTTCCTTCTATTCGACGACGAAGTAGCCAAGCTATATTGTTTGTTTACGTTCCGATTTACGTTTACTACACATCGGTAATCATGTTTAAAAAAATCGATCAGCCCGCCAGTTGTGAACTAAGAACAGTTATTAGGTTTCTGAATGCGAGAAATCTTCGTCCTTATGAAATTCATCGTCAGATTTGTGATGTTTATGGACAGAATGCGATTAGTGAAAGTATGGTGAGAAAGTGGGTTAGGATGTTTCACGATGGAAGAGAAAATGTTCACGACGAGGAGAGTAGTGGTCGTCCGTCCTTAGTCAACAAAGAATTGCTGCGCAGTGTTGACGAGAAGGTTCGTTCCAATAGGCGATTCACAATTTCTGATTTGTCAATGGATTTTTCAAACATTTCTAGATATTTATTACACGAAATTGTGACCGAACATTGACACTATAAAAAACAGCGTTCGAGATGGGTGCCGAAAATGCTAACGGACGGTCACAAAACGAAACGCATGGGAGCAGCCTTGGAAATTTTGCAGCATTATGAAAGAGATGAAAATTGTTTTTTGAGAAGAATAGTCACTGGTGATGAAACATGGGTTTTTTACGAGACACCAGAAACTAAACGACAGTCACTGCAATGGCGGCATACTGGTTTCCCGAAAACCAAGAAAGCAAAGCCACCTCTTTCTCCAAAAAAAAAAACATGTGCACAATTTTTTGGGACTGTCAGGGAATTTTGTTAGTGGAATTTATGGAATGAGGCCCAACAGTCAACGCAGACGTTTACTGTGAAACACTCAAAAAGTTACGGCGAGCAATACAAAACAAAAGGCGTGGACTACTGACTTCAGGAGTGGTGTTTGTGCATGACAACACGCGACCGCATACCGCATGCGTAACGACGGCGCTTGTCGATTCATTTCGCTGGGAACAATTCAGTCATCCTCCTTACAGTCCAGATTTGGCTCCCAGCGATTTCCATTTGTTTTTGCATGTGAAGAAATTTTTTGCCGGCCAGAAGTTTGAAAGTGATGATGAGATAAAGGGAAACATCCAGCAGTGGTTGAAGTCGCAGGCGGCCGAATTCTTTGAAGCGGGCATATTAAAATTAGTGCCAAGATACAACAAATGTCTCAACTTGCATGGTGAGTATGTAGAAACGTAGATTAAGGTATGTAGAATTTTTGAAAAATAAATTAATTTGAAAATAATTAGTATCATTTTCTTAATGCCCAAATGGTACTTACTTTCTGGATAAGCCTCGTATAAACTCTCATTCTCCCGGAATTCAATAAGTCTTCTCCGCTCTGTACATATGATTTAAGCATTTTTCGTATTGTTACATCCCATGTCCTATTAGTTGTGTTAGTATTAATTTTTTCTTTTGAATTAGTTTCTCTCACATTTACGTTTTCTTCTGATAGTTCCTATCCGTTTCGGATGTTGGATGTCATACAGTCTATTTTAACTTTCTGCACTGCTGTACGGAATAAGTCAGTTGTGTTCGTGCCAAACCAGGTCCTTAAGTTTCTTATCTATGATATTCTAGGTAGCCGAACTCCTCTCTTCCAAGTACTTTTCCCTGTAGTATGGACTGCAATAAGTAAAATCTCTGTTAATTTCTCATGAGATGTCCCAGATACTGAAGCATTCTTATCTTCACTGTGTTAATAACTTGCCTACACTTACGTCAGCAACTCTTACTCTAAAATGATACGCAAGTCGAGGGCCGTGTCTGGATGAGCTAGATGACTTCGCGCGCGCACACACAAACATACTCACTCCACTCACATTGGGGCATAACAGGTAGAATACACGGGGCAAAAACGTTAAACTGTAATCGTTTGCGATTAAATCTGGAAATAAAATACTCAAACTAGTAAACACTATATGTTAGGCTACATATTAGAAAATTCCAAACAATAAGCTCAATCTTTCTTTTACAAAAAAAAATTTTCTTTCATAAGTGAAAACAACATTAAGCTTCTATAAAAATTAAAACGTAGTCATTTACATTAAATTAAGCAAATTTTATGAATATCTTAATTATAAGGAAAACAAAAGTTTATTCTTGTGTTTAATTACTTTTTCAATGAACTTACTTAAAATATAATAACATAAAATAGTTATTCCAATTTCGTATTTTGTTGAATTCCTCTCCTGCTGAATCTGTGAACTTCTGCATGAACTCGTCTGAAACCTCACGCCAAATAAGTGAATGAATCTCTGTAGGTGGTCAAATAGTCAGCTGGAACCTGTTTTGCGACAGTCTTCTGCCTTTCATTGTTTCACTGTTGATTTTTATTTTATATTAAACTACTGTAATATCAAAAACATGGGATGTTTGGCGATGTGGACACTTTCGACTGACGCGATAAGCGCAGACACGGTCTGACACGTAGCCTACAGAAAAGTCTATAAATATTGTTTGTGTTATTTTATTTTTACCTCTGTTATAGAAATCTTAGAAATACACCAAGACGACAATTGCAATACACACATTGGACATATGTGAGTGAGGCGTGGGTCATGACAACAAAATGAATGCGGCAAGACTCAGAGTGCTTAAATGCAGTTTCTTCTAATTAGGGCCTACTTTAAATTATACATTGCAAGACAGAATAAGGAATGAGGATATCAGAACAGAACTCGAAGTAAAGGACATAAATGAAACTGTTTCAACGTACACAAGACAATGGTGGGATCATCTGCAAAGGATGACAGAGGATAGATTGCCGAAAGCGGCACTGAACTATAAAGCCACTGGTAGAAGAGACGTGGGTCGTCTGACGATGAGACGAGTGCCGGAACAGGTTTATATAACCTAATCCTTTAAAAGAAGAAGAAGAAAAAGACTGTTATAAGTGTCAATATATCAGACTATCTGTCTTTTGTGTGTTATACAGACTACTAGTAGATTTCCGCGTGGCCATGATACGATACCCGCCTCGTACGTCTCTGTAGTACCGATTCCGTCATAGGACAGAAGCTTCCTTTACTGTAACAAAATCTATACTTGGTAAGGAGAAACCTGAGCACGTTTACTTTATTTTTGTTTAACTTGGTTCCGAATTGTCCTGAAACGTTATGACAATGTCAAAAACTAGCAAATCTTTCGGCAATGTGCATTACGATGTGATTCGACTCCCACCTAAACGCCAATCAATTAACATATAAAGAGACATTGATGTTGATTTCTTGTAAAATATACGAGTACTGTTCGATAGGGAACTGATGAAACAGTCCAAGTCAGTCGGACCTATGTTTAGACACAGGTGTCTAAACATCCACGTCACTTACACTTTTGTCGATTAGCATGACACAGCGAATGAACACGCGTACGCGAACACGACCTCACATTTATTACGCATATTTTGGTGCACTACGTTTATTTTCCTACAACTACCGACTTATTGCCTAAAACGGTTAACCAGATTACAGTCAATTATCACGGCTACATGTGTATACAACACATGGCTGCAAAATACATTGCTTCAATGTTTATATATTGTTACGACATCACAGAACAATCTATGTGATCGACGAACTGTGTCACGGCCGCAAGCAATTACGTCGTAGTTTAAAGGTAATACGTAGTATGTGGAATCGTCTAGATTTTCGGCGGCTATAAATACAATTAGTCAGGGACGCTCTGTTAGTATAGCAGCGATATATTTATAGAGCGGTTTGAGAGTTATTCTCGGGCGATATTACTGTGCGCGTTCAAGTGGTTATTAGTAAAGTGTTGTGTTTTATAATCGGGCGGTATAATTGTAATACAAGTGTGTTTAATATTAGTGACATTTTATTTCGTGTGAACAATTCTATTTTGATTTGTTTTAGTAGACGTTGTTAATTACGAAATGTTTAACTGTGAAATTAAAGCTGGTGATTAGTGACTTAATTGGTGTCTTGTACTTATTTTATTTACCACTGTACCTACGGCGATCGAGTAGACCGTCATAACAGTGGTGTCAGAAGTGGGATAGAACGGTTAACAATGGAAACAGACGACACTTCGTAGAAGAGTGGTGTTAGTGGTAGTTAAAAAAAGAAGAATGGATACCAGTCAGATGATAGAATCATACAAAGCAATGCTACTGCAAATCGAGGAAGACGCCGCCAGGAGGCAGAAGAAAGGCACCGACAAGAGGCGGCAGAAGTACAAAAATGACGTGATGAGAAACGTAGACAGGAAAGAGAAGCGGCAGATGAACGACAGAAAGCACTAATGGAAGAACGACTAAAGAAAAACGGTAAGCGTGAAAATGAAACACAAGTGAGACGACAAAAAGAAGAATTTATTCGTCAATCAGATGAAGTTAAGGGGTTCGTACAAGAGGATACGACTGAAAAATTCGTCCTGTTACGAGGTGAGCTGAAGAAACAAGTTGACAGAATATATGAAATAGAAAAATCTGTGTCAAATATGAAAACAAATATTTCAAGTTCAGAAGATTCTATTGCAAATTCAATAAAACAAATTAAAAAGGAATTCGAACATTTAGCAAAGGAAATATTTGATAAAGAACAACCATTAGTAAATGCTGATGAAGATTTAAAATATCAGAGAACTCAAACTGTAGTAGGGCCAGTTTTCGCAAAGGCCCCATCGTTTGGTGGAAGTACTCATTGGACAACATATATTCGCCAATTTGAGCTGCCACTCGCTTAAATAAATGGACGGAAGAAGAGAAAGGACTTTCACTAATTCTTGCTTTAAAAGGGACTACCGCAGAACTAATACAGAAAGTGCCATCTGACAGCGAGAACTTCTATGCCGAATTAACTAAAGCTCTGGAATTACTGTACGGTGACCAGCATTTGTGCGAAGTGTACCGTGAACAACTTAAAGCAAGGCGACAGCGTTCAGGGGAAAGCCTTCAAGAGTTTGAAGCGAATGTCGACCGACTGACGAGATTGGCTTATCCCGAAGAATCGGAGGACTTCCGGAAGTGGATTTCTCTCATTATGTTTATTGACGGTATCAGAGATAGTCAGTTACAACAAGTGTTAAGAATGGCTCGGCATGATAATAAATCAGACGCTCTTGTTCATGCTCTCCGTTTTGAAGCTGCCAAGTCGGCGACCTACATTAATCAAAGTATGCCATCACGTTGTAGCCTAACGGATCCAATACCACAGTATCGTCATGGCGGGCGGCATAAAGAGACGATTCAAAAATAACAGTTCAAGAAGTCAGCAGCGCCACAACGATCTTTCGTACCAAAGGATACAGACAGAAGACCGAAGTGTTACAACTGTGGGAAACGTGGTCATCTAAAGGTAGACTGTTGGGAGAAGAAAATACCGAGAGAAGGGAGTGATCGCACCAATTGGAGAAAAAACAGCACACAGTTTCCACGCTACATAAGACTAGTGGAAACCTGATTATTACTGGATTTGCGGAAAGTAAACAAACATCATTTATAGTTGACACGGGAGCTACAGTGTCTATTGTACGCCCTGACTTAATCAGCAACCGACGGCCTCAAATTAGCTCTTGTACAATACAGACTGTGACTGGAAGCCCCGTCAAGGTGCTAGGAAAGGTAGACGTACGTGTACGCCTGGGTTTTCTCGAGTTTAGCCACCAAATGGTCGTTGCAGACATTGTCGATGAAGTGATTCTTGGCACGGACATTATGAATGCCTACGGATTCGTTGTCGACTTAAGAGAGAATGTCCTGGAGGTTGGCCAAGAGAAGATAAAACTTTGCATGGCTAAAATGACAGGGTCTACCAACCATTGTATTAAGCGAGTGCCATTAGTCGAAGAAAAAGTCAACAGGTCTGGGCAAGAGGAACCCTCTCTATTGCAAGCGGAAATGGAGGAAGAACTAACAGAGGAAATACAAATAAGTGTAACGACAAAAGGAGTGATTGGAAAGCCAACTATGGGTGTCGAGACAAAACTCTTGCTTGTTCCTGAGCTGATAGAAGCGCCCGAGGGCATAGTGGCTGAAGATGAGGTTACGCAAGAGGTTGTTGACGAGGACCAAACAAACTTGGATCAGCCAGTGGTGTTTAGGTCATCAGTACATGACGCAACGGGAGTGATTCCAGCAAAAATAGTGGTTGAGCAGAAGACTCGCATTCCTGGGAACGTGATGTTTGAATCACACGAGACTGAATCCGAAGAATCAGAGAATTATCTTTCGCAAGGGCGTCCACCTAGATCGCCTGGTCGAGTATTACTTCAAAGAAGGTTTGCCAGTTCGGACGAACAGGCTTAAGGAGCGGGAAGTATTACGACATCACAGAACAATCTACTTGTTCGTCGAATGTGCCAGAAGAATCTCGATGTAACGCGTGTGGCGTACGTGCTTGTCGACGCATTCGTGAGAGTTTTCTCAAAGGCGCCAGCCGCTCACTGTGTCACGGCCGCAAGCAATTACGTCGTAGTTTAAAGGTAATACATAGTATGTGGAATCGTCTAGATTTTCGGCGGCTATTAATACAATTACTCGGGGACGCTCAGTCAGTATAGCAGCGATATATTTACAGAGCGGTTCCAGAGTTATTCTCGGGCGATATTACTGTGCGCGTTCAAGTGGTTATTAGTAAAGTGTTGTGTTTTATAATCGGGCGGTATAATTGTAATACAAGTGTGTTTAATATTAGTGACATTTCATTGCGTGTGAATAATTTTTATTTGATTTGTTGTAGTAGACTGTGTTGTTAATTACGAACTGTTTAACTGTGAAATTAAAGCTGGTGATTAGTGACTTAATTGGTGTCTTGTACTTATTTTATTTACCACTGTACCTACGGCGATCGAGTAGACCATCATAACAGTGGTGTCAGAAGTGGGATAGAACGGTTAACAATGGAAACAGACGACACTTCGTAGAAGAGTGGTGTTAGTGGTAGTTAAAAAAAGAAGAATGGATACCAGTCAGATGATAGAATCATACAAAGCAATGCTACTGCAAATCGAGGAAGACGCCGCCAGGAGGCAGAAGAAGCAGGCATACAAGGCAGTGTGGCCAGCACTACGGTTCAGCCGCCCATTATTATCCCCAAGATGTTATCCCAGGTACTCATTTTCAACAGGCTGCGTCGACCTGGTGGCTGAAAAACGCACCTTGACTTTATGGCACGGGCCCGGGAATCGACCTGGGACCCTAGATTAGTAGCCAGGTGCCAGAAACTTAAACTTCACCAGGCTAAAGAAACCAGGTGCCAGGTGAAAGGAACTTAATTTTAAAATTTATTTTTTAATGTGTCTTAATTTAATTTTGTGCAGAACTATCCATACGTTTACCTACAATCAGACATTAATCATAGTTCTATTTTACCAGCGGATACAAATGTGTTTTCAATAGATACAAAAATGTTTTTTTTTTCATTGTTTTATGCAGGATTTAAAAAAAAAATACCGGGGTTTTGAAAGTTCCATAATCCATAACTGACGAATACTAAGAGATCGGTTTCAGATTTAAAGATATTATTACAACGGTTTCACAGGTCGTCGTTTTGTGCAGTGGAAACAGAATAACTGACAACAATGAAGTCACGAATTGCAAACTTTAATTAGACACAAACAGCATTTATAGAGCAATGTTTCGTAGGCTGTCCTTCCTCCAGTCTCTCTATGTGTCCAGCCCACCTTACCCTGTGTATTTTGATTAGCCTGACAATGTCCGGCTCTTTGTAAAGTTGGTATAGTTCATAATTATAGCGCCTGCGCCACACTCCATTTTCTTGTACTCCTCTAAATATTGTGCTTAGAATCCGCTTTTCACAGCAACCTAGAAGTCTCTCGCTATTTTTTGTCACTGTCCAGGTTTCTGAAGCATATGTCAGCACTGCCCTGATAAGTGTTATGTAGGTTTTGCACTTCGTGCTCCTTACAGTTGCTTTTTTTAATCCATAATATGTTTTATTTGCGAGCTATATTCTTCTTTTTATTTCAGTGTTGATGCCGTTAGTGCTGATGTCTTAGGTATAGAATCGGTAAATTATATGAAAGTAATGTATGCGTGGCAAATAATTGAACAGGTAATGATCATAGGAATCTTGAATCATTGAGTCATTGAATCGCTGAACATAGTATCGGTAATGGAAAAACAAATAGAACGACGGATGGTGGTCAAACAAACGTATTCCAGCCAGGCGTATTAATTTATTCAAATTTTATGCGGCGTGGAATAATTTAAAATTAATGTTTCTATAAATGCAAAAATAATAATGTACAATACATTTTTAGAACAAAATTTGTTCCTAACTGAAAAAAAAAACATCAGTACACGTATGATTTCTAATACCAGAGTTATTTGCCACACTGCCACAGGACAGGCATAAAGGGTGCTGCGGTTGCTAGCGAGGCACGAGTTGTTTTGTCCTCCAAACACAATCCCGTCCAATTAGTGCATTAGTTAAGCTCTGCGGAGAAACCATATCCACCGACACTTTTATACGCCTCCTGTAAACTTGTAGAATATTTCTCTATCTCTCTCTCTCTATCCTTTTATCTTTTCCTTTAAACAGCAAAAAACATTTCCTCTCAGAAGGACGACAAAAATTTTCAGTTATCACGGACCCCTAATTTAATTAACGAACTATAGTATTAATAACGTTTCATATACAACTTAAGTTATACGCGTTTGGAGGTTTGCAAGTTAATAAATTTTACAACAAAAAACTAAAAATTATTTTAAAGGCTAATACACAAGATATTAAATACTAAAGACATGAATTCCAATCTATTTATACAGTATAATGTCGAAAATTTCTTCTTTTTGTTTTTGTTACAACGGACTTAATATCATCAACACTGCAAAATTTATTGTTGCATCCTTGTGTCATTATATTATCATCATTGCATACTTGACGACATGAGGTATAGAACAAGTAGAAAAATAAAACAAAAAGTATCTGGAATCGCGTAGCACATCTTTTCTCAAGTTCTGTCCTTCTCTTCTGTTCTGAAATGAAACCAGTACATAGCATATAATAATAATTGGTAATCATCGTGTTCATCTCAGTTATTAAGTTTGGAGGCTGTAACAGTTTTTTCGAAATCTACCGAAGGTTCGTTTTGCAAGTTCATAACTTCAGTGGCAAGATCTCTTCGTTCATCTTTTTTGTGTCCATTCCATCGTTGTCAGTTCCGTTGAACGTATTGATGAAAGCTTATTATTTTAAAGTTTTTCATTATACTTTTGTTATTTAATCTGTCTCGACGACTACAAATTTTGTTTTTCATTTCTAGAACCTGTATTCAACTCTCAGTCGCCACCAGTTGTTACCCACAACCTAGGAAGCATTTATACGAGTGTTATCCAGAAAGTAAATATTCTGTTTTTAAATATTGCCGCGGTATCGATGCCGTCACGCTTTTGCGCATGCGCGGCCAGTTTCTTAATTCGTTGGCAAGACAACAACGCCATTTGTAAACAACTGTGCACTGAGTAAGCTTCGTTGGGTGTGTTTATAATGACGAAAAAATTCGAGACGCCCGCCGCGTGTGAAAGTAGCTATGTGTTTCGGTTCATGAATACAAAAGGCATTAAAATAATTGAAATTCACCGTCAGATTTTCGATATTTATGGAGAAGAATCAATGAGCGGGTCAATGTGCCAAGATGGATACTACTTTTTTGCGTAGTCCTAATCAGAGTAAGCGACGGGCGATGCTTACCCTGGACATTGAGGTGAATCATGGCACTGCACACACAGTGCCGCTCCAACGCAACATCTTCTCACAAAGTTTGGCTGGCATCAATTTAATCATTCACCTTACAACCCAGACCTCACACCAAACGAATATCATCTTTTCAAGCATAAGAAATCCTTCCTTGCTGGCCAACGATGTCAAACAAGCTGTTATTACGTGGTTCAAATCAAAGGCTGGAAATTTCTACGACGAAGGTATACAACGCCTGCTGCCTGGCTATGTAAAGGTTTTTGAAAAATGATGGACACTATATAGAAAAGTAATTTAAGGTGTGTACTTCAAATAACAATAAAAATGATTTTCTGTGGATATTCTTTTGGTTTTCTTTAATACCCTATCGAAACTTACTTTATGGATAGCCCTCGTGTATAGGAATTTCGTCTATGCGCTTTATTGGTAAAGACACCACAACCGTCATACAGAATTTAAGCATAATTTATTTCTGCACTTTATTCTTCAAACTTTTTCTTATACTTCCGCAAGTGTGTGAATTTATATGTTTTTGGCTCACTGTCCCTATTATAACCATAGGATATTTCACATCCTAGACAATAATTGAAATTGCTCAACCCTGTGGTCAATCTTCAATACAATGTTGTCTAATGACAATCTTGATTCGTACCATTTCTTCTATCTTAAATGAAAGGTTTCGCTTGTTTGGTCAATACAGTCATTTTGTGTACTTTTTCTACCTAGACAAGTTTGAAAATTCCCTTCAGAAGTTTATTTTTTCTACTAATAACAAAAGATCATTCATGTACATGGGTTATTTTCGATCTGTACATCTGTTCCTTTGTTAGCAACTTATTTCACTTTCAGATAATATTGTCAACTTTGTGTTTCGACGGTGGCACGGATCGTCGTGTTATGTAGTGGAAACAGAATAACTGATACTAGATGAAGTCGCTAATTACAACTTTAATTAGATACAACACCAGTTCCAAATAAACAAAGACAGTCTTGTACAATAGTTCAATTTAAATTGGTTCTCCACAGCAATATCACCTCTTTATAGGTTAATGTCACCTCTTTATAGTTTCGCACTAATTGACAGAAGTACATTAATACCGCAAGAGCATAATAACAATCACTCCGAACCGCAAAGTTAAATCCCTGGTTAAAAACAACCGCTTTTTTGTGTTATTTGAGAGGGCCGATTGGTCCCCTCTGGCTGTTCTGGAGCAAGCTTCCTTCAGCCGTGTGGGTTTTGTGGGTAGGTTGCGTACGCCAGCGGTGACCGTCCGATGAGAAGGTGGTGGTACCAGCGTAGAGAGGATGTTGGTGTTCAGGTGTGTGTACCCTCTAGGAGAGGGTGTGGGGGGTGATCAGTGCCAAACGTATGGACTATAATGCCAGGCTCGTGCAGCAATTGACGCTAGAGATGGACAGAAGCATCGTAGTGGCGTCAAGAGTGGTTTAGGGAACAGGTTGTTGGGTTATAAGATTGGACTACCAGTAGAGGGTGTTTTGTTTTTATTTTATTTATTGACTGCAATCACGTTGATGAGGTAGGAAGATGCGGGGGGACTAGTTTTTTTTTTTTTTTAATGAGGCCAGAGGCGAGCGCTAGACGGGTACAGGGACCCTTCTGTTTCGTGGTCTTCGACGTGGTATCCGGGTCGTGGGTTCGTCTGCAAGAGTCAGGAGACGGTTCCGGATGAAGTGTGAACGCCGGGCATTTTGATCCGGTCTATTGGGGGGGGGGTGAGGAGGGATTGTAGTGTTGTTCTAGTTTTAGCTGTAGTTCCGTACTTCCAATTTAGTTTCTGTAGGAATGTGTCGAGTTCCGGGAAACGTTTGTTTAGGGGATATAAAGCCGTATTCGGGGTTTTGGTGATGGGGGGACGGCGGTAAATCAGGCGCAGGGCCCGCCGTTCTGTGATTCTGTATGGTTTGAATTTGTTCGTTTCAGTCGTCAGCAGGATCGGGTGTGCATAAGTTAGTATTGGTCTGATGCATGTAGTGTAGATCCTACTGGAGCAGCGGTCGTTTGTGCTTAGTGTGCATAGTGCTCGGATACGGGCTCGTGCTTGGTCATTGGTTTTCTTGAGGTCAATGTGTTGTTAAGGTGACTCCAAGGTATTTGCAGTCACGCTTCGGAATTATGTTTGATAGGCCAACATGGACTGGAGTTTGAAAGAAGTGTCTCGTGTTTCGTCCTGTACGGTTGAAAACGCAAAGTTGGGTTTTGTCCGTGTTTACTGCGATTTTCCAAGTGTTGCAGTATTCAAAGAATGTCTGCAACATTTCCTGTAGTTGTGGGATGGTGAGAACAACCGCCACCAACCTCTTATCCAGTGCTTACATTTATGCTCGCTGAGGTTCGAGAATAACTGTCACGTTCCGGCAAAAAACCTAAAACCCGCTAGAAACTGTACAAATGTCGAACCTTTATAACGCCTCACAGAATGATCTTCAACATTTTTTGAAACAGCTTCGTGAGTTGCCTTTACGTTTTTTTTCCAACACTTTTCATATATTTTTCCAACAATGGCAACGGCAGAATATGCCCTGCTTACCCAACGAACCTCGTATCTGGAAACACTATTCTTAGAAAGATATAATTAAAATATAAAATACCAGTACTTCTACTACTGGCTGCAATGTGTTTGCAAACCTGGTAACTACAAGTTGTAGCATTGTCTCGTGTTGTGTGTTTATGTTCCCGCGCGTAAACGTATTTGTTTGGTTTTCCCATTTAAGCACCAAATTCTGTAAAAGAAAATGTTAAAAATTAATTATAACATATTTTATTTATCAAAATTGTATACCGTGTATATTAAACTGAAGTTTTTTGTGTATTTGGAGTTACAATGTTTGGTACTTTCTAGATCATAATTTTCACAAGCAGTTAACGGATTTGATACTAAACTAAAGTATACACCGTTTCTTGATTGAATTAAGTTTAGTCATTATTTTGACCAATTATATCAGATTCTAATAACTTTGTTAATATGAATATAAATTTTAATATTTTACTAAATGATTTGAGAAATTAGATAAATACAGTAGAAACTCGCTAATTCGTCACGTTCGGGAGAGGAGGGATGACGAACTGGGAAAATAGACGAATTGCGGAATAACAGAAAATAGGCCTACACTTGATTAAAGATAAATGGTTTGGCTAATTACAGTACAGTTCAGTATAAATTTTATATTATTATTTGGTGTTCTGCCCTAAGGCAGGCCTTCAAAAGGTAAAAGCTCTCCAAACTCTCCTATGGCATGCCAGTCTTTTAGTTTCCTCGTAACACCCTCTGAATTTAATGCTATCTATTGACTTCATTCTTCTACGCCCTCTTCTTTTTTCTCCTTCGATGACGCCCTCCATGGCAGTTGTAAACAAGCAGTCTCTTCTTAATCAATGACCTAATCAATTCTTTTTCCTATTTTCTATTTCCTTCAGGATTCTTTTCTCTTCCCCTATTCTTCTTTATCATAAAACTGTATCATTCCTTACTTTATCAACCCACCTCACTTTCTCCATTGCTTGCGAAACCCACATCTCAGATGCTTCTAATCTTTTCTCATCCTCTCTTTCCACAGTGTCCATATCTCTGCACCATATAAAGCAACGAAATTATATATATATATATATATATATATATATACACACACACACACGCACACGTAATTTTATATATTTAAATATAATTAAATCACTATCGACTCGGAATACAATTCTTCTTGTATTTCGAGTCGGTAGTGATTTAATTACATTTAGTTAATCAACGGACACGTCATGGAAAACGAAATCCAAGAATTTATATATTTTATATACGTAATTAGAAAGTTAGGAAAAACTTATGCAGCACGTATGTTACTGAATTGGAATTTACGCGTTAAATGTGACGTTTTTGAATCGCATTATCACGGTATCGTACTTTTGAATCACGGTATCGTACTTTATTTCACTTCTTTTAAGAAATGTTTGTTTTACGTTACACACATATACACGTACAGTTAACACACAACTACATTTTTAAAAACAAAAAACGTCACTGTATATGAGCGTTTCACGTAACTACAGAACGTACTGTACTTAAAAATTATTCACAAAAATAACATTTTTATTTTATTAAAAATGTTTAATTTTACGTTGAACTAATTTCTCATATCCTTTTGCGACAACCAGATCACGTATTTGTATCATAACAATCAGTTGACAGTGGTCGGCTTCTTATTGTCGAAAAATCGTTTTTAAATTAAAAAAGTTATGTTAGTGGTTATAATTACAACAGAATTATTACTGTTGCACACCACTATACAAAAATTATTCCGATTAGCGCTTTCAAGCTTTACAGCTAATTGTCAGATCGGAAATAACAATAGTAGGACAAACAACTTCGTTTGTTTACGAAAGTTTGTTTGTAAAATAGCTTGTTTACGAAAATGTGTACAAGTAGGTATATTAAGAAGTTTTTTGTCCTACTATTGTTATTTTCGATCTCACGACAAGCTGTGAAGCTTGAAAGCGCTAATTGGAATAATTTTTCTATAGTGGTGTGCAACAGTGAAAACTCTGTTTTCGAAAAATCGTTGTTAAACCAGAGTACTAATAACGCTGTACTGCTTCCGAGAAATATAAACGCATAGCCTGCAGTTACTAATCGGGCAATTTAAGTTCCTTCTTTCTAATAGATTAACTACGGGTCCCGATTAATTTTTAGGTGTTCAGACTTGTACACTCAAAAAATTCCAACTCGTGCATAATGTATTTATAGAAGATCTTTTAACAATGCATTATTTGTAATTCAGAAAATAAAAGAGAAGGCAATTGAGTTCCGATTGTCTCGAGAAGCCATTTCATAGGGTCCGAGTGTTGGACGTGTTCAAGATTTTACAACAACGAGGAGTCACAATCGACATCACAAAGCTAATAAAAGAGATCGACACAAACACTTCAATGACAGTAAAAGCCAATGGCGAATTATCAGATAATAGCCTATAATTAAAATTGAAACAAAAGGGGTAAGGCGAGTGATTTCCCAAGTCCCATACTCTTCAATGTAGTTATGGATGAAATTACTAAGGACGTAAAGCATATGAGAGGATATGGGATTGGCAGAATATGCAGACAGCATTATTATAATACGGAAAATGAAAATGACTTGCAAAGACGTGTGTATAATTTTAACAAAGCGTGCCAAAAATATGACATGAAGAATGCGGAAGAGAAAAAAAAATCAGATACAATTTCACGTGATTCATTAAGGTGTAAGCTTGTAATAAATGACAGAATAATAGAACTAATAATGCAGATAAACTACTTAGGAACAAGGCTAGCAAGTAACAATAGGGCAGATGAAGAAATGGAACATCAATTGCTGAAAGCAAGAAGAAATGCTGGATGCATGAATAACCTTATATGGAATAATAAATACCTTTACAATAGAAGCAAAAACTATGGTTTACAAAAGCACAACATGTCCAGTAATATCCAGTAGTATCCTGTGCATCAGAGGCCAAGCCAAATACAGCAACAACTCAAAGAAAAGACAAACTATAGAAATGACTATATTACGGAGGGTACTAGGAAAGACAATGTACGATAGGTTGCCAAACAATAGTATAAGAGAAACGTGTAATGTAACAGATATTAATTCTTGGACTGCGGAAGAAGAAGGATATGGAATGAACACATATCAAGAATGGATGACACAAGGCTAGTGAAAAAGGCAAGAGACAGCCAACCAAATACGAAGATGAGCATTGGTCGGCCAAGGAAGAGGTGGAGTGACAGCATGTAGGACCGTTGTTATAGAACAGGACAGAGTCCTATCTAGGAAATTGAAGAGGAAGAAGAAGAAGAAGCATAATGTATTTTTGTTTACCTCATCTGAGGTGTAGCAGGCTTAATTTTCTGACTTGACGAATTGTAGAGTATGACGAATTACCAAGTGACAAATTACTTCTTATCTCCATGATAATTTTTATTAATTGTAAAATTATGTTAAATCGTCTTATAGAATTAATACAGTATTCAAAAGAAGCTGACAACCCAACTTTTGTTGCTTCAGTAATTATAGTATAACTTCAGTATAGTA